>OY744503.1:2940297-3583306 GCA_963556185.1 Pseudopediastrum boryanum | reverse complement strand
CCTGGTGTTGAGCATAACGGCTGGTTCCGGGAGGTTCCCAGCTGTGAACTCCCAACGTATCTATGTACCTTTTGGTCTTGTTACTTCCAAAAAAAAAACAAAAAAAAACCACTCTGTAGCCCAAGAGGATGGGTTGGCCTTTTCCCATCTGCCTCCTCCCACAGGAGCTGCGCGGCCACTCCTTTTTTTTTTGAATTTACAAGACCAAAAGGTACATAGATACGTTGGGAGTTCACAGCTGGGAACCTCCCGGAACCAGCCGTTATGCTCAACACCAGAGATGAGCAACACACGTTATCACAGCCTACCAGACGCAGGGCAAACACGGCAAATGGCAAGGAGGGGCTCAAACATGCCTCCACACTAAGATACATACAGAATACAGGACAGGGACAGCGAGGCGAAGACATGCTAAGGCCACGCATTAAAGCTATGAGGGCAGAGAGATGCAACAACATACAGAGAGTGCTCTTAAGACATGCATACCTGAAACAAACCCACGGGCGAATGCAGAAACACACCTTACAACTCAGACACTAGGACCACCTAGGACCACCTAATCAGAACTGAAAAACCCTAGACAACCAGTGCGGTAAAAAAGGCCCACAGGCCCACCTAGAGAGCCCTGGAGAGCACACTGCCAGAATTGTCCCCAAACCCTGATGAGTTATGCAGGCCACAAACCCCTGACTACCCTTAAAGTGGCATACCTGGCACCGGGAACCTTGAGAGCTTTAAGACCATCCGAGGTTGGCCGCCCACAACAAGCTGAGTGGAGGCAAGCACATCTTCCGCGCACCACCATGATTGGAACCGTTGCAGAGGCAAGGAGGGATCCCGACCCCGAAACCATGAGGGGCAGACCCCGCCCAGCTGACGAACATCCCCCTCCACACGCAACCAGTCCTGCTGCATCAAGGAGCGGATCTCACGAATAAAAGCACAAACAATAGCCGGTGTAGACGCCTGAGAAGGGCCATCCCCAGCTGCCACTGCAGCACATCGACAACCTTACAACTCAGACACTAGGACCACCTAATCAGAACTGACAAACCCGTATTGTGTGGGTTGAGGCTGGCACTAGTTTGCTTGCAAGCCGGTGACTACCCGCCAGACTCAACAGGCCTGGAACGCCGGCATTCACGGGTTGTGGGCGATACCGCTGTTCTGGTGGTGGTGCCGCCTCCCTACCTCCCAAAAAAATAGTGTGGAGGCATGTTCGAGCCACCCGTTCGAGCCCCCCCCCCCCCCCCAAAAAATGTTCGAGCCCCCCGTTGCGATCTGCTGTGTTTGCCCTGCGTATGGTAAGCTATGATGACGTGCATTGCTCATCTCTGGTATTAAGCATCATGGCTGGTTCCAGGAGGTTCCCAGCTGTGAACTCCAATTATATCCATGGACCCTTTTGGTCTCGTAAATCCCCCCCCCCCCAAAAAAACTAAGGGCCACAAGGTACCGATGGCCCATTTCTGTCGGCTCTCTTGCAAACATAAGATTGCTGATGCGTTAGCAACGCTGTTGTCAGAGAACTTGAATGTCAAGCTGAGTCGTGTTGTCGAGCTACTTCAGTCGGGAAGGCAAAAACTGCTGTTGTTGAAAGAACCTGACCACTAGCACTGAATGCTGAAAGCTGTTGGTACCAAACGTCACATGTCTCGGTGGGTTGGTGGTGATATTAGATTTGAAAGGAGAGCGTTCATTGCTTGTGACTTTAAGTGAAAGACCACCCACACCCACCCAACCCAATCCACACTCCCCTACCGCCTCCACCCTACATCAACCACCCATACAACCAACATCCACGTTACAACAACCGCCTCCGGCTGTCTGTCTCTACAAAAAACTGGCGGAGGCAGCAGCATGGCCGAAATTTACCGCTATGCCCAAGCAGAACAAACAGACGCAGCTCGGCCCACAGAAACACCCATATTGCGTTGAGTTGTAAGAGGCCGTGAGGAAGAAGATTCTTACTCTTCAGGTCCCTCATCCTGCTGTGCATCCAGGCGAATCAGGTCATCAATCCGCAGGATGGTGATGGCCGCCTCGGTAGCAAACTGCACATACACAGCATTTAAGATGGGCATGAAAACCAGTCCAAGTGATGAGCAACCTATGGTATGCAAGCATACATAATCTGTCACTCACACACCGCACAAGTGCCCAGATCATGTTCATAGGCTAAATAAAGGCTGTTGTTGTAACAAGACATGCAGGACTGCAGCATTCAAAGCAGGCCCAGACCGTAACATCACAGCTTCAATATGCAATCATGACCTACACACTAACATATAAGCCGTCGCGCGGCTGCTGCTGGCCAGGCGGGGCCCGGAGGTGGAGAGCGAGGCGTCACTGGCCATCGTGCCATATATTCTCCGACCGCAATCTGCAATCATGACCTACACTCAAACATATACCCTCTGACCCCAAATCTTATCATGGTGTGTGCCTCATGCAAAGGCAGCCTCCCTGTAAGCTGCCCAAGCAAGACCCCAGCATAGGATCTCCTGCGAAGAAAAGCACTCTGCAAGACCTCCATGTCGCACCTACATATTAGGCTAACATCCCTTCTTGAAGACTTCGCCGTCTTGTGATCGATTTTATTCAAGAGCAGAAGATGCTTTCCACTAGATACCCTCAGCGCAATGCTGTCATTGGTAACAGACTAAGCACATACCTGTATCATCTTTGTTTTGCTCAATGCGGGCTCCAGCACCCCTGCCTCCACATTGTTCCGTACCCGGCCTTCTATCAAATCCAGCCCACTTTGGCTGAGGTGCTGCTTCTCCCCGCTGGTCTGTGCTAGGTGGTGGTAGGCACGTAGCTTAGCTACGAGCTCTGTGGCATCCTTGGCAGCATTGACAGCCAGGGTCTTAGGAAGCACAAGCAGGGCATCTGCAAACTCTGCTATTGCCAGCTGCTCCCGACTGCCTAGAGTGGTGGCAAAGTTTTCTAGGTAGATGGAAAGAGCTGCTTCTACAGCGCCGCCCCCTGCATGAAGCAACAGCACAGTGTCTTCATTAAATTTTTGCCAATCAAGCAATGCACACATTTAAGGAACTTCTCTGCTGAGAGATTCACAGGCAGGCCCTTGAGCATGACCACCATACAGTGATCGATATGGCACGGGCCTTCTTATGTAAAAGTACATGCTTGCTGCTGTGTAAGACACATGAGGAGATCATTGACTCTTGATGCAAAAGAGCACCCTTACAACTAGATAGTAAGACAGTGTACACTAACTACACACACAGGGCTCCCAATAATGCATCAAGCAGGAGCTGCCTGGTCAGCATGGATCCATGCTCATGCCATAAGTTCCGTATAGCCATCTGCAAGTCCAAGAGTACGTTGCACCTTGCAGTCTGAAAAGTTCAGTGACAAAGCGCGTATAGGGAATTTCCGCTTTTTTGAATGGTTTGTGACTAACCGAAGGCCTGGCAGCCTCCATTCAAGCTGCAGCTTGGAACCCGTACCTGGTACCACAGCACCTGACTCCAGGACACGCTTCACCGTGCAGAGTGCGTCATGTAGTGACCGGTCCATCTCATCCAGCATGTAATCGTTGGCACCACGCAGCAGCAGCGTCGCGGCACGGCCAGTGGCGGCACCTTTTACCATCACCTGAATCAAGCGCAGAACAGAAGCAAGGTACACATGTGAACAGCTAGGGACTGCATTGCCATATCGTAGCCCTTTCCCAACGAGCAAGGGTGACAAATAATGATCGTGGACCGAGGATGTGCAGAAAGGGAAGGTGGCCTGCGGAGGCAATGCGGCTGCACAAGTCATGACATATTCAAAAAGCTGACCCATTAATCTTTGGCTCTATGGGATCAAGCCTCCAACAAGGACGCCATAAATGCATGGAGACTGGAGGCCTGACTGATCAAAACACATTTTCACAATATAGGGCTCTCTGTCCAAAGTGCGCATCCCATCATATCAGCCATATATATCTAGGCCACAATGGCCATCAGCTGCAAGAGGACAAGCCATGCTGTGCCTGTATCATGATCCTAAGCTCATTATATGCCAATCCCCCAAAAGTATGTCACTTCACACCTGTTAAAAACAATTCGTCCCAGTAACTTTGCATCATGCAAGACAGGAGCCCCCTCCTCATACGCACCATCTTGTCGTCTGCGACGCGCTCCTCCACCACCTCATCTGCGGTCCCCAGGCAAGAAGCCTCAAAGGTCTCGTTGCCCTCCATGTCTGCTAGCGTCAGCACAATGGTAGCGCCAGTGGCCTTGGCAATCCGCCTGAAGCAAAAAGAGGGCAGATACTAAGCAGATGCACCTGATGGTTGCTGTATCAAAAACCAAGGGCAAGACCAAGTGTCAATCACTAAGAACTGGCAGCATGCAAGCCCATCCAGTTAGGGGAGGCTCTTGCAGTATGATGATCAAACCTGACATATCTCTGGTCAAACAAAATAAGCCCATGCAGGCACCACCCTGCGCCTGGACAGCATCCCTGCTTTCCTGCTCGCTTTAACACAAGGACAAGCCAATGAAGCCATGTTGTCCAATGTTGCTGCTTCACGGTCTCATCATAAATGCACACTCCACCCTAAATCTGCATCCAACATCCCTGCATCTTCTTTTCCCTCCGCCCCCTTGCCCTTACTTGAGGTCGTCCTTAGGTACCCGCCGCACAGCCATCACCCCCGCCTCCACAAAGTATTTGCAGCACATGTCATCAATGCCCTTGGTGGTCAACACCACATTAGCACCTGGGCAACAGCAGCACATTTGTCAAGACAGGTTTCAAGCTTCATGAAACATTCAAGTGACCTCTTTGAAACGAACAGAGCAGTAGGTTGACATGTGGTGTGGAACAGCTACAGCAATGACCTTTGTTAGTCATGCAATGGCAATGTTCAGTACCGATCCTCAGGCCATTGATGGCTGCATTCCAGGCAGGTACATACTAGGCCAAGGCAATCAGAGTTGTGCAACAAGGCAATCCAGAACTATCAAGAGGTCGACGGCCTGTTGTGCTTCTCTGGTGGTGGCAAGGACACCAGGCCTGCCAATTTGCTCCTTGAGCTGTTGGTCCGTATCCTTACCAATACTAGCCTGTCTCAGTAATGGCATTGGGCGACTGCATGCCCCAATCCCTGTTGACACAAGGGCCTTATTCACCATCCACCCTCCTCCGGGACATGAGCCCCCCCCTCTGCCTGGGCAGCACCTCCCTGCCCCTCCCCCAGAGGGCCTACCTGATGCCAGTATCTTCTCAATGCGTTCCTTGGTGATGTCTGCCTCCCTCTGCCGTATGGCCTCCAGCTCCTTGGGGTCCTGCACCAGCACCTGGACACCCATCGCCATGCGGGCCTTCTGCAGGTTCATGTCCAGGCACGCAATCTTGGCGGCCTCCACCCTGCAAAGAAGGTACGTGCAAAGGGAAGCCGCAAGAAAATCAGCCATTAAGAAGAGGAGCTGCTGCCATTGAGCTGCAGATGACATTCCAAACAAGTATACATGTCAAGAAAGGATGTACTCTAGCCCCAAGCAGGGGGTCCAAGTTCAGATGTCTTGGCATTCGTAATAAGATCATTAACAAAACTTACGCACGCATCCCATGGGGGCCGTTACCTAGGAAAGTGACCTAATTGGGAAGTGCCCCAAATCTAAAAGAACACCACGATGTCCCCATGTTTGTATTGTACACTAACTCCACCCATGTGCTGGCCTCTGTCCTTTCCGTATGAGCCAGGTGGTATGTTGCTGACTGGGCCGCTTTACAGTGACCTTGCTGACGTCCCCAGCTGATACACCCTGTGGCCAATAGGTGCAGTGCAGCAAACACTGACCTGCAGCTAGGATGGGTTATTGCACTCTCGTGGCCAAGCTGCAACCCCCTCCATGGCCCATCTTTTTTCAATGCAATCACTTACCACCTAAAAACACTGAGCCCCCCTGCTGACAAAAAGACACCTGTCACTTTCCCTGACCTTTTTCCCGCTTAATCCCCCTGCCCACCTGCGTGGCATGCCTTGTGCTGCTCTTGCCAAGTTGATGGCATAACCCTTCAGCAGCTGACTCTCCTGGGCACTCTTGCCATGAGCCTTCAGCACATTGATGGCCTTCACAGGGTAGCGCACCTTGCCCTGCAGGACAACAGCACATACCCAACCCTCTGGACATGCCGCCTCCCTTGGTCTAAACTATAGAAATTGAGGGCCACTTTGCGCTTAACCCACTCTGATTGCCAACCACCATGTCCCGGTAATTGAAATTGCACAAGCAACATGATGCGGTGGTACTACTCACAAACCCTGCAGCTGGTAATCCACCCTGTGAGAGCTTGTGATCACGCTGCATGCTGGACTGTAGTTGCAGCAGGGAGCCACCCAAGTAGCTGGGACCAGTGAATTGAAATGGGACAGATACTCTATATGGCCCTTGAGAAATAAGCATATGTTCACAGAGGGCTGGCCCGCAGCTGCTGCAGGTGACTCCCCCCCCCCCCCCCCGCCCCCAGCTCCCACCCTCCTCACCTGGTCATTGGTTGCCTTGATGCTCTGCAGAGCCTCCACAACCATTTTGGCAAAGAAGTCGCTGTCTGCGCCCACAATCTTGGAGGACATGGAGGTCTTGGCAGCATTGACGAGACAGTCTGTGCCCAGCTTGTCTGTCTTCAAAGCCATCAGGTCATCAATGAACTTGCAGGCCTGACAGCAGAGACACCACCAAGCAGACAAGATTGAACTTACTCCATTTGCATTGCTGTCAATACATGTTCGCTGACTATTGGCTGAGGGTCCTTTTTTGTACCAATGGAACACAGCACTAGCACCGTTCCTCCCCACCCTTGCGACAGCATCACAGCAACTGAAGCCCCATGTTTACAATATCAGCTGCATTGGTCTTCAACAACACCTACCAGTACATGGCTGATAGCAGCCTGCTGCAGTTGCTAAAGGCAGCGCAGGGTAGTGCACCACACATGAAAGAGTGGCCACTGGAGAGCCACCAAAATGCACATAGCGGTGCATGCTATTCAGTCAAAAGGGTATGGTATTTCTGCATCTACAGTAATGAATCACTTTTGGGCCCATAAAGTGAATGGTGTCCCTGGATGGGTCCTGGGTGGTGCAGTAAACCCCGTCAGCCACCCTGTTTACTACAGATACACAAACATCTTCCCCTTGTACCCATCTGGTGTGCTCACCTCTTTCATGGCCAGTCTGTAGCCGCTGATGATGCTGGTGGGGTGGATCTTATTCCGCACCAGGTCATTGGCACGCTTCAGGAGCTCTGCTGCCAAGATGACCACGCTGGTGGTACCGTCACCAACCTCTTGATCCTGAAGCTCTGCAAGCTCCACCAGAATCTGCATGAGGAGACACTGCCTCAGACTCTGCTTTGCAAGATACATGGCCAACCAGACCCGCCCACACAGCAGATGGGGAGTCCATGCTGGACGCACAGTGTGCACATGGGATGTCTGTTTGATGCATGCTATGGAGTAGCACATGACACTCCACGAGGGCTCGCAAACTGTTACCTTTGCGGCAGGGTGCTCCACTTCCAGGAGCTTCAGGATGGTCGCGCCATCGTTCGTGACTGTCACATCTCCTATGTCATCCACTAGCATCTGCAGCACCAAGTGGAAGATGATAGACTCAGTACATGGTACGCGCACCCCTGAAAGCCCCATGCCGTCATGCTGACTCTATTCTAAACTGCTGATCGCTCTGAGTGCTGCACCTTATCAAGCCCAACTGGACCCAAAGATGTCTTCACGATGTTCGCTATGGCCGTAACAGCAGTAACATTCTGAGCACGTACATCCTGCCCTGACTGCCTTTCGCCTGCTATTTGCAGGCGCTGGTCACTAGACGCGAGAGCCATGATGAACGCAGAGTCTACTCGTCGGCTAAGGCCTTAGCATAAACAAAACCACAGCTGTGATCCTGCCAAACAGAAGAGTAGTACGGCCATTCGTTGCTATCAGGGTCCCGAAAGTAGACAGCGCCGTTCTTACCGCCCAAACCGGAGGGTGTCACTCGAAGTGTACTGCTAGTACCGAAGCTTTCAGACACAAGGAATCAAGGAAAAGGCCTAGGACCGTGTACATGGCTGCCTTCTTGGTAGCCAGCTGCGAGCAATCTAAGGCTCCTGACGGTTGCTGCGTACTCCTGATCCCTTCAATTTAGCAGTGCCCCGGGTAGCGTGCCCTCACATATCGCAGGGTGATCTTCCGGAGCTGGAATGCACGCTGTACGGGTCTTTTGGCCCTCTGATCTGCACATTCAGCTGCGAAAAGAAAGTGGACCAGTACCTCTCTGCGGCTTTTACGCTAGACCAACAGGGGACTGCCCTTCAAAGTTTGTAGATCTTATCATCGTCTGCGCACCAAGTAGGTCTGCTAGACATCAACTCGGTGTAGTCGATGCCGCTGGTCGTGTCGAAGCGATAGCAGCACAGTTTACAGATACCCCCGGCATTGCTGGTTGGCAAGCTCAGCTCTGCTGCCTTGGCTACTGGAGGCCAAGAGCTGGAGAAGGAGTCACCAATCTGCCGCAAGAAGGTCCGGTGTGTCTGGAGTCCTTCGGCTTTGGGCCCCAAGTTGCAAGCACCACAGGAGCCTGCCATAAGCTCACGCTACCACATCTGGACCTGAACCGCAGCAGATGTGAGAATGTAACAGCCTGGCAGGTGCGAAAGTCCTCACACCTGAATCCTACTCAGCACAATTTACGTGCATTAAGCAGGCAGCAGCCGGAAATATGGTTAAGGGGGATCCTGTGGCCTAGCAGCATGACCACTGGCCCTGTTGATCGTCCTCGCCATGTGCATGTGCCTCCATTCAGGCTCTATGCCAATAATATAATACCTTGACCAGACTCTGAGGGTTCATGTTGGCCATGCTTGCCTGTCACACGAGTGTTGACGTTCCTCTGCTCCAGGCATGCCATGATGCACAGCCCCTCCGCCTCCTGCTGCTGTACAGCTGTTCTGCTATCAGCCCCCGGCCCCTGGTGTCAGCCACCTACCAGGACCACCCAGCAGCAGCCATGGCACCAGCGCTGCCTCTGCATCACCAGCAGCAGCTTGGCCTTGGTTGCAGCCCCCGTCAGGTATGCAGTGCTGGCTGGACACCAGCGTCGCAGTGGCCAGGTAGTGCGTTGTAGGCATAGAAGATGTTAATCATGGAGTCCTCAAGAGGCAGATACCAAGGTGCATGATGGGCTGTGCTGGCTCAGCATCCATTGATCTTATCTGAACCCCCCGGTCAGCAGTTCCATCCAGTTGGGGGTTTGAAAAGGGCTCTTGTAGAGGCCCTCCACAGCCCACTTTAGAAATGCTGTGCTTAGGCTTCTTTTTGGAAGGTGGGAATGGCGTCTGGCAAATGCGGCATATGGGTCTAACAAAAGTGCTAGAAATTTAGCAAGCAATAGGAGAAAAGGCAAAACATAGGCTGGTAGACTGGTAAGGAAGTACTGTGGGGAAAACTGTGCTCTCAGCAGTTTGTGGTAGACACCTGCCAATTTCTGGTGGCTAGGTCCCAACAGAGCACTGCAGTCTACTGATGGTTGGCTGCCCTTGGCACCATGTCACACGTTTGGCGTCCACCAGGCGCTAGCGGTAGTCGGATCGCCTTCGCAACGGTCCATAGGACAAGGACTAGGACTAAGGCCAAAGCACTACTGTGAAGCAGTATAACGCTAGTACTACTGCATAGGAGTAGGGCGAAGCACTGGTCCTAAGGATGCAAGCAGTAGAGCACAGCAATAGGAGTATGTTAAGTCCTGTCAATGTTCCACTGATGTCCAGGTGTGACCTCATTGGAAGCTGCAGCACACTATTGCAACTACGGCTACCATGTAAAACAGCAACTCAGAGCACCAGTCCAGGCTGGTATGATCCCCTCCTTGCCTCAAAGCTTAAGCTCAGAGCAGGCAGTACAACCAAGCTCACATCAAAGACTGAGGCGACGGAAGCAACAACTGGGGCAGCCGCAGCACCAGCAGCAAGGACAGCAGTCAGCTTTGAGCAAACCTCAGCAGCAATGGTCTTGTAAGAGGACGCTGTGTTCCGCAGTTAGCTCTGGCTTGGAAAAGACTGCAACAGGTGGGAGATAAGGGGCGTCTGCAGACAAGCCCAAAGATAGTTCTTGCACAGGGACAATGGACATAGTTGCCTTTTCAAAAAGGTGGTACACAATGTAGCCACTGCAAGAAGTGAGTCTTGCTGAGGAACAAGTTTCAACATGCCATATTGGGTTGCTCAGAGCCTGTCCTCAGCTTCACCATTGCTGTATAGGTCTCCATTACAGGCTGGAAGAACTGGTGCTTTGGCTAGAGACTCATTCAACAAGGATTGGTTCCGTGTTAAGCAATACATTGGCCTAGTATGCATGCAGCATGTCTGGCAGCTATGTGATTTTCACAGGATGCGCATGGCATGAGGCTGTGCTTGCTTTCCAACTTCTCTCCTCATCATGATTTTTACCTTGCTCCCACCAGGTTGTGCCCTGCTGACCAGCCTGAACAGTTGGTCCACTGCCCTGACCCCTCGGACATATGACCCCCAGCTCAGCCTCCCTGTCCTCAACCACACCCGCTTGCACAGTGAGCAGCTGCTGGTCTCCCTGCTGCTGCAGCTACTCCTGGGTCTGCTGGCTGCAGCACTGCTGGTCAGGCAACAAATCACATTGCTGGCAGCAGTAGAGGCAGCAGCAGCACACCTGGCACACGAGTGTGAGCAAACAACACAGTGGATCATGCGCGGGGAGCCGGGTGAGGAGTGGAGCACAGGCTTGGCCAGCAGTGTGAAATTGCTCTAGAATTGTTTTTGTGCTGGACTTGTCATGGTTTACCAAGGGCCCTGTAGTTACATTGGCTGGGTCAGGATTGTAGCACAGCCGCTGAAATTACATGCTGGGATGGCTCTGCATTGCTACCACGTGGCAAACAGGACATGCTTATAACTTGTGCAAAGGTATGTAGTCCAGCATGCCTTTCATCGCAACCAGACAGGATGTCGCAACTTCATTTTATGTCATCGGTGGACGGAGACCATATGCATATCAGCCCATCTGCATTCTCGCCACTGATGAAAGGCATGCTATGATGTCTTGGTGTTTCCTGGCTTCATCTGCTGCAGGTGGCATCAAGCTGCACCGAGAGCTGAGCTTCCTGCTAGGTGGTGGGACCCAGCTGCTGCTAGGTGCTGCTCAGTCAGCTGCCAGCAGCGTGTGGCCATCTGTGGCACCCTTGATGTGTTGGGGTGTTGCGGGGTTGTGTGCCATTGGTGGTGTAGTCCCTGGTCTGGGCCTGGTGTTAGACCTACTGCTGCTGGCTGGCTGGCCTGTGCTGCTGCTGTATGTAGTCATGGCAGGCTTGTACCGCCTGCAGGTAAGGTACCTGCAGTACACCTGGAGACTCATGAGAGGGAACTTTCACGTGAGTAGTGGGGTTGCTTACCTGGTCATGTAGGCAGGAGTATGTTAAGAACCGCTGGAAGGGGTGTAGCTAAATGAGTGCATATGAAGTACTTAATTTACACATGCTGATTCATGACTGTCGCCTACTTCATGGCAGGCCTGCTGAGCGCTTTTGCCTAGCATCAGTCAACTCTTGCCTGCTGGACTGAAGCCCTGCAGTTGAGGCTTCAGGCCACACTTCTTTTCTGGGTGTGCCTGTTATGGACGCAGCGTTGGCAGCAGATCATGGCGATCTTGGTTGTACTGTCAAATGACTGCCCTCTTAACCACCGTACAGATCCCGCAAGGTATGCTGTTGAGGCTGGTTGGACACTGGCTTTTGTCATATAACCTTGTAGAACCAAACAGAATGCTTATCAGAGAGCGTTTGCCACCAGCCCTCGAGAGAGCTTCAATCCGGCTGGTATTCTCAGTTTCATCTTGGTGGCTCATTCTGCTTGGTGTGCCTGACGCCATGCTGCTGTTCAGGCTCGCTTCCGCCGTCCTGCCTCCGCCTCCTCCCCCCCCCCGGGTGGCCTTTCAGGAGCTGCTGCTGCTGCTGCTGCTGGTGATGAGGTGATGATGGAGCAACTGATTGTAGGGGTGCTGCTCTTCACCCCATTGTTGGCCCTGCTGCCCACCACAGTCATCTGGTATTTTTATGCCACCTTGCTGTATGGCATGCTGGGGGCAGTGCGCTACATCATCACCCTCACCAGCAGGACCTTGGAGTGCAACCCGCTGTACCTGATGGCACGTAGGGCAGCCACACCAACCTTGTTCCCAGGTGAGCTGCCTGGTGCAGGGGACTTCCAGGGCCAGCGCCGTCACACCACTTGTGTACCAGTGAATAAGTGGGCTTTTGTCTAGAGTTAGATGGATTAGGTAGCCTGCCTGCTGAGGGATCTCCAGTGTCTGCCCTCCACGATACTCTCAAAGCTTCGACAATGGAGCCGCAATGCACCATGGCACAAGGAAATCCAACCATGTGCTGAATTATATTGGTGAACCATCAAGTGGGTCATAAGATTTCACTAAAAACCTGATGCAGGCTTTCGATCTGTGGCCTAGTGATTAACAAGCAACCACTCTGACCATTGTGTGTGCTGCCTATAGGTGAGCTCTCTGTGGAGCCATTGCCCCAGTATCCCACATCCTGCTCTGAAACCTCCGCCAGTCCCTCTGCCTCAGGATGGACCCAGCCTCAAAGCCTGGTGCATGCTTATATCTTCTCAGCTACACCTATCAGTTACTTGAGTGTATTGCGAGGGGAGCGACTGTCAGCTGTTAGGGATGGCCTACCACAACAGCAGCAGCAGCAGGAGCATCTAGGGCAAAGTGTTAAGAAGTTTGTCGCTCGGCTGCTGTCAGGCAGGCGCCTGGGTTGCTGCAAGAGCTCCAAGTGAGCTGCCTGGCGGATGGATGGTACCTGGTGTACCCGGGGAAAGGGGCTTGCACACTTACCTGATGTATCTACACCTGCATGCTTTCCAGCCCAGGCCTGTACTCAAACGCAGACAGGCAGACCCTGGCGTCATGAGGAATTTCGGGAACTGTGCATATGCGGCCGCTGCCCACGAATGTATGTGCCAGATGTGTTCATGTACTGTTCCATGGACAATGTGTAACTCACCTCTCAGTCCATATAGGGATTGAGTATGTCCCTTCCTCTCTTCCTTCAGTTCCACATCTTGTCATGGCCATTTTTACCCGCTGTGGTAAGTGCAGTGAGGCTGTATGTTGCCAATGATTTGAGGTTGCGAACATGATAAGTTGGTGGCCTTCAGTAAAGATGGCGGCGGTATGGGCTGTGCCGCCAGCCGCCCAGTAGCCGGCTGGGGGTTCAACAGCACGCTCAGGAGAAAGTATGTCCCAAACACTCAGAATGGCGGCATCAGGGATGGGTAAACAGCAGACAGTAGCTGGCTGGTCAACAGCATGTAGCTGGCTGGCAGCTGCAACGCTGTGTGCAGTAGGGCTGAATATTGCCCCGAATTTTTGAGGGGCTTATGAAACACACCGACCTAAAGTTGCGACAACTACAGGGACGGGCGCGACGAGCGTTAACTCCGGGCCCTAGCGGTGAATTTAAGTGCCAGCGCTCAGGTAGCAGTGATACAAGCACATTAAGCAGGCTGCCGGCATATAAGTATGCTAATGATATAGCCTGAAACAAAGGTGTCGAGATGCAGCTGGACATACATCATCCGGGGTACCCGATGCGCATCGGTGTCACTCCGCATCGGTCGCTCCTTAGAAGCTTGCGCGTTCACTTTCAACCTCAATCAGCACCAGTAAACACAAGTTTAGTAACTTCCTACAGCATCTACAGCATCAAACTCCAGATTTCCCAATCCGCACTTACCCGCAATGGCATCAACCAAACTGCACGGCTGTAAGCAATGCAGGAGCAACCGCAGTATCACAAAGTTGTGGGGGCCCTTATCAGCACGTTAAGGGCGAAAGCAAAAGTACATCGAAGCAAGAGCGGCTTGCAAGTATATATGTACCCTGCCCAGTGCCTCCGATGCAGTCGCATCGCCGCCCGGGGATTGATGAGCAGTTGACAGGTATTGCAATGATACTCCACCATGCGCTTTTGGGAGGAAAAGAAAATTCGGGGCACTCACATTGTGCCCCTGGGGCATGTGGCTGTATGGAAGATATGTTTTCGCTAGATAGGCCGTACGTTTGTCTATAGGTATGTTGGGATTATATATGCAGGCGTTTGTCTATAGGGCGGGGAATGCTCGGCACGTCCAGGGAGTACTAGCATGACCCTGCAGCTCGTAGAGCAACCTATACAGCAGATGCCTCTGTCTTGTCCGTCTTAAAGATAGGTGAAATGTGATGACAAACAAACAAACAAACACTAAAATGTAATTGGCTCAGTCGCGCGTCAATACCGCTCTCTATTCTCTCACTTACTCACCACCCCACACCCCTAACAAACTGGTTGGCGTCATGCTTGGGTGCTGCATGGCCCGGAGGGCTGTGCAGTGGTCTCTCTTAATAAAATGTAAGGTGCGGCAAGCATCCATTTACCATCCAACTGGGGGGTGCAGTACTGCCGCATTTGCTAATGCCCCTACCACTCACTCCGTGGTTAAAGCGGACGCTTATGTGATCCTTACAATGGTAAAACCCAACGGGACAGATACAAAGAAGAAGGGTCAACATTAATGAGATAGACCAATGGCCAATGTAGGCCAATCCTCAAGTAGCCTCTTTCATTTATCCAAAGCACCAGGACAGCTGGCACGCAGTAATAGCAAAGGCATGCTGTCACTTCAAGGGTGTGATTTAAACAAGGTCTGGCAAGAGAGAAGAGCAACCTCCTGTACACAAGGAGCGAGACAAGAATCTGCAGAAGTCTCAATAAGAATGTATATATATGAAATTTTTGTGTGTTCAACCGCCCGTGTTCACCCACACATGAGCAATATCACACACGTGTTGTACATCCCTCAAGATGCAGCGACAGCATAAAGTACACAGTAGCAGTCATTCACTGCTCCCTCGGCAAGTGCTGCCCATCCACAACTGCAATACCTTTACACGGACCCGGCTCTCAGACAACATGCATGTGGCCCTGATTCTGCACTCATCAGATCACCCACCTAGAGCATACAGTATGCCAGCAGCTCATACCTTGCAGAACAGAAGCACCACTCACGCCACGCAGCTGGACCTGCATGCTCCTGGCCCTGTATGTCCAATGCTCACAACTTCATGATTGCACAACCGAACCCGTCCAGAAGTGCACAATCAGGCTCTTATTCTGACTGCATGGCTCTCTGCTGCCAGCAAACATTGCATATCCATGTCAGCCCTGCCAATATTGGCTAATTTTTACAATTTGCTACACCCTGGGATGGTTCACGCCCCCCCCCCCCTCAGGCACAGGAGCTGTATTCTGCACTATCCTTCAAGGATTGACATGGTGGGGAGGACCCAGCCAACCTTCTGTCCATCAGTGCTGGTGCAATCAAAAGCTCGCAACTGGGTCCCAACCTGAGTGTGTGTTCAGCCAGCTCTGAAAGAGTGAGATGAATTTTGCCCCACCGCCACATTGCACACCAGACATACAGCAGCAACACAGTGTGAGCATGGCCATGTAAGTGGCTGCATAGGGACCAGCAACATCCCATGCTTACCTTGAGCATCCCAACAGCAATGAGCACGTGTACGACTTGTCATGTTTGCTCCATAGAAGTGTGCAGAAGGTTCCCACAAGCCATGCAATTCCCCACACCGCTGGCAAATGATACGCACCTCCGCTGATCAGAAACAACTGTAGTTGTCCTGTGCAATTTAAAAGCGAAACTCAATGGCAAAACTACCCTCATGTCTTTAGCGCGCTGTGAACAGTGCCATCTGTGATACCAAACTCCAAGATCACACAACCAAGTCCATCACAAGATTCAAAAGCATCAGACCATCCGCTCATCCCATGCTTTTGAAACCCCTACTGCACATTACCCGGCTGGGTCGAAACACCTTTATATCACACGTGCCACTTTCCCAAAAATACAGCCATTAGTTTATCTGCCCAGCCAGGATGCTGGGCGGCCCTCATCCCACCTGCTCTATCAGGACTTCTGGCAAAGAGGATTTCTGGCAAGACGCCAGCCAGATGCCATTGACCAAGTTACCTCAGCAAGCGAGCACACCCCGAGCCTTGGCACACTTCACTCCTCTGGCGCTTCCCTGCAGACAAAAGTCCAGCCTAGCCACAACAGAGCCCCCTCTGTCCGTTACTTGCTTGATGCCGATTTTACCTGCTGCGCTAAACACTGCAGCAAGCCCACCACTGCGATCCAGGCACTCCTTTCACCACCAGATCAGCCGGCCATCATGACTCTCAAGGTACACCACCCTCCCCCTGGCTGTCCTGCTGCCTTGTGCTCCCGTTCATCTCAGAACTGCTGATGCCGCTGTGTCCTCTGCCCCTGGGTACTCTGGTGCCAGGGAGGGCAGTGTGGCTGACAGCTCCATGGCTGCTGCTGCCACTGCTGGGGAGCTGTAGCCAAGCTTGTTGAAGGCAACCACCACTGTCTGCAGCTGCTGGGGGGTGAAGGAGGACATGTTCCCGGGGAGGTAGCTGTCGGCAATGGCTGCACACAACAAGCAGAAGCAGCACACAAAGGATCAGCAAGGGGCCATGCAACTGATTCTCCATGCCAAGTGAGGAAAACTTGCCTTATTGCTGGGGATGTGAATGGCAATAAAACATTTTGGATTTTAGGGCTAAGTCATCATGATGCGACATGCACGTAAGAGAAGAAGCAGCTACCAAGTATTATTGGCTTGTGAAGAAAATCCTGCAGACAACCTAGAAGCGATCTAGGAGACATATAGGTGCAGAATTTGGACAGTTAACAAAAGGAGATACCTTCAGACACCCATGATAAACAACCGCATCTGAGTAGCCACAAGCCAAGTGAGCTTCTGTGTCAGCCCAAGACCAACTGCAATAAACCCACACCGCATATTCAGCAGTGTCGTTCGGACACAAGGATGTACCATATGCTTCAACATGCGCCCATGCCCTGCACCTGGCCGCCCTCCTACCTGCCAGGAAAGGCTTGTGCCAGTATGCCTGCTCCCCCAAGGCCCACATGATAAGGGCAACCTGGGGAGGGTCCAGCTCAGGCAGCAGCTCCACTGCCCGCTCACAGATGGCAGCATACAGCTGGTCATCCTCATACCCAACAGACGTCATGCCATAGGCCATCTTGGCAAGGCTGCTGGCATCAAAGGCCTGGACAGACAGTCACAAAATCAGTGCTGCATATGAGGTCCCAGGATCCACACAGGGGCCCATTGTAAGTCCAGACAAGCACCGACTGAACCTCTTGTCTGCCGCATTATTGCTAAAGTCTCGCCAGCCATGCTGAAGGTTGGATAGGCAGATGCTTTTCTCTGGTGTCAGTGAGACACGGCATTGCAAACTTCGTTCGATCACCTGCGAAAAGTGAACTTCAAATGCTTCCACCAGACAAGGTCGTTACAAAGAACCCTCAGCTAGACAACCCGCAGCTGCTACAACTACCACCTTGACAGAAAAGGATGAACTGAAAGGACTCTACTGGTTGCCAGCACTGCCCACCTGCCACCTGCCAACTCAATCCTGCCCATACACCCCTGAAACCTACCATGCCTGCTAAACCCCAGACGAAGCAGCCCCTACCTGAATGTTATCCAAGGCGTAGTCTGCCACCAGCGCCTGCACCCTGTTGTCCGCCCAGCCCATCTGTGCCTCAGCAAACACCACCTCCGCCAGGCTGGTGCTGTCCATCTTGTCTGACAGCTTGAGGGCCACGTCATGCATCATGTCCATCAGCACGTCATCACGGTAGCCAGCACGACCAAACAGCCACAACATCTGAAACACAACCAGGAGGACGCCACAACGGAGAGAACGCTTTAGCAAAGGAACACTATGATAATGTAATAGTGGCTTTAAAGGGTAGGGTGTTGAGAGTGAGATTGGAGATGCCAATTGATTGTCCTTTCCAGCTGCATTGTTGAGCATCTGTCACCTACCCATCATCCTCCAACTCAGCACCCTATTGCTCACAGGCAGCTGCTTCATGCCCACGTACCCAGCCAACCCCATGCTGCAACCAACACTCTTAAGAGATGATGCCTGATTACTGAAACGAGGGCTATCAGATATTGCTACTGCTCATGCTATCACTCTCCCCAGCACCGGAGTATCTTAAGAGGCCCCCTCCCTCCACCCTTGCCGCTGCTTCCCCCAGGCTCCAGAGCTGCAGTTCTAAGACTCACCTTGGCCATGCTGCTTGCATCGAAGCGGCCTGCGTTCTCCTTGAGGTAGGGGATGAGGTGTGTCAGCAGGTCATAGTCATAATACTCTGCCTGGCCAAAGGCCCATGCAGCATCTGCCAGCGTGTCGGGGTCAAATTGGTGCATCTTGTCCACAATGGCATCTGCCATGGCGCTCTTGAAGGGGATGTTGTAGTACTGCAGCTGCGCAAAGGAGACCAGCAGGTTGCGGATCTGCTCAGGGCTCAGCTCAAGGGCTTTGCGACTAGCACAGTGGGCCAGCTGGGCCAGGACCCCGGGCTCTGCTCCATCAGCTGGCCCCTTGGCAGCGCAGGACAGCACAGCGTCGACAACTTCGTTGAGAGGAGCATCAGCTCCAGGCAAGGTGGCGGTGGAGAGTGACCGAGACTGGGCAGAAAGCCAGGCACGGACAGACAGAGTTGCGGGCTGCTTCCACGGATCCACGAGCCACCGGGAATGAGTCGGCACGCTGAGAGATGCTGTGGTGGTGGTCGTGCAGATCGTACGAGCGGTTGGAGACACCTTCAGGCCCCGCTCTGGCAAAACAGCAAAGTAAAAGGTTCCGATGTCAGAGTCCTAGGCATGAACTTTACCGCGTGCAATTGTTGCAAAACCCGCAGGGACTACATCCTGAGCTTTCTTCCAGAGCTGACATTGCACGTTCTGGCTGCGACCCTGCTTGCCAGCATCACTTAGCCTTTTCCGAGACACCATTGAGAGCCCGAGTACAGACGTAGAAGGCATTGCATGGCAATGTGCTTAAGCCTAACCCCAAATTGTGCTTTGGTTGTTTGCTCTTGATGCCTGAATCCGCTATGCCCAGCCTCTCCACGACAAAGAACATACCTCTGCTGTAAGCTGATGCAGAAGTGACACACCCTAGCTGCAATGCTCCCAAAGCCGCAGGCGCACAGGCCAGGGTGGCATTTAGAGCAACGTCTATATTCTGGACGTTGATCAGACTCATACTTTGGGGAGTACAGAGCTGAACTATATCGCCAAGTGTGTACTACTGATCTCTTTTGCAGGTTGCGTGTGTTGAATCAGACGAACAAAGCAGATAGTGGGTGATAAGATTTCATTCACATTCCCCAATGAGACCTCTTACAGGGAGCGCCAGCATATGTGCCTGGCCAGTTAATCGCAGGCAGGTGAGTGCCGGTGACCAGTCGAGTCGTGTTCCGAGAGAGTCTGCACAGCTAGTGATCTCGAAAACCCTTTTCCTAAATATGTTCGTGAGGACTTCCCTCCACTTTGAACATCTCATTTGGGATGTCACGAGGTGAGTTAGCGGCTCAATGTATCTTGTATCCCTGACGCATGGCATCGGCTTCGGACTTGCCCTGCTGAAGGCTCGTATGCTGCGCTGCAACACGTGGTGATTACACCACAGCCTAAGCAATTGTGCGTGCTTACCAATCACCCCCTGAAAGTGCGTGCTGTCGTAACTTGAAGCCCATAGCACCTACGACGAGGGGGCATACTTGCCAGGGACCTATAACGGCAGCTACCCGTCCCCAGGCTATCCGCAGATGCTCATGCAAAGCTCTGGTCAGCACCTACATTTCAGGCGCTTACGTTCTGTGGATCAGCTTTCGCATTAGGATCATGTCCCTGCTGGTGTTGTGGAGGGTGGGCAATCTGTCAGCTTCAGGTGCCTCGTGTGGTGCTCGAAGTGTGCTGTTGTACAGCCCAGCCCTGTCCCTTGCAATCCCAAAGTCGATATCCAGCAGGCAGGCTCATTCCCCACCAACAGCTGTGGCTGTGACACACCACAAGAAAGACAAAGTATGTATATGTCTGGCCAAGCATCAGCTCCCAAGCATGATTCATACCCTGTATCCAAGCCAAGGCACTGAACCCTGCTGTAACCTCTGCAGCAGAACCTCCCATGCTGAAGGCCAAACATACTGTACTGCTGGTGGTGGCATGCTTGTTGCCAGGTTCTAGAGGTGGGCTTCAGTGATGGCAGCACTGCCCGCTTTTCAGCTGAACTGTTGCGAGTGTGCAGCCCCTCAGCGGAGAACTGCTCTACCACTGGAAATGTCAAGGTATGGAGCTGCACTTCAGCAACAACCCCTGACCAAACCCATGGATTACTACGTTGATGACCCAAGTTGCAAAAAAAATCAACTAGAGTATAGCGTGCATAGCGTGAAAGAATCAAGCTGGTTGTTTTGTACTATGCTCTCCATCATACCTGACCCCACAACATCATGGCGGCCTCTTCAGGCACTCCGCCTTGTATGCCTTCTGCAAAATGGTTCAATGTGTGTACAAATGCACATTGTTGACACCTTGCATTATGCCCTCTAGCTGCTATATTATTGTTGCATTGCATTAGTGCATCTCTTGTAACATGCACGTGTGCTTGAGCTCATATCAATGCCGGTGCATGGCATTGCTGGCCACTTGACTGATGTCCTGTGTCATCTTTCTTTTTCTTGTGCTGCAGGTGCCAGCTGGGAGGCGTCATGTGGGCATCATGAAGGTAGAGCCGGTTGGAAGTTATGGCCTGAGGTGAGAGCACACTGGGGCAAGGTTGGAGGGCACTCCCTGCAAATGTGACCGCCTGAATGCACGAGGATGGTGTCTGTGTTGTATTGTGGGCTATAATCTATTGTAACTCATGCAAAGTGATTGCACATCATGTTTTGCTGTGCTGACTGTTGTAAGGGTGTGTATGCATCGACAGTATGTGGTTCATGCTGTTTCAAGACCCTGTGTATATGCTCTATTTAGATGCCGTGCTTATTATCATGCAGGCCTTCAAGTGAACGGCTTCAGGGTAGCAGCAGCTTCCTGCTTGATGTTTCAGGGGAAAGTCATGTATCCAGAAACTGCTTCATCCGTCAGGGTAACTGATCGATCACAGTACTACCCCATGTGAACATGCATTGGTCCATGTAATAACACTCAGCTGCAGCATTGTGTGCTAGCACAGAGGTCCATGAAGCCCTCTGGTCCAGCAGCCACGTACTGCCGGTCCTTAATGGCAGTTGGCACCAATGATCTTGGAGCGACCAGTTGTACCTGCAGACATGTCGCTACAAGCTGACCAGTCACAATCTGACCATGCTTCGGGGTGCTGTATCCTGTTGTGTGTTCAGGTTGTTCTTTGATGACCTGCATTCTACCGGCATCTACACCTGGGACTACCTCTGGGACTTGCAGCAAAGCAAGTGGAGCAAGGCGAAGCAATACTTGCGGCAGCTGCGAGAGCAAGAAGCTAGCCGCGATCCCCCAAGATGGCAAGCAAAGTCCGACAGGACAGGGAAGTGAGGCTATAGCACGCAACCAGAACCATGTTGGGGCACAAGCAGTTGCTCTTATGGAGATCGGTGAAGGCAGACTGTTGATGCCTGTAACATTGGCGAGCAGCACTTGGGGTTCTAAAGGTCTGCTATCGCCAGGCCATTAGTTATCATTGCTGCCAGCTGCTTAGTTTTCATGCATCTGCTGTTGCAAAGGGTGCCATGCTTGGTACACCCAACATGTTCGCTAAATCTAACATGAAGGGTACACGCAACATGCAGGGTACTATGAGCAGAACATCTGCACCAGCAGTTTCTTCGTTGTCCTGAAGAGCAGCAAGTTAATGAAGGGTGGCCAATGCTGTAGGATATCAGCTTATTGTGAAAATCACACATAGCCATGTTCAGATGTGTCAGAAAGTGCTTAGCAGCTGGTGCAGGGGTGCTGTATGATACATCTGACTTTGGCTGAGCTAGGAGAGCAGCTGTAAAACAACCCCCTGGGGCCCATGCCCACAACTGCTACGATGTAGAGTGGTACCAGTGATTAACGTTCTTGCTGCCATCAATTGACCGCCCGCATACTCCCACGGACATTTGGCTGTGCCATCGAAAGCAAGTGAAGGTCGTCAGGACCCCCTGCCCTCAAGACGTTCCCCAAACTCTTGTTAAGAGAGACCACTGCACAGCGCCTGGGCCGTGTAGCACCCAGATTCCAACCAGTTTCCTAGTTGGCGGGTGGGGTGGGTACGGTGCGAGAGATTATTTCCATCCCAAAAAACGAATGTATCGCCTCGCAGTCAGACCCGACAGTCATGGCATTCAGTTGCATCCCTTACACACAGGAATATGTTAGACAATGATGGAATTCACTCCGCTACAGATCTCGCACTTAACTGTAGAAGCAGCGGAGCCCTAAGTACTGCCACATACCCGCAGACCGACCGGGGGAGGGGTTTGAACCAACAACGACCTCTTTGGACCGAGCCTGCAACAGCAACAACCGTCACTGACAAAGCAGAGACAAGTGCCCACATGTGCTCTCCAGGCGCCATCCAGGCCAGGCACACCTGGCTTAGCCCTTGTGCATGATCTAGAGGAAAGCCGCTGAGTGCCCACAGAATACCGTTGGACCGCCATTCAACATCGTGCACGACATGCAATATTGCAATGAAAGCCAAAGCACACGAGCTGAAGGACAGCTATTGCAAGTCTATGGCACTGTCATTGACAGCTTTTAGCAATACTGGAGGAGCCAGTGATACAGCCCACAACGTAGGGGTTCACAAACAACTCAGCAGCCTTGACTCAGTACTTAAGTGGTCCTGTAAAGTGCCAATGTATCACAGAACATGGGTTTGCCAATGTAAGATTCACACACACACACACAGAACATGTGCAAGCTGGTCCACTCTGCGGAATGCCACTCTACACCAGTCTAGAAGGCGAGCAAAGGGAAGGAACCTCCTTTCAACACTAGATACAAGCTCACCAACGTCAAACAAACAAACAAAAATCAGCCAACTTGAACAGCAGAACACCACAAGCCATCAATACAAAATCCCTTCAAGAGCCAAGTTTCACATCTTGTCAAGCACCAGAGGCAAGCACAGCTCCATGACTAGCCCCCAGCCTTAGCTTAGCTTCGGCAAGCACTGCTGCTCCAAACAGGAACAAGGCATGGCCAGTAGCATGCTAGGGATACCCCAGGCCACATAACCCACTAGATGTACCCCGCCCACCTCCCATTCTACGCCCCTCTGAAGTACTCTGCAGTTTGCTCCCTCCTTGTTGCTCCTCAGCGCTGCGCCTTCCCCTCCTGGCTCCCCATCCCCATGACCTGACCTGCTGCTGCTGCTTTGTCTGCCCCCCCTGCCTGCCCCTGCTGCTCCCAGTTGCTGATGTGCTGGGAGATGCTGTCTGCCAACTGCTGCGCTGTGAAGTTCTTCCCATAGAACGTCACAAACTCCCCTGCTGGGTCTATCAGATACATGATGATGGAGTGATCCACCAGGTAGTCCTGGTCATCATCACCGGTCTTGTGGAAGTACACGCGGTACGCTTTGCTTGCTGCCTTCACCGCCTCCTCACTGCCTGTCAGACCAATGAGCCTAGGGTGGAACTCAGCCACGTACGCTTTGACCTTTTTGGGTGTGTCTCTAGCTGGGTCTATGCTGATGAAGACAGGCTGCACCTGTACCTTGGACTGCTTCTCAATCAAGTCCACAGCTTCAGCCAGCTTCTCCAGCTCATCTGGGCAGATGTCTGGGCAGTGGGTGAAGCCGAAGTACAAGATGTTGAATTTGCCCAAAAGGTTTTCATGGGTGAAGGGCTTGTTGTCAGTATCTAGAAGAGAAAAGGGGCCCCCCACCGCTGCTTTGCCAACCACCTGTTGGCTTCGCTGCATCATGCCCTGAACTTTGTCCTGAGCCTTCTGCTGCGCTACTGCTACAATGCCCAAGAACGCGGCCAGGCCCAGGAGCATGCTGTTGAAGCTGATAGGGCTCTTTTGACCCCACTTCGGAGTAGACCCTGCTTCTGCTGGTTTGCTGGCTTGCTGGCAAAACCCCCTGAAGCAGTGCCATTGCTGTGTACGAAAGCAGCTATTGTAGAACAAGCTGCTGCTGTTACTGCTGCCAGTGAAGTAGCTCCTTGTGGTGCTAACGAGCTGATGCTGCGTGGGCCAGAGCGACGTCCCAAAGCATGTGCCGCTGCTTCTGCTATATGCGATCCCTAGCCTACAAAGGCGAGCAGCCTGCTGCCGTGCGGACATGGTAAGAACCAGGCCAGATGGTCGTATCGGGACTGCAGTTACTGTGCGGATCGCAGCATGTGCACTTGGTGGACTGGCAACGTTCCCAGTGTGCAATAAATGTCGTGGATCTATCACCGAACGCGTTTATCTTAATGCTTCCGGCAAGCCAACATCCATGGACCATGGATGACGTGTAGAGTGGGTAACCTCGTACTTCAAAGTGCGGAAGGGAGTGCTCTAGTCTGCTTCAGTCTCTGACAACGGATGGAATCTCTGAGCGTGTGGCAGCAGCAGCCTTTCAGCACACTGGGTGCTTAATAGGTGCTTTGGAAAGGCCAAGAACCCGGTCTTCTGCGCAGACCCAAGCAGCAACAAGACCCAACCCATGCTGTACTTGTCTCAAGTGCCTGCAACTCTACAAAGACCTCTCGCTTCCTTTCCAAACACAATCATACATAAAGTATGTGAACGCATCAATGAGGCTCATTGTAAGGACGACACCAAAGGCGCACCCCCTCTGCAGACCACGGGCTTCCACAACTGCTGCAAGCAACTGAACCATGTCTCAGGTACACGTCCGTCTTCATCCTTACACATCATGGAGATCCTGTAGCACTGCGGCACATGGCGCTTTTACCACCATGCCACAGAGCCTCAAGCTGCCTCCAACTCCATTTGTTGCACTTGCCTCTCTGCTGCTCCGTCCAGTGCTGTCCTGTCCCCGTGAATCATGGCCTCCAAGAAAAACTCCCCAGCCTTGTAAGAGGACCGAACCATAGGGCCACTGGCAACATATCTGCAAACACAAGAGCAGCTTCTATGAGCAGAAACTCTGCAGTTTCAGTTAACTTTGCATGTGGAGTGTCCTTACCGCTGTTGAATGTGTGTGCTGCTGTGTACTACAGCATGTATTTGACCTTTATATGTGGCAACTCGAAGATCTGATTATGCATGGTGCTGATCTAGGCAAATTCTTCACCATGGACCACCTGAGCAAGCCAGCACTAAGCCACAGGTGATTGGTGCCACACATTCGCCCAGAGAGTACCCTACCTGGGACTAGCATAAGAACACACTACAAAGGGCATGATGTGGACTTGGCAGCATCGATAAAACTAGTTCTCACAGTGGAAGCATGCCTTTCGCGTTGCCCATGGTTATGATAGTTGTCCTCCTTGTTCCCTAACCCAGCGCCAGCTGCTCTCATCAGCACGCCATGCCCTTCACTGGACCCCTACAACAGCCATCTCAAGGAGAGCGTCTAACCCTGCCTCACAACAATATCCAACAGGCACTGCTCTGTTCCCCAAACATAACGCCCCAGTCCCTGATTTCGGTCCCTGCTGCACCCCTCTCTTCCCCTCCTGCTGCTCTGCTCCCGAGATGTCTCACCTGAAGCCCACCACCTCCTCTCCAAACTTCCTCCAGTGCTCAAACTTGTCTGGTGTGATGAAGTCCACCACAGGCAGGTGCTTGGGTGTGGGCTGCAGGTACTGGCCCAGGGTGAAGATGTCCACACCAGAGTCCTTCAGATCGTACATGGTGTCAATAACTTCATCATCCGTCTCGCCCAAGCCTAACATAATGCTGCTCTTAGTGTACACCCCTGATGCCTTAGCTTCCCGCAAAACTGCTAGCGACTGCATGTACCCTGCCCGGTTGTCTCGTACACGCTTCTGCAGCCGCTCTACTGTCTCTATGTTATGTGCAAAGACGTCGAGCCCTGCCGTTGCAAGGTGTCTTACAGCTGACCTATCCCCCTGGAAATCTGGCGTCAAACACTCAATAAGCAGTGACGGCTTGCGTGCCTTGAGCTCCCGCACTGTTGCTGCAAAGTGTTCTGCACCACCGTCCGGTAGGTCGTCCCTGTCTACGCTGGTGAGCACCACATAGCCCACCCCCCATGAAGCCACTGCTGCTGCTGTGTTGCTTGGCTCATGCGGGTCCAGAGCTGGTGGCCGCTGTGCTGTGTTGACGGCACAGAAGCGGCAGCCCCGGGTGCACGTGTCGCCCATCAACATGATAGTGGCGGTGGCTGCAGCATCACATAGGAAGAAACCCTGGTCAGAGGTGCTACTGCCCTTCAGAATGGGGTCAAATGCTGTGAGGAGAAGGTCTCAACAGTACTGCCAGAAAAAAATGTATTCCTTTATGGGTCAAACTGACAAGGCTGCCCATGTAAGTACCAGGTACCAGGGTAAGTACCAAAGAAGCGTAACATGATGAGAGCCACAGTGCCTGGCTGCTTTTACTGGTGGTCAGCTTAAATCTAGGCTTGCCCAAGCTTATCAGCAGCTTCAGGAATACTGCCAGTTTTCAACCGGTTGCATGGCATGACACTGGACAGTCAGGATTGTCCCATATCATGGTATTTGTCTAGTCATGTTCAGATACCTCACAAGCTAGCTTAATGTTACCAGGTTCGTTGAATTCTGATGACTGGCGATCAGCAAAGATGCCTGAAACTTACCTAGCGCCCCATTCCAGCACTCCCCTATGTTAGGACACTGTGCTTCTTCACAAACTGTAGCCAGCTTCAAGCCGCGCATCTGCTCAAAGAGCTCGTTGTACTTGTCTCCCTGAGGAGCCCGTTGGCGCAACCATGGGGGCTTGCTAGAGTTGGGCAGCGACCCCAAGGAGGGCCCTAACATCTGCGTAGCCTTTGGGCCTTGCAGCGACTCCTGCTTCTGGGAGAGATGCTGCTCCGCAAGGGGCGCCAGTGATGGATCTTTTTCGACTGCTAGTCGCACTAACTCCGCGAATGCGTCCACCTCGGGTTTGCTTTCTGCGGACGCAGCTCGGCAGGGCCAGCCACGCCCCACGGGGGTGAGACATCTGGACCCATGCCCCCTATGTGCTAGCCTACCAACCGCATCGGTAAGGTCCCTGCTAAGCTGCATTAAACCATCCACAAGCGTACTTGTCTGCACCGGTAGAGTGTCCAATTGCTCACATGAGGAAGGCTGAGGTTGATTGCACGGGTTCGATAGAGACAACTACAGCAGGTGTGCTACATAGTGGGTATTGTCTGACGCTGATCACATACCAACCTCATGCGCTGCATGGAGCAAATGATTGAAGTGAAACGCCTACTTCGTCACTAGGAAACGGAGCTCTCACCGCAGTCTCACCCGGGTGACTCAGAGTTGATTGAACATGTTACTCTTGCATGCCTTATCATGCATCTTGCCAGCACAGGAATAAGAAGGCAGGGCCGATGCAGTTGTTAACCTCATTAATGTCATGCATCAGTATCACCACTTTAGGTTAGCAGGTCCATCATGGTGTTGGGGCGGTTGTTCTTTGTCTTTAGAAGTCTCCAATGTTTATCCACTTAGCCCTCAGAAGATGTGTAAGGCTGCATATTGCAATCTGAGTAACGTATCTGATGTGGTTGCCTTGCCCACTTGTTAGCCCGCCTCTTGTCCGCGGCAAGTTATCAGTATGTGGACCGACCCTATTAACACGATCTTCCCATAGCCGGCTGCCCCTGGAGCATAGCAGCTCTGATCTGGTCAGTGGTCTTCGGCGGTACCTTCGCTGCGCTACAGTTGGGCCCGTCCATGACAGCAGCAGGCTTCAGCAGCTCTTACACAAGCACCTAGATTTAGCTGATGACGTATTCAGCAAGCTATGGAGCAGCTGCACGCCATGGCAGACCCTGGTAGCTGAATCAGAAGACCTGTCAGACGTGGAGTCCACCCTCAAGCGGCTTCTGGACTTCTACAGCCCCTCTCAGGCCACCAAGCTGCTGACAACACAGCCACTTCTGCTCACCTCCCCCGTGGTGTCATGGCTAGATTTCCTCGAGGAATATGGCTTCAGTCACCAGCAGATTCAGAACATTGTGAGCACCTTTCCTGAGCTCCTTGCCAAGAGCTCTCTTGCCACAGCTGGGGCGGCCATCATTCGCTTGAAGGAGCTGGGCTTTGACAATGATGAAGTACGGCACCGTGTGATTGCCTACTGCCCCCAGGTGCTCATGATGCAGCCAGAAGATATTGACTTGCTCATACGCCTCTGGTCAAAGTTCAAGACCGGGGTTGACAACGACATCATGGACTCGTAGTGGCCCAAACTTGCGGATTGCTATGATTTGCAATGCCAGGTCCACAGTCTCAGGTCCACAGTATAGAGCAGCTGACAGGGCAAGACTTCCATGGATAATTCTCTATAAGCAGAGATCCGCAGGGCACTGTAGGGACTGTTGCTGCTCTTGAGTGCAGGCTTTACCTGGCAACCAGGTGCCTTGTGGTTTGGGGCAGGAGCAGCCGATTGTTTCTTGTGTTCCCCTTTAGCATGCCGCTTCTGCATTCAGAAGTGTGTACGTTGTGGTTTTGATGGTTGCCTTTCAACAGTTGGGCGTTGTCTATGTCATTGGGTTGTGCAGCAGGTCCAGAATGTAAGCACTTCCTTACTGTGTCTGCAATGCTTGATTATGCATGTATGCTGGCTGCGGATAGGACGCTCTGACATCCTGCAGCTAGCCGTTTTGTTGCCAGCATGCTCTGGCAAGCTCTTGTATAAGGGTGTGTCATAAAGAGGTGCATGAATTGGTCTGCGTCCAGCCATGACCTAGGGGTATCATGGCAGTATTAGTCAATCAAGGCTCAATTGGTCAATAAGGGGCGACCTTGACAGCTCTTTTCTAAGGTCAGGGTTATGTGTCTTTGGATCTGGTGCCTGCTCTTGGCTATGTGACTGCCAAGCTTTAGGTATTACTGCATCTCATGCAGAGAGCAGTGCAAACAAGTCTTTGAGGAGGCACCCAGTAAGGGTGAGAGCCATCAGTCTGGTCTAATTTCTGTATTCTGGGCTCCTTTGCCTGGTACTGTGGTGGTATATCAAAGGTTCAGAGTTAAGTTGCATCTTGTATCTGGCGAAGATGAGGGGACTTGGGAAGCTTCATGTCATGTTAACAGTGCTTGGAGGGACAGCTTGTGGGATCTTACACACCCATGGGAGAACCTGCAGGAGATGAGGTAGTGTAGAAGGCGCACTAAGCAAGCTGTTCAAAACCATGCAAAGTGCTATGTGGTGCCTTTCAGCGGCTGGGAGGTCGCTGGTCCACCATAACTCCGTCGTGAAAGCCACCAAAAGCACCAACCGGGGTGTTGCTTTACCTCACTGCCTGACCACCTATGTGTGATGGAAGGCTTGTTGTTTTGTAAGGGTCGAGTTGGTCCCCCTTGGTGTGCACGCTGTTGCATCTATCCGCAGCTTGGACATGGCCAAGTCCACATTCAATTGCGCGGGTTCGTGAGTGTGATTAGGAACCTTGTGGTATGGCCTGAGTTTGTTTGGCCATCAGCATAGCTGGTTGTCTTGCAATCGGATTGATGGTTCTGTGAGAACTGTGAGGCTTTGGTACGTGAGCACGCCCACCTGCTCGGGGCCAGGCTGTCATACAGTTGTTCTGTATCTTTGGAAGGCCCTGCTCTCTGCTTGCATCTCGCAGAATATGTGCATCCTTTTACTTGCAATTAAAAGCTGCCTTAGCACCTTGCTGTGAGGGAGTGGACTGTCTTGGCTGAGGTGGGCTGATGTGTGGGCAAATGATGGTTGCGGATTGCAGCACCGTATGAACGTTGGGCATCTGTTTCTGAATGCGATCTTGGTAGATCCCCCCTCAGGTGTTGTTGGGTTGCGCAGCTTAATGATGCTGATTGCTGCTACCGTTTTGAACATGGGTCAATCTCAACCTTGATGCAGTTAAGACATACCTAGTGCGTTAATGTGCAGGGGAATACAACATCCCTGACAGCCGCCCTGATAGTTCTTGTTTAGCATAGATAGCTAGAAGCAGAAGACTCAGTGGGCACAGTCACACGTGGGCCAAACGGTCACTCACTCCGGCTTCCGACTCTTCCGCTAGTGACTGGCTCGCAGCCGGAGCTGGACGAAGCATCTGCTCCTTTGACAATAAACGGCCCCGTAAAGTCAATGGGCAGCAATAAGCGTATACCCCCTTAAGTAATGCTTAGACATAGGTCCCAGCTTCCTTTGCATAAAGACAGACTTGCATTGAACTAGCGTCCCTAATCTCGGTGATTCGCTAGGCTGATACCTGCGAATATGGCTGCAGCAAGTGAAAGTACGGTCGTGATTGTGCTTCTCTTGCAGTTTCTGCTGCTTGCATGCAATGGTGAGTTTCGACGGCACCCCACAATCAATCGCAGCACGGAACCACGATATACACTTACTGAGAGCCATGACGTGCAGCGGCTTCTGTCAAGTACAACTCTGATCTCGGCAACGTTAAAGGGGACGTCCTGGTGCTAGATGTAACGTCGCTCAGGTTTCAAGGTTCGAGACGTGGCAGCCAACTGTGTGCCTTTGGCTTCCAATATGCACTGCAGCCACAGGCCCGACCTCAGAAAGTGTTATCATGGGCTTCTGGGTTCCATGCAGGGAACCACCCAATGTTTCCGTCCTACACCAGCCCAAGCCAGTGTGAGGCTGCCTGCACTACCCTTCCTGGCTGTAATGGCTGGACCTTCTGTAACTCCACTCAAGGCTGCGGCAGTGGCTGCAAAAATTACATGAACACCCACCCACGAGGTGAGCTGGGTCAAGGTCCATTAGATGGGGTAGCAGGTGTGGCCCTGCAAGCGACGTCCATGGCGGCCGGACTGTGTTGATGTCATGGCAGGCTCTCTTCTACCAAGGGAATTGAGCAGCTGTCTGCTGATGCTGCTGCTTGGGAGCAACTTTGCCTCATGGGCGTGCCTTCAAATGAAACACGTTCATCTGCCCAATCATATGTGCAATCGTGTTAGAGCCTTTATCATGTGTTAATGCTTGGCTCCATGCTTACATCAATTTCAGCATATCACACTTGCGTCGCACCCCTGTCCTTCCACCACTGACAATGCAAATCAGGACGTGTCCGTATCCACCACGGATGTCTCCCCACCAACTGCCAGTCCCCTCCTCCTGCAGTGACTGTCCCCCCTGGAGAGGTGCCCTACAGCCGGAGCCCCAGCTGGCAGCTGCCCATCACCGGGTTTGGTCCCTGGGGCCCAACCTGGTCCTGTAAGGTGGATCACTATGACTACGCCTCCTCCACTTATGTGTACAGTGACATGTGGCCCCATGGTCTGTGCACCCTGAAGAAGGTGCGGCAGCCTGGCAGCCCTCAGTACTGGGCCAAGGACCCACGTGAGTCATGGCTGCTGATGGGAGTGCTTCCTAGCATAAGTCGCAATTCAAGGACACCAACCGTGCTGGAGTGGTGCTCCATGACGACAATGAAAGCAGATATTCACTAAAGCTGGTTCAGGGGATGCCGTCGCAAGGTTAAGCCATTTGTGAAGGGGAGTACACATGTAAACAGAACATTTCGCGTAACAGACTGCATAACACGTGTTGCTCAGCCTCCACATGCTTTGGAAACAGCAGATTGTCTATTCCATGCTGGACTTCCATGTCAGAGGCTCGTGCAGGCCGCACGCAGGCCTTTGCAGAAGGTCTCATGTTCGAGATGTTTGTCCTGCTGCAATCAGTCACGCTAACTACCTTTGTCAACTTCCTGCATGTGCTTGTTGCTTGGTTCATGTGGAGAGATATAATCATTCACTCAACACAAGAGTAATCCCCTCAGTTTCCAAGTACGCTCCATGTGGGTCGTTAAAGCCCCTGCATTTTGAGACTGCGCCAAAATTAAGTCCTTCTGCTATTGTGCCATCGGATCTTGATAGGTGAGGGCTGGGTGTCTGGCACCATCAGCATGCCTGCCAGCTGCTCTGGGGTAACACCAGCCGCATGTGATGGATGCCTGAAGACCAGTGATCCTTCAGCATGCCTGTCATGTGCCCGGAGCCTCCAGGTGCTGGGCAGCAAGCCAGTCATGATCCTGGAGCAACAGCCTGCTGCTGGCATGGGCTGTGTCAAGTGTTACAATAGCTCAGCTGAGCCTGCCAAGTGAGTAGCGGAAATTCAGGGCGACAAAGGACTGGGTGATTTGCACCACAGAGAGGTGTCAGCAGGGACCGATGCACCATTGAGCGGTTGGAAGAACGCAGAGCACTGGCATGTTGTGGCTAGCCTCAGGTGTTGGTTCTTGTTGTAATTTTGCACCTTTGTTGCAAGATGCACAAAATTCCTTTCATGTCAAGTGATATAGAAGGACGACTTGTATGCATAGAAACTTCCCGGCATCCTCGCTATTCCTCTTTTGAGTGGCCAAGGCTGTGTCATTGGGACTCTTAACAACTGTGTGCATTGATAGACGATGATACGCAATGCTGCTGACACTCCCCCTGGCCCGTCTTGTCCTGCTCCCTGCCCCCCCCCCCCTAGGTGTGCTGCCTGCCTGCTGAAGGGTGGAGCTTGTCAGCCATGCCCAGCAGACACCTACCCCAGTGGAGATGTGGACCAATGCATCAGGTGTGCCATCAAGCATGGCAGTGAGCGCTACCAGGGCTGCAAGGTGTGCTCCACCATCACACCAAACACAAAGCAGAAGGTGTCACAATGCCTAGGTTGTGTGGAGAAGACCCTCAAGGCAGCTTGCCCAGTCAACACTACTGCTGAGTCCCGTAGCTACAGCTGCACAGATCTCTCCAAGTCCGTGGAGAGCTGCAGATACTGTGCTACTGCTGCAGCTAACTTCACTAGTTGTGAGACCTGCATGACAAAGAAGCCTTACAGCCAGGGTTGTGGAGAATGCACCCAACTTAAAACTCCAGCTGAACAGAGTCAATGCTACAGCTGCATTGCCACCAACAAGGTGGTGGGCACAGGCTGCTCAGACTGTGTGTCAGGCTTCTATTTCACTGGTGCACAGCTGAAGAAGAACTGCTTGACGTGCCTGGCTGACAGCAAGATCTCCTTCTCCTCCAAGACCTGGTGTGTGGGGTGTCAGAATTGGTATACTTCACAAGCAGGCAGGGTCAAGTGCGCTCAGTGTCTGGCTCAAAACCCAGTGGAAGTGCACCCCTGCACAAAGTTGTGAGGGATGTTTTTCTGACTGCACTCTGCTTAGCAAAGGCAGCAGGTAGCTGCTTGCGTTTGGGACACCAGGATCAGGAGGTACCTTCTGTTCCTCTCTGCCACTGGTGTCACCAGACTGGCAAACGATCGTTGCCGCCCTGGAGGTGGTGATGTGATGACATGGTCCCCACAGTGGTGCTAATGGGTTTTGTGCCGCATATGTTCTTGTAGTTTACTGGTGGCTTTGTGCAATAATGATGGTCGATTATAGCTTGCAGTAGCAGGAACACAAGAATGATGTGATTACAAGCACGTGTATATGTTTTGGGCCTAGGTGGGTTGGGACTGATCTGTTCTGCTTTTTTGGGCCACTACAGAATGAAGTTGGGGTCACTATCACCTCGTTCTTCCAAAGAGCATGAAAGTCAAAAGGCACCTAGCCAATAGATGATATTAATGCATATGTGTAATGGATTTTAGCTAATTTGTCTCCTTATGGCGCCCTGACACCCGAGAAGCTGAGCAGTTTCGTTGGGCCTCCAACGCCATATGTGGTTGCATGTGGTCATGTTCTGATGTTCTGAGCATGCTGAAGGGGGAATAGAAGGAGCCCTATGGGCTGGGGTCCATGTATGATCCGACATCTCATAACCTCAAGCACCTCGTGTTTGCTCATATTACTCTCCTTATCTATGTAACATTCGTATCGTGTGCTTGACGTGCTTACTTCCGGGTCATGCCCTGCTTCTGAGAACCTGGTAGTGATCGCTTCTCACCCTGCAGCAGCTGCTGTGTTTGTGAGAAGCGATCTTAAACCGACGAGGGTGCCGAACTGCTCAGTTGGCGACTCGTTGACGGTTGAGCATGCCCATGTAATGGGGTGGAAGCCTATGCCAGAAGCCAAACACATGCTGAAGGACTGTTACACGGGCAATTCAAAGTTTCATACGTGCCACATATCTGCGATGGCTATTTGTACGCATGCTTTGATTAACTTCCATTGGTCTCAACGGGTGTCTGGTTATACTTATGAAGTAAGGGCCCTTCACGCCTGCCCGAAATATAGGTCATATCTGCCACTACAACGAACGTTTACAAGCCTTTTGTATTCAATGTCAGGAAGATGAGGTTGGCGAGGTGCTGTGGCTCGCGGTGTCCATCTCTCTCACAATTCACAGGCGGATAAACGGAATTGTCCCAAGGGGGGTGTCAAGGGGGGTGCAGCCGTTCGAACAGGGGAGATGAATTTAAGCTGTCATGTTGTTCTAACTATGTTGCTGGCTGGAGCCTGCCTTACCTCGTGCCAACATGGTGGTCAGTCAGCCGTCTACTGCCTTGCTTGGGATGAACTTCAAGGAGGTCTAGGTGAGAAAGTATTTCCGTTCTACAAACTGCTGTTACTAGCAAGCAGCATATCAGCATCTTTTGGGCCTGGTCTGTATCTAGAATCTGTATGCGATGGTATTTCGTTGACTGCAACTTCTTCCTTGGCAGGCGGCCTTGCAAGTGCGCGCTTGCTGGTCACTGTAGAGAACGATGTATCCTTTCGAGATGATCCTCGTGCTAGGGTGGGTGCCATTGCCAAGATGTGGGCTTGCCCTACCACCGGCTTCTCTCCCTCGGTAACAAGAGCACAGGATGAATGCCAGTACATTGCCGAGCAAATCAGAACCGAGCAGGAGACCCGGCCTGGTGATGCCGATATCAGCTTTCCCTTATTTTACGAGGAGCTAAAGGATTTCAGCAGCGGCAGGTACCTCCATGTCCATGTTGAAGTGCTCTCAACTAGCAGCTCTGGAGGTCAGGGTTGCAGGTTGCGCTTGTTACAGCATGATGCCATCATCTTCTTAAACAGCTCCAATCTGAACTGGCCATCAACATGCCCACCAGAATTGACGTACTCACAGTTAGAGCTGGTCAAGTCAGTACACTCAGGCAGCAGTAGGGGTCATGTTAATGTTAAGCTGCCACCCCATCCTTATGCAACAGCACCTCTGGAAGTGACAAGGGTGCTTCTACACAGGTTCTTTTCAACCAAAAACTATGAACTGTTTCCTTTAGCACCGGGGTGTGATCTCTGCAAGGGGGTCCATGTGCTGCAACCTACCACACAGGAAGAGCAGTATGAACTTGCTTACCTTCAGGACACAAATGGTCCTCTGTGCCATGTGCCAAGCAATCCTTTCACCAGTGGCGTTTCTGCAGATGTGCATGCATTTCATGAACTATGGAGTTCAAACTTTGTGCATATGGAGTTGCCCTCTCAGTTTGCCTTTGTATGGCTGGGGCTTACTTTGGTGTTTGCAGTGGTGGTCAGTTTGCATTGCAGTTCTATGTTTGCACGCGATGTTACTATGGGGACAAAACGTAACGACCGTATTGTTCAGTTTGACCGCACCGCGCTTCACGACGGGTCAGACCTTCCGCCTGGTTCTTGGTATAAATATCATTTAGGGGGAGGCATGTACATGTGGGTTGAAGTTGCTCCAGAATTTGTGGAAGCTATGAATCAGGTTAGCAAGCCTCGTGGTGGCAGGAGGAAGGCGGCAAGGGAGAATGCCCTGAGGGATCTTCTGAACTTCACCAGTGCGGGTCCTTCAGATCATTTGATGTACCACCAAGAGCAGGGTCAGCCGCCACCACCACCTGCTGCTGCTGCTGCCGCAGCTATAGCTATAGCTGCATCTGAAGCCTCGCAGGAGGAGAAACCCAAGGGGCAGAAGCTGAAGCAAACAAAGCAGAGGGACAGGGGGGAGACACAGCAAGGGCAGGGAAAGATAATGGGACAGGAGCAGGGCCAGCAGCAGAAGCAGCAGCTGTCTCAGAGAAAGCAGAGTCTTGCTCCAGGTGCCATGCAGACATCCAGCTCGGGTACTGCCCTGGTTAGGACATCCTTTGCCGCTGCATCATCATCATCAGCAGCAGCAGGAAACAGAGGAGGTGATGGGCCTTCCCTGCCCTCTGCTTCTGCTACAGCTGCTGCTGCTTCTGTAGGTGCACAAACAGATGCTGCTGCTTCACAGCTCTCAGGAAAGGAGGATATGGCAACAACACCAGGAGCAGGAGCAAGCCCGAGCAGGGACAACAAACTCTCTGCAGGGTCCAGCCATGGTGGCCATGGCAGCAGCAGCAGCTTAAGTGCCGCAGCAATGACAAGGAACAATGGCAACAGCAGTAGCAGCAACAGTGCCGTTGCTAACACCAGCAGCAGTTCACCTCCTCCAAGCACCCCTCAACCTCAGCACTTCTGGGACTTTCTGGATAGACTCAGGGCAGAGGTGGAGCAAAATCAGCTGCAGGGGCAGCAGGAAGGAGTGTCGCGGCTACCTGCAGGCTCTGTTGCTTCTCCTGTTGCTTCTCCTGTTGCTGCTGCTGCTGCTGCTGCTGCTGCTGGTTTTGTGTCATCTAGGTTGGTTCCAAGCTTGCCTACAGCAGCAGCTAGCGCTAGTCCTAGCACCACCAATAGCTCTGGTAGCAGAAGCAAGGCTGGGTGCAGTGTGCTGGCGGGTAAGCTGGGTGCACCGTGTGTGATGTGTCAGTCTGGTAGGAGCTGTGTGCTGCTGAGGCCTTGCTTCCATTTGATTCTGTGTCGGGAGTGCAGTGCCATACTGAAGCAGCAGGCAGGAGCATGTCCTCAGTGCAAGCAGACTGTAGAGGCGCACATGCCTATCATAAAGAGTTGAGCTCATGGCCAGTGCAGTTGTTGTGGCCTTTGAATATTGTGACCAAGGCGGCAGTAAGGTTGCTGCTGCTGCTGCTGCTGCTTCTGTTCCCATGATGATAGCAAGTGGATTAGATGGCGGTTAGGGAGAGCAGCAGATATGATAGTCTTTTGGTAGCCTGCTTGCTAAATTCTAGGCTGCTCCAATGCCATACATCTACATGCTCTGTGTGTACGGTTCTGGGATGAGCATATGCCAGTAATGGCAGCAGTTTTGGCCATTGACTAGGCATGGTGGAGGAGGGCAAATGCAAAGGGATGCTCCAGTTTTAATGATGTTGCAAATAGCGGGGCATGATCACTGAGACCAGCGACAAGTTACCTGACAGATTAGTTAGCGCTGATCTCCCATATGGACTAACTGTATTTGTGGTTGAACTGAGGTTGAAATTGCGTGACCGGCATTTCTTGCATTGGTGCCCAGCCCCTGGAAGACGTTTGAAGATTGAGATAATACTGTGCTGTTGTTCGTGTTGAGCGTTGAAGCCGTAAGGATGCATGTGGGGCTCTGCAGGGCTGGACCAGGTCTGATACCCAATAGAGACAGCCTTGTATGCCAAGGTATATCAGGCACACATCAGGTATCCCGTTTACTTATGTGAAACAGTTAATGCGGTTTCGTACTGGTGCACACCATCTTGCTATTGAAACTGGGAGGTGGGCTCGTCCCAAACTGCCAAGGCAGCATCGTGTATGTTCAAAATGTTCTTGCACAGTGGTTGAGGACGAGGTACACTTTCTTTTTGAATGCCCAGCATATGATAGAATTCGTGAGAAGTATAATACCGTTTTGTTTGCACAGTTTGGAGGTTGCCAGGAAGCTTCTAGTACAATGAAGCATAATTCAGACAACGTGAGATTGTTCATGGACCAAGAGCCAAGTTTCCAAGTTGCAAAGTTTGTTTATGAATGCATGGAATTTCGGAGGTCGGGGGAATGTGAGGACTATAATCCTTACTTTGATTTGTCATTATTCGGGGATGAATGGCAAGGTCGTATTTTCGATACCTTTTCTTCTGGACCAAGAGGTGATATTGCTGAGACATTCACTTCTGATGGACCAGGTTCCAGTATTTCTGCCCATGGAGCCTAGGTTGGCTCCGTACGGGCGCCCCCTTTGAGGGGCCATGATGTAATCGTAATCGTAATCGTAATCAATGAAGACATGCCAGGGGTTTGCTGTTCTCTGCTGTGCTGCACTGCTATGACAATTGGAGCCTAGCTTTCTGTCGTGAGGGATACACAGGTGCATGCACAGTTTAGGTACCTGGGGTCTGTTGTCGTCGGCTTGTTTGGGCGTTAGGTGTGTAAACATCGCGCATGTTTTATGCACAACCGTAACAAGTGCCAAGACTGTAATTGCAGGTAAACTGTTTGCATTCTCATGTTGCGTTTGACCGAGCAAGCCTCTTGGTTGCCAGACCATGGTTAATGTTTTTCATGTATCTTTTACGCCAATGTCAGTATCCCGCCTTTGCATGTGGGTGATTACCTGATGGCTGGCAAGAACAGAAGCGCGTCGGCCGGGAGGTTAATCACATACCGGAAGTAGGCGCTTGTATGATACTGTTATTTTCTATCCAGCTCATTGATTTGACTTTTGAGATATCGACAGGGGAGGAAGAGACGGGGACGGTGGGCATCGCCTTCATAACAACCTCCGGGGGCGTCATTTGGCGTTTCGGTCTTTGGCATGCCCATATGGGTCAAGTAGTGGGTACTTAACGGCTTGTGACCTTGGCTTCCGTAGCGCGGTGGGGAACATGGCTTGAGTACCGACTTGAGGGCCTATCCACCCGGTCGGCATTGAGGACGTCCCGAGAACTCAGGGTCGACTGATCGTGAGATGTGTGATCGAGAATCCTGTGATACGAGGACCCATAGTGTCGAGGCGGTAATACAATTGCATCGATAGAGTACACAGTACAGTAGAGTCAGTAAACATGCCTCTCAGGTGAACAGTATACATGTGGCTCTCATGGGTCTGACGTCACTTCGTTGCAAGCATCAGCCCCGTTAGCAGACACATACTTTAACCCATGTGAATACCGCGCCCTCAAACATTGTCAACACGCAGAGCCTACCAGTGGCTCCACCGACCAACCCCTCCACTAAGCCACATCGATCATGTCGCACCCGGACATCCCCACTGACAAAGGCGCTCCCTTCAGTGTCCATCCAGTATACACGCACCAGCTCTACCCAGTACTACCCAATAATTCCTAGCCCCTCCTGCTTCTGCCGCTGCCCTGGCTGCTGCTGCAAGCGCCTGTGCTGGAACCTGTCTCCTGTGTTCTCCCACCCCCTCAGAACCATGGATGCCATATCGGGTCCATCCTGCTGAGATACTTCATGTTCATGGCATTGTCCACCAGCTCACTGGCAGGACCATGAACCACACGTTTGGGCAGCTCATCCTCACCAACACGGATGGGCGCAAACTGACGCACGCGATCCAACACCTGTCATACGCATGGGCAGCCAAACAACAAAACACTTAGCATGCCAAAAGGTGCAAACCACTCTATTTGTCTTAACAGATCTATAGTCACTAAGCAAGGCCACCAGCTGGCGAGCACTGGAGGAACTCTGCTCCATGCTCTTGCAAAACTCTCTGATGACAGATGACAGCTCAGAGACCCAATTCCCACACAAAAGAGTTTTAATGTCTTATGTCCAAGAGACGCATTAACATTGCAGGCTCTGCAGAGCATGTCGAAGTGGCAAACCATACGGTAGCTTGTGCTACTGAAACCTGCGAGACATTAAAAACACAGCTCGCCTGGGTCTAAGAGCTAGCAGAGCCTCCCCTACTGGCTCTGATCTACATCTGCAAGTCCACCTTCTGCTGCATAGAACGAGAGAGAGAGAACTATGAAGAGAAGGGGGTAGGCAGATAACTGTATTTGATTCTCTCCTGTCCATCAAGCATACAGCCCATCTCTCCCCCCCTCATTCTATCAGCTCCTCCACCCCGCCTCACCTTGCGTGTGTTAGTGACCACCAGCTGCTTGAGCTGCTCTGTCTTTAGGCTCTGCCCCCCAGAAGCCTTGCTGAGCCTCCTGTTGGTTGTGGCCAGCAGGTCCTCCTTGAAGAACATACTCAACATGTGCTGCACTGGGGAGCCTGGGGCTAGCAGGGCAGCAGCTGCAGCAACAGTGGTGGTGGTGAACACACCCTGCAGGGAGCAGACAAGGGAAGGCAGCAACATCAGCAAGGGGACCCAGTGACTCGTCTCAAATGGATCCTACTGTAAGAGGGAATAGCAAGCAGCTACACGTCATCTCATCTATATCATCCATGTCAAAGCAGAACTACCATTGCCCCCACTCAGGTCATGTGACCATCATCGTTACAGATGCATCGTACATTGGTGACCAGCACCTTCAACAGGATAGCAAGACTATGGCGCTACCAGCCAGCACCTGGCACAGAAACCTGCTACTTTTGCACTACCTACATCTAGCTGATCACCAGGCGCACCCCGGCCCCATGCACGCTGGCTTCAGCAAAACAGAGAAAGCCTCTCCTACCGGACAGACCATCATCGCACATTATAACTCCAACTTTTACTCCATCTCTCCCTCTTTTCATGTGATAGCTGGAACTGTGGCACCTATGGCATCTTAGCCATGGTGTATCAGAACCAGGCACCATCAATCAGACAACCCCCTTCCCTTCACTCACCTCCACCCCAAAGCTTGTGAAGAAAGTTGATAGGTTGCGTGTGAGCCTGAAAGGCACCACCTCCAGCCTCTCCACCAGTCCCTTCTCCCCGTACATTGGCAGCAGGTCCATCTGGAACACCTTGCCACTGTCCTTGGCCAGAAGGATCTTGTTGGGGTAGCGACCAGTCAGCAGCAACATGTAGCACAACACAGCTGCAGCAACAGGGGCAACACACAGGGAGGGACAGGGTCTCATCAGCAACTGCAGCGACCCCATAGCAAGCTGTGGATGTGGTTAGAAGTGTAAATCCTAGCCTAATTGGTTTTGCACATACGCTACGACACAGAACCCACAGGTGTTGGCTGCATGTTGCTTTTTCCCTGGACCACTGCATGACTAAACGCTGATCTTCTTGTCCGCAGTATCGCCTGCTTTGAATACATGTACCCAACCTCCAGGTGCTCAGGCAGCTAGTGGAACTTGATGGAGAAGCCTCTCTACCACCAGTACCTGGCTGGTCCTCTATCTATCACTCCCTAAGGCAGATCCATGTGGCACCCTCAACTGACACCATGTAACAAGGGGATGCACCCTTGACTGCTTGCTGTGGTAGCAAGGTGGCGAGCTCATGGAATCTATCGAATGCAGGGGTATCTGGGAAAGCCCTGGCCCGAGTCAGCGACGCCCACCCAACAGCCACTTTGGGTATTCCAACAGGGGCCTTATAGGATATTCCAACAGGGGCCTTATAGGATCTTTTCGTCACTGTGAAAGGCCAGCTTCTACTGCAACCCTCCAATCATTCCCGTGCCACCGCAGCCCACCCACCACTAGTACAAATAAGCCAGCACCACAGGCCCACGCCAGGTCCTTCACCCTCTGCCTGCACCATCAACCACTCGCTGTTGCATAGGTACAATACCTATGCCAGATACACCTTCATTCAAACTGTCACCCTCACCCGCTTTCCTTCCTCTCCACCCTTCTCCGCTCCCCCCTGCCCATAACCCCCTCCCAGTTTTCCCCCTCTCACCGCCCCCCTTTTCACCTGACAGCGCCATCTGGCCACAGAAGTACTTCTTGAATGCCCACAGGTGGTTGCATGTTGGCAGCGTCTTATATATGTACTGGCTGAACACATTCTCACTGACCATGCGCTCTGTGATCTCAGTGAAAGCAGCCAGCCTCATGCTGTGGTCCTGGTCTTGAAGGTAATGCCCATCAGGACCTGAGATACGCTTCTTGAAATGAAGGATGGGCATGTCAGGCTCACGGCCAAACCGGGCACAGTTGATCTCATAGGCTTCACCATAAGTGCAATAGGAGGGATCCTCCTCAAACAAGCGCACCTGCCAAGTGAAAGGAGTACACAACAGCACTAATCAGATACCAACAAGACCATGCCCACAAGCGCCACTATGATACAGCAACGTGGCAAGAAGAATCCAGTGTACCCCAAAACATAAACATAGCAATTGCTGTCAACAAGCAGGATGGTGAGCTCTGCAACCTGCATCTACACTCGGGCTGTGGACCCATGTACCTCAATCATCCTCTTGCTAAGGTCACAAAATGTCACTGCATCCACCAGCGATCCACAGCGTTCAGGTATCACTTGACAATACATGAACATACCAGACAATTCCAATCTTACACCCCAACTGGGGAATGTCATTGACATGCCTTGACCCCTGCAGAAAAACAAGTAGCACAGCTTCCCTGCTGGATACATAAACCGTCAGCCCCCTTCCTCCTGCATGCCCCCCCCCCCCCCCGCCCCTCACCTGCGGCCACACTGGCACAATGATAGGTGTGTGCCATGCCAGCAGCCGCCTCCTGCTCTCAGGGTGACGCTCCAGCAGCTGGTTCAACAGGCGCAACAGCTGCATCATACGGTCATCAGCAAGACCCTGGACACAACAACAGACAACAACAGCATCAGCATCAATGTATATTTCTAAAACCATTGATTAAAAAAACAAGAGCATCAGCATCAGCATCAATGTATATAACATAACTTTCCATATGCGTCTAGGATGTTGCCTGGGAATACAGTAACTGGGACACATATCTCATGCAACTGCCCTCTCTTCTCCTAGGGTCTACTCAAGGCACCATGTGTTGACCGCACTTGCACCATTGCACATCCATCGCACATCAGGGTTTGCCTGCTTAGTCCCTCCAGCCTCGTGACCCTCCTCCGTTTTACCACATTTCACTACGCCACCCCCCCCCCTCTGATATTCCTGTATTACCCCTTCCCTTTACCCCCCACCCCCAAGTCCTCCTGACCTGGTTACTGTTCTGTCCCGTCTGCACCAGCATGTGGCGCGTCTTCCCATCACTACACAGCAGTGACAGCCTCCTGCAGCTGCTGGAATGTCTCCTCACAATGACCACATTGCTGCTGAAGCCCTCCAGGTACACTGTGCTCTCGGGGGTGACCTCACACCCGGCCAGGTACTGACCAGGAACCTCTACATCAGTCAACACCATCTCCTGCACAAACAAGGGGGGAAGGGAGAGGGAGGGGTGATGGATTTTCACACTTTAAAGGAAAGCAGCGCATTCAATGAGGGCCTATTGCTGCTTCATATGTATTATACATATGCATAACCACGATCTGCAGACAGACACAACCTGCAAAGCACTGGGCAGCTTGGGAGGAGAGAAGGGCTCACTAGAAAGACGTAATGAGCAACAGCTGCAACATCTTTCACACAAGTACATCTATTTTGAGTCGTCAGGTAGGATAAAGAGCAAAAACTTGGCAGTATCAGTAATTCATTCAAACCTGGCCCGCATGAGCTCCCCAGAAGGTGATCACTATATGAACACACATCAACTGCCACCTCTCTGCTGACTCTACTGGCCACATATGCTCTGTACCAGCAGTAAAGTCATTACATTTCATGATATGCCCATAGCAAAAGGTGCCATAGCCCCCGCACCTCAAGCCGCTATAAAACCCAGCGAGGTGGAACAGAATACGGGTCGTTGTCGGCATGCAACCATTACAATGCCTAGACAGACCTGCAGGATACTGGCGATCTACCCATCTGACGCACTGTCTCCAAATTCGTTCCTGTTTCCTAGCCGCTTTCCCAACTCATCCTCTCAGTAGCACAGCCCTGAAGCAACATATTCTCCACCCCTTCTCCTTCTCTATAGAGAGTGTGCTCAGTAAGTGGCTGTCACCTGCCTGCACCCAGGAGCTTCCCATCCCCACATTGAAACTACATCACACACATAGAGTGGGCACCACCCTCTCCACTCTCCCCCCCCCCTCACCTTGAGTGCCCTGCACTCCTCCTCCAGCCTGAGCACCGCTGGCATCTGATCCTCCAGTTGGGTCTGCAGCTTGTTCCTCCACCTCTTGAGGCGCTCAGTCAGCTCACCCAGGTTACTGGGGAAGTTGGGGCCCTCAGGGTTCAGCTCAATCACAAACGCCTCACGCACCTCTTGCTGCAACACACAAACACACTCCTTCAAGATCTTCTGCCTAACACAGCATTAGCTGCACTACATTTACCCTAAGGAAGCTGGAGGGATTTAGCGAGTGGCAACATTGTACTGTGCATGAGATGGCAGTTTGCACGACCAAACCCAGGTAAACAGCAGGGGGGTTGGAAGGTGCTGATGTGGTGTGGTTTGACGGATCAGCATCAGGAAAATGGCCAGAGACAGCAGCTTGAGCAAAATCTATTATAGGGGCGTGCGCACTGGGTTCGCCTCCAGAATTTCATTGTTACAACCTTTGAAGGGTTACCAAGCGCAGCACATTTTTAAAGACCTCACTTACTTATCCTCATTCCGCCCTACGAAGAAGCCGTCACCAGTGGTACTCCTCCAATACCCTCAGCCACATCTGTACACAAACCATTAGCTGCAGCTAGCATGTGGAAGTATTGTTCATGTTGTCAGCCACTGAACAGCAAACCCCTAAATTAGGACCTCAACATATGATGGCAAACCCTTCCCATCCACACTTAACGACCCATGACCTGCCAGCAAGGGACCTTCCTCCTTGTTTTCCCCCTCCATCCACCCCCCAGCCTCCCTGGAACCCCCCTTCACCTGCACAATCCTCCCACGTGTGGATCCAGCATCAGGGCTGAAGCATGCCTTACACACTCCCGCCAGCTCCTTCTTCAACAGGTTGGGAACCTCAGCCACAGGAGCAACGGGAGCCTGGAGGGAACATATGAACATGACAACAACCACTTCATCATCAGCAGCAGTCAGGGTCACTACATTAGCAGGAGCAGCAGCAGCAGCAGCAGCAGTCCTGGCTAACTTAAGCAAGTACCTGGACCGCCAGCAGGTTCATGCTCCGTATACCCCTCAAGCTCTTGCACTTGCTAACCCAACTGGTCCAAAGGACAAGGCAATGGCATATCAACTCGCCTTCAAGGAGGACAAATACAGCACACCAGCCTCAAATCTCGCTTCATGATGGTGCAGCCAAGTCACAACCACCCACTCCTTCGCAAATACAATTGCACCTGTTCCCAGCCAATGCCTTTCTCCCCAGCTTCCACCATCAGGAACATCTAATGGCAGCACCAGACCTATTAGTACTGCTACTTCTTCCCAGACACTTTGCTCTGCACTAAGTAGAATGTACGTGAACCATGGAAATCTGGCCCTTTGCAATATGCAATGCAAACCACCTCAGGCCCTCTCCCCGCTCCCCACCTTATAGCACCTATGCAGCAGAGCCATGACCACCAGTATGAGCCTCTCCTCCGCCCTGGGCATGAACCTCCCCCCAATTTCCACCACCATCCCCTCCAAGGTTGCCCCTAGCACCGGGTGTGTGCTCCTCAGCTTCTCCATCACCTCCTTACCACCCTCAAAGGCAATCACATCAGCAGGCTTCATGGAGGAGAACTCCTCAAGGGCAGCACGGGCTGCTACCACACCTGGAGCTGAGAGGAGGAGGGGGGGGACACAACACATGCAAGACAGAGGTGAGCTATGGGGGGACCTCTTCACCAGCCGGGCTACTAATCTTCAAAGCTACAACAGGGTGTTCATATACAAGCACTGGGTTACTATTGCATGATCCTTGTGCCAATTTGCCAGCGACTCAACAAGAAGCAACAGGAGGCCAGCAGGGCAACCAAAGCAGGTGACATCCATTGCAGAGCACGTGCAGCCCCCTCCCACTGCAAGATTTCGCCTTCAGCTATTCTTCAATGCTGTCCATGCCCAGTTGCCCGCTGCTTCCCTTTCACAAGACAGCTAGGTACCCCCTTTGTTACTCCCTCACCTTCCTCTCCCAGTTCCCCAGCTTCTGCCCGTGCCTTGGTCAGCGTCTCCTCAGCTGCTGCCTTAGCCCGGTGGTATTCGGCTGCTGTCCGCTGGTATGCCTCCCGCAGGTTGAGCAGGAACAGCCGCAAGCTATAGTAGATGCTCTGCAGGAGGCGAGCATTAAACAGTTCATCAGGACTACAGCACCCAAGCCTCCCCATGAGCCAGTAGTGGCCACTCCATACAAATCTTGACCCTTCATAAACACCCTCCAAGCTCATCAAGTTGTGAACCAGACCGGTAATATGGGGTGTCGTCATCATCAAAATTGTGCATTACCAAAGAATTTAGGGACCCTACCAGCACCAACATACCAGCTCAGCAAGCTCCTATGCATTAGCTCTGCCATGGAGAAGGCAGCATGCTGTGGTGTGCTGTGCATGAGTAGCATGTTTACTCCAGCACTAATCATGCTTCCTATACAAGGCTTGGCAGTAGCAAATCCAGCAGTCTTCATACACTCAACCCAGAGGTCACAAACCTCTCATATGAATTACATCGGTGCATAACCTTGCAGCCGCAAAGCACCCACAGCATGACTGCAACGAGTTTATGAATGTGTGCTAGTACGTGTGGAAAGCAAAATAATGAGTCCCAAACCTCTTTGTGGGCATGAGCAGCGCCCGTCCCAGCACCCTTTCCTCCTGCTCACCTGAGGGAAGTGTGTTGCCAGGTCCTTGAGTATGGGCATGACCCTGGGTGCTTCTGCCCTACTGAGGCTGGTGAGCAGCTGAGGGATCCAGGGGAACCACACCCACAAGGGAAGGTCCTGACCCTCAACCACACGCTGAAGCTGACTGCCAACAACACCTGCACACAGGACACCACACGAAACCGGTGACATGGCATAGAGCGGAACAATTCATTGCGGGGGGGAAAGGATCCAGACTGACGTCTCATCCAACAAAAGTCAATGTTCTGTCACCCAATAAATGTTGTATACATTGTATGGCAAACAATCCTCTTCAAGATCCAGAAAGATGCCAGGGGCTGCACTTGCTGGCAGTGCAATGTCATAGATAGCACATAACCAGCAACACTCACCAAGCCCAAACCACCAACACCAGCACACCCTACAATGTTGCAGTCACCACCTTCAATCAATCAATCAATCAATCAAAACACAAAACCAGCTATGCAAATGGCGAAACAAACGGAGGCCATAAACAGAGCGCTCCTGATCACGAGCACGAAGCCACACAACCGATGGTGGATTTGCCACAGACAAGCTAAGGCTAGATGCAATGGCATGCACACCAGGGAGAAACAAACAACTTCACCACTAAAACCACTACAACCCACTTAAACACAGTCGCCTGTCTCCGCTTTCCGCCCCATCCTGGCTGCAACTCACCCACTCCGATGAAGGCCCACCCCCAACACCGTATCCTCTCCCCCTCGCACCCCATCCATGTAGTCCCCCCCCTCCCTCCCCCCTTACCCTCATGCTCATCAAAGCACAGCAGGTGCAGCAACCTTGGCAGCAGGTCCCTTGCCTCCTCCGCCCCCAGCCTGAGGCCCTGCAGGTAGCAGTGTGCAGCATACTGCAGGTTGCGTGTGGCACTTGGTCCCTGGGGCATCTTCTCATAGCTAGCATCACAGTACCTGCCCCAGCTCACCCAGGCATCCGGGCTCTGACGCCATAACATCAGGCTGGTGCTGAACGCCATGTTGGCAGCATCAAAGTCATCCATCTCCTGAGAGAACAAGGAAAACACAAATCAGGGTTGACCATCCACATTTTTCACTGCTGATGGTCCATGGTGTATGTATATGCACACACCAATGCCCACTGTAAGGAGTCAGGAGGACTCTGACCAAAACAAGTTTCACCAGTCTTGCCACTCACCACACCACCCATGATAACACTCAGCCCATTTACATCTTCTATAACACGGGAGCCCAACACACATTTGCCCTTCCAGAACACCTCCCCCCTTCAATCTCTATAGCATTCCCCGTAAACATACTTTCGCACACCTGGCCCCCGCTTCCCTGCTCCCCCGCCTCCTCGTCGTCCGCCTTTCCTTTCTTCCCACTACTATCCGCCTCCAATGAATTCTCCACCCCATCCTCCCTCAACTTCCGTTCCCACCACCTTAAACCCACTTCCTGTCCACCCCTCCAAAAACAACCATGCCCACAGCCCTACCCACCCCGTCCCTTTATCCTCCTTCCCCTCAACCCCCCCCCCTCCCAATCCCTACCTGCAGGAACACCCCCTTGAGCCTGAAGAACTCCGCCTGATGCGTGTTCTGGAAGTAATCCAGGTTAGTGGTGTTGAGCATGTTGAGACCTGCTGTGAGGTCCAGTGGCATGGCTAGGTAGGCATTGGCCTGCTCACGTATCTTCACAAATGCCTCCTGCACCTCCATGGCATTAAAGCCATACATGTTGTTGATGATGCTGATGCACACATCAGGGCAACCATGCCTGGGGACACAAAGGGCCACAGCAGCAACAACAAGAAGCAAGGTGATGGTTAGTAAAGCCCTAGGCTGACGTCCCAGGAGTAGAGGTGAAAGTGTTAGGGCAATGGGCTTTGACTACCAGCACACACCACTATTTAATGCCTGACACGAGGAAGAGGGGAAGGGGAGAAGAAGGGGCATTGCAAAGTAGGGTTTGGGGGTTTTGAAGGCAGCAGGGGGGGGGGGCTGGCAGGTTGAACAGGGGAAGAGGGGGACCTGGGAACGAGGGAACGGGGACTGGCAAGGGAAGGGACAGAAGGAGTATTGAGAACCAGGGGGTGGACCTGAGAGGGGGCCTGAAAGGGGAGGTCCGGCGGGCACTGCCGGGTTGACAAAGGGAGGTGGCCATTGCCCAACCAGATGACGGGAGCAGGACAAGAAACAAGGGCACCCGGAGACAAGCGTCCAGTATAAGCTAAGTACAGTGTTGGTTAGAGACTAGATTGGGAGCAACACCTGGTCTTCACAATGCCCATGGCTTATTCTACGGGACCGATCTATGGATGGGTGCCTATGGATGGGTGCCCTTGAACAGTGAAGGCTAATTCAGATAAGTGCAGGCACACAAGCAAAGAAGCTGGTCAGGCAGGTATGAGTGCGATCTGTCTTTGCATCCAACAAAAATCTCATGCATATTCCAGGCATCCTCAGTCCGAGTATCCCTAACATTTGGTGTAGCAATGTTCCATCCAGTGGCAGCCCGGGCCAATGAAGAGGATGGACCGGGAGACTAAGAGCCTGCAAGATGAGCTGGGCAAAGAGAGCAGACAAGAGGAAAAGCACTGGTACTCACATACTAGTTCTTGCAGAGGGGGAGGATGAAAGGGGACAGGGCCGTCACAAGAAGGGGGAATAGGGGCATAGGGAGATAGGGAACACAGGATGGGAAAGTAGAATTGCGCCCTGCCCCGTGAGTGTGGCCCAGCTGCCGCCCTGCACCACTTACTTGGCTGCAATATGTCCCAGCTTGTTGACGCTCCATGCCTTGTCCCTGTACCCCATCTGGTGCAGCTGAGGCGCCACATCACTCATTCGGTTGAATGCAGCAATCACCGTGTTGTAGATGTTGTTGCGCCACACCAGGAGGTCCTGCCAGTGACGCAGGGAGTCCCACGCATTGGGGGTGCGCAGCCTGGAAGGGGAAACACACACAACCACACTTGGTCAGCAGGCCTTTCCAGTAGCATACAAACCCAGAAAGGACCGCGCCTTGCGCAGCTGCCCTTCCATGATAAGGTATTCCATTGAATGTGTTGCCAAACGATCTGCTTCCAGGTAGGTCTGGACAGTAGGGCCAGACTTTGCTTCCAGCCATGGGCAACCTTGCAATAAGGCTGGACCAGATGCTGAGTGCATGGTGTGCTCTCAGGACCATAGCGGAACCAGGACGTTGTTACAGCGAGTCTAGCTCCACCCATCACGACAGCTCACAAAACTCGCACAAACCCAGGACCCCAGGTTCCCTATGGACGAGCACAGTGACTGCCAGAAAAGCTGAACCATTCAGCTCCCGCCTTATGCCAGAAATAGAGCATGCTCAAAAAACACCAGACAGGGTGGAACTATCTTGCGGTATTTCACCCTTCTCCCGTGCGCCCAGGACCCCCGGCTCCTACCTCCAAGTCTCCAGTGTGTCCTTGACGTCCCCATAAGCATGGTCCCTGTTATTGTTCTGGTGCACATCCAGCAGCACCCGAGCGCTCTCCTTCAGCTCCACCAGCTGCTGGAATAACTGCAACAGGGGCTGCTGGGGGGTACTCCCTACCTCGGGCAACTGCCACCACCTGGAGCAACAGCAGGGACATACAGACAATGCCTGTGACTGTGCTTGTTGCAAACATACCTATAAGTGTAACAGATTGTGTTGTAAGCAGTGTTCCACAAGAAGCATACCATACACACCACCTTCACCTCACATGAGCTCGTCCAGACCTACAGTTCTCTCAGCCATGCAAGGTATGTGGACAGCTCACAAACGGAGTGCATCAAAAATAAACTTCCATACACAATCTCTTCGCCTGGGGTTTCTTTGTCGCCCCCATGCACCCCGCCCCCCCCCCCCCCATTGATACCATAATCACAAGGAGACAGAAAATTTTAAGTTTTACTATAGATGAATATGTATCCAATGAATAGGTATCCAACAAGAAATCCTTCATTCATGTAGTCTTATATCAAAAAGCATTTCAAAGGACCTCCTACCTCTGCAGTGCCTGCTGGCTTGCTGCCATGATCTGTGGCTCAGCATTCTTCATGTCCATCTCCTGAAGGGTCATGTAGGAGCGCACCAGGCTGGTGGGGATGCTGCTGTCAAGCTAGGGGGGGGGGCAATCAGCAAAACACACAGGAGACAGTCAGAGGAAACAAGAATTGGAGCTCTACACAACCAAAAGGATCGTAAACTAGCATGTTGACCTTGCCAGAGCACTTACTTGACAAGTCTATAGATTGCAGATAGCTACAGCACAAGCTCAAAGGCCTAGCTGTACATAGCTTCTTCACCGCTTGCACCAGCAAAACAATGATGGGACAGATGAATCTCCATGCAAGAGGGCATGCGTTACAAAAAGCATCCTGCAGAGCTCAACAACTGAAAAGCACGCGAAATGGCTCAGCAGTTGAGCAGGATTGGCCACCAAGTCCTGGTGAACCCATCAAACTATGCAGATGTGCAACATTCTAAATACCCAAAGCATCCCTTGTGTGCTTTCATTTTGCTGGTTATTTGACAACCACTTTATATCTCCTTCCACCTCACAGTACATTTGACAGCCACCACATCTGTTGTTCAGCTTGGCTGTTTATCCGACAGCTTGAGGTAAGGGAGCACATTGGCATCACAAGATGCTGGCATACCAGGCATGAGCATTAGCATGTGGTGTTTCCTGTTCCGTTGAGTAGGGAAATGGGGTTTGACCCCGGTGTGTTTGGTCGTTTTGACCTAGGGCCTTGGTGCGGCTACACCTTGTATCTTGTTTGGTTGGTTGTTAGCAGCACCCAGCATCTTGCCCTACTCACCAGCTGCTTGTTATGGCTTATGAAGTTCCTGAGTGTGTCCCAGTCAGGTGGGTTGAGGCGCCACAAGCACTCCATGTAGAGGGAGTGGTTGTCAGTGGCCCGTGCATACTCTGCCAGGGTGTCCCAGTGGTTGAGCTGCTTAGCACTGTTCACCCACTGCTCAACCCACAAGCACATCTCACCACGAGTATGAGGCTGAGGCACAGGGGCAAGAAGAAGGGGGGGGGGGGTGTTGAGGGGGGGTAGGGGCAAGGTGCCGGCTGAGGGCTGGCTTTTCATGCATCCTTGCCGCACTTGCATTAAGACTCAAACATAAACTTCTGAATATGAAGCAACTACTCCAGTGCATTGTGACTACTGCTACAGGTACACAACGAGGGACAATCATACTAAGAAAACACACTTGTGCCATGGCAGACATCAAGTACAACATAAGTAAGCAAAAGCTCATCATCTTCAGTAAAAGCTTGCCTATACCTTCAGCCTCCCCTCTGCTGGTATACCCAAGCAGCTTGGAAATGCACTCCACATATCTGTAATGTCAAAAGAACATACTGTTGACCCCTCCCCTCCAGTTTACCATGATCTGCTGTCCTGCTGCGTTATTGGTGAGCTCCCCCAGCATGTGCTCCGCCTTCTCCCACATGCCATGCTGCACCAGGCTCAGGGCAATGCGGGTGCCCTCATGACTGCAGCGCTTACGCCACAACCCCCACAACACATCCTCCTCATGGACCTGGAACACAACAAAACACTCTCAGGGACAAGGGAGCTCAACACCCAGAGAATAACTCAATCTCCAGATGGTGATTCAATCCACCATCAGGCAGGAAACATCAATTGCTGGCACAAGCAACTGATGTAAAAAGGAGTTCCTTGCAGTGGAGCATGATAAGAATGGTGGAAGGTTGCCGACATTGCAAACACTCAGCATGTCCAGCTCAGCCAGCTCCAAGGCAATACCGATATGGATGAACGGCCCTCTTGCCCACGCCGGCTCTGTTCTGCCTACCACATTGGCACATCAGGACCAGAACAGTAATTGCACAACCTGCAGCAAGCACTAGCATTGCCATGCTGTTTACCAATGGTACAAGTTCCAGGGACTTGGCCCTAAAAACCTTGCCCTACAACACCCCCCGGGCACCCGCAGCCCCCCCCCCCCCCCGCCCCCACCTGCTTGTAGAGCTCTGCCAGCGCATCAAAGCACCTTGTCTCATCCGGGAAGATAATGACATGGCTCTCCAGCAGGGGTATAGCAATGTGCCAGGCATTGAAGGTCTTGCCCAGGTACTTGATCAGCTCAGGCGGGATCTTGGGCTGAGGCTGACTCAGACTGATGCCCTCAAGCAGAGCCTGCAGCACAACAGCAAGCCAGCTTGAACCCTGCACCAACCTCAGCTCAAGCTTTTGCTACATTGGTTCCCATGCATCACAATGCTGTAGAGCAGATTCGATGCTGCCTGAACGCCAAACCATACAGAGACTCACTTGGGGCCCCCAAGATCAATGATTGAAGGTTGACAACAACTAAAGTCCACCATCTCCATCTGACCCTGCCATGCCCAGCACCTGCGTCCCACTGCCTCCCTGCCCTGCCTGGCCTGGCCCACCTGCACTATGTTTGGTCGGTTCATAGCCTGGCGCTGGTGCTGCTCCTTGCTGAGCAGGCTGATGATGGGCTTAGCCAGGTTGATCTGCTGGGACTTCTCCAGGGTGGCCCACACGATGGGGAACACCAGCACCCACAGGTGGTAGGCAACATGAGGGTCAACCTGAGAAGCACAAGGCAGGGGAGCTCCACAAGCTCAACAAGCAGCTCTGTTGCCATCAGCTGAAGAGGCCCGCATGGGCTTTTCCCATGCCATATAGGCAACAACAGCACTTCCAATGAATCCCTTCACACAGGAAGTGCGCAAGGATGCCACTCTGCCAACATGTTTGCTTCACATGGTGACACCCCATCTTGTGTGCCAAACTTCACGTCTTGCAGAGCACACAACTCTTGCAAATTCCACATGATCTGTCCTGGATGATTCAAACTTGATGCTGCCTCTCCAACCTTGACTCTCTGCCTGCAAGTAGCAACAGCACCAGGGCCAGAACCCCCAGCACCAACAGTTGCCTAAAGCCTCCCTTCACTCCCCCTCCTCCTACCTGAGCATATTCCCTGAGTGGTTCCATCATATCCGCCACCCTCATGTTCCCCGCACTCTTTAGGAAGTCCAGCTGTGTGCTCAGCATCTCCTGCAGCTCAGGGCTCAGCTCACCACCAGCCACACTGACGTTGAAAGCCATTGCCTCTACCTCAGGAGAGAGCGCTGCAGCCTGAGCGGCTGCTTGTGCTGCTGCTGCTGTGGCCGCCTGCGCCTGGGCGGCTGCTTGTGCTGCTGATGCCTGCGCTGATGCTAGGGACATACCCGGAGGGACTGCAACCTGGGGCTGGGCCTGAGCAACCCCTGCTGCTGCTATACCTGTGGCCCCTGCTGCTGGTGCACCACCTCCAGCACCTGCTCCTGTTGCTCCTAGTGCTGCTGGCGCCCCCGTACCAGCTGACGCCGCTGCTGCCGGTGCTGATCCCACCCCAGCTGCTCCTGCTGCTTCCTGCTGCTGCTGCCCCATTCCCCCATCAGCAGCCCCATCAGCCCCGGGCTCCCCTGCTGCTCCTCCTGCCTGTTGGATTGGTTGACCATCAATCTCCATAGCCTCAGGCCCAGGGCCGCCACCTGCCGCTGCTACTACTGCTGCAATATCGCCAGAACCCTGCACTGCACCTACCCCGCGCTGTGGATGCTGCTGCTGCTGTATGTCCATGGGTTGTCCTCCTGGCAGAATTGCTCCTGCATCAGGCACACCCCCAGCTGCACCTGCTCCAGCACTGCCCTCCCCAGCACCAGGAGCTGCCATCTGCTGTTGTTGTTGCTGCTGTTGTTGCTGCTGCTGCTGCTGCTGAGCTGCCACTATAACCTGCACTTGCGCTGCTGCCAAAGCTGCCTGCTGCTGCGCCGCTGCTGCTCGAGCCTGTGCCTGTGCATTTGCCTGAGCAGAGGGGCTAAACACGTTTGCTCTTGTCCCCGGCAACAAGGGTGGTATCTGTGCACTGTTAGGTGCCAGCATAATCAGCTCCTCCTCCTTCAAGATAGCCAGGATCAGGTCCAAGGCTTGTTTCAGCCAGAACAGATGACTCATGCTCTGCCACTCCTGGTGACAGATCACAAACTGCAGCCGGTCGTACAGTGCGGGGGACACGCTACGGTGGTAGAGCTGGAAGAATTTGTGCCGCATTACTGGGGACGGTGCACGCAAGCCGATGAGGAAAAGACGCTCCACTTTGTTGAAAACCTCTTCCCGAAGCTCCTGTGGGAAAGGGAGAGAACGTGTTTCAATCAGCAGCAGAGGAGGAGGTGAGGTAGGCGCAAACAGCAGGTTGGGTATGGACCAGAGCCCTAATGCTGCAGGATGTCCGTGTGGTACTGAATTCTTTCGATTCAGATAGGTCAGCCTCTTACTCAATGTTTGGGCTGCATGTTATAGTCGGGCATGGGCTCCCCAAACATGCCGGGGTTGGGCACTCCGGCATGGGCTCTGGGACAAAACATCTTGCTAAGTACGGAACCCTCTCCAGCGTAAGGGTAACCACTCCCTCCCACGCCAGGTTGCTATTTTACTACATGCAGAAGCACACTGCAACAACTAACACATTTCCATCACCCCTAACCCTTCACCACCAAGCCCCCTCCCCCTTCTCACCGTTGGTATGCTCTCATTCGTACACAGCAGCAGCAACATGTCCAGGAACCTGGTCTGCCAAGCCTGCTTCATGCTGGGACTATCCCACCTATCCTGATCCACATGTGCCAAGCGCTGCAGCAGCAGCACCGCCTCCTTCAGACTCAATGCCAGGGGCGGCTGTGTGAGCCACACCTCCAACAGCTGCAGCAGCTGCAGGAACAGCACAGTATCCGCCCACTTGGCCCCATGCCCTGTCAGCAGCAGTATGATGGACTGCAGCATCATCTTCTTGCTCTCACTGTGGTGCAGCACCCGGCTGCCTGCAAGCTGTAGTGCAGCAGAGATGGCCCAGGAGGTGGTGCCGTATGCTGCCTGAGCCCCGGCACTGCTGCTCACACTGCTGCTGCTGTCTTCTGAGATGCCAGCACTGCAGGCGGGGCAAAAACAGGCAAGGTAGCCAGGAGTCAGACACCCATGTGGCTTGCTTCTATAGCAACAGGCAAGGGTCAGGAAGGCAGGGATGTGGACCTCTGGTGCTGTGAAGTACATCTGCCGCACCTCTGCAGATGATTTAGATATGTGGAATGGCAAGGGCCTGCATCTGCTCAATATACGGGATTCTGAGGATTAAGGTAAGTAGCTCTTCATCCGCTAACGTGTCCCACCACATAAGGGCAATGTGATGGCTAGTAGGTAACAGCATGAACATTCATGATTCCAGGGCAGACTCTTGATGCGGCAGGGTCACAGCATGCATAACAGACACCTGCTTAGCAAGAGAAGACACATCAGAGATCATGCACGTCTTTGGACTCATCAATGTCTACGCCAGGTCCTCCAGGTACAACTTACTGGGCCCACAAAAGAGTGTGCGTTGGGTCAAAGACATAATTTGCACTATACCAAGATACAGTAGATAGGCTAGGTGACCCTCCTGCATAGCGACCAACAACACAGCAGCCCCTGTCACACTCTGCCTCAACCATTTAAGCCCTAATTCTGCTCCTGCTGCCCCCTCCGCCTCCCCCCCCCTCACCTAGCTTGTTGCAGCTTGAGTGCTGCTGCCACCGACTGGTGGTGCTGCTGGTGCTGCTGCCCACTCTGTGCAATCTCCCTGGCACATCTGTTGAGTGCCTTAACCACATTGGGGATGTAGGTGTTGATGACATTGGCGGGGACCACGTCTGAGATGGCTTGCACTATGGACAGACCACAGCACAAGGACAGCAGCTGCTGGGTGGCCGTCAACTGCATCTGACCCTGAGGACCCTGGACGGGAATCTGGGGGATCATGAAACAATAACAACCCATTACTGTACAGACACTGCGTGGCCTTAGGGTCAAGCTCCAACGACTAGTATAAGGGAGCTTGACCAGGAGTCAGGGAGATTACGAGGATAGCTTCGCGTAGTCTCCCAGCCAGTTTCATACATCAGTTTCATACATTGACTTGTTCAGCTGTGTAATTCATAACATCTTGAGGTGAAGTGCACATGGCAGTCCTGATGACAAGTCACCAAAGGCACTAACACTAACTCTTAGCCCAATTGATCCTTGCCAATACACACGGCAGTGTTGATTTCGCATATCATCTGGATAGAGGCTATTCCAACTTTGGGAACACTGCTCCCATTGCAACCAACATCATGTCTGTGCTGACTATTAGAAAGCAGCCTTATATTTGACAAGCCAGCAGCTGCATCCTAAGTACCATACCATATTGCAATAATAATGGTAGCAGAGTAACAAACACGTACACTACAGCATGAAGTGGGAGCCAAGAAGAGCAGGTCCAAGTACATTCCTCAATAAGCGGTATGGCCACACACCATGGCAGAGCCGGCTAATGCAACAGAACCTCACGGATAATGCAACAGAACCTCACGGATAATGCAACAGAACCTCACGGTTAATGCAACAGAACCTCACAATTGATGCAACAGAACCTGACGGCTAATGCAACAGAACCCCACGGGTAATGCAACAAATCCTCACAAAGCACAGCAGGACTCTAAGAGCAAATCTGCACAGCAAGTCAGGTATAAGTCCCCAGCCCCTGGTATGACTTCCAACGGGGGCTGTGCTGATCAGCCTCCCTGTCCACATTATGCTAGCATGGCTGCCCTTCCCCGCCCCCCTCCTGCTCACCAGCAGTTGTACTTGCTGATCCTGCACCTGAGCAATGGCATGCATCACTGTGTTCAACACCGTGTTCTGCACCTGCTTCACCAGATCAACGCTACCAGGACTACCACCACCACCACCAGCACTGTCCGTATTACTTCCACCAGCTGCTGCTCCAGGAAGTTGTTGCTGCTGCTGCTCCGGTGCTGATGCAGCTGGAGCAGCAGGTGCCCCCCCTGCAGCACCAGCACCCTCTGCTGCTGCCCCTGCAGCTGCCCCTCCCCCTACCCCTGGCTGTGTGCCTGCTGCTTCTGATGGCACAGGAGGAGCTGATCCACCATCACCACCACCCACACCACTTGCTGCTGTCGCCGCTTCTGCTGCTGCTGCTGCCCCATTACCTGCTCCTGCCCCTTCTGCTGCAGACGCCCCTGCCTGTCCTTCTTGCTGCTGCTGCTCTTGTTGTTGCTCCTCTCCTTGTTGCTGAGGTGCAGCAGCAGCTCCCGCACCATTACCCGCCCCGGCAGCAGCAGCCGCCTGTTGTTGTCCTGTGGGCAGCTGGAATAGTTTGCGTATGACACTGGTCATATGCGTCATCACACTCTGGTGCTTCAGGTGTAGACTGTGCTGCAGCAGCTGCAGCAGCTGTTGTGATGCAGTCTGTAGCAGCCGTGCACCTTGCACGTCAATGGCACACTCCATGATCTCCCAGCCAGACAGCAGAGCAGGCATGGGGTTCTTGCCGGCCTGAGCCTACACACACAAGAGGCACACACAGCAGGGGAGAGGTCAGATACCACAACCCACGCTTTTACACTTTGGCGGCATAAACATGAGGTTCGAAAGTTTTACTCACAGGGTCAGAAACTACAGTCCTTACCAGCCTTGGCGCCTGGGCCTAGACATGGCCTAAAACATGCCTGGGAGCTTTGACTTTGGGCCCTACTTCAATAGAGTAGTAATAGTTATGGGGCACCACTTTGGGCCCTAGGAGTTCAGGTAGCAGTCCATGAAGACCCGTCACACTGCCCCAGTGAGTCAGGCATCTGCAGCCTGACAGGAGCAACTCACCAATGCGCTTAACCCACTATATCACAGCAGACCAACCAAATGATGCCTAGACCAACGCACAACTAATACACACAGTTTTACCTCTCCCGCCCCCCACCCCCCCACTGTTCCCCGCCCATATCCCCCCCCCCTTCCCTCAGTCCCTTACCTCCAGTAGCCTGGGCAGGTAGGTGAGCTTGACCGGCACAGTACTGAACAGCGCCAGTGCCTTGGCCAGTATCCTCATGGTGTGTTGGTGCAAAGCCTGCAGGTCCTTCTCACTGCTCTCACCTATCAAGAATGCCATACGCACCAAGAAGCCCACCACCTGATCCTCCATTACCGGAGTCAACATATCATCATGGGAACCAGCAGCACCACCAGGAGCACCCGCTGAGCCTCCTCCTGCTGCTGCTGCAGCTGCTGCTGCTCCTCCCCCTGTACTAGGAGCACCACCAGCACTAGGTGTACCGCCCCGAGAAGGCGGTACACTCCCCAACCCACTATTACTAACCACACCCTGAGCAGTACTGCCTTCTTCATGCTTTGCTGCTTTAGCCGGAGGTTCACCATTGCCACCTGCTGCTGCATCTGGGTCTGGTTTTACCACAGCCTCTGCTGCTGCTGGTTCTACCTTGATGGCTGCTGCTGCTCCTACCGGAACCTCTTGCTTAGCATCAGGGTCAGGTTTGACTGAGAGTTCTTGCTCCTCACGAGACCTCTTCCGGCTTTCACCTGAAGGACATCAGGGGTGCGAATGGAAAAAGAAATCAGCGTCCCAGCAGGCTCTGCCACCCGATAATCAAGAGTGTGCATGTGTTCAGGCACATGCATTTGAAGCTGATATCACAAATGCAATAGCGCTTTACCTAGTGTGTGCCTGTTGGCAGAATGCACCTGGAATATGTAACCCGGACTACTTGTTAATGGAAGAACGCTCAAATCTACTGGAACGCTGAAATTCATAACACATCTCTGCAGTACATATGCCCCAACGACCTAAATCGGGACAGTACCAGCCTTCAGTACACCCGTGCTGCCCGATTACCTCTCACCACATGGCCCATATGCATATCACAGTTGCACACAGCCTTATGACAGCTGCATTAGAGGCCAATCAAAAGCTTACACCTGGACAATCTTCCTCAGCCACAAGATAACCTGTGTCCTCCTGTCTGCCACCAACTCCTCATGCTTTCATTCATGTTACACATCACCCAAAGCCCTCACCTGCTGTCCCTCCAGGTGCTGCTGCTGCTGCTGCTCCCTCCTGGTCCTGCCTGCCAGCCAGCGGGTCCCTCCCTGCTGCCCGGGCCTGCTCCCGCCTGAGCTCCTCCCAATGCACCAACAGCGCCGCCAGGTCCACTGCCAACTTCCTATTCTCCCACGTACTATTCTGCGGCATCCCCAAGCGCGACAGTGAGTTCACCATCTGACTCATGAACTGCCCTCTGCTGGAGTAGAACACCCCCGGGTGCCGTACCAGCAGCTGCAGCAGCTGAATCAAATTGTGATGGGAGTGGGACTCCTCTAACAGAGTCTTCTTAGCAAAGCGCACCCAAGGCGCCCGAGACGGCAGCTGCAGTGCACCGCTCATGCTGCGTCCACCCCCGATACCACCAACCCCACTGCTAGAAGCTCCTCCTGCTGCTGCTGCTACTTCTGTTGCTGCCCCTGCAGCTATCAAATGAGGAGCAGTAGCAGCGGCTGCCCTAGGTTGTCCCCCAGCTGCTGCTGCAGCTGCTGCCATCCCCCGTGTGGTTTGTTCTACTAGTGTTGATACCATGAGGTCCAAGGCTTCTCGGGTGAGGCCACGCTTGGGTTCAGGGCTGGCTTGACGCAGCAGAGCTACCCACACCTGTAGCAGGACCACAATGCATGAGACGGTGCAGAACACGATGCAGGCTAGAACGCAACACCAGATCACACCTAAATGACATGCATGATGTATTTCTCTCTCATGTCAGGTAGCTAGGTTGCATGTGGATAATGGTGTGAAGCACAAGAGGCATGCTAGAAGCCAACACGGGTGTCAGAATCCTGTAGCAGGCGAGACACAAAGAGGTCAAAGGAGGGTTGCCAGCACCAGCCAACCCCACGCCTGCAGCAACAACATCAAAGCCAGGTGCATCCTATCCCTATAAGATCGAGATTAAAAATTACTTGTTGCTGCAGATGCATTCCGTGCTTTGCGATAATATGAACAATTTATATGTTTCAGCCAATAGCTCATGCTGATGCCTCCCACTGTCCTCCTCAGAGGGAGTTCACCCATCCTGAAGCAGAACAGTTGCCATTTGCCACATCTCCCACTTCACTCCCAGTATCACAATTCCAGGTGCCAAGTCTCCCTACATTTCGAAATGCATGTTCGAACCCCTCCCGCAAAATACCCCCCCCCCTCCCAGGAAGACCGCCCTGCTAAGATCGGAAAACGCACTTACCGTAGTATACTTAACATCAACGGTAATTTTGAATAATCATTGATAAATTTCGCCAATGAACAGGATTACAACAGATGTTTGGTGCGCAATCCTTGCATCCACTAAGCCAGCCTGCTCCGTCCTTACCTGCATGATGATCTTCTCCCCATAAGGGTGCTGCTTCAGCAGGTGTGCCATGGTGACAAAGGCATATGCCTTACATGGTGAGTCATCCACCTGCTTCATGTGCTTCCAACACAGCTTCACCACAGCGCTCAGGTGAGGCTTGTAGCCCATGCGAGGTGGATTGCACTGGATCACCAGGGTGCACATCTGAAGCAACTTGATGCGCAGCATCTCACCTACAACACACAAATAACATGCAAACGGGAACAATCAGCACCTTACTGTGTGATTATTTGAAGCAAATTCATAAGAAGCACCTTACTGTATGAGCTGGAGTACTTGCTATCAACCGACACTATGGCGTGTTTCAGTAGGTACGCGCATCTCCAGAAGCAGCCATTTCTTTCTTCTTAGTAGTTGTGTCTTCCTAGCTGATAAGAGGCTGCCTCGCAGCAGGAGGTGACTCAGCCACAGCGCACCCGCACCAGCACCACCACCAGCGGCTGACCACTGTTCAGACGCAATCCTTCAAGCATCACCATGTCTCCCTCAGGGAAAAGCTGGGTGACAACACCAGATAAACATAGAACTCCCACACATCATACAATGTTACATTTGCTAACTCTCCAGGGCTGGGCTCCTTCTTCGCTGAGACGTGATGCACCGCAAGGCAGGTAAAGATATGAAAGCACTTTTCACGCCCCGTGTTCCCCCCTGTCTCACCGTATCTGTCATCTGGTCCCCCCAGCACATCCCCCACCAGCTTATCCATCAGCTCATCACTCAGCAGCTCCGTCTCACCACTGTCAAAGGCATGCTGCAGCAGGGGCAACACCAGCTGTGTCAGGTGCACCACTGCCAACTCCCCCTCATCACTGCGGAACCCAACAACCCACTGCAACAGCAACTGCTGCTGCTGCGCCACCGTGTACTTCCCACACACCACATCCGTCACAAACTTCCCAACGAAGTTCATATCCACCGACGATTTCACAGTGTACAACGTGAACACATCCAGAAGCGGCTGTGTCTCCTCGGGGTGTGCTGCCACGTAAGACAAGATGCATGCTGCCAGCCGCTTACTTTCCAGCAACTGCACCAGGGGCAGCCCGGGCTCACTCTTCATACGCTCCATGCGAGCCGGCAGCTTCCAGCGTTGACAGAGGGCATTGAAGATGAGCTTGCTGGCAGGTAACCAGTCCGGCAGCAGCTTGACCAGCACCCGCACCAGGTGCACGGCATGGAAGGGGACTGCACTCAAGCTACCAGTCTCTGCACAACAATAGTAGGAACATCCCTCAGTCTACAGGACGTTTAAGCCAAAAGGCTATGTGGTAGGAACCAACCCTGCTGTCAAGAGTCCTAACATGCTTTTTGGTATCCTAGCTTGGACTCCCTAATTGTACTGGACAGTACATAACAAAAACACATTTCCCACGTTAACTTCAGTTACCACAATAAACTTGGATTACCCCAGGTTCAGCTTGTTGCTGAAGCAGCCGGTGAGACAAGATGCCTGCCCCAGCAGGCCATGCCCAGCCAGAACTGCACACATCATCTTAAGCTCAGACTCCCCTTCTTCCGTAAATGTTGGTTACATAGTTCTCTCAAGCTGTAGACCATTTGATGGCACCAGCAAGAATCAATGTCCATATCTTTGCCAGCGTGCTGAGTCAAGTAACAGGCAAGCACTCCCACAAAGCCACTCAACACTATGTGTAACCTCTACAAGGTTAACTTGCTACCATACTAGGTGGCCCCTTGCACGGCCCTCATTCAACAGTCCCTCAATACCATACCCTTGAAGCATTCAGGAGTACAACTTCAAGCCTTGCACTGGCATGGACCTTAAACTCCTCACTTGCTGTTCCCACTTGCTGGTTGCTTGCCCTCTGCTGCTCCTGGTGTGGCAAACTCCACAATACTTGTAACCCCTACAACAAGGCAAACATGCCACCACACTAGGTGGGCTCCCTGCACAGAACAGTTTTACCCACCCCTCTAAACCAGCCCTTGTTCCCACCTGATGGTTGCTTGCTGTCTGCTGGTGCTGGTGGTGCTGGTTCAGCCAGCAGTGCCACCAGCTTGTCCTGGCTGGCTGCCACCTGCTGCAACAGCGGCTTGCCAATGGGCATGTGAAGGATGGACAGCAGCAGGTGGAAGTAGTTGCTGTTGGGCATACGGCCGGGGTCAAGGAAGTAGTTGATGGACTCCACTGGGAACCTGAGCACAACAGCACCAGCAGCAGCATCAGAGAGTAAGCCATTGCCCTTGACAGTTTGTAGACAATACCTGCACTAGCTCAACACCAGTGAGTCAACTGGGTTATCCATCTCGGCTGCAGATATCAGACTGATGCAAAGTTGCCTTCTTGCCAACCTTCATGTTGGCAAGTACTTTTTTTGCATGGCGCAAAAGGCAGGGCAACTGGGAAACCACCAAGCACACACAACCTCTTCACAATGCTTCCACAAGCATCCTCCCCACCATATCCCAAAAGTCATTGCCCCTTCCATCGCTCGTGCCTCCCCCTCCTCCGCCCTCCCCGCTTTCTCGTCCTTCCTTAACCTAAAGGTCTCATTAAGACCATTGGTTCATCTAAACGGTCAGTTCTTTTCCAAAACGAGCTGCTGCTGCACGGGCCCTTCCTGCATGCCATATATGTCTAACAAAGAAGAAGAAACCCAAAACAAAGTGAGAAATAGCTAACCAACTACAAGGAGAAACAAAGCTAACCGCATTAATTTCTGTTGCTACACCTCCTATTGAGTCTAATGAACCTAAAGGAGCATGCATCATACATTCTGCGGTACACCATTCCTGGCAAAGGTTGAATACCATTTTTTAGTTTAAACCATATGGACCACGTAATGGTTCTAATCATGGACCGCAAAAATCCCAGAAACGCATTGTTTCACCTCCAAAGATGATTTCTCCAGTTGGAGAATGCAATAGATATATACCAAGACCAGTAGGACCTTGTGCAGAAGGAACGTTTGCTCTTACATATTGGTCATGAACTAGGCAAGCAAACGCTTGAGATTACGATGCTTCTGCTGCAGGGCCAATTAATTTACTGGAATACGGTAAGTGTTGTTATACCAAGACATACAGCAAGCAATTAATCCCATTAATGTGGATGCACCTAAACTGTAAGATAAACAAGCTCTGTGGTCAAGCTTCTCCAGACCAAACAAAAGCACCATGATTCCAAGGCCATGCTGTTGTATAAGTATGCGATAAAACCACCAATGATTTCTAAAGTACCAATCCAAATGTCACATTTGAAATGTGACCACCACAAAAATCTTCCATATTATCCACATATACAATCCATCCATCTGCACTAAATGGAGATCTTAATGATCCAAAGATAATACCAACACTTGTTGTTGTGCTGGGAGGGCAATGGGGAACAGGATGGGGACAGGGATTGTGGATGACGGAGGCAGTGAAAGGAAAGTTAGCGTTTATGATACATGGGCTCCAGGGTGGAGATGATACCAGCACTTGTTGTTGAATTTGTGGTAACACGTACATCTCCACCACCTAGAACCCCCCTCCCCGCCCCCCACCCTCCGCCCCTCCATCCCTCCCCCAACTCATCCCTTTATCCTATCCCCTTCCGCCTTCGTCCCCTCCCCACCTTCCTCCACCTCTCCCTCTTCTGTCACCCTCCCCTAATACTACCCCCCCCTCTTCCTGCCTCTTCTCCCTCTCTCCTGCTTCTCGCTCGTCCCCTCTTGCCCCTCCCCATCCTCCGGCTCTCCTTGCCCCTTCCCCTCCCCACCCCCCACCACCCTCACTTATTCAAGAAGTGTGCCAGCGGCTCTCTGTATGGGCTGCTCAGTATGCGTGGTGATGGCAGGGGGTTAGCCATCTTACTCAGCTTGTCCTCCAGCTGTATGGTGAGCACCACCAGACCCAGCTGACCATTGGGCTGCGTCTCCAGGAACTTCACCGCATTCCTAGGCAGCAACTGGAACAGATCCAAGATAGCAGCAGCCACCTGCACCTCTTCACCTGCACACAGGATTAATCAATAACTCAATCGATCAGATAATAATCCATCAGCAAAAACAGATAGAAGATAGCAACAGCCACCTGTACCTCTTCACCCGCACACAACATGCTGTAAAAAGCTTACACAAAGACACAAACAACCTCTCAAAAAGTGCATTTATACTCTCAAAAACCGACCATCCAGATGAACAGAAAACTAGGGCTACTGCCTGCTGCTGGTCCCCAATGCAGCATAGTTGAAAAAAGAGATGAGACCGTGTTGCAACTTATGCTAAGCACGCAGGAAGAGCCAGGAGGCATAGCATCATTACAGCTCAAAGCTGCTACCAAATACTCCAACTACGGCCGACATACAGCACTCTAAACAACACAACAGCAAACAAGCTCTGCTACCTCCTCCCCCTTCCATCCCCTGCGTCCTGACCTGCGTTCCACTCAAAGCTGCCACTCATGAGCTTATCCGGCTCCAGCCAGTTCCTCAGGTGTTCAATGAGCTTCTCCCCCAGCGTGATGTTGAACCAATCACTGAGCAGCTGCAGCAGCCGCCCCAGACCCTTCAGCAGCTTCAAGCTCAGGCTCTTGTAGTTGCCCAGGTTCTGCAGTATGGGTCGCAGGCTGTTCTGCAGCAGGTTCTTGGGGATCTTGGACACTCGTATGAATCGCTCCAGGGCCGTCATGGCACTGTTGTGTACCGCTGGGCAGGACACCATCAGCGCACGGAAGAAGATGCCCAGGATGTCTTCATGCTGCTTCGTCACCTGGGGCAGGGGCATGGCAGCATGGAACATCAGAGAGAGGGGTCATGTCAAAACCCATCTCGTCTAGACCTAATCCCAAACTGCAGCTGACATTCCACAAGATTATGGACAGGTGAAGCTGTCCTCTTGCTGACTGCTATGTCACCACTGAAGGGTGTTAGGACCTTCAATAGGAGGAGATATATAACAAGCCTTTGCCGTCCTACGCTTGCCATCCAGCCCTTACTACCACACATAAATGTCCTCATGCTGGTTCCTCAACAAGAGAAAGGCTAATACGTTACATAGCAGGACAGCAGAGGGAAGGTCGGACTTCCTGCAACCCAGCGCTGGTTATTGTTAAAGAAGGGAGTAAAAGTTTGAGCATACATCTATATGCATTAATCTCACTCTGTGTGCACCCTATACGCGCAGGCCAACATCCACAACTGCTCCTCCTAGTGACCAGTGTGGCGGTGAAACAAACTATAAAATTTATTCCAGCTTACAGCACTTTCAGCGACAGTGCAGGAATGCACAATTCTGCAACAATCTATAAGAAACATATTACACAAATAAAAGCACAAACTGATGGCAAAGCCCCCCCTGCTCCCCCCTCACCGCAGCATCCGTTGCATTTCTGAATTCCTCCCACGCCATCAGCTCGCTCAGCAGGTCCAGGCACGTCACCCTGAGCCGCTCCACCACCTGCAGTGTCACCCCACGCTGCATCTGTAGCCTAGCATACAGCGCCGCCTCCTCACGATCCGCCAGCACAGAGGCATCGCGCGCAAACTGCACAATGTGTCCATCCATCTTGAACAGCTGCTTGTCTGTTGCCAGGCACCAGGTGAAGGCAGAAACTTGGCCTATCACGTAGGGAACCGTCTGCGGCAGCAATGCAGCAGTAACAAGTGGGAGAAGATTGACATCACTGGCTGTGTGAGAGAACCATACACCCCAATGTCGGATGCTAAGTATGACACCAACATATAGCTTGGGCTCAATAAGCAAGCAGACATCGTGCAAGTAATTCAGAAAAGCTCCACAGGATAACGAAGAAGTGAAGAAAAGTTACAGCAAAGAAGGGAATGGCAACCACTGGCAACCATGTGTCTCACGGAGCCACAACAAAGCGGTCTACCAGCCAGGGCCACCTTCAATGCTCTTGCTGCCACCTCCCACCGATAGAAATGCTGACGAACGCATGCCTACAGTGTCCAAATGTGGGAACTTAACTGCTCCTCAGCAGGGGCGCATTCCAGCCCTGCAGCACTGCTGCTCACAACAGCACACCCATGACACCTATGCTAATAATCTGCTTTAGCCCTCAATTTCAGACACGACCATCATTCAACCACCAACACCAGCAGCACCAGCACTCCACCAACCAGACCGTAAACCCTACAATGCCCAATACTGCCCCTGCTGAGAGGCCCCAAACCCGCCCAGTGCTGTCGTGCGAGGCATATAAACATACCCCCTCCCCCCATCTCCCCCACCCCTGCCAAAAATGCTGACCTGCCATCTTTTGCCTTCCAGCATCTGCCTAACCCCCATCACAGCACCCAAAGCCCCAAGCACCAGGGTTCCCACCAATGGTCAGACTAACTCTACAGCAATTGCATTGTGCTGCTCCACCCCCCATGCCCCTTACCCTGATGGGCAGTATCCTCCTATGTGGCAGAGGCGGGTTGAGTGCTGTCAGTGTAGGTCGCAGCCAGAAGCTGATGGGGCGCTTCACCTGATCCGCAAGGTGGGCCAGGCAGCCCTGAGCACTCTTACGCATGTGCTCGGGGCTCTGAGGGTTCAGGATGATGCTGATCAGCACGTCAGCAACATCTTTCAGAGGACCCGGAGTGGGAGGAGGGAGGGGAACAGCTGGAGGAGGGAATTCACGGCAGCAAGGGGGTTTCCCTCTTGTTAAGGACGCGGTTGAAGCAAACGCTGGCATTCCGCATAACAAATGCCGCCGACACTCACTAGCTTGATGCATACAGGGTGGGACTACAACCAGTGTGTGTTGAGGCATTTGAAAGAGCATACTGTGCTAGGCGGGAAACAGGGTTCTGTTGCCATCTATTGGATAGTGATCTACGCAGCAATGTTGAATGACACATAACAAATGGTAACATGTAACATCTTGCATATTAAATGGCCCCCAGCGCATACTTAAACGCCCCAGCCACCTCAAAATAATTGTTTCAGTTTGGAATCTGCCATTTTGCTTAACTAGCTGGCATGCTGCAGGTTGCAAGATGGCGGACCGAGCACACAGTACAGGGAGTACTCACCAATGGACTCCGCCTTGGACGCCGTCTTAGCAGGACCAGCACTCTTTGATGGCCCTTCCTCTTCTCTTTTCACCTCCTGCTCTCCTCCCTTAGCCCCACTCTCCTCCCCAGCTTTCCCTTTCCCCTCGTCCTGTCCCTCTCCATTCTTATCCACATCCATGGGTGTCGGCCCTTCCTCCTTCCCCTCCGCCGCCTCCTTCTTCACCTCTTTCACCTCAACCCCCTTCTCCCCCTCCTTCCCCTTCCCATCTCCCACAGCCCCATCCTCCCGCTCCTCATCCTTCCTAGCTGCCCCTCCTGCCGTACTCACATCCTCCCCTGCTGCCCCCTCCTTCTCCCCCACCACCAAACTGGGTGCTGGATCAGATCTCTCATCAAAGCACTTCCCCATGAGTTCCTTCAGACAGCCCTCCAGCTCCTTCAGCTCCACAGTGGAGTGCTCAGGCAGCCCCTTGATCACAGTACACAGCGCAGACACCAACGACGGTGACCAGCCTGCTAAGTACTTAGCCGGAAGCTTCCGCACCAGCAACTTCACAGCAGCTACCCCACCCAACCGTGCCGACCACGTATCCTCCCAACAGCAGTGTAGTATCCTAGGCAGCAGCTCATCAAGGACCGGATGCAACCCAAGCTGCTTCGCACTGGGCCGCTTGTCATCCCCACCGCTGCTGCTGCTCCCCCCAGGCCCCACCCTGTCGCCAGAGCTCACTCCACCTGCTGCTGCTGCCACCACAACAGAGCTGGTCAACCCACTAGCAGCACTTGCAGTCCTGCTGATAGCCCTGCTCTGCACACTGCTTTGAGCCCTGGCCAAGCCACCTCCACTACCTCCTCCACCAACAGCAGCAGCAAGCTCTTCACCACTACCTCCCTGCTCCGCCTCTCTGGCCCCGTTCGCAGCAGCAGCCGTTTGTCTACCTTCCTGCCCCACCCTACCTTCTGCTCCTCCCCCACTCGCCTCTGTACCCTCTGGTGTCACCTGCTGCTGCTGCTGCTGTTGCTCCTGCTGCTGCAGCTGTGCCTCGTGCAGCTGCATGACCGTTGTCAAAAACACCGAGAGAGCCTCCACCGCCGCCAGTGCCCGCGTCCGTGACGCATCACACAGCACCTCCATCAACGCCTCCATGAAGAGATGCACATCCAACTCACACAGCCCCTGAGGAATCACTGACACTGCTGTCTGTGCTGCAGGAGCTGGAGTACTCCCTGTCGGGCCTGAACCAGCAGCAGCACCCCCTGCCGCCTGCCCACCCCCACTAGACCCAGTAGTTCCACCACCAGCAGCACCAGGAGGAGCAGCACCAGCTGCTTGTGCCCCTCCCTCAGCTGGGGCTGCTGCTGCTGCACCTGCACCTCCAGCAGCACCTGCGCCATCCTGCCCTGCTGCTGCTGCTGCTGCTGCTGTACCATCTCCCGCACCCCCTGCTGCTCCGCCTGCTGCCCCTTCAGCACCTCCAGCAGCAGCCCCATCCCCAGGAGCAGCTGCCGCCCCCTTACCAGCAGCACCTCCTGCTGCCGCCCCTCCCTCTGCTGGTGTAATCCTGGACATCATGGGTGCAGGAGGAGGTGCAGTGGCACCTGCCACAAACAGCATGGCAAAATGACGGCAGATTCCCCTGCTGAAAGGGAGCGCCTTCTCCGCCACCCGCTCGTCCCCTCCTGCTGCAATCACTGCTGTCAGCAGACTGACCAACACATGCCTCTCAGCCACCAGCTGTGCCTTGGTCTTCACACCCAGCTCCACACGGGTCAGCACTGGCTGCAGCTTAGGAGGAAGCTGACCGGACAGCAGCACAGTAGCTAGCTGGTCTAGGGGACTGGCATTAGCAGAAGTCACAGGACTTTGCAGTTGTTGCTGCTGCTGCTGTTCTGGTTGCTCTTGAGCCTCCTCTGCCTTGCCCTGCTGCTGCTGCTGGCCCTCCACATTGCTCGCGCTCTTTGCCTTAGCAGGTAGTTCGGGCGCTCTGAGGTTCAGGACAGCTGCTAAGCAGACATGAAGGAACGACAGTGCCTGCAACGTAAAGAGTGAGAACCAGCACACGGTCACCCTACACAGACATAAACTGCCAACGCATGACTTCCTTTACGCTGTGGTAGGAGCCGCACTTTGCAGACTCCAATTTGATTGAGCGGCCCACAACAGCAATTACTAGCTTATCTGTTGCTAACTGAGGTCCGCCAAACCAAAATCCAGCTGCATGCTCCTAAAACAGCTGCAAACGTGACCAGATGGCCTGGGCTGCATCAAAGCCAGCAGCGATAGAGCTAACTGCAAGGACCTTTGGAACCAATGTAACACTACCCAACAGCACATGCCTACTGTCCTCCCAGTTACCTACAGGGACTGCTTCACAAACCGGTTGGAGTCATGTTACAGGCACTGCACTGCTGCCAAGCTGTGCTGCAATTGCATGTTACATGCTCACGCCCTGCCCAGCCTGCCCACCTGCTCCCTGTAGTAAGCATCCTGCTTGGGGTCCCCTACCAGGGGGCTGCCAGCATACAGCCCTGTCTTGGCCAGTGCCACACATCTGTCCAGGGGCACAAGGAATGAGGTCTGGGGTTGGAAGGTCAGGATGAGGCGCAGGCCGTGCTCAGGGTTGTCCTTGTACTCCAGGGGCAAAGGCTCCTTCAGGAACTTGCGGTTACGACCACCTTGGGGAAACAAAAGCAAAATGGGTATCCAACTGTCAAAATACAGCCACAAAGCCGGTGTTCTTAAAACCTGATAACAGTTGACATATCCTCAAATGGCTCTTAGGAGGATCAATTTAGGCTTATACTTCTTACAACCCCAGATACGCTCCTGAAAGACAGGCAAGTGGCAAGCGCATGCAACTGTACACACTCACAACATTCCGCCATTTGTCTTTAGACAACCTGCCAACAGCAGCAGCCCTTCCTTGGCTTTCCGCACCATCACTGCTTCCCCGTTGCTCTCTGCACAATCGTTGCTTAGGCATCACATGCTAATAAACCCTGCCTCCTTATCTGTGTACCCAGATTGTCCCCCACTCACCCAGTTTTCCCAGAAGCTGCATAGCTGCCACAGCAGGGCTTTTGGCCAGTCCCACTGGCTTGAGCATGGCCCACAGTGCTGGCATCACCTCGTGCACCACATCAGCCATAGCGGGCTCAAGGAACTCAGGGTTCAGGCTGTCAACCCAAAGCTCCAGGGTCTTCAGACCAAGCATGATGAGCTCCTCTGAGGGACCTTTGAGTGCGAGGACCAAGGGGGCCATCAGTTTGGGCAGCAGGGCCAGCAGGCTGCCGAGTTGGGCTGGCAGGGTGAGGCACAGCTCCACCAGCAAGGGCCGCAGTTGCTGCAGGAACAAGGAGCATGTCACGGAAGATCTCTAGATCAGACCACCGCGAGACCAAAACCCAAATTGGCTGTGTGTAGGGCTGGATGCTGCATTGATTTTAAACCAAATGAAAACAAGCTCCTGTGCTGTAATTTGTTGCCCAAAGATGTGAGGACAACCCTTCAAGTACGCACAGCAGAGATCTGCAACCCCCTAAGTGCTTTATAGGCTTTAGCCCTGCTTGCCAGCAATCCTGCCATACACATCCTGATGAGAGCAACAAGCGTTGACAGAGGTGGACCACACGCCTCATCTAAAAATGTTTGAAGTGTTGGCAGGCTACATCTCTAGCTTAGAGCACTATCCACCCCTCACATGCTCTGTCTGGTTGACATGCCACCTCATTCTGTTTCGACATTGCCGTCCGGCCTTTGGTCACAACACCACCAAAGCAATGACATACCAACTCCAACATACCACCCCCACATCGATTACCCCCCGCGTTCATTCACCTCTGTACAATTCGGCCCGTTCAGCATAGCCAAGTAAGTAGTCAGCATAGCTGTCAACTTCCCGCTCTTATACGCCTCATCAAACAACCCTTTCAGCGGCTCCCTCGTCCCCTGACACGCCTTGGACAGAATCCTCAGCAGATTCAAGTACCCCAATGGGTCCTCCTCCGTCACCACAGCGTCCAAGCAACTCTCAATCATTTTCATCACTGTCTGAATCAGCAACATCTCCCCATCTGCCTGGCCCATCCCTATGAACACCAGCCGGTACAGCTTGAGCACCAGTTGAGCTTCCTTGGTCTCTGGCTTAGACAGCAGCTTCAGCTTGTGCTCCGTGAGGAAGCGGGCCAGCAGGGCGTTAAAGAACTTCCCCACGGTCTGGGAGTGCACCAGGTGTGCTGGTACAGTCAGCATGTCAGGCTCCAGGACCAGGATGTCAAACAGGGCAGGCATGCGTGAGGAGAACACATCAACAAAGTCTCTGGGGTCGAGCACAGTGAAGATCTCAGCAAAGTGCTCGCAGAAATCCTTTCCTTCACTGTAAACAGCAACACCAGGAGCAGCAGCAAGTCTCAAGATCAAACGCTTACAATGATGGATGTGCTCAGTTGGGATGAATGGCATGGCGATATCTATTGTCAGTAAATGTAAAGACAACCGTACCCTCATGCAGCGTTACATGCCCTGCATGTATTGTATAACCCCAGTTCATATGTGATGGCTCTGGTGGTCTGGCCTCCTACTGGTTTCCTGCTTCATCCTGGGCATGGCGATGAGCACACAGTGACCCGGTAGAGCTCCAACGGACATGTGCAGCTTGCGGACACAATTTGGCTCTCACAGAATGCCGCCCCTCCCAGCACATATTGACGTGCAGGAGGAATCTGCACAGGTTATAGGAACACAGGCATGAAATTGTCATATGCCACAACACCATCCTTGTTACAACACCATCTCAGACAAACCCTGCAAGCACTAAGTTCAAGCATGTATCCCGAAGGAACCCCGCACCCCCCAAAAAATTGTGATTGAAACAACTTCATGCACCCCTCTGCCTCCCCAGTCATGCCAAGCTCCTTGCCCCCCTCCCCTGCACCTGAAGAATGCCGCCACCTTGAGGCAGTTGAGTCCTGACACCAGCAGGCGGGCACATGTGCGCACATCATCTTCATGCATACTGGGCAGGTTCTGGGGGTTCTGTGCCTGCTGCTGCACCCCCGTATGCTGCTGCTGTTGCTGCTTGATCTGGCGTGTGCAGTACAGGATGCTGAAGAGCAGCGTCTTCATGCCATAAATGACATTCTGGACAATCAGCTTGCAATCATTGATCTCCTTTTCCTTATCACCGGTTGCCTGCAGATACACAGCACAGACAGAGCAACATACGAGGACTCAATGAGCAGCTCATTGACAGCTGGATGAGCTTGCAAAGGAGATAGTACCTCTTTAGTGTTCTGCTCTGCCTGAGAAACTGGGCCGGTGCTGCCCTCGACAGCTTTCTGATCAACAGATTGCACACTACCACATCAAGGCTCGAACCTATACCTTCCTGCCCCCCTACCATCATATATAACATCTTATCACAGATGAGAGCCATTTGGCCATGTCCCCCCTTGCGGTCTAAGCCTAAGCCTTGATCCCTATGCTGATTATGATTCTCACAATTGTGAGGCCAGACATGCAGATAGTGCAGAGGAAGCCCATGCTCTCTAATAGCAGGCTCGCAAGCTTGGGACATACTGATGCAGCACCCCCAGCAGTAACCGCCTGTGATGGTCGCTGCTTAGCGCAGTTGGCATGATCATTCAGTTGGCATAATCATTCCTAAGGCCTTCACCTTACTGTGCTGATACAGGGATGCTTACTATATAGACATTTCTTATGAGCCATGCACCTGCTGATGGCTGATCAGTCACACCAGGTCCTCCCACACTCCTGCCAACATTCCAGGAGCACGGTAAAAATTGCAGACGCCAGCCAAAACTAACTCTGATTGCAGCTCAGCACAGAGAGTTGATAGACGTACACATGAGCATGAGAAAGCACTCCTCACTGTACCTGCATGTACAGCACAACACCCTCCTCTGCCGCCCTCCCGTCCTTCATCGCAGCATATCGTTCCTCCCGCTCAGATCGCTCTGCCTTGGCCGCCTCAGTAAGCATTGGGATGTCAGCCTGCAGAAACAATAGCACAGCCACCTATCAACCGCCAAAGAGAAAACAGGGGACCCGGCAACGAAGATGCCATGCCCATGCTCTGTGCAACCCCTACAAGTACTGCAAGATCTCTGTTCCAGAAACTCTGCTCTACATCACTGCAAACCTCGTCCACCTCATTCTGCTGTCTGAAACCAAAACCCTCATGCAGCCACAACATGAACATCAGCATAGCAATGAAGAGCCCCAACTCCCGGTCTCAGCCGGCTCCTATTGGTCTAACAGACACCTGCTGACAGCACTTCATGTCCACTCGCATCATCTTGAGTTTTAACAAACAAACAGCAAACACCCCCCCCCCTCTGCCCCCAGTCCCAACCTGCAGGCTCCTCAGCTTGCTGACAAAGCTCTCCAAGATCTTGGACAGCAGCTGTTGTGCCTGTATCTTGCCATTCATGTCACTGTCACTCCTCTTGAAGGACTGGTACAGGCACTCCACCAGGTTGAGGCTCAGCCGCACACATGTGCTCTGGGAAGAGTAGGGCAGGCTGCGGTCCACTATGTGGGCACTCATCAAATACACCACCTACATTACAAGAAGAATGCACCGTATTCAACACAAGAGAGACAGCACTCAGCCCGCATCACTTGCAGCAGCTCAGCAGTCCAATTGCCTGTTTGGCGACGATCGCGCTGCCATTAGTAGCTCCATCCCTGTGTAAAACGGCTCCAGCTTCAAAAGCCAAGTAACACAACGTCACTCGTGGAGTAACACGGAGGATCAGCTACACCGCCTCTATATTACCAGTGACCACCTAATGAGCATCTACCTCAGCCACCAGCCGCCCTTCAGCAGACCACTTGCCTACATGCTGGATAATCGGCAGGGGATGGTGCTGTTACTGCTGCTGCTGGAACTACTCCCACCGCCCCTGTTCGCACTACTCCTGCTACCATTGCTGCTGCTGCTACTCCTGCTACCACTGCTGCTGCTGCTACTCCTGCTACCACTGCTGCTGCTGCTACTCCTGCTACCACTGCTGCTGCTGCTGCTACTCCTGCTACCACTGCTGCTGCTGCTACTCCTGCTACCACTGCTGCTGCTGCTACTCCTGCTACCACTGCTGCTGCTGCTACTCCTGCTACCACTGCTGGCACTACTCCCAGTACCGCTGCTGCTGCTGGCTGCCCCTCACCTTCTCCAGCTGTGGTAGTGTGAGTGACTTCCTGAGCTGATGCAGTATCTCACACAGTGTAATCATGGCCAGTGGCCTGACAGACTGAGACTCCATGCTGGCCAGGCCCACACCCAGGAAGGTGCTGTCATCCAGCAGGTCATCAATGCGGTCCTGGAAGCAGGCTCCTTTGTTGGGGCCCATGATCATGTAGCGGGTGGCAGTCAGCAGCTCACGCCGCACACTGATGGAGTCGGGGGCAGTCCTGGAGTGCAGGACACCACACCAGGTCCAATGTTAGTTATAAGGAGGATGAATAGAACTGTTGAGCCCAATTGCATCATTCCATAAAGTCTGTACATAAGTCATGAAGCACAGGCATACTCCGGTCTTTTCTCGGGCAGTCACAATATTACTGACATGTGAGCTTTTCCAATCAAGTTACATGATGCAAAAGCATACCTATACTACCTTGTGGTCCCACTAGAAAGAGTAACTGTACACAGCTGCATGCATGCTCGGACTGCTGCAGTCAGGTTCCTTCTGTCTGCACATCGTACCCGTATGCTTTAATCCCACTCAACACGTATCGTTACTGGCCTGGGATCTGTAGATATCTGGCACCCACCTAAACAGGTAGAACATTGCAGATATGATGGTAGGCTGGTGTATCTCCAGCTGATCTGCATAGTTGCGCATCATGACTGTCAAGAAGTTCAGTGTCTTGATCTGAGCTGTCTTCATGTCTGACACCGCCACCAGCACAGGTTCAGGCACCTTCTTCAGCTCAGCTGCTGATGGGGCTGCACCTGCTGCTGCCTCTGCTTGGACCCCTGCTGCTGCACCTCCCGGCTGCTGCTGCTGGCGGATGAATTGTGTCAGATTGGGCCCTTGCAGGGACACGGCCCGAACCATGAGTGGCAGCAGCTGGGGCATATGTGGAGTCTTGGCCACGTTCTGGTACAGCTGCATCAGAAACATGACTGCAAGCAAAGAGCACCAGGAGTGCCAAGAGCACTGTTTAGTTTCATTGCGTACATTCCATCATGCATCACGTCAGCGACATCAACAACCCGGCCCCTCACTTCTGTGCTATTGACGATATTCTAGCACGATGGAGAGTACACTGGCACCATAATACTGATGTTGCGATTAGATCGAGGCACAACCTGAACGCAAGCTGTGTAACAGGGCGCTGCATCCATAATATGACATTGCTGTTATTGCGTTGTGATTTGGGATAACATAGTACTCAGGGGCAATGCCTATGGCACTTCCTGGTATGGTATATCACGAAGATAAATAACATTTTCATGAGAAATCTATCAATGACACTTACAGGGCATTGGGAACTCCCCCATGAGCTTGAAGGACCTGGTGGTGGCGGAGAAGTCCCCTGGCAGCTTCAGAGGCTGGGAATCAAAGGCCTCCTCGACGCTAGCTACAAACTCCTGGTACACCTGCAAAGCAGCAGATCAGACACCATACAACTGATGCTTTACAACACATGATATCGCAATCAGCAGGAGACATACCCCCTGTGAACCCGTTCAACTAGAAGTGTATACTGTATGTTAAACAGTATCCATTTACCAGGCACTTAGCTTGCTGCAGGTAAGCAAAGCCGTACAAGAGATGTCGACTTTCATGAGCGCACGTATGTTGTTGCTTTTATTGCAGACGTAGGCACTAACCTTAAGGACGAAGTCAGCATACTGGAGGTAGTACTGGTCCATGCCTGGTGTGTTCCTGCCAAAGAGCTTGTGGAGCTCAATGAAGGTCTTGATGGCAATGAGACCATTCTGTTGGTTGTCAGAAGTCACTACTTTCAGGCACACTTCGACCACTTTTGCTGCATAGGGCCTGAATGGCTCTGCTGGCGGGAACTTAGAGAGGGCATCCAAAGCTGCATGCCGCAGTTTCTGCAGCTCGCTGTCTTCATGCTGAGGTACTGTCTCCAGAATTTGAGCCAGCAATGGTGTGAGACACTTCTCCAATATTTGGGGGTACACTGCTGTATGAAACAGCTCATGGCTGTCTCTGATAGCCTCTGCTGCTTTTCGCCGTGACTCGATGTCTGCACCACAACAGCAGCAACGAGGACTTAAACCAGCTGCAGGGCATCCGAGTCACCCTTCAATCACAACATACCGCTTGCAGGGTCCGTTAGCCGTGAGGCGATCTTCAGCAGTTCATCCAACTGCTCCATCTCCCGGTTGTCCCGCGAACTGCTCAATTTGCTTCACAACGCCCTCTGGGAAGCTCTGCGGTATCCATTATAGAATATACAACCATCAGTTTATCGCAAGCGCACGTTGTAAGATCAGCGCCTTCTGCTGGTTGTAAAGCTCCTGTACCCTGCTTCTCACGGCAAGATTCATGTAAGTGTTCAGTCCCGCGGCCAGCGGCTCCAAGCTCTTGCATACCAAATTTGGTTTCCTCGGGCTTTCCTTAAGCACCTACCATGGCCTGAACTAGCGCTGTGTGTGTGCTCAAAGCATTCCTTGCCTTGGTGGTCACCGGAGTCACTCGTGTATGGGACGGAAGCTGAACCTCAGTAACTCTGCCGTGTTCTGGACGGCCTCTTTAACTGGCTACCTCATTGTGCATGGCGGCACTCGCAGGCTCCGGAGTGTAAGCTTACTGCTCAACTATTTCAGTGATCATGGGCGGCGTGCGCTGTTGCATGTTTTCCAATAAAGTTGGCAACGTAGAAGCCGGTAGTGGCAGAGTGACTCAGGTACTGCTTCAAGCTGTCTGGGTCAGAAGTCCCTCTCTGACCCTTTTAAGGCCCTGTCCGACAACCATGGCTGCTGTCTAGTGTCTGACAAGTATTGTGAACAAGCACCCGAGCTGAGTGTGCTCTACCAGTAAACCAGCAGCGACGGTACTCGTACTAGCTAGTTTTACAAAACTCATTCACTGCCCAGCAGACAAACTCGTCGAGGACAAGGGCAGGCATGCAAACCCAAACAAAGGGTATTTTAGCTCTTACTAGGCCACAACCACCGAAGTGTCCTCTCTCCTCCAACTTCCAGACAGCAAGTGGGGGGGGCACTCAGTGCACTGCTTACTTGCACTTGGTGGGCCACCACCACCACCACCACCACCACCACAGAGGTGTTACTGTAGATCTGCCAGGAAACCGTCTGTTCCTCCATGTTCGGCCATCACCTGTTCTAGCCACTCAGTGCTGCCATCATCAGCTACAGCTCTTCTGCTTTCCTTCAGTGCAACTTGTTCCTCAGCTGATAGAGGAACCACACCTGCACAACAGCAAGAGCAAAACAATGTTGGCTGAGACACTTACACCGTCTGATGCAGCCCAACACGCATGTCATATGGCTATGTAATCATAACCCGGCCCAGTGGCAAAGCATATGAGCGTAGATCTGCACCCTTGTCGCCTTGTCCCGACGGCATCACAGGTATGCGTCGCGCAAAGGGGAAGGCAGAAGTCTAGTCAGGATCGTCAAATGGAGTTACATCGGGTGCATTGATTTGAACTTTAACTGCCCTGGGTAACTGAACACCGCACACATTTCTACACCGTGGTGCGTTTAAGCTAGCAGAGACAAAGGACAATAGCAAGTGCATGTTTGTCTGCCGGTATGCAACCTTGCAAGCTATGGATGCATCCGCATGGTTTTAACACCTTGCCAATCATTAGCTCCAGCAGCAGCACTGTAGAGTTCCCTCATAAGCAGCTCATAAGATGACAACGCTGCATAGCTCCTACTCAGCTTGGAACTGAGCACCATGTGTCCCGTGCAGCAGACCTCCATGCAACAGTCACAACTGAACATATTGTTGATGCATGGCTGCTACAAGCAATTCCAAGAGAGGGAAGCAGAGAAGCATTTCACTGCACTGTCGTTACTGTCGCTACATCATGCCTTGTGCTAACTTCCTGCCCAAGCTGATGTGCCTTGCCCCCTTACCTCTTGATACTGTCCTAGGTGGCCTCTCATCCACAACATATTTCGCCCCTGCTCGCTCTCGCTCGCTGTATCCTGCCCATACAGCAAAGTGCTGCAAGATGATGCTAGCTGCTACTGTTACATTAAGTGATGCAGTGCCAGGGCCGTACTGTGGTATATACACAAAACCATCACAGAGGGCCATTTGTTTTTCCGACAGGCCTTGACCCTGCAGAGGAGCAGCAGAACACAACAGCTGCATTAACAGCAGCATGCTCAAAAGGACCACTGACAGCAACTCACCACAGCGCAATCTCTCGCTTGCCGTCTTTGGCACAACTGCAAGCACACGAATGCAGAACCGCTACCAATACGGCATACCAACATTTGCGGCCTGCCCTGGGGTGGATGCAGGGTGACTGCTTTTCCTGGTCTCAAACAAACTTACAACCAGTGCCCACCTTGCATAATGCTCAACTGGCGCTCCTTCCATAGTACTAAATGCAGGACTGCTGCATCCAATCCTGGGCAAAACACTTCCGAGACTTAGACTCAGCTATGACAGAGGACATCCAATACTTCTTCCCTTCCCCACTCTCATTTCATGTATGTTACGTGCCGTCTATTGCTTATCGGGTTCTACTGGCTGGTCCCGCTTACCTCGTTGCCTAGCATGAAGGCGGTGTTACCCAGGAAAGGATGCTCTTGTATAGGCCTGGCTGAAGGGTCAATCTCCAACCCAAGTATGGTACATCCTGAAGGAAGCAGGGCTTTATACAACAGCCAGCACAGCGCACACACGAACTCCGCTCAGTGATGGAAATCATGCCATCACTTGGCAGTTGAACACCAGGCAACTTCTCTGCCATCCACAAAGCAGTGGTTGCAAGTAATTTGGTGCGCTTTTCTTTATACATGTTGCATTGGAAGTGCTGCCATTTGGAAGTGGGCACCTTGCTAGGAAAATTTCCACTCCTGAGCAGGCCACTGGCATCCTTGCGGGACGGCTGCCATGTGCGATTTGCAACGTCCAGAGCAGCTGCTGACCTTTCTCCTGCTTCAGCCAGTCGACGCATGCCTCCACAGTTGGGAAGTACCTCATGGCCACATGATCACAAGAGCCATGACTGCCGAACGTGTTGAATTGTCTGGATCCAACAAGGCACACCTGCAGCCAGACGACCATGCTTCAGGCATTGCCTCCCCAAAAGCACGAGAGGTCAAGTTGCTGTAGACAGTACAAGGTCCCTCAGAGACCGTTTACGGTCCCTTGTCCTTAGGACTCCATTCATTGCAACAGCTGAGCTAACCACAGCTGTTGGCTGTACCAAGCCTGAACCAAGGGACCAGTTTACCTCCTTGACTCCAAAGGCAGTGCAGCTTCTCAGCAGGGTCCCTATGTTATGCTTTTTACTAATGTTGTACACTATCACAAAGCACTCAGGGCGCCCAGAGGGCCCTGGCTCGGCCGCCGTACCAGACATGTTGGTGTGACTTTTGGATGATCTGAGTGCAGCTCTGCCGAGTATTCCTTACTAGCATGATCAGACATACTGTTTGACGCTTTAGGGCACGTTCGTTTTGCCTGTCAACACATTTAAGAGGGTCTTTAGACTTGTCACTCGAATAGCACTCCTGCCGAAACGGCGCATTAACAGCTTGAATATCGAGCGAACGCGGACATGAGATCAGTTTCTGGCTTCAACTGTACGTCATAACTCTTATGCACTTGCTTGTCGCAATGGTCTCCGTGTTTTCGCGTGGACATCTCTGCCTCTCATGCTGTACGTACGCTTCGGGCACTGCCCATATTTGAGGCAACCGCAGACATAAAACTAGTAGTTGCAAGCTTCGCTGCAATGGATGGGCAGATGTGCTCGAGGTGTTATGCTGGAATACTGGAGCCGTTCCAAGGAGGGGGTTTTCTGGTTTGTTCAAACTGTGGAGAACAGGCCAACGTGAGCAGCAACTGGGCTGGTGCATGCTTATCCCATCGGCTACATAAATTTAGTTGCGTCCATTCTGCCTTCCCAGATAACCTGTTCATGCAGCTGGAACATCTACTACCATACATACCTGATGTATCCTAGTCTTTTTGCTTGCTTGCAACAGCCATTGGATGCTTATGCCATACTCCACACCCGCATGGCTCAAGAAAAGTATCTTCTAGTCAGCTTACTGACAAGCAGAAGGTCCCATTTGTGCCACTGCATGTTCTTGTCGTCTCTGCATTGTTGAGCATCCTATTGCGTCTCAGTTGTTGCTATACCACAACTTACACATTACAGGTAGCAGTGGAGGAGACAGAGTTCCAATATGGCAATGATGACCTCAGGTTCCGGCGCCGCGCTGGTGGTGCTGCCTCTGCCCGTATGCCCCAGCTGACTATGGAGCAAGAGGAGCTGCAGGCGCAGGAGAAGGTGCAAGCAGCAGCTTTCCTTTACTGCCAATGCATGCAGCAGCTCTTGCAGGTATGTACTTGAGCCATTCGAGCTCAGCACCCATGGGTCCTCATGCGCCCTCAGCCATTACACTGGCCCAGATGCTGCCTGCCTTCAGCCTCAGAGGGTGGTCAAGGTGTCATGGAATAGATGAATACTGGGTAGTCCATGGAAGAAGAATTAAAATGCAGCTCGTAGCTAGAAGCACAGTGGGAATACTGCCTCTGCCAATGGGCATACTGACAGGGACCTATGGCCCGGTGGGAAAGGCTTGCTGACTGAATACACCTTGCAACACCGCATCCCTGGTGTTGCAACGGCACAGTTATTGTAAGATGCATGTGGGGCATAAACAAACAAACAAACATTCAAGGTGTGGCAGCCGCAAAAGACGCCTTGTCTCATGCTGCCCTGTGCCTGGCACTCCGTCCAGTACAAGCTGTTAAGCCTATGGGAAGCTGTTGAGGCCCCTTGGAGCTGTTAAATTGCTCAAAGTTGCTCAATCCCGACATTGGCCGCCATGTGTTGTTCTCAGGCTCAAGCTGCAGCCCTGGTGTCAGTGTTTGGCAGCCACCCTCAGGTGCCCTCCATCATGAGGCAGATGTGGCTCAGCCTCCTGCCGGAAATGCAAATGCTGGAGCCAGACTTCTACCAGCACAGGTGATGCAGGCAGCTTGGAGAATGAACTGGTAGCTGCTGCTATTCCAGTGGCCCTAGTGGTTGGGGGTTGTTTTTTGTTTTCCAGCAGTACCGGTAATCAACACACATGCTAGTATCTGCAAACTTAGCAGGATGAGAAAGCTCAAAATGTTCCTTTGTACCGTATAGAGAGATCAGGAGGGGTATGAACCTTATGGCACAAGGTCTTCTACTATCACTCTAGAGCTGGCTGCAGAATGTGGCCTGAGTGAACCTGTCCGCTGTTGCTTTCAGGGGTGCACGTGGTGGTCAGCGGCAAGATGTGGGCGAAGGCACGGATGCTGAAGCACCGGACGATGAGGATGAGGAGGAGAGCCATGGGGCCACGGCACTGGAACTGAGCAATCCTGAACGCTTGACAAGAGCTCTCTGGAGGGTAGGACACTGGAATATTTCAGCAGGGGGAGCTGTTGCAATTATACTGGTTGCTTGTCCAATTCCCATTGGAATTTGACATGGATCCAAACTCGTGAGCTGTGGTTTTAACTTGCTCTTTTACGTTGTACTTACACTTGCTTGCAAAGATTACTTGGGGGCCAGCCCACCTGACTTTGGGGCTATCGGTACTTAATGTGGGCCTTGTTATTCCGGATCACGCGAAAACATTGCAGGGACCCACAAAGCAAGACTGAGGGCAAGCCCAAACATGTTGCGTAGGCGTAACCCACCCTGTGTCTGATGTCACACTGAGGTCCATCTTGAGTCCTGCACATGACCGTCCTGGGCAGCAGGTCATGTGGTTTTTTGGCCGCAACGGACACGTTATGGTCCTAGGCTGACTGGCTTGCTTATGTTCTCCCTCTCACGTGTGCAGGCGCTCCACCCCAGCACCACCCTGCAGTTATGCTGGTTGTCCTGCCACATTGCTCGTGATGTCATCAGCCCATGGGACATCATTATATGGGCACTGACTGGCTCCCTGCCATATCTGCAGTGGCCAGACTTGTGTAAGGACCTACTGCCAGGTTAGTGTTGCTTCACATCTGTGACACAGCAGAATTGCTACCTTCAAAAGGGGGACACCGGGATACACTGCCAGGTCCAGCAATGTTATAAAGCTCTGAGATTGGAAGGGTGTGCGCTGTATATTAGTGCATAGTTGTAAGAACCTTCTAAAATTTCACACAGACAAACCAGGTTTGTTGCACCTGTGGGTGTGCTGTGCGTCAGGCCTCAGTTGAAGGCTCATTAGTCACTCAAAATAAAGCAGTACATTTTCTTTGCGAGGACGCACGGAGAAAATAGATCCCACACTATGCATCTCTTAGTTTCAAGCTCTGACTGGTCATGTTGATGCTCCTTTCTTCCTTCTGCTACCAGATGGTCTTGCCAGCAAGAGCAGCTTGCCAGTATCATGTCTGCAGCCCAGTGTACCCAGAAGTCCAGCTGCCCTGCTCAAGCAGGCCGTGAAGTGCTTCCATGACCTGCACATGGAGATCCCCTTGCCCCCCATCAATGGAGAAGGCTTTCTGCTGAGGTCAGCACTGGAGCTGCAGCTGCCCCAGGTGAGGGGAAACACCCAGGGGACCTGGTTGACAGTCCAAGTCGTTGGCAAGTATTGTCCAAAGAGATCTCTCATAGTAAGGGGTTGTAGCCACACAGTCATCAACACCAGCATGGCTGGACTCTGGGTATCAGAGGCTCGTCCATATGGACCAGAAAACACTCAGCTTGACGTTCTGTGTACAGGACATGGCAAGTTCTGTGTGGCGTGCTGTATTTGCAAGATGTGCTAGAGTGTCGGTTGATCTAATGAAACACTTGTGTACTGTTTCACATGCTAATGCCAGCACACACATGAAACATACGTAGAGTGTTTGTCTACCAAGAGCAAAGAAGTGGCATGTCCTTGCACTTGACCTCATGCTACTTGGGTAGGGTGTGTCCAGATCAATCACGTTAATACCCACCCCTAAGCATATTGCCGAATTCCCATTCACACTGCAGGCTGTAAGTGACGTGGCAATGCAGCTTTTCATGGGTCATCTGCTCGGCACGCCAGCGTTGGAGTTCACAGAAAGCAGTAAAAGAGCTTGGCACAAAGCACACCCTTATGCAGTCATCAACAGCACCATCATGGTTGCCATCAAGCTGCTGTATGGTCTTGGAGGAGATGTCGATGAACAGCAGCAGGAGGAAGATCAGCAGCAGCAGCAACAGCAACAGATCCTGGAGGCGCTTGCAGATGAGCAGCCGGAGGTACCGCTGCAGCGCCCACAGCAGGGGCTAGGTCAGCAGCAGGGGCAACAGCACCAGCAGCAGCAAGAGGGCAATCGGGTTAGTGGAGGCAGGGAGGCTGGTAGTGCTTCTTCTGCTTTGTGGCACACTTGGGCACAGACAACAATGGCAAGACTATCCCACCTTGGGTTTGCCTTCTTATCCAGCACAGAGGTGAGCTGCTTTGGAGTTTCCTTGGGGCAGCTGGTGCGAGTGGTATTAACACTTGGCGGCCTGAACCGCCCCCCCCCCCCCGGGCACTAGCCAGCACGCCAACTTCGATGCCCACGGGAGATTCACACTGATTGCAACTTTCAAGTTGTACCATACCCTATCCACTCTTCGCCACAGTGGTAGTGGGCGCTGCCCGCGGCACCTTGACTTTGTGCATCGTTGTGTTCAGGTTGAGGAGGTTGGCAGCATTGCCTTATGAGCAAAGGCATGATCCTCTGGGACTTAAATTGTGAACCCAGTACGTCACAATCAGAGTCACAACTTTCCCGTGCCCTGTGATGCGTTTCAAGGTTTGAATTTAAACTAGCTTGAAACACTGGGTATGCTGGGTATTTTTGAATGTGCAAAGGTGCGTATGGAGACACTGGATGGTTGAATAAGATGATTTGATGCAGATGCTTGTGCATGACTACTGTTGTTACGTTACACTACTTAATAAGGCATAGCAAAAGTTAAATGTGTCTCTTGCTTTGTTCACTGCACCCTGTCATTGCACCCTGCTTTTCCCTGTTCGAGCACAGCATAACACGCCCCTGCTTATCTTGTCCGCATGCCCCCCCCCCCGGGCTCAAGTTACTATATGCTTTTGGCTTGTGTTGTACACCTTTCATGTCGACACCCTTTTCAGCTCTGCTTTGCCGTCAACCTTGCTGAGGTATTCTTTGCCATTATTGTCCCTGCAGGTGCTGGCTCTTCCAGCCTGTTTGCGTGCTGCCTACTTGAAGTATTGTAGAGATCATGTGCTCTCTGGGCATCAACCACCTTCAACAATACAAGAGTTTCACAGCTTGATGCGCTCGTGGTCTGAGCTAGGCACTACAGCACAAGCTTTGCCAGACAGGGGGGGTTTAAGGGTAGCTGAGCGCCAGCATGATGTACCAGCGTCTGACCCATCAGTAGCTGCCGGGCCTGCTGGAGTCAGCGACACCAGACAAAGCATTGCAGGGCTGGGAGCTGTCTTTCCAGCAATGCCACAAGGTGCAGCAGCCAAAGCGGCCAGTCGGTACCCTTTGCTGAAGCATAAGTACCTTACTGTGCCTCCGGAGTATCTGAGCGTGCTGATGGTGCTTGCAGCTCATGGTCACACGAAGCCAGCCACACTGCAGAATTTGGTTACCAGTTTAGAAGAGAGCGTGGTATCACTTGAGAAGGGTGTATGCTGACTTTGCTGCCTTCACCAAATATGGGAAGGGCTCTTAGCACTTCATACGTGTGATTCGGGTGTGTTGAGAAGTAGCAGACAACTCCTTATTTCAACAGCATTTGGAACGAACACTGCGTGGCTTACTCAGTACGAGAACCTGCCTGACGTGAGTGGGACGCTGGGGGCATGAGCAACTAGGGACCCACGACGGGCATGACGACGGGGACGGGGGACTACGGTTCCCCGGACGGGGAACCTTCCGAGTGGCAGTGACACCAGGTCGTCACCTGCCCTGGTGAGTCCAGCGGATTCCGCAGCCGCTCCAGTCAGCTCCGTGGTGGGCCAAACAACATCACACCAAGACGGAGACGCCTCGGAATGGAGTACTATGTCATCAATTGTACCTTGTGGCCTGCCTAGCATCGGTCTATGCCCATGTGCAGCTTAGCACAGGCGAGCTTGTGTAGCGAAGCTCTGTCCTGTCGTGACCACTGTTCACCCACCACCTCGTAGCCTTGCCTGGCACTACCCTTTATGGTTGCCATGCATGGCAGATTTTGGGTATAATCATAGCGTACACTGTCCGCTGGTTTGTCTGTGGCCGCAGTTCTGAGCCCCCACTGTTGCCCACCTCGTATCCATCGGGCTGCCCCTTCCAAGGGCGCACCTCGACAGCATGAGGCGCATGAAATCAATGGGCGGGGTGCCCATCGACCCCGTCCTTCCTCTAAGCCGAGCAAATAGCGTGGCGATGGACCACAAGAAAGTTTTCAAGCGCGGAGGCATGGGGTAAGGGGAAGCACCTCTGAACCTCTTCGCAGTGCTCAAAGCCTAACAAGGAGATGCAGGTATAACCAAGCGTCGCGTCCTCGCAGGAACATTGTTATGTTCACGGCGCTCCTTAGCACACTGGTTGTGGTGGTCTTTCTCGGGAGGCACCATCTCGGACTGAAGAGCCATGGGGCCGAGGTGGGTGGCAGTTCAACCTTGGAAGTTCGTGAACAGGAAATGCTGATGCCAGTACGCCTTATGCATGCGAGTTCCTTACCAGAGAGGTTGCATTGTTGCTTTCGAGGTGAAGCTTCTTACCTAGGGCCTGACGGTTGCCATGTGCGCTCATCTCCGCAGGTTCACGAGCATCACGAATGGCATCAAAAATGGGGCCACCACGATGAATGGCACAACGATAAGCACGATGTACATTACGACCAGCGCCAGAGAAATGGCCGCAACCAGCAGGTGTGGGGGCATGATAGCGGCCACGAGGAGGTGCATGCTCCCCACAGCGGGGGTCATGATCCTGACCATGTGGCGCACGATTGGGAATACGATCATAATGCTCACCAATGGCAGCATGACCAATACCACCATGATTCTCATGCCGACCTGCATGCCCAGCAGCAGTACCACCAGCAGCAGCAGCACCAGGAGCATGCCACCTGGCACCAGCCAGCAGCAGCTCCTGCGCAGCACAAGTCCGCGTCATGGCAGCCCAGCACAGTGCATGATGCTGCTCACGACTATTTCCATGGTGGTAACCATGTGGAGACCATGTGGCATCATGATGACGCTGCTGCTTATCACCACGCTGCACCTCAGGACCACCCCAGCACTGACACACATGCCTGGGATCAGGGACATCAGGACCAGCAGCAGCACGCTCAGGGGCAGCAGCAGCACCACGAGGATCCTCAGCACCATGAGCAGCAGCAGCACGACCAGCACTGGCAGGACCAGCACCACGACCAGCACTGGGACCAGCAGCACCACGATCCCCAGCACCACGACCAGCAGTGGGACCAGCAGCACCATGATGCCCACTGGGAGCAGCAGCACCATGACCCGCACCAGCAAGATCAGCATTGGGACCAGCAGCACCACGACCAGCACTGGCAGGAGCAGCACCATGATCCCCAGCACCACGACCAACATTGGGACCAGCAGCACCATGATGCCCACTGGGATCAGCAGCACCATGACCAGCACCACCCGGATGAGCACTGGCAGGAGCAGCATCACGATCCCCAGCACCATGACGCTCACTGGGATCAGCAGCACCATGACCAGCAGCACCACGACCAGCAGTGGCAGGACCAGCAGCACGATCAGCATCACGACCAGCAGCACCATGACACCCCCCAGCACGACCAGCACTGGCAGGAGCAGCAGCACCATGACCCTCATGCCTGGGAGCATCATGAGGCGCATCATGACCCCAACTACCACTGGGAGGAGCATGTGGCAGAGGAGGTCATCCCTGACCCAGTGGAGGACGCTGCACATCACTACAAGAAGCATGCCCCTGAGCATGCCCTGCACATTGATGCTGCACATGCTACTGGTCATGGGGTGTTTGCACTGGTAAGTCACCAGCAACAGCTTTACAGGTTTTAACAGCAGACGTATGATCTTAACAAGTGGTTAAAAAGATGGAATGGAATGGGCAGTGCTCAATGGCTGCAGTATATGTCGCAGCCCTTTCCAAGCTTACCTTCCGAAGGGCAGTGGTAAATATCTTTGGCATTGGATTTTTCTCGTTGGATTTGTTGGCATACACAAGCTTGGCTTCTTGTCATCTAGGTACTGTAAGCACAATATTGCGCAGGTGTTGCATACTATGTGCAGGCAGAGTACGCTGATCATTGCACCCTTGTGCAGGTATTTTGGGGTCTATTGCCTCAAAGCAGCAATGCTACCAAGCCTTAGTAGAGCCACTGGTGCCTCAGCATGATGGAGTCTTGCTACCATAACTCTTAAAGGTTCTCATAAGGCATAGGCTTTGCTCACCAATGGAATACCTTTGTGTTTGCAGGAAGCTGTAGACATCTACGGCCATGTTCAGAAGTTCAGCCAGTATGCTGGCAAGCCCCTGCTGATTGTGAATGTGGCCTCAAAGTGTGGCTTCACTGACAGCAATTACAAGGGTAAGTCATAGGGACAGCTCATGTTAATGCAGAGAGGGCCGGTGGTCATCCTTGAGCGGGACTGAATGCAGCTGCGCATTGTATATTTGCAGCATGCCTTGGATGTAAAGGACACGGGTAATTTGTGAATTTGGCGTGCAGTAAGCCAGGGAAAGTCATGCATTTGGAGTACTCTATGCTGTTGTATGGCCCGTGTAATAAGCTGGCTGTATAAGCCGACATGAACCCTGTTGTGTCAATAGCAGCTATGAAGCGTCAACAATAAGGTCGATTCTGTGTTTCATGAGCAGAGCTGGTCTCTCCCTTTGTTAGCCAGAGGCTACCTTCCATTCAGATATTCTGCCACAAATGCCACAAAGACAGAAGCTGATATCCTTGGACGTGCTGCCTCGTCCTGTGCAGGTCTGCAATCTGTGTATGACAAGTACCACAGGTTTGGTCTTGAGATCCTTGCCTTCCCCTGCAACCAGTTTGGCGCCCAGGAGCCCGGCACTGCCACTGAGATTGAATCCTTCTGCACACACAACTACCATGTCACATTCCCGCTCTTCCAGAAGGTGGAGGTGAATGGCCCTAATGCACACCCTGTGTTCCAGTATCTGAAGAAGTATCTGCCAGAGGCTTATGGTGGTGGTGGTGGCAAGGGCCCTGGGAAGGAGCTGGGTTGGAACTTCCAGAAATTCTTAGTGGATCGTGATGGTAAGCCTGTGAAGTTACGGACACAGGATTGGGATCAGGCCATTGTTGAGAATGATGTGTATGAATTGCTAACGGGGCATCCTGCTCCTTTGGCTTAGGCGGGAGGGGGATCATGGATGGGGTGGCAGGCCGATGTTTTGGTTAGGAGTGCAGGGTAGGAGTGCAGCGGAGTTTGGTTGAGCTGCTCGCGCTGATTTAGATGTGACGTTGGGGATAAGGGCTGTCTAAGAATGGGGATCAGGTCTGTTGGTGTGGAGTTGAGGTGGGGTGGTTGTAGTGTGTGTTTCATGGGTTGACTGATTGGTGATCTGACGAGGTTAGTGGCGAATGTTTTAGATTAATATGATGAGTGAGCTTAACGGCCCTCCGTACGGTTGCAACTCATGAGCTTTTTGTTGGTGGAGCAATGGGACTTAGCACAGAGCAGGTGCAAGCTTTTGGCTTCATTGAGTTGGGACCTGCGTGCATGTTGTGTCATATGCAAAGTTGTGTTGTGTTGTATGCAGCGGGCCACTCCTATGTATGTAAATGGCTTGAGCCGGCAGGCAGGTGGCCAATGGCAGGTGGCCTGTATCATATGATATGATACAGATGAAGTAGTGGTTCATGTGCTGTGGAGCTGACATGGGCACGGATTTGGCCCTTGGTAGACTTCAGTTGGTGCATCACAGACCAACCAATCAAGAGGGTGGCATGTTTCTATATGAGCTTCGAAAAAGCATGGGACATGGCGTTACTTGCTAGAGTTGGTGCCTTGGATGTTGGCAATTGTCTGCCGTACTAGCACTGTTAGTATTGATAGCAAGCTACATGAAAGAGCTGGTGACAAGCTGGAATTTTGCTTCAGAGCGACAAGGTGCTTGTTTGAACGAGTGTGGAGTTGGCTCTTCACCTGCATTTTTGGTTTGCTTACAGATGCATTGCACTCCTTTGGTGTGTGCACCGTTGTGATGGTGGTACATAAATGCACCTTGAATCGCGTACTACTGGCTCCACGCAGCCGTGTGCTTGGCTTACTGATTAAGGCCTGGTTCGCTGTTCTGCACCTTAAAAGACTGATCATTGCCTTATGTGCATTTAACCACATAGGGTTAGCCTGCGTTGTGCCGCATAGTGTGTCGGCGTAGGCAAAAGTGCGTGCAGCAAACGGAGCACGGAAGCTTGCAGAACGGAAGACAATTGCCCTGCTACAAGAGCGGAGCTTGAAGACAGACCCCCCCTTAAGCCCTGCTACAGAGTGGCGGCGCTACAGCTGCTATAGCTCGTAACGGAGCGTGGAGAATGCACCCACGGAATCGGGTCCGCGTTTACCTCCTCCGTTCATCTTGCTAGACGGCCGCCGGCTGCTGTCTGAATGCATTGCTACGTAGCGTGGCTGGCTGCAGAAACTGAGACGGGTTTAGGGGGGCTGGACTGGGCATGGGGAATTTTGGAGTGGAATGAGTCTATGGTATGCATTTGTCGAGTACTAGGCATAACCTTGCCTCGTTTGCCTTTTGCTTCGCAGATATCACTTGGATCGACTTGCTGGTGGCTGCCTGCCTGCTGCCGTGCGTTTGTCTGGATGATGCTTTGGGGCAGTAACAGGACCTCGGGGCTGCCCGCCGTCTGGGTTAATGCTGCTGCTGCGCTTGGACTCAATCAACGGCTGCTGTTGGCGTGGTTCGTCATGGCTTCTTCTCCGACTACCACCGGCTTTCGTACGGGGCTTTCTTGGGAGGGTTCACTCAGGATCATCTCTCCCTAGTACCGGGAAGATTCGTTGCACTTTGTGGTATCTGAGTGCGTCAGTTCAACCTGGGGGTATGGGGCGGGCGGGTGCCTGGGGTTTCGTTCCACGAGTAGATGCGCACCCCGGGATGTGGTAGTGCCTGCCTATGGGTGGGTTGGGCATAGGAGGTTCAAGCAAAGATCCAGCAGCTTGGGGGTTGGTGGGTGGGTGGGTCTTTCCCACGGTCAGAGCACTACAGCTGCTGAGACCGGTACAGCAGCTTGCTTTGGGTGTGGCTGGGCTCAGCAGTAGGGGTAATGACAGCAGCAGCATAGCTTTAGACATGCTCGGGTTGGCGTAAGAAGACGTCAGCCCCGTCACTAGACAGTGGCGCACCACAAGACGGGTCGCTATGTAATGAGCATAGTTTGACCCACTATTCAGGGATGCACGGCACCCTTGAGTAGACAGTAAGAGCCCATGGAAACTAGGCCAGTGTGCCTGGGTGGGCTCGAAGACCAGCAAGGCCTCAGGCAGCGGTATCTGCCTGGGCGTCGCACGCTTGTTGGCAGGGCCGGGGGTTCTGCAGGTTAGCAGAGCTCTCAGCAGTAGGCTGGGGCGAGATGCGCCCCAGCCAGCTTCGTGTTAGGATAGCAGCAGTCAGGGGGTCGCCAGCTGTTTGTGTGGAGCCCGCAGGCACCATTGATTCCCTCTGGTCCAGCCACCTTGCTGCTATGACCAACAGTAGGCTAGCAGCAATGTCGTAGGCAGATAAAGACCAGAGTTAAGTAGGAATCTGCAGCGTGACCTCAGCGCTTCCCAGCAGCGATGGTTGTGCCACAGTAAACTCTGCTGCTGCACAGACATCTTAGCAGGAGCAACGTGTAAAGTTGCCTGGTGCTGAGAACAGCATCATGGCAGCGACATCCTGTACTCCCTGGAATAGGGGGACAGGCACAGTACGTGGGGCATTTTGGCGGATGCAGCTTCGGCACAGGGCTGTAGCTCGTGCTGAAAGTTCCTGTGCGCATGGCCCTGGGGACATTCAGGCAGTGAAGGTTAGATGCAGGCGGGTGATGCTGGCAGCCAGGTGGACTGAGTGTGAGGTGAGTAATGGATTTTGGGTTGATGAGGGTTGGACAATCTCCAGCCAATGTGTAGTAGTGTTTAGGGATGGCTTTCTCCATACGGGCTCCTTGCACTAATTGGGGGCAATGTCTTTGCCTCGTACATCTATTGCTGCAGATGGTCATTCAGGTTAGATCCACAAGTTGAAGTGGCTGCAGCATCCATGCATTCGCATATTGTGGCACCACGCACTTGTGCCTTCATTTGCTGTATAGCTCTGGCGTGTGCTCCAATTCCATCAATACATTTTCCATCAATAGCGCTTGGCTTTGGACGCTTAGGGGTTGGTAGAAGTGGGGGCGGGGGGGAGGGGGGGGGGCAAAGCAGCTGTGAGATACTTGTGGAACCTTGCAGACAGCAGAAATAGCCTGGATTGAAGGCGGTGTTCATCTGCAGCAGCCAGGTAAGCCTGAAGGTGAGTTCCATGCGCTGCATATGACACCTCTCTGTCCCCTGCAGGTGTAGAGCTAACAGGTTCATCCGTAGGTGCTGATGTTGTAATACAGGGCTCAAGGTAAGCACAAATTGCTCCTCTGGCAACATGAACCGCAGCATAAGTTTTCTGTAGGTTCTGCAGTCCAGGCACATCTACCGCAAGCTGTGTGTTTAGGGGTTGACATCTGAAGGCCATAGAGGACAGGGCAAGAGGGGATTCCTACGGAAGATCCAGGCTTGATGATGTGCTTGCACTCTCTAATAGGCTGTGTTTCCTCCCTTGCCTGCCTCAACACTCATCGACAAAGACTTTTACAGCCAAAGAACAGGGCCCATGCGTCGGTTTTCATACTGTCAAGCCTTCAGGCCCTGCTGGGTCTAGGTTGTGTGGCCTTGGCATGGGCCAGTCTTGGTGGAGGTTGCATTGATATGGGTATGTATGAGATAGATCACTGCAATGATATGGGTTTGACAGTGAATGACCCTTGCTTTGTCCTATGCGTTGGGAAGAGGTTTGCATTTATTTGTTTGTGGGGGCAGGGCTAGTGGGTTTTGTCTGGATTCATTGGCACTTCTGTGAGGACAAGCTTCCATGGACACGGATGGATGGATAGATGGCAATGGTGCTGCACGGGGCAGAGGGCTGTGCAGTGGTCTCTCTTAATATGTATAGACGGCAATGGTGCCGGAAGGTTCCTTGCTGGATACATGGTGCAGCCCAACCTTGAAGTTTTGTTTGTTTGTACATGTTCGTCTCTGTGTTACGGTTCGCGAAAGATATCAACCCTGGTTGGTGGTCTCCCTGGTTGGTATGCCATAGGCTTTGGTTCCATCCGATGGTGTGGTGGTCTTTAACTTATCACCCCTCTTGCGGTTGCCACTCCAGGATGTTTATGTTTTTTCCTGGTTTTATCTGTGTTTCCAGGGCTTTGCCACCCCTGTGGTGAACTGTGGCACCGCACGAGTGCCGATGGGTTTTTCCAATGTAAGGCATAAAACTGCTTGGCTTGCTGTTGACTGGGTCAACTGGTCAGCGCATGGCAAGTCGAAATGGGCTGGCCTGACATACATTGGCTAGCAAGGGATTTAGGGTGGGCTGGTGGCAGCCGATTGTTTGAGCTTGGACAGGAACTTGATTACGATTACGATTACGATTACATCATGGCCCCTCAAAGGGGGCGCCCGTACGGAGCCAACCTAGGCTCCATGGGCAGAAACACTGGAACCTGGTCCATCAGAAGTGAATGTCTCAGCAATATCACCTCTTGGTCCAGAAGAAAAGGTATCGAAAATACGACCTTGCCATTCATCCCCGAATAATGACAAATCAAAGTAAGGATTATAGTCCTCACATTCCTCCGACCTCCGAAATTCCATGCATTCATAAACAAACTTTGCAACTTGGAAACTTGGCTCTTGGTCCATGAACAATCTCACGTTGTCTGAATTATGCTTCATTGTACTAGAAGCTTCCTGGCAACCTCCAAACTGTGCAAACAAAGCGGTATTATACTTCTCACGAATTCTATCATATGCTGGGCATTCAAAAAGAAAGTGTACCTCGTCCTCAACCACTGTGCAAGAACATTTTGAACATACACGATGCTGCCTTGGCAGTTTGGGACGAGCCCACCTCCCAGTTTCAATAGCAAGATGGTGTGCACCAGTACGAAACCGCATTAACTGTTTCACATAAGTAAACGGGATACCTGATGTGTGCCTGATATACCTTGGCATACCCTGAGGATAGCCAGCCTCTAACTCCTCCTGAGGGATGTCTCCCGTCATAAACCACGAATGATATGTGGAAAGCTTGATCAAATTTGAGCTGACAGATTGCCTGGGGTTTGCATATGCGGCCACCTTGTCCCATGGCTCTTGCAACATGGTATCCCAAGCACCCCACACTTTAAGCCATGGAATAGCTGCAAGTTTATCATTGTCCGGCTCAGCTAGGCCATTTGTTGCCAGAAACTCTGCAATGGTCCCATCTGCGTCTCTACCCTGAGAAAGAGAGCGTACTGTATGCATAAACCGTCCAGCCCAGCTCTTATGAGCAGAACCAACCCCCTCGCCTGCGTAAGATGCCAAAGATTCACGCACGGCCATGCCCAATAGGCTATCAGAGGGCACTTTGCAAAGCCTACGCCATAGATCAATAGAGGCTCGTAACCAACCCTTTGCCACTGGATTCATGCACATCTCCTTATGCACCACAGTTGTTGGCACAGACTTCCTCAACTTCCCCAGCTGCCTTAAAAACATGTTTTGAATCTTTTGAAGCTCATTGTCCCATAGCTTGTCCAGCGTATCACAAGAGAACAGCAGATCCGGTCCCCATACCTCACTACAATACTCCATAATTGGCACAACCAGGCAAGAGAACATCCGTAACTTGATAGAAATATCAGTGATCCCTGCTAGCTTAAATCTTGGGAACAGAGCCCACATTGCTTTACGAGCCGCCGTGGCCAGAGATTCAATAGCGCATGACATACCTTTTGTCTCATGCAGAATAATGCCCAGGTAACGGAACTCAACGGAGCGTTGGACAGTCTCCCCGTTGTATAGCCATTGGTCAGGCACCACTGGGGTATTGGCCTTGCGAAACACCACAATTTCTGTTTTGCGGACATTTACCTCCATGCCTTTAGCTAAGCAAAACTGGTGTAAAACATCCAGCATCTGTTGCAACTCCATAGGATTGTGTGTCAACAAGACCATGTCATCAGCATACAACAACATTTGAACTAACTTTCGGCCCATTTGCACTCCCACATTGGGTAGCCTCTGGCGTAACCATGACTCAAACTCGTCTATGAAAAGACCAAAAAGGAGTGGAGACAGGGGGTCGCCCTGCTTCACTCCACATGTGCTGGGAATAGCATCGCCCATTGTGCCATGCAGCTTGGGTACCAGCGGAACAGACCAGTACATTTGTATGATGGCTTGCAACATACGACCATGAACCCCTAGTTCAGCCAACCTTTGTATCAAGTAGTCTCTGCGTACTCTATCCAATGCCTTCCGGAAATCCACAAAGCAGCAATAGAGAACCTTTCTGCTCTTCTGCGTAGATTCAATGAGATGCCGAAGCACAAACACATGGTCAACAGTACTCTTCCCGGCCCTAAAACCTGCTTGTCCCTCTGCTCTCCAACCATTCTTTTCTGCACAAACAGACAACCGCGTGTCCAAGATGACAGCATACAACTTGCCTAGAACCGATCCAACAGCAATGGCTCTATAATTGTCCAGGTTGGCTGCATCGCCTTTTTTGAATATGGGACTCATGAGTCCCATCAGAGTAGCCATGGACCACTTGCGCACAAACTCTCCACTAGAGAACAATGCCTGATACAAGTCAAAAAGAACAGGGAGCAGCACATGCCTTTTCACAGGAGGACCGTCATCTACTGTCTCCATCACAAAAGCTTGTTTGAGAAACTCAGCACGGAGCCCGTCTGGGCCAGGAGCACGGCCAGAATGGAGCTTTTTGAGTCCCATGATCACTTCATGCTCATCAAGGTCATTGTTCAACACAGTTGCTGTTGCTTGTCCAGCGCTAGTGAAGGCAATGGAGTTCATGCGGTGTAGAAGTCCTGCTAGGTCCTCTCCCCCTTCGCCTAAGGCCCCATGATCAGGTACATTATACAACCCAGACCAGTACCTCTGAAGCTCTGCAATGTCAGCCTGTAACATGCATGCACGCTTGCCTTGAAAGGCAGTCCAAAACTTGCGAGGATTGTGCTTGAGATCGTCAAGCATCTTCTCTTGGGCTTTCTTATCATAAACTCTCTTCCACTTGCGCTTTTGGCGCCTAAACTCCTTCCTGTACTGCTCAGCAGCGTGACTGTCATTCTGTCTCAAAGCCTGCTGCAGTTTCTGGTGCCCTTCCTTGCAATGCTTGTACCAACTGTTTTTCAGCCTACCACTAGGCAACTTGAGTATGCCGTTGGAGCCTAAGTTGGCTCCTTGTGGGTGGCGCTGCCCCCACCGGCGCCCTGCTTTGACAGGGTCATCTGGTAATTGGTAATTGGTAAGGATTCACATTGTTGCTGATAATAAGGATGCACATTGTTGCTGATAACATAACATAACAAACATTTAAGGTGTGGCAACCGCCAAGGGCTGCTAGGTCGAACCGACCAAACACACCCCGGATAACAGGGATTTTTCGTCCGGACCCTCCCCTAAGCTGCACGCGTTTTCTATTCCCAGTTGTATCAGTCGTTATCCCTTCGCTTCGATATTTAGAATTTAGGAGCCGGTCGGCCTGTAAAGCTCATCAAAACGTTTGCTCATCATCTCAAAGTCCCGGATGCTCAATCAGCCGAAGCGACTTCCTTAAGCCCTAGCCAGCTGTATGTTCTTATCCGCCTCTAAAACAGTACCGCCTTCCTCCTCTGGTAACACTTCCCTATCGTCTGCTTCCGAATGAAGCCGGTACATTGGCCATCGACGCTCGGGACCGCTCGTTCTCTGGCGGCAACAATGTGGAGTGCTAGTGCTCCAGATACACACAATACAAATCATATAATATGCACTACAAGCAGAGCCATATAGTAGGGCACCATTTTAATTCAACTGACTTTAAACATCGTCACATCAAGTCTGGACTGCACTGACCAAATGGGCGAGGGGGCAATGAGAAATCGATGAACTTTAATATTCGTTGTCAGTGCATGGCACCGTCACAACGTGCTGAACAGTTCCAGCGATTGCAGGACACCAGGCCCATTGGCTCCTCTATCAACTGTTCGTCCCTATAGTACAAGTGAACAAATCCCTAAGTACATCTGCCGCATGCACGAGTAACTAACACCTCATGCCACACTGGTGAAAAAAACAGAAGCTGTGACAGTCCTGGCAATGCCCTAGCAAACCTGCCCGGCAGTCCAACACCCATTTGAACGGCATGACATCGTCCCATGGCAGTACAGCATCTTAGCTGCAGTGTGATAAAGCATTAGTGCACAATGCACCACCAGAAGTACTGATGCAGACGGGAGTTCACTTGCAGATCAATCATGACCTCATGCACCTGGACTGTCAGATAGACTCACATATACTCCAAAGCACATGCTTACCAATCGGCAAGTCCTGTCGCATAGATGATGGTGTTTCCTCTCACCGCAGAGCTCACAAATGAAATAAAGCATGCGCTGGCAGTCTGCCAGCATCCTGGCTCTTACATCTCTTGCACCGCAAAGCCACGTTGTGCAATCCAGCACCAAATCATGCTTATACATTGCGTACATGCTGGACGACCCACATGTGCACATAACCCTTCCCCTTTGAGTTGCATTCCAGCATGAGTCCTTATTTGCAGGGGATGCCTGCAGCAGTTTCCTATGCCCCTTGCACGTTCCAACAAGCCTATATCAAACATTGACCATCCTTCCAAAATTCCGTCACATATAAACCCATCACACCACATTCACATCAACGAACCCCCTAAAATGGAAAAGCTTATCACGCTGGTTGTGTCCATAGTCCAAGGCAAGTCACTCAGCCCAGAAGCAAAGCATTTTTCTGTAACTGACCTCAACGCCCATCGGTCCAACGTCGACCATCCATATGTATTCTATGGTATGGTGTTAAATCACCCCAAATTCATTTGCACTCCATGGACAAATTCAAGGATGTCGAGCACGCCACTGCTACTGTATTCACAGGCTCTTGCGCCTGCCAGACCCTTCTTAGCTGGCTACTGATACCCTTGACTCCGTTGCATCGACCGTTTTCTGTAGCCCATGTGCTGCATGCAAAAATCGCACAAGCCAGCTCCTTATAAACTTCACGACTCCTCCCCATAGTAGCTGTGGGTTACACAATGTGCAGCAAGGATCATGGCTAAGAGCAGATGAAGGCCCTTTTGTTCTGCATCACAAAATTACGCAGGGCAAGTAATGCATAAAAAAAGAAAAAGCCGCCGGCAACAGATGATGGTCATTTGTAAGCACCTCCTCTTACATGGGATACTAGCGCTCGTGCTTGCAGCACTGGGCTGCCAACAAAAGCTCCAGCATGATTGTGAGTGACTATTTCAGGACATGTTGCGCAGTTGGCCTGCCAAGCAAGCAGTCCTCCTGTCGCCCTTGTCTGCATTTGCCTCAGTACTTAGCGTTGGTTGGTGCCTGTGACACCGAAGTCTGAGACACTGGGCTTGCCAGTTGCCTTGGTCTCTGTGGACTCTAATCTGAGACCGGCACTCTAATCTGCAAGACCCCCAAATATGAGGTCACAGCAGGCATCCAAAGCACAGCAGGCTCCACAGCAAAGCGCAAATCCAGCACAGCAAGCGCAGCAGCCTGCACCAGCTCCGGGCACCCCCGGGTCGTTCTGGCTCATGTTCATCGCTGCTGGGGGTTGGTATGCCGTGTGTTGGCTGCTCGGCTGTGGCTGCGTGTACTGAGTGTACTGTGGCTGCATAGGCACGTTGGCATAGTTGCTATATGTATTGTATGGCTGAAGCTGAGGCTGTGACCGCCCAGGATAGCCCGCTGGATAGGGTTGATACTGGGCTGGAAACCCTGTAGCCTCCACTTGAGCCGGATATCCGTTAGAGTATGGCACTGCATGGCCAGGTTGCTGAGCATAGCCACCAGTTGGTATTGGATAACCAGGTGGTGGACCAGGCATCTTGATTAAAGTCTCGAGACCTTGGGCATGTAGCAGTAGCAAAGAACACGTATCGCGGGTGCATAATACCAGGGAGAGAGGTGACGTCTGTAGCTGGATATCTTGTTGGGAACCCCTGGGTAGCCTAATTGTCTACAGCATATTGAAGGCCCATTGAAGTTCACTGACTTTGTACCAAGTGGCACTCTTGACAAGTTACCCGGTTGTGCCACAGGTATAAGCCCCGGTCTGGGTGACTCACTGATGGCCATGGCATGAACGCCAAACTTGCCCGCCAATACGTTTCACCGCACTGCTGCATGTATTGATACGGTCTTGATTCCATTGGGGCCGTTTTGGACTGGTTCATGTTACCGACATTGCACATGTGTCTAACCTCAGCAGTTGCATAGTCTCAATTCTGGTTGAGCAGCCAAATGGCACAGATTTGCCAAGTGATAGACGGAGATGCTGGCTTTAACCATGATGGCCTACAGCAGTTCATAAACGATAGCGGCATTGCTGCCTGTCGGACGAACTATCAAGTGGTTGCGATCATGGGGCCCCAGAGTTCTGGCAAGAGCACCCTGATGAACCATGTGGTAAGTAGCTCTCGTCTGCATGGAACGTCTACGAAAGGTTTCGCTGTCGATTTGACGTCTCCAATGCCGCATGCACAGTTTGGCACCAGCTTTGTGGAAATGGACGCTCTGAAGGGCAGGCAACAGACAACCAAGGGTGTCTGGTTGGCCAACTCCCCAAAGATTGACGAGCCTGTAACGCTTGTAATGGATCTAGAGGGCTCGGATGGCAGGGAAAGAGGAGAAGATGATACCAACTTTGAAAGGCAGAGTGCACTCTTTGCTCTAGCAGTTGCTGATGTGCTGCTTGTCAACATCTGGTGCCATGACATTGGACGCGAGCAAGGTTCTGGGAAACCACTGTTGAAGACTATTTTCCAGGTAACAAGCGCTTTTGGATCCCAAAGAGGCTGGTCAACCTTGCAGTCGAGTCAATCCATTGACCTCAACAGACCTCTTGCAGATTTGGTGCCGCAATTGCCTTCTGCTTGGCATAGCAAGCATGCCACACTTCATTGTAAAGTGCCAGGATTATATGAGCTGATTTTAGGCTAGTAGTTGTGCTTTTTCTAGAGGTGTCAGCCTGGCTGATAGAAGCTGGTGGTGCAAGCAAGCAAGCAGCCACAGCAGCTTTGTCTCCGGAACGTTCCATCATGTTACCTGTTTGCACAGGATTAGGAGCTGATCTGGAGGAGACAAGTGCAGTTGGCTTTTACTACTTTCGTTAGCTTTAGGTGGCCTGACCGGCAAGTGTTGGAGGAGCACCTCTCCTGCTCTTGCAGACCCCTGCACTCTGAGCAGACCCCATAAGCGGCACTGTATGGGCCAGCTCAATGCTGGCCATTTAGAAGATCCAGCCTGAGGTTTGTCTCTTGCTTCCTCTGTTCATGACAGGTCAACTTGAAGCTGTTCTCACCTGACCCGTCCCGCCACCGGACCGTGCTCCTGTTTGTCATCCGTGACAAGTCCAAGACGCCGCTGTCTCGTTTGACTGCCATCTTGGAGGAGGATTTGCACAGGATGTGGGACAGCATTGCAAAACCAGAGCAGTATGCAGACAGCAAGATAGACCAGTTCTTTGAGGTAGGAGGCTGTTCTTCAGCAGCTGTAGGTCATGCCAGCCGCAGCAGATTCGTGCACTTTAGAATGGGGGTTGCAATTGCCACCAACAAGCATCTTGTTGGTGGGAAGCAGGGTACCATACTTTGCTGGATAGCAGACAGCTTCTCCTCTCAACAAAGGCAGTTCAGAGGCAAGTCCTGGGTTTTTATGTAGCAGCTGCAGCTGCTTTAACTTCCTCATCCCTAACCCAGGCAAATGGGGTTATTACAGAGCAGGCCACTTCACTGGAACCTGAGTGATAAGATTTTGTCCATTCATATACTATGTATAGGCTAGTTCACTGTGGATCCCATGTTTTGAAGCTTGTTTCTGTGGCTCTCTGGTGCTTGCAGCTGAAGTACACGGCCCTGCCCAACTTTGAGGAGAAGTATGAGGATTTCCTTGCTGATGCTGTGGTCCTGAAGCGGCGCTTCACAGAGGAAGGTAAGCATGCCAAGATGACATGGAGTAGCAGCGGGCGCATGGCATGGGCTCTTGATGGAGTGAGTATATCCTGCTTAACGGTTTGTTGTCATTGTCATGCATCACCTTCTTCTTGTCACGAGGTGATGTGGTTTCCTAGTGCAGCCTCAGGCCTGGAAACGTCTAGTGCAGCCTCAGGCCTGGAAACGTCTAGTGCAGCCTCAGGCCTGGAAACAGGATTAGCTTGGGAGTGTGAAGGACAAAATGGACATGTGTTCACACACTTTATGTCATTAGGCCAAAGTGGCAGGCATGCAAAGCATCTTCTTGCACACATTTTCTTATTCCTCAGGGTATCAGATGTTCGGGCTCAAAGCAGCAATTCATGTTACAGTAGCAATGGGGGGTCTTTATCATTTAGTGCATGTTCAATCATTTCTTACCTGTGTCGCAGTGGATGATACGTTGGTGGTCAACCCTGTGGACAAGTTGCCAGCTGACTCCTTTGCTCTAAGTACCCAGAACATCTGGAATGTTATCCGGTCCCAGAAGGACCTCAACCTGCCCGCACACAAGGTAAGCTATTGCTGCCTTTAAAAATTCTACAATAAGATAGGCTATGCAGCTGCGTGGTGTAGCTGCTTGTCATGCGTGACTCGGGGATGTTTCGACCCTCATACATGACTTGGGCGATCGGTCAAGCTCTTTTGCGGCAGAGTTAGATTGTGAGCCATCAAGAATATGAGGTGGAATGTGGAGCGCACAGTGTGAGCCTGGAGGCTTTCTCGCCTGCAGATCATATGCACGCCTACTATCTGCTAAATTTACTTAATTTGGATTCTGATTGTTTGTTTTGCTTGCAGGTGATGGTGGCCAACATTAGGTGCAATGAGATTAAGCTGGACCAACTGCGCTGCTTTGAGGCAGACCAGGCATGGCAATCGCTGGTAGCAGAGGGGCAGAACACCTTGGTCCGGGGCTTTGCACAGCGAGCTGGAGCGCTGCGGGAGAGCTGTGTACAAGGGTAGGGGGGCTGTTTGGATGTACCCGGTTGCGGCAACAGTGTTTAGGCAGCGCCAATTAAGGAAAATATCACGGACGCTTGGAAGGCAAGATCTGCCTTGTTCTGCCACATTGTTTCAGCAATACAGCAGGTCATTTGCGGTGCACAGTACTCGTGTGGGCATAATCTCGTGACTTGTGAGATCACAGACATCGGGGGCAGGTGTATGGCATCAACAGGTGGTGAAATGCCTACTGTGTGAGGCACTAGGTGCTGCAGAGCGCACGTACCCATGGTGTCTTGGTCGCTTTGCATTGGCCGTTATCTGCCGGCCTTGCTTCCCCTTGCTGATCAACTTGAAACGACACATGGGGGATGTTGCTAATCTCTGCACACTCGCCATCTTCCTGCAGGTATGACACTGAGGCAGCCTTCTTTGACAGCAGCGTGAGGCGGGAGCACCGTGCTGATCTAGAGGCAAAGCTGCTGGATGTGATGGAGGAGCCAGTTAGCAACCAATTGAGGGTGCTGGCAGAGCAGGAGCTGGCGCAGTTTGACAAAGACTTCCGGCTTGCACTGGCTGAGCGGAAGCAGGGGTTCAGCAGGTCCGCAGAAGAGGCCAAGGCAGCAGCAGTCAAGCGCTTTAATGGTGGTTGTGAGGATGTGCTGATCAAGGACACGCCGTTGACAGGTATGGAGAGGCTAGAAGGGATGGATTGTGTGGCAAGCAAGGCAAAGAGGTAAGTGTAAAGTCGGGCATGGTACGCTGGAAATTGGCTGGGGGTACACTGCAAATGCACAAGGTTTTGCCATGACATCGCGTTGGGTCAGCTGTCTGGCAACTTATGTAGAAGTCTGATTGCTGTAAATGGTGTGTGTATCTGGCAGTGGGGTCCTGCATTGGTAGCGATGAACTCTAGTTAGTTGTAGTAGTTGGTTGTTAGCCTTGTTGATGTATGTTTGTCTTCCCTTCTTGGCCGGCATCTGCTGCAGCTGATGCTGCCGGGGCGCATTTGGAGAAGCAGATTGATGATCAGGTGGCTAAAGCAAAGCACCAGGCCATCAAGGATGCCACACATGCAGTAGACCGCTCCCTGACTACCCTCATCACCATCCCTGTGGTCGAGGTCCTGCAGCACTTTGCCCCAGACCAGTGGCCAAAGCTGCACAGTGTTCGCAGCAACGCAGTAGCAGCAGCAGAGCAGCAGCTGTTCCAGCAGCTGGAGGGGGTGGACCTCACAGGCGAGGAGCGCAAAGCGCTGGAGGTGAGTGCTTGTGGTACGCTACCTTGATACCATAACATTGCATACGATCATGTCCGACAATAACATGAGGCATTTACAGAAACTGAGCATCTAGGGTGGACTGGATGGAAGGGGTAGCTCCTTACTAGCAGCGTTGGCTCCTGGCTGAATGACTGGCGGTGGACTGCAAGCTTGCATTTTGATGAGGCGGAACCTTGGCAGGACTGCAGACAGTGTTTTGGAGGCCCTCTGTTGTGCACAATCTGACAATCAAAATGGTCAGGTTTGTTCTGTGTCTGCTCGATTGTATAGTGCAGTAGCTGGTGCATGCAGATCTTGGATAGTGCACATATTATGTATCGATGGCTTGCAACAAACTGGCAGCAGCATTACCAAGCTTGTTCTGCTTGCTTTCTGTGCAGGCCAAGATGGAGGGGCTGGCGGCAGCCAAGATGGCACAGCACCTACAGGAGGCAGCTCTCACACGTGTCAGCCGGATGAAGGACAGGTTCAACGAGGTGTTTGCTATGGACAAGGATGGCACACCACGCACATGGCGGCCCTCAGAGAACATTCCTGCACTGGCACGGCAGGCACGACTGGCAGCAGCAGGTAAGGAAAGTGATGTTGTTAGGCCAAGGTGGCAGTTACCACTGAAGCTATAGCTTCAAGAAATTGCGGCAGCTTCCAAATCCATCCAGTGACCTTGGGATGGGGTTTGCCATAGGATTGGGGACATTGACGGCCCCTGTCAGCTACCCATGGTGTGTGCTTGATTTGGCACTGTTTTGAGGGATGGAAGTAAGTTTGGGAGTTGTTCGTGCACCACAGCAGGTTTGCTAAGCTTGTGCGTATGCATTCATGCAGGTGTACTAGCGGCTCTTGCAGTAGTGCGGCCAGCAGATTACCAAGGTCCAGACATTGTGGAGTGGTCCATCAGCCACATGGCTAAGGTGGATGTGGGAGATCAGGCCAAGGACAAGGCAGCTGCAGCAGAAGAGGCACAGTTTAAGGAGAGCGGCTTTGACCTGAGCGCTGCCACACATTGGCCGGGGGTGGCAGAGAAGGATGTGCTGGTGGCCCCTTATGAGGCGCGGCTGGCATGGAGGGAGTTTATGTCAGCTTCAGGGCTCAGCGTCCAGCAGGTATGGATATGTATCACTAATTGCACACTTACCTTCTTGAATAATGGCCGGGTGCGCTTGTTGTTGGGAATGGCTATTAGTGTGTCAGGGAATGGGTCGTCACTGCTGAGGGTTGCTGTTGGCCTAAACACGTTGACCTTGCAGGTTGCCTTGTTCTGTTGCCACAGTCCCCAGACTGGGCATGGTACATCATTTAGGTGAAGTATAGTCTAATTCAAATTCTATGTCTCCCCTTCTGGTTAATGAATGGCCATTCACTAGCGAACGGTGTGACAAACTGTCAAGTTGGTGATTGTAGAGAACCCCTCATTATAGGCACAAAGTGAATTATAGTCTTACCACATATTGCATCTGCCACGAGGGTCCATGATAGCGTGCAGGCATAGAGTGTAGCTAGAATGGACAAGAAGGTGCTTCTGATTCCCGTAACATGTGCTCCTATTCTGCTATCGCAGGCTCAAGTGACTCAGCAAGCCAACCTCATGGCAGGCAAGCGTGCCCCTCCTGTGTGGGCTCTGCTAGCCATCATGTTCTTTGGCTGGAATGAAATGATGGCTGTGCTGTGGAACCCCATTTACCTGGTGCTGGGCTTTGTGTGCTTCCTGGTGGGCTGGCAGCTGTACAGCGAGCTGGATGTGGACAGTGAGATGCAGCGGGGGACCATCACTGGCTTGCTGTCAATCTATAATAACATGGGCGATGCACTAAGATCGGTAGGTCATCTAGAGACTGGGACCGCAGGATTAGCATTCTCAGCAGGGTCTTGTAATGGCAATCGCTTCTCTCAGCACGCTCATGGTGTGGAGCATTGTTTAGAGTGTCTATATGAGTAATAAACTATGGGCATGGTGCTGCCAGAATATGAACATGCAATTGCTAGGCGCTAGTATCGGCAGGGGGCTTGGGGAATGGCACGATAATGACAGGCAAGACATCTGCTGACTTATGTTATTGCTGCTTGCATGTCATCCTTTGCAGGTGAGCCGAAGGAACTTGGATGCTGCTAAGGTGCTGGTGCAGCAAGGAGTGCAGATGGCACATGATGGGGCACAACAGCACCATGTACCAGAGGGCACCCCCAGCCCTTCTAAGCAGTTGCAAGCCAACACACCCAACAAAAGCAACAGCAGCTCCTCAGCCCACCGGCCACACCTGTCTGCGCAAGGTCTTGGCAAGCGGAAGGAGGGGCAGGGGCCTGGGGAAGTGGAGATGATGGCAGCAGCACGGTCAGCTGGCGAGGAGGAGAATGAAAAGGATGAGTAAGGCGGCCGGGCGTTTGTGTAATGGGACGGACATAGCGATGGTCATCTGGGCTGGGGGAGAGAGTGAGGGGAGCATTTGAGCTGCCATGTTGTCAAGGTGAACATACCATGTGGGTGGAAGGGACGTAGTTACTTCATGTGCATTGCATCTTAGGTCAAACTGCTTATGATGAGTGAGGGTGATAGTGCTCTTGTTGATTGCAGGATATGGCAAGTCCAGAAAAAGGTTATGATTGAGTGTTGAGTGGAGCAAGAGCAGCGTTTGAGCTGCGCTGCATGCGTGGTACCGCATAGGAACTAGTTTTCCAGGGTAGGAACCAGAATGGTAGAGATGAATGCATGGTTAGGCCTATGAAGGATTAGGGGCAAATGTATTTGCAACGGCCCTGCTTGTTCTGCTTGCTTGTTGGAGCATTGTCAGGGTTGAGATTGAGGAGCAGGGTGGAAATGGGTCCAACCCTTTGCACAGTCACACTGCAGTGGTGGTTCTGCTGCAGACACGAAGATGTATGGGCTAGGCCGGTGGCAGTGTGCAGGCATGGAATTTTTGCACTAGGCAGCTGGAATCCTGCGTGGAGTTTTGATCGCAGTAGCATGCCACATTTGTCTTCGCTCAGCTTGGCACGTTGGCTCTGTTCGTGTGTCATGGATTGTCAGCAAAAGAGGAGCTTAGCCCAAGTTGCTATGCATGTTTGAGATAATCCTCTTAGGTATATCAGGTGACCAAGTTTCAGTATGCCGTTGGAGCCTATGTTGGCTCCTTGTGGGTGGTGCTGCCCCCACCGGCGCCCTACTTATAAGGGCCCGCTCCCTTAACATATGCAAGGAGTGATTTCCTCCCTTCTCTGCGTAGTTCTCTCTCTCTCTCTCTCTCTCTCTCTCTCTCTCTCTCTCTCTCTCTCTCTCTCTCTTTTGCTGGGGTCTTTGATGGTAATCTGGTATATCAAGTATGTATGTTTATATACCGTATCCAGTGAATGCTCAAGGGGCACAATACATTCCTAGGTCAGGGTCAGGGAAGGTCATAGGTCATATCCAGGAGACAGCTCGAGAGACAGACCCGCCCTCACCTGCAAACCCGGTGCACCGGACATATTAGATCTTGCCTCATCCTCACTACTGGAAGGGAAGGGCCCCTTCTGCAGTGAGGATGAGGCAAGATCTAATATGTCCGGGTTTCTTGAGCTGTCTCCTGGATAGGAATGGACTGTGCCCCTGGGTATCTCTCAGTTGGTGATCTGGAATCCATTGTTCTTGGATCCATCCGATGGTGTGTTTGGTCGTTTCGACCTAGCAGTCCTTTGCGGTTGCCACACCTTGAATGTTTGTTTGTTTGTTACTAAGCATTATTAACGGCTGGAATGAGGTCTGTCCTGGATTGATTTGTTAGAGTGTGATCTTGTATGTACTTGGCTTTCTTGCCTCACATCCTAGGTAGCTTTGTCGCTTTTATAATATGGTCCTGCTGCAGTTCGGGCAGTTGGTCTTTGAACATGCAATAGAAGTGACTATCACAGTCTGTGATGGCGGAAATCTCACAATGTGTTTCCTTACCGTTAGTAGAGGTCATCAAGGGTCAGTCCAGATACCGGAACAGATTGGGTGCCTAGCTCAGGGCAGCTCAGGTTTATGTGTGCTCTCCTCACAGATTATGCATTGTATGTCTATTGCGAGTTGTCTCATCATCGTTGTAACCGTGCTTCTGTTCGAAGGGAATGGATCTTGTTGAAGCGGACTAGACCCTCGCGCAAAAATGTTGGGGCCACGTGTCCGCATCTTGATTTGCAGCTGACCAGGACGCAAAACGTGTCTGTGTCCCACCATGTCAGACACCCGTGTCCACCAGGCCGGAAAAAAACAGAGACGGGGCCGCGCGGTTGCCGATCTGCCGGAAGTCCAAGGTTGAGCCAACCTTCTAGATGGTCCTAATAGAGTGGCCCCGTTGCTCAATGTATCTGGTACCGGCAGTAAGCGAGGACAGGGCAGCTGGTCTTGTGAGTTTAACGACCTTGGCTTGAGGTTCAGTCGGCTGGTGTGGGAGAGTGCCAACTCAGCACTCCCGGTGTCACTACTTGTCAGTTCATTGTCCAAGAAATGCAGGCACGACGAAAGAATGGCCACTGATCATCGCTCCGAAAGTTCAATGTTCATAGCTTTATCCGACTGAAAAACCTCTCCAACCAGCTTCAAAAGCCGGCGAGGCATGTATGAAGTCTTCCGTGACGGACGTCATGCAGGTCTGTGACAGCAACTTTGAAATTGCATATACTTGAACATGGTGATGCTCAATCACGTAGGTGAATGACAAGAAAACGAGGCGAGACCTGAGAGTAAGCTGCCATGCTCTTGTAGGGTCGCTCACTCCTCTCCGTCGAAGCCCTTTCTCCTCTTAGATATGTTGCTGGCGTGATAGTGATGCTTGTTGGAGTGGTAATTTAACATTCGAGCAGCGGCAAAGAGCTGGAGGCGTCCATTGGATGCTCGACCTTACCAGCCATAGTCCCTTACCAGCAGTGGTCCCGCAGGTCCTCCCTCTAGCATATGTTTTCCTGAAGAAGAAGTCAGCTTCATTCAAGCCTTTGCGGACCTAATCCATTTTAGGGACTCCAACTCGTGGCTACAGTATGATACTGGCTTTTCAGGCTCCTGCTTTCAGGCCTCTAGCAAGCACAGTCGCAGCAGTTGCAACCAGGGTATCCTCAACCTGCTTGCAAGGGACGTGCTATTCAACAAAGCAGGAGCAGAAGCCGCAACTGCAGGTAATGCATGAGCAACTAGAATCCGGACTGGCCCATCAGGCAGCAGGCATGGTATGAGCTGATTCCACCCCTAGCGTTGCTAGTGGCAGAAGTTGGTGCAATTGCCTCTGGCAGATAGAGAGCATGGCTTGTGAGCGCATGACAGAGGGCTGCTATGCACCTGCCAGTGTTGTGTGATGAGCAAGCAGGACAGGACAAGGCCATCACTTGTCATTTGTCTTTTACGTCTAAGCCATTTCTACTGTTATGCCCTGTGCTATGCTTCACCTTTCAGCTCCAGGCACACCCATTTGAACCATCCATAACAAGCAGCCCATCGGATGGAGCAAACAGAAAGCTTGCCAAGTGTCTTTGTGTGTGAAATTGTTTAGCGGTGTCCTTGTCCTTGGTCCATTTCCTTAGGTCCAAGTTGAACCATTGTCAGGTGCCCTGGAAGGAGTCTCTGTGGTGAGCCTGCACAGACCAGAAGTGTCAAATGCAATAGGTCGGCAGCTGCTCAAGGAGCTGCAGGAAGCAATCTCCATGGTGCGGCAGGAGCGGAGCACCAGGTGCTTGCTGATCAGGAGCACAGTGCCTGGCTGCTTCTCAGCAGGTGCAGACCTCAAGGTGGGTCCTGGTAGGGGCAAAGCAGAAGTCTTGCAAGGATTCCTTAGCATGCACTGGCTTCATGCGTAGGGAGGTGTATGTGGAGGTTAAAGATGCCCTCTAAACTGCTGGGCTAAATATGAGAGATTACGCAGCTGGATGGCAGCTTCCTGGTCGAGCATCAAACAATTTGAAAGACATGTTGGAACAGCTGCTGCTGCATTGCTCATGCTGCGAGCTGTGAGGCACTTAGAGAGGTTTCCGTTGGTTTACTTGTGGGATGCACTGGCAAAGATGTTTTCTTACTGCTTTTCAACTGCTGGTTTGAGCTTGAGTGCAGTAGTAACTGCAATGTTCAGCAGGCTATCATATGAATAGTCGCTGAAGCTTTTTCAGGTTTTCATATCGTAGTGATACCTGTGTTTGAAGGGCTTACCAAAGTTGAACCGTGGTCTTAGTCAGGTTCTATTTCTCTAAAAGTTAGCCTGGGCTGCTACCACTTTGATCATGCACTGCTTTGTTCACAGGAGCGGGCCCGCATGACTCAGGCGGAAGCATCCGAGTTTGTGACATCCCTGCGGCGCACCTTTGCCGACTTTGAAGCGCTCCCTATGCCAACAATAGCTGTGTTGGAGGGTTACGCTTATGGTGGTGGTGCTGAGCTAGCATTGTCAGCAGATCTACGGGTAGCTGATGAAGCAGCAATCATGGCCTTCACAGAAGCAAGGTGAGCTTTTGGATAAGGGGATGCTTCAGCCATGCGTATCGGTAGTGATTAAACCTCAGACGTGTAAAAGGCAAGGCTTCGTTTATGACAAAGCAACCAAGGAGAGGTTTTATGGAGCATATGCAGGAGGTCGCAGAGGATCTAGTGGGTGCGTGTCAGCCAGCATGCAATGCAAACTTCCACCATATACCGGTAAGGTGACATTGCACAAGTTCTGACTCGCAAGTCTTTTGCAATGGACTGTGTTTCCAGAAGATCGCTGTCTCGCGTTCTGGCCATATTTGTTTGTCTTGCTTGAACTGCACAGTTGCTAAATGCACACCGTGGCAATGTCTGCTGTTGCAGGCTAGGCATTATTCCTGGTGCTGGCGGTACCCAGCGCCTCCCGCGCCTGGTTGGTCGAAGTGCGGCCAAGGAACTCATATTCACATGCCGTAAGGTGGCTGGCCCCCAGGCGCTGGAGATTGGGTTGGTGGATCACTGCATGCCAACTGGGAAGGCTTACGATAAGGCACTGGCCGTTGCACAGGAGATTGCACAGGTGAGCTGGGCATCGGGCAAGAGGAGTGCACATGTACATGCTTGGCCACATGCTAAGCTTCTAGTGAATGTGGAAGCGTGCTGCGTCCTGTCTGGTGTGCCGCAGTTGCCTGGACTCTGAGTTTCAGTGATGCAAGGGGTAGTTGGACTGCTGGAGCTGTTGTGAAACAGAGTCTGGATCAGGGGAACAGCGAGGAGCGTAAGATGCATGCCCAGAAGCCAGCGCATGCGCATGAAGACTGATCAGGAAGTTGTGCCTAGGTTTCTCTTCGTCCCAATGCCTCAGGTGTGCTTGCATGCATATGGTCATCATCGTGGATGGAGAGCAGTAGTTGGTAGCAGTTGCTGTATCTCAAACTCTACACCATTGGATTCGTGCTTGGGTGCTGCACGGCCCGGAGGGCGTGTAGTGGTCTCTTTTAACAAACTGTTCAGAATTGCAACATTGCGCATGCTGAAAAGCATCCCAGACACGATAGGAGATGATAAATGGCTTGGTCTTGATTAAGCTGCCTTTTCATGTGATCAGTGCAAGCCAAAGCCCTCTGCTGTTGGACCTAAGCGTAGCCTATTTTTGTCGCACCATTATCCCCTGCTTTCCATACCTGCACTCAACCTCCAGGACCATTGCAGCCATTGGGGTAAGATAATGCACTAATTAATGCAACTCGGTTCTTTTGGTCCCAGTGTGCCCCGCTGTCTCTCAGGATGGCAAAAGCTGCTATCACTCACGGCCTGGAGGTGGACCTGGCCACGGGATTGAAGGTGGAAGAGCTGTGTTATGCTCAGCTGCTTCCAACCAAGGACCGGTTAGAAGGGTTGAAAGCATTTGCAGAGAAGCGAAAGCCAGTTTATACAGGGGAGTGAGATGATCATCCGTTGTTTGAGTGATTGAGCGGTTGTCTTGGCGGTACCATAACAGGATGCCACTTTCTTCTCATTCTTTTTTCACCAGGCCATGCCAAAGGCTGTTGGTCTGAATGATGGGACGAATCTGCAAGGCTCGATGTGCTATGTTTGTGGTCAAATAGGTTTTGGGGAGCAACGTAGTGATGGAAGTGCCACCTTCGTAACTGCGCGTGCAACTGCTGAAGGATAGGGGCCGCCCATGCGGCAATTCACTGTGCGTGTGTGTGTCAGCCAAATGAACAGGTATTCGCAAATCTTCACTATAAACTGTCGACTGCCGCTCGGGGCCGGCGGACCATTGCTTTGCCAGAAAGCTTGATACGCGCTATATAGACATAAGCCCTTTACTGATGCGTTGCTATGTGCTATCCCGTTGATTATGCAATTATCTCTACCTATCATTTGCAGCAGACGCTAATGAACTGGCCAGAGGGCTCTGAATGATGGTCATTGTCGCTGTGCTCTGGGCTCTGCTTGTCACAATACCGTGTTCCTTTGGAGTGTCGCCCGCTGACCCTGCTAGCCGTGTGGACAGCGTGAATGTGGAGCCAAGGACTATAAAATCGGGGCAGCTAGCCTCGTCCAAATACGAATCAGCTCCTTTTAAGGGTGGGGCGAGGAGCATCCTCTGGCACCCACCACCTTCTGGCAAGCTAGCAGGGCGCCGAGCACGCAGGGACATCGCTCGGTGTTTCGGCATAAGAGGGGATTGGTGTCTCGCTTTCTACCACCAGCAGCCCGTGGAATGGGACGATTTGCCATTGCATGATAAGCCTTGCCCCAATAACTGCAGCAATGTGGGGGTTTGCCATGCAGACACTGGATTGTGTGACTGCCCAGCAGGTATGCAGAAATCGGTGGAGATGTGAATGCACCAGAGAGACCAGCCATGCTTTCAACAGAATGTGGAACAGCAACATCAGAGGGAAGGCTGCTCATAGCACAACAGCATTATGGCAGCCCAACTCCATGTGCCGCTTTGAGAAGTCATGTAGTGCCTCATCAAAACTTAAGCAGCTGCAATGGGGCCTGATCAGTTGCACAGCTGCAATCAGACTGCTGTCACCTAACCTTGGTAGCCTAGCAACGTTGGTCCTCGTTCCGATCTGAAGTTAGGGCCAGCAGCAGCAACAAAAGTAACAAAAGCAGCTGAAACAAGCTCTGGCACCTTGAAATGATGGCAGCTCGTGTCACATGGGGTTCAGAGATGTGCCAGGTTGCCGCAGTTGCTTGCGACCTTCATGATTGCTTCAGGAATTCTTCGGGGGGATGTTTAATGTGGAGAGGGATGCAGTGCCTGCCGGGGCTGCTAGAGTGACTGAGGTCTATGAAGTGCAGAATACACGGCAAGCAGATCAGGAATCCCAGCCAAGGTGGCAAGGATTCCCTACACCACAGCCAGTGGCCCTAGCAGCAGCCTTTCTGACCATTGCAGTGGCATAGGATCTTAGAAAGCAATAAGTGGTGTCTTCAGGGAGATTGCTATCATGTCAGTTCCACGGCAATGGAGCAGCAGCAGCAGGAAGAAGAGAGGACCATGCGGCTGTCCGACCTTGTAGCCCTATGGGCTCCAAAAAGGCAGACACATACTTTCAATAATCCAGCGAGGGCAAAAGCTGCGCATGCATTGGTCCAGCAGAGAGCTTGTATGTTGGGACTACGTCAGCAGCTGCACATAGTGGCTGGAACCAGCAAGAATGTAGTTGTCAGAGACGGTCAAGGAACAGTACCCTGGTCCTAGCCGCCACACACAGCAGCAGAAGAACATGAGCAGCAGCGGAACACGATCGACAGCAGCTAAACTAGTGGGATGCGGCATCCACACTAGTGACTGTAGTCCAGCAAGCCATGTGCACTTGCTTGCCTGCTGACCATTGGTGTCACTGCTGCTGCTGGTTTCGCAGGTTGGGCGGGCCCTGACTGCTCAACCCCTGACAAACGCCCCTGCACCAACGGATACCGAGAAAACCGGCTCAGTAGGTTACCTGCCAGCTTCATAGGGGAGAACAAAAGGGACCTCAACTGGACTGCCCCAGGATATACAGAATCAAGGTAGGACAAGGCTTCGGGCCTGGATAGGGCAGAAGCAGTGCCGACATGCAGTAGCTTGATGCACTGGGTAAATGAAAATCAATGTTTATAAGGATTCTTTATAAGGGCGGCTGTGTTGGACCCTTGTGCCATTGGCAGGATTGTCATGCTGTTTTTGAAAGCAGGATGTCTTTGAGCATGGCTTCTGTTTAGCTCACATAAACTGTATGACAAAGTCAGCCCAGTGCTGCATGGCAAGGTTAATGACAAACTGCTTCATACTCTGCAGCCCCCTGCGATCACTTGGCTGCAAACTTCATGGTGCCGGAGGTTTGTGCAGTGTCTACTCCTTGAGCCCTTAGATGCCCTCACAGGTTGTTCCACCTTTGGCCCGACAATGTTTCTAACATCCTGGATTTGTCTGTTCCTAGGGTAAGCATGTGTGTGCACTGTCTACCACAGTGATTGCAGGCTCATGTCAGCTGACTAACGTTCCCTTCCTGTTCTGTGTCCTTGACCCCAGGTGTGCAGGTGTATGCGACGATGACACCGGCACCTGCTACTGTGACGGACCAGACCTTGGCCGCATTCCGGCTCCCTTAGACTCACCCCCGGGCACCCCTCCCATACGTGAAGGCCGGTTGCTGCAAGGCCGCTGTCAACGGCCTGAGACAGACGCCTTGGGGGAGGAGCTTCCCTGGGTGCCTAAGTATGGTGGCCGCAAATATGCTGATATCTATGGACCCCTGGGGTGGTGTGTCCTACAAGGGACAACCACTGCTTGTCCCTGTGATGTGGATGGCTACGATGGCCGGGTGTGTGAGTTACGTACTGAGATGGTATGTGCAAATCAGTGCAGCGGTCATGGGGGGTGTCAGCGGGGGTTTTGCAAGTGTTTCTTTGGATGGTATGGGGCAGATTGTGCAAAGAAGTCCAAGAGCTGGAAGCCATATGTGCCAAATCTGTTAGGGGGAACTGATGTAGACGGAGGGATTGAGGTCTTGAGTAATGATAGTGCCAGTGGCAACAGTAGTAGAGGTAGCAGCAGCAGTCTTAGCCATGCTGCAAGTAGCAGCAGCCATGGGGAGTCAGCTCCCATAGCAGCAGAAGCAGGAGCAGGCAGCGCTACAACAGCAGCGGTGACAGCAGCAGCAGTTCCGACTCCTCCCTTATCTCCGGAAGAGGCTGCTCTTTCCATGCCTGAGGAGTTCTGGGGTGAGGCAGAGCTCTTTGCCGCTCGGCCATGGCTTCGGAACGTAACCAAGGACGTCTGGGCCCACAGCCAGCCACAAACCTTGGGCTTTGCAGCACCAGTGCAGCTTCTCATCCATCAAGGTCTGTTAGCCAAAGGGGATGAACCGCGGATCCCGGATGTTTACCGGGAGGTGGAGGGCGGGGTGAGCAGTGGGGCGGTGGATCCCATTGCAGCAGCGGCAGCAGCATCAGGTGGCAGGCGGCTGCGGCGTAAGAGGCAACGCCAGCTGCAGCGCCACTTCTGGACAGGGGGTGGCAACCGCCTAGCAGCAGATCACAGCTTCAGGAACGTCAGCATTGCGGGTCTACCGCCGCATGTTAGCGGTTGGTTGGCTGGTAGTAACGTCTCCGGACTGTGGGAGGCGGAGGAAGCTGAGGGCGGGAGCAACCAGCACACTGAAGCAACGGAAGCAGCAGCAGTGTTGAGTGCAGCGCATGGTAGCACTGGGGGAGAGAAGGCAGCTGAGGGTCCTGCGGGGGAGCAGTTGCTGGGGACGCAGCTGGTATTTGCAGATGTGGTGGTAAGGGAGGGGCTGCAGGGAGGTGGGATGGCGGGGATGACACGGCGGCGGCCATTGATCTACGTGTATGACATGCCGGCAATGTTTGTGAGCCGCATGATGCAATATCGGAGTACAAAGGATAAGTGCACTTGGCGGACATGGACGAAGAGCAACTGGACTAACCCTACTGGTGAGGATAGTGGGGTGAAAAGGCTGCAGGTCTCAGGAGGGGGGAAGGGGCACTGCAGAGGATAAAGGCTGGGTAATGCCAGGAACAGGAATGTGAGGGCAGAAGGGAAGGCCTGGAAGTTCTCCGGAGGGAAGGCAGGCGGGATAGGCAAGATTTGGCTGAGGGGATTGGGGGAGGCCCACGGGTGGTGATGTCTGCTAAGGTGGGAAGATATCCATATTTTGAATGACATGTACGTTGTCAGATCATGCCAGTGCCGCAGCTACTTGGTGACTTTGTGACACATGCATCCCATCTAGTATATTGTCTACAAGTCATGGCTGTCCTCCCCTACCACAGCCAGTGAGCCAGTTTTGTGGTGTGAAAAAGTCAGCCAGGGCCAGAGTACTACACTGCATATTGTCTCTTCACGCATATGCTTCACTTGTTCATGGATCGTGTCCTCTTTCACTGGATGTCTGCAGACCCTGGCAACGGTGCTCTCCAGTATGGGACCGTTGCTGGATCATGTGGTTAGGGAAATGTTTTCAGCATTTGGCTTGCACAAAGTCCTGCAGTCCTATACTGCTCTGCTTGGCCAGTCTAGACTCCTAAGCCCTAGCAGTGCTTACTGCACCATACCTGCCTTGGAGTTGCCTTTGTTCTCACCCTTCGAACTGATCCAAATGTCAATGATGTGCCAGGCGTGGGTGTGCCCTTTGGAGGTTTCTCCATTAGGAGCTGCTGCTGCTACTGTCCTGGCTGTCCTTTGCAGCCTGATTGCTCTAGACCAACCTTAGTTGTTTATCTTTGGGCTTGCACACCTTCACACCTTCAATCAGAACACCATCATGATTTTATCAAACCAGAGTGAAGTTATATACTTGAAATAAAGACAATCCGGCTTCACCTGACCACCATTGGTCCAGGGGCTGTAAATAGGTATCAGTAAATAGGTACCAGTTACTCTAATACCTACTTATAACCCCTGCATTTGGTCAGAGAGGCCCTGCTTGTTTATGCTGGCTCCCTGTCTCACGCAGGGGGCAAGTACCGTTATGCCCTAGAGAGTCACCTCCATGAGCTGCTGCTCCAGAGCCCTCACCGCACCCTGGACCCAAGCAAGGCAGACTTCTTCTATGTGCCTGTGTATGCCAGCTGCTTCATGGAGTCAGTGGCGGGGGTGGCAGATGTCCCATGGTTCTATGTGGAGAGGTGAGCGGCACAGGGGAGCAGGAGGAGAAGGGGAGGATAGACACCCTGTAGGAGGAATAAAGGAGAGGAGGGGAGGGAAGGAGGAGGGAACCGGGAGGGGTGGGTAATGGGGGGGGGGAGGGGGGGGGGGGGTAAACTGGACAACTTGGGGTTGCAGGAAGAGGAGGAGCGGGCCATGAGATTGCAATGATAATAATGAGGGTGAAGAGGGAGGATCTGAGAATAGAAGCGAGTGGGGGAGTGTAAAGAAGGATACCCTTGGCTGCAGCTGCTCTGCTTGGGGCATCGGGGTGATGGTGGCAAGCGCAAGAATACAAAGGGGTACCATAATGGATGAAAATGGGGTAAGAGCTGAGTTGTTAGCCCTCTTGACGTCAGTTATTAACATGTTTAGTGGATAGAACGCTTGAACGGTATCTAGCTATTCAAAATATTCTTGCTAGTGGCCTGCGGTCACGCATGATTGGGAATGTGATTGTACGGGCTTGAAGTGCCCAGTATTGGTAGGTCGCGATCTCAGAGCCAGTGGATCCACTTGGACTTGGCTTCAGCAGCGCAACCTCCAAGAACAGCAAAAGGATTGAAAGGGGTAGATCCATGTGAGTGGAAGCGATGGAAATCCATGAAGCTGGGGTGCTCAGCAAAGCATTTGGTAATAGGAACCCCTGGGCGCTAATATCCAGCCCAATTACCTTGTACCAAATTTGCAAACCGACTTGTGCATCAAGACTTGCATGGTGTGTTGTGTTATGTGCTTGCTGTCTGTTGCATGCGCCTGACCCTCTTCTATCTCCCCATGTCTTGCCTTGCCTGTGCAGTGAATCCCTTGTGAAGCAAGGTGCCACCATGTATCAAGCCGCCCTCAACTGGGTGCGCACCACCTACCCCTATTTCAACGCCAGCAGAGGTGCTGATCACATCTGGTTGTTCACGCATGATGAAGGCGCCTGCTGGGCCCCTCAGGACATCTACTTGCACGGCATCATCCTCTCCCACTGGGGCCGCCACACCCCCTCTCAGCAGCAGCACTACAGCATCATCACTCGGCAGCAGTACAACTACTCTGCAGAGTCTGATGATGACCCCTTCCTTCCAGGAGGGTTCCATAGGGTGGTTTCGGGGCATCCGTGTTACACACCAGGGAAGGACCTGGTCGTTCCCGCGTTCCGTGCGCCGCAGCAGTACAGACATTCTCCATACTTTGGCGGTGAAATCCGGCAGCGGGACATACTGCTGCTGCTTGTGGGGGACCTTGGGGACAAGAAGCCTGGGGAGTTCAGTCGGGGGTTGCGGCAGGACATACTGCAGTATGCCACAGCAGAGGAGTGGAGGAAGAAGTATGGGGCTTGGGTTGGGACGCCAGAAGACCTCAAGGCTGAGCCAAGCGCTTTGTATGCCCGTGCTCAGTACTGCTTGATTGCAATTGAGGATGGCTGGTCGGCAGTTTTTGAAGAAGCAGTGCTGCATGGGTGTGTTCCGGTGGTGGTGGAGGAGGACATCCATTTAGCGCTTGGCGGTGCTTTGCGGCACAAGCAGGTGATGGTGCGTATACCGCATGAGCTGCTGCCACAACTGCCGCTCCATTTGCAGCAGATCACTGCAGAGGAGCTGCAGGTGATGCGGTGGAGGATTGATCGGGGCTGGTGGCGGAGGATGGCATGGTTGAGTCACCCGGCCGTCTCGGTGCAGGTGCAGGAGGTGGTGCATGAGAATGAGAAGAAGTTCCCAGAGCAGAAGCTCAAGCAGCAGCAGGCAGGGTGGTGGCGAACGCAGTCGTCGGCACCGGCAGCAGCAGCAGCAGGGGGCGGCTTGCTAGGAGGTGGGGGTGATGGGGGAGGGGGCCAGCAGCACCAGCAGCAGCCACCACAGCAGGGAGCATTGGGAGGGTTACCGCCGGTGTGGCATCCTCGGCAACCAGAGGACGACGCATTTGGGACTCTGATGCAGTGGCTGTATCATAAGCTTCAGCAACGGGTGGAGGCAGCAACACCTGTTGAAGCTGACATGGATGGGAAGCCAGGGTCCGGCATGAGGGGGGCCAGAGGTGATGGGACAGATGGGCCGGAAGCTACTGGAATAGGGGCAAGGGGGGACGACAAAGGTGATGGGCACAAGAGCAGTGGTGCAGGAGGGGGAAGGCGCCTTAGCAAGGTCTTTAGTGAAGAGATAGATGTGTATGGGGACATGGACGAGGTAGGGACAGAATGGGAGCTAGCTAGTGAGCTTGGGTTTGAGTCAGATGTGGAAATAATGGAGGGTAAGCAGCTAGACATGGCGAGAAGCCAACGCATGAATAGTAGTCAGGAAGGACAGCAGGAGCGAGGAGGAGCGCAGCAGCAGCAGGAGCAAGCGGCAAAGCAGCAGCAAGAACAGCAGCGTGGAAGCGTAGGACAACACCACCAGCAGCAGCAGAGAGAGCCAGGGCGTTGGCGAGAGGCAGAGCCACCTCTGCCTGTGAGGAGCAGAACAATGAAGTAGAGACTCCTCCCTTGTATTGCAGTGCTTCCAGTAGATAGATTTCGGGTGGTAGGTACAGACCATCAATCAGAGTTAGCTGTATATACTGACTGCGCTGTACAATTTGGATAGTAGATACTTTGTACTAAAGATAGAAGCTCGACAAAAGCGTTGAGGCGGTGCGTGAGGAGTGATGTATGGGCTTTCTTTGTCCTAGTGCCCGCCCTTGTTTTTGAAGGAGGTAGTCGGTGGTAGTGAGTAGATGTTTAGCTATTGCTTATGATGTGTTGGCAGGGTGAACCAGCCCTAAGGAAGGCGTGTGCTTACGATTTTGTTTCCAATTGAAAGGCACATTTTGGGTGAGTGTTTTACCATTGCTGCAGCACAAGTCTGGTGGTCTGCCATTGTGGTTTGTCCATTGACTTGTGGATCCGTCCGCTGGTGTGTTTGGCCGTTGCGACCTAGCAGCCCTATTGCGGTTGCCAAGTTAAAAAACAAAAAAACAAAAAATTTAAGGTGCGGCAACCGCAAAGGGCTGCTAGGTCGAAACGACCAAACACACCATCGGATGGGTCCAAAAACAACCTATTCTGTTTGTTTGTTTGCTCTACAGCCTCCGATCGAAGCCCTTGAGCTAAGCGTGAGTGTCGAGCATTGATGCTGCCGCACCTGACTGGACTGGGTGAGAAGTGTTATGACCATACTTTGTGTCCGGCCAGTGGAGGAGTCACTAGCTAGAGTTTACAAATCTAATGCACGCTCGGGCGATGCGCTTATGTACACACAGTGTACACACCAAATGACAACTACACCATACAATGAACCGCGAGAGGACAACTGCCTGCCAGTCCAGTCTCGAGCAAGGTATCAAGCAACTCCAACGCCATCACATGCCATGCCACGTGCCAAGCAATTCCAACACCATCGCATGAAGGTAAACCCAGTATTAAGCTAACACAGTCAAAGACGCTGCAAAACCATGGGAGCGCTCTCAGCAGTAGCCATCCGGCTGCTCTCAAACATGACGACATGAACATGCCCCATAGGTTCCAGCAGCTTCGGCGTCCATGGCTGCAGGGGTCTTCTTGCCTGCTGCTGATGCATACAGGTCCCCACAGAAGGGCAATCTCTAGACACACCTCTCTGAGTAAGCCTCACAAAAGCCCAAGTTATGTCAAAGTCTTCTCTGGCAGCAAACTCATAAGTGTGAGTGAGCCTTAAGCACACAACTCTTGCGGAGCTGCTGCTGGACGTGGCTGAGGCAATGTGGCTCCTGAGAGACCTGCTACGGCTGCTGCTACTGATGCTGTTGGGGGCTGCTCGCCTGCTGCTGCTCGTGCTTGCTCTCCTGCAACCATGTGTGGTGCTGCCTCTGGTACTGCTGCTGCTGCTGGCTGTGGTGCTGGTGCTGTCTCCGCTGCGGTGCCCACCCCTGGATGATCTTGCACTGACTCCTGCGCCCCTAGGAGAGAGCCTGCTGCTGCTGCTGCTCCTGATTGAGAGGAGTACTTGTGTAGCCACTCCCACACTTCGCTCTGTGTTTGCAAGCGTGCCTTCTTGTTGCTGTTGTTGGCCTTGCTAAGACCAAATGTTTTGCTCCCTAGCTGCTGCTCCATTGCTGCTTGCTCACTCTGCAATATACACAGCAGGGACTGCTTACGAGCCATGCGTGCATGCATACCATGGCAATGCAGTTAGGGAAGAATGCATAAGATGCAATTGGCACTAAATTTTACTAGGTGTGCACATATTAGACCCAGTACATGTTAATGCAACATTTTCAACATGGACAAACAGTGGCTGACTAAACCTAAGCCAAAACGTCAGATATGCAAGCTGGCTAATGCTTCCACCTGTGCACTATTGGACATGGGTCACAAGGGGCCTGCGATACGATCATCTGTGGCCCCCACATTCTATGACTAGCTTGCATGCTGGCATCTCAAAAATGGAGGAGCTGCTGGTCAAAGCGCCAGTGTAAAAGCTAACCTATGCCTCCAACAAACAAACAAACAGCTAGACGCCTTGTAAGCACCTACATGCATATCGCAGAGGTGCTGTTGCTCTTCAATGACTGCCTGTAGCTGTGGTGACGACTGAAGCTCCATGATTTCTGCTACTGCTTGCTGGAACTGCTGCTCAAGCTCCTGCAACTGTGCTGTGGCTCCTGCTGCTTGCTCTTCATAGGCCTGCAGACAACCATGCATTAGTCAAAATAGTCATGCATGCTGAAGTATAGGGTCAGACTTGCTTGGGAATTTCAATACCTCCTGTTGCTTTTGCAAGTCTGCCACATCCAGAGCATCTTTATCCCCTTCACAGCCTTGCAGCTCCTCTATCTGTCTGGCAAGGTGGTTCATCTGTTCCTGATATTGTCGAATGTGACCATCAAGCTGCAAGGCATGAAATCGCAAGGTTAAGCATTTGCAGGCATCTGGCAGACGAATGTGGAGCAGTGTGGTTACCTGCAAGCGGGTCGAGGCAAACTTCTCGCGCTCTAGTTGCAGAAGCCGCTGCCTGCAAGGTCTGCGAGGTCAATATACTTCATTGTGCAGACGCTTCTTTGGCACCAGTGTGACGAGGCACACCTATCATGCTCTCCAGTCTGGGTCGTGACACTGTCGGCTCCGCGCTCGTCCCCCAACGAGGATGCCGTGCATGTATCGGACATGGACTCCGAAATCCGCCTCTTCTTTCGCCCATTCATCTTGTCTGGCATACAATGTTCTGACTATGCAATCAACCAAAAGGAAACCTGACAATAATGAGGAGGTTGGCACAGTCCGCGTCACAATGAATAAAGGACACAGCAGATATCAAGGCATTTGATGGCCTAATCTGCTCTATCTGAACTCAGGTAACGTGGATTGTGTGTACAGATTATTAGCATCACAAGGATGGCTACATGGCCTAAACGTGCATGGCTGGTGCCACAGTCGGCACCGGACGGGTAACTACTAGAATGGCCTATCAAGCTTTGCAAACTGCTGCGTTTCGCACAAGTGGAACAGCTACATGGCCTAGCCTCAAGCCCTTTGCTTGCCCTTATGGACAACAGGGGCCCATGCCCGAGGTGGGTTAAGACCTACATGCAGCCCTCGGCACGCCCGTAGGCGCTCTGCGCCCGCAAATAGTGGGCGCGATGCTTGTCCAGACCTCGTGAATCCATTATGTACATAGATTTGCACCAATGCTTCGAGGCTCCTGATGCCCCATCCACCCTCTGTGGGAGCCAGTATGGCTGCATTGCCAAGGTCCTTGTTGCTACCGATCTTAATGTCGAAAGGTAAGCAGTCCTGAAGGCTTGTCATACCATGCAGAAGCCATACTACCATCCCGCTGGACTGTACGGTATTTCAGCAGCTGTGCATGCATATGCATGCGTAAGGCAGCCAGAAGTGCGTCAGGCAGAGCAGTAAAAATGATCTGATTTGCTTGCAGGAGTAGGGCCGTTGGGTCATCCTCCAGGTCTGACGGATTAACCTCCGGTTGTGCGATGTCCATAGCATCAGGCTGCAACCCTTGGTCCCTGCTGCACTCTATGCAGTCAAACCAACCTTTGACCAGGTTGCACATTAAGATCAAGGACGCAGCACAGGTAGGCGTGTTGCAATCAGCAGAGTCATACCGCAACTCTAGCATCTTCATAAGAGCATAGGCATTCCCTGACAGACAGATTGACTGTCAACATGGAATGCATCTGGGCTCAAGGCTGCACTGATCAGGATCCCCTTGTGCTTGTCAAAATTCCCCGCCGGTTCAATACCTTTCCATTGCAACTATCTCATTAGGAGCTTGGCGCTGCTCTGCCTGTGTGCATTTGAAGACACGCATCATACATGTCATCTAAGAATAAGATATCAGAACGCCTGCTTCAAGCAGGGTCACCGTGATTGCTACAAACACACTTGAAAGACTGTGGACTATGCCCTGTCCCCTATCTTTCCACTTCTTTCTCCACCCTTTGCCCCTCCAGGTAGTCTTGTGCCCGGCTTTGCTACATAAAATAGCCTGCTCCTTTTGTCCCAGGTCCAGTTGCTATGCAGTAACAGCAAGCTGCTGTCCCGCTACCAGCTGCTGTCCATCACCCCCACCTCAGAAGCCATGTTGCAACAGGTGAGCAGGTGGGGCATACACATTGCTCGTCTTGTGGTCGCACCAAAGAGTGTGTGCAGTACTATTACTACTACTTTCATGATATGCCATAGCACAAGAGCCATAGACCCCGCAATCCAAGCTGTTACAGAATATCGCGAGGTGGAACATAACATCGGTTGTCTTCAGCATGCAACCAGTACTATCTGCTTTCTGCTCAATGCCGGCCACATCATAACAACGGGGTGTTCATAGGGCACCATGCCAAATGGGTTGGATAATCAGATATGTCATCTAGGCAGGTGATGCTTTGATCATGGTTGCCACCCCATCAGTGCCACTGCATTCAGGTCAACACTGTCATGAACTACTAATGTACGGTACTATCTCAACCAAATGCTGGTGGAAGCTTAGCGCACGGGTAGCAGGTGGTCAAACGTCCCTGCAAGAAAGGATCACTGTGGCGGGCAGCAACTAGTCTTTGGTCATTTCTGGACACTGGCATGTCTCAGGTAGAATTCCATGAGCTTGGCACCCCAGAATGCATCAGGAGTTGGCCTGACTGTCCAACCCAATGGAGCATTTTATGTATGACCCTGCAAACCTGTATTTGGTGTACTCAAAGCAGCACACTGAAACCGAGCAGAAGGTGAAGCGCATGAGAAGTGGATCATGGATAAAGATTGCAGGAGGTGGGCAAGGCGCGGGTGATAACATTTGAACTCAATCACCAGTAAATGAGGTTTTCCGTCACTTCAATAACAGCAAAACTACTGAGGCACGCAAGTCTGTTGTTGACAAACTAGTTGGAGTCCTGTGGTAGCTGCTGCACGATCCGAGGGCTTTGCAGTGATTTTATTGTTTGTTAAATTCTGCTGCTGGCATCTTTTGTTTGGTGGATGCTTTTTCAGGGGTACTTGATTCCCCAGGGTCCTTGATCAAAATGTGTGCTGCTGTTGCTGCTGCTCCTGTCACAGGCATGTGCTGCTCTGCCAGTAGACATCATTACACTGCCTCTGGCCCAGGGCCTGCCTTATCGCATTACAGCTGCAGTGGTGAAACCTGCAGTGGCCAGAGGAGTACATTTTGAGGTAGGCAGGTTAGGGCTGGTTTCACTGGGCCAGCTGGAAAGTGCTAGATGCACAGCTGTGCCAGTTGTGATTGAAGGAGGCAGTAAGGTCCCAAAGTACAGTACAGTACAGTAGAGGTTGTTGTTGTTTTCCTGCCATTCCCTTATCATATGCTTTGACTGCAGAGATCTTGCCGTGCAGATTGAACTCCTTTGTTGAGCTCATTTGAGTGCAGTTGATGCATGAGTTGGTTGTAGCAGCTTGCAGTGCCATCATTGCTAGTACTGCACTGCTACTGCTGCTATACGATGAAGGTGCTCCAAGTTTGTGTGTTTATTCATGAAGCCAAGCTGTGCATGTCCCGGATCAGAAAGTGAGGGCCTTGCTGGCATGTCTTTCTTGCTGCCGTGTGGTGTTTGCAGTAGCAGAAAGCAGGGTGCATTTGCTGGTGCAGTGGTATTAAGGACAGTGGTGCCAGGGTTCTACCGCCAATGCGTGGCTGAATGTTACGTTCCAGGGTATTGGAGGCGTCTTGCCCATGGTCCGACAGCCTCTTCACACTGTGTTTCTGCTGTAGGTTTGTTATGCAGAAGCACTATCGTCTCCAGGAGCACGCAAACAATTCTTTGCTAATGCCCAACAGCTGTCCAAAGCGCTCAAAGGCAAGGTAAGCCCACCCACAGCAGCCGCGTCATGCAATTCATCCTCCCACTTTTCAGCAGCTATGATGAGCAGCTATGGTGAGCATATACATAATGTATCATTTGGAACTGTTCCGCTTGTCCCTGAGAGGTCCACACCTGCCAAGTAAACCGAGAGCTAGGCAAGGTGCAGCGTATCAACATCGTGAACCTGTTGGTACTCAATTATGTTTCCCATGCTGTGCTGCGCTGCCACCTCTCCCACTCTCTTCTATGCTTGCAGAATTTGATAATAAGCTCTGGTGCTGCTGGCCCTGATGAGTTGCGCTCACCATCAGAGGTTTTAGCCATGGCTTCTACACTGGGCATCACATACCAACAAGCCCAGGTAAGAAAGAGCTTGAGCAGAACCCATGGTTGGGCAATAGTGAGGTAGATTAGGCTCATGCTCTGTGCTCAGTAGGTCATGCCCTGTCTCTTGCCTTGTTCAACGCTGGTTTCAGCACATGATAAAACAAGAAAGTAGCAGGCAACTGGTCCAACACTTGATGTTGTGCATCATCTTGAACCAGGCGGTCATTGACAGTGTGGATGTCTTCCTGAGGACAGGCATCTACTGCCACCAGTTACTTGAATGGATGAAGGAGCAGACATGTGCTGAGATGTGATCTCTCCAAGATGCATCAACAGACACCTGACACTTTTCTATCGGTTCTACGATCCCTACATACAGCATTTCCCTTCAAGAATACAAGCATGAGCTCTATCATCCCTTAACTTGAAAAGAAGCACAAAGACCAGCTGCCAGTATAGGGGCCTTGCAACTACAGTGGGGGGCAGTGATTATGCTCAGATCGCATGCTGATGGCTGCTAATCACCACAGTGACGGTATCAGGGACTTAATAGCCTGTCCATCAGGGTTAACGTTAAACCCTAGAAAGGCCCTACATCCTACGCCATGCACACCATAAATAAGCTGGTTCCGCTTCAGGCAGCGAAAGACCTCTCTGATAAGGCAGCCAAGGACCTCATTGGGGGCATGAGTGTAGCTTCAGCAGCTTACAATATTGCAGGACATTACCGGCTTTTGCTGCAATTGGTGTAACATTAGAACTGTAGTGTCCCCTGCATAGATGGAGGCCAGCGCATAAGTGCAGTGTAGGAAGCATGAGATGTGTGCAAGATAGTTTTAATCTGGCTGGATGTACTGAGAGCATAGGTGCTGCTGCCCACAGGATTGCTTGGTATGTCCTAACATACTTTGAATGAAGAGATCATGCTGGGAAATGCGTCAAGGCACGGGGCTGAAAATGCGTACTTGGTGAGCTCGCGCAGGAGTTCATTCCTTCATCTTTGCTGGACTGCTGCTACTATGCATGTGAGATGACTTGTGTTGTTGGCTGGTGTGTGTCTTGCAGGCTGCTATGACTGTGGCTCCCAGGAAGGTCCTGGAGCTTTGTGCTACCAAGCAGCAACTGAGAACAGCAACAGGAGGTGCTGGACCAACCATATCCTCAGGCTTCATGATGCTTGACAGATCAACAAGATGAAGATGATGCAGCAGCAATTGCTAGAAAACATCGGCCATACAATGGTTTTGGGAACCCCGCTGTGTTGTGTTGGTACTTGAGTGCAGTAGGTGCAAGATTGCCTCTGCCGTTCTGCTTCTGCCAGCGTTGGTGGCCACGTGGGAGGACATGGCAAACAGGTGGAGGCGCAGAATGCTGCGGGTACAGCTCTGTTTTTGGGGGCATTGATCGGTGGCATTGATTGAGGGCACGAGCTCCCGTGTTGGGCCCCTTTTTCTAGTGGACTCGTGCTGTGCCTGTAGTGGCTTTAGGCCGTTCGAAATGCTGGAGCTTTCGCGTAATTGAGGCGGTTTCTGGGCTTGGGAAGCCTCTTGGAATTGTTTTTACCTCCAAGGACGGAGCATGTGATCGCAGAACTCGATGTTTAGCATTCGGCGCAGCAGTAGGGTGTCAGAAACGGAATTTAATGTGGTTCGCGTCCTGTGGCCCTTTGTTTTCCTTCGCTTCAGCAGAGTCAGCACTGAAGCAGGTCAGGGCCCGGCAGTCACTCTGACGTCATTTTAAACTAGTGACCATCCTTTCTCCTCAGGCATGCGTGTCCGTCTGGGTATAGCAACCTTGCACCTGGCAAGGCTGCAGGCTATCGTCTGTGTGCATCGGCTTCACCAGCACTTTAGAGTGCATGCATCTGAGCATCGTCTGAGTGATCTTCAAGCTAACCTTAACTCTGACCCAGCTTATATATGGTGTTGTTTGCAGACACCCAGCTGATTGCTGCCCTCGTGGGAGTATTCCAACCGTGGCCCTCGGCGCACTGAGGTGTGGTGACAGGGGAACAACTGGAGTCCCAGAAGGTCCTACTGCCCGCGTGCTGCTTGCGTGCGTGCGTGTTGCATGAGGGAGGAACCGGCAAGAGCCAGCTGGTGGCGAGTCCATACTCCGCCTCCCTACCAAAGGAACAGCGCAGCCGTGAATCCCTTGGCAGCCAATACGAAGGGTCCTCAACTCCTGCTGATCAACAAATGAGCGGCAGCTTGTCGAGGAACGCCTCACCCTTATGTGGAATGTCCAGGCTGATTGCAGGGCGGCTCTGTGTTTGGTTCAGATTTTAGATGGCACCTAGTCAGGGGGTTTCATACCAAATGGAGCCGCCAATGCCGTATTAGAGAAGGCAAAGACAACAGCACCATGAATCAGCGACTGTCCCATTGGCTACGATACTCTCGACCCAATGGTGCGTGCAATTTGCAACCGGCAGGTGATTGCTCTCTGTCAACCGCATGTAGCATTGGAGTGAGACTCTCATGGCCCCTACAGTATAGCACAAGAAGGAAGCTAGCACATGATGGCTGGCCCTCAGGCTGCCATCAGCATCCATTCCTGCCACATCCTATCATGCATCCCTGTATTGCTCCTACTTCGTCCAACCTGCTAGCTCATACTTCCTACACTGTTCAGAGTCTTGCTCCCAGTCAAGCTGCCATGGCCTTTGAGCATCCATGCATGCAGGAACTGCTGGCCCAAACTTGGCCATGCCGCTCCTCTGTCTTTTGCAGCACCGGGAAGTGCCAAGGGATTTGACCTGCATAACTTCTGCACCCCACATTCCACTGATAGCTGAGGGGGAGAGAAGTATGCAGACAAGGGGGGGAAGTCCTTCTTGCATGCCTTTGATAGCTGATCAATTTGGTCTTGTGTACAGGTCCTAGTTTGAGAAGATTTCTTTGATGGCAGTACACGCCTGGCTCCTGAATTTGCTCAGGGTTAGGATGGACCCTCTGGCCGACATGCCAGCTGGCACAGGCTGCTTTGCAAACACGGTGAGATAGAAGGTGTCTACCGGTAGTCTTTGATGCTGATTTCCTGGTATACTGAGAGTACTAGCACATATTAAACTTAAATGTTACTATATACGATATACTACCGGTATATCTTATAGTATATAATGAGAGTACTAGCACAGCAATGGGTTGAGTCGACATGAGATGACCAAGGGTTTTATCTTGGGTGGCAGACTGTAGCCTTGTCCGCCCAGCAGCATGTCAGCGCTGTTGATGGCAGTGTGGTGACTAAGCAGCCATGCAACCATATGGTTCTGCCCAGCCAGTTTTGACCTCATTAGGACGCAATGGTGACAAAGCGATGTGCTCTTTCTGTCGCAATTGTTGAGTAACACAGTGTTGCAAGACATTATGCATGTGATGCTGTAGAGCTGGATCCATGCATGAGATAAAATCTGATCCGATCCCCAACCTCCTGTGAAAGAGCAGCCTGGCTAATCCCGGTCACCTTCGGCACAAATCAGACAAATAGTACAGCTCCTTGCCTGCAAGCAGGGTTGCTAAATCGGGTGTAGATAGATGATGATCTACGGCTACAGGTCCATTCGAGGTAGGTGATGATGTTGCATCCAGGTACGCCATCCAGCTGTTCGTTGAGGCTGGAGCTTTGTCTTTCACTAACTTTAATGTCCCTGGTGAGTGGCAGCTTCTGCTTCTCCTTCAAGCTGCTGCCATGGTCCCAGCTTAATGTAAGAACATTAACACAGCTTAATGTCCCTAACGCTAATGTCCCATGGTTGGCTGTCCCTCAGTGTCCTATGGAAAGGAACAGATGGTCATGAGAAGCAGCAGTCCAGGCTGTCATGTTACAGTGGCCTTGCCTCATGCTAGGGTGTGCCAACATCTGTTGCCAGGTAAGATGTGCACACATGCTCCTACTGATCTGCAGCCATGTTCCAAAGGCCGTGAGAGTACTGCAGGTGTGGGGAGCACCTTCAGCTGGATGTAGCTTCCTGTCAAGAACTTGTGCTTTGGATGCCATCGGATGTAATGCATTACCTGCGGGGGCTGAAGTTCTTATTTGCATCTACCGAGCATGAACAGGGAGCAGTATCAGATGAGGTGCAAGGGCATGGCACTCCAAGGCAGCCTTGTTGGTGTTCAGCCCTCCATTGCTCTGCGTCATTGTGGTATGTTAAGCACTAATGCGGTATTTGTGAGCCCGCCAGCCGCCTTGAGCCTGCATGAGGTGTTAAGGATGCATTGCTGGGTACGGTAGAATCATGACACAGCAGGGCTGCACCATGTCCCCTTGAATCTGCTAAGGGGCTGCCTGGGGGGAGCTGGTGCTGCTACACTCAACAAGCAATGAACCCTCAGGAGGACAAATCAGCAGTACAGATATACTACCAGGTGGGCGCTAAGCAGAGGGTGGTTGTACAAACCTGAGCTTTTGTTGTCTGCTTTACCCCCATAGAATACTTGTGGGCATCTCCTGGCATTTATTCCTGTGGGATGTTTCCCAAGTGCAGCTCTGAGCCCTGTGCTGTTCGCTTAGGCTTACTCATATGTGTGTTCCACTTCCAACTGGTTATCTGAGGTTGCCTCTGCTCCTGTGGTTTTGTTATAAGTGCTGCTTCTGCTAGTTGGGGTAGTCTTGATTGCTTACGTCTCTGCCGCCATTTAATGCTGCAGCAGTGGGCATGGTTCTGAACCATCTGTTGCAAGACTGTGTGCCTTGTTAAGGGTTTGCTTAGGTGACCAAACCTATATTTGGGGGATCATTTGATCGTGCACCACGCTGAACCCTTCTTGGTCCACTTCTGCTGCTGATTCTGCTCCAGGTTTGTCCTGCTCTTGGTATCAGGTGGCTGATCAGGTGTTGTATGAGCCTGTGTACAATGTCCTGCGCACCAAGCAGCAGCTGGCATATACAGTACACAGCTTTGCCCGCCTGAACTATGGTGTGTTGGGCTTCACTGTGGTGGTGATAACGCCTAAGTACACAGCAGATACAGTGGAGCAGAGGGTGGAGGGGTTCTTGGAGGAGTTTCTTCAGGAGCTCAAGGTAGGGCTTGGAGGAGGGGCTTGGGGGTTTGGAGGATGGAGGGTTTAGGGCAGAAGCTGGAGCGTCTGGATGCAGGTGCAAGAACGTGTTACACAAATAATTGCATGCGGCCACTTTATTGCCTCCAATGATATGATATGTGTTGAATTGGAGCCTGCAACCATTGTTCAGCGCAAAGCTTACTATAGGTCTTCGGATTTTGGCATGGGTGAGCAATACAACTACTCTGTTGTTTGTGCATAAGAGCAGAGGTAGGTAGGTTGTACTGTTTCACAAAAGAGTTGTGTGGTCAGGAGGGGCACATAGATGCTTATAAGGTGACAATTTAGCAGCTGCGTGATTGATACCGTATTGGTTCACAGGTGGTAACGTTTTCCTGAGACAAGCATTGTCTCTGGAGAGTTGTGAGCTGCTGTTCTGCCCACCTCCAGTTTGACTCTTGACGCCCCGTGCTGCTCTGAGAGGAGGACCTGTATGAAAGATCAGAAGTTCCTTTGTATGCAATATTGAGGTTAATTGTCTCCAGCTGTCGTCGTCTTAGCTCTCTGTATCGGTGTCTCTCTCAACACACACTAACAAAATGGTCGGAGTCATGTGGCTGGTGCTGCACGGTCTGAGGGCTATGCAGTGATCTATCTCAAGTATATGCAGTGGTCTCTCTTAACATGTACTTGCAATTGTGGGAACGTGGGAACCTTGAAACATCCTGACTGTGACACAATTGGGATCATTAGCGATTGTCTCTATTGTTGCATTTGCTATTGTGTTCAGGCTCTGTGTCCTGAGCATTTCAGCGTCATGTTGGTGCCCTCATCATCAAGATGCAGCAGGGCTAAAGCCTGAGCCAAGAAGTGTCCCGCCTGTGGGATGAGGTGTTCAGCTCCCGCTATGACTATTGCCTTAAGTACTGTGTTGAGGAATCGGGAGGCAGGGGAATAAAGGAGAACGAAAAGCAGGAATTCCAGTGGCAGCAGCTTGAGAATTGGAGAGGAGTGGGAGAAGGATGCCACTGTAGCTGAAGCTGTAGCACATGTGGATCATGAGTTTAGCAGTGGGTTGAGCAATGATGTTACAGGAGAAGTGGGCAGTGGTGGTGTGACAGCCGATGCTGGAGCTGGAGGTGCGGGCAAGGAGATGATGCACCAATGGGGGTGGTGCAGAGTTTACACGTGTTGCGGCAGCAGTTGCCCAGTTATGGCAGGGTCGGGTCGCTCGAGTACATGCGTACATGGGATGGGCATCAGGTTTGATGTGTCATTTCGACTTCAGGTCTCGGACGCGGACGTTGAAGATAGTTTGTTTCGTTTGTTTAGGGGTGCTTGTGGTGCAGTTGAATTTATATATCGGTTGCAGGAAGTCCAGTCAGTGAGCAGATCTCTAGTGACATTTTGAACCCCTCACCTGCTGTTGTGGCTCGGTTGTTGTACATTGCGACTACACGCAGTTGCTATAGACTCCGCATGCTGGCCGTCACACGTCCTGAGCGGTGTCATGTCCCTAGACACGTCGCTGAATCATAGCATCTTCCACCGCACCTCGACCCATTCGGCTGTGATAAGTAATCCAAGCATGGTGGCATGCGGCATGGCTTCCTCGTGGCTAGTTACGGATGCGCCTAAATAAGAACAGTCTCGTGGCTTAGAACTAGTGTCTTAGCAGACTTCTGGCAGGCCTCTTGTGATCGTCCTTAATAGCCAGCCTGCTTGAATCATCAGACCTATTCACGAGAGCTCAATCCGGATAGCTTGCTGGGCAGTAAGGTGTGTATTGCCCAAATGATGTGGTAGGGCGACGCATAGCAGTTGTACCGAGATGAACGTGCATGATCTGTCTGGTTACGGCAGGTGAAAGCAAGAACACATAAACATCCTGTTTAAACGTAGATGACATGAAATCACTGACCCGCGATCAGGGATGCTTCACACTTGCATGGAGCATGCGTATCCTTGAACCTCTTCTCTTTCCTCCTGCAGAAGCTACCACATGGCCCTGGCAGACGTTTTCCAGCTCTGCTGCCCGCGCCTGTCCCTCCATGACATTGTCAGCCTATGCCAGTCCTCCAAACAGGTTAAAGCAGCATGCCTTGACCAGCCAGATCAGCAGCTGCAGCAATGGCTTCAGCAAGCCATCAAGAGCCACCCCTGCAGGCTTAGCCTACCAGATCAGCATCACTCCAAGCTTCCTATAGACACACAAATCCAGCTGAACCTCCTTCGTCCCTACGGTCGCACCACGCGTAGTATTTGCTGGCTGATCCGTCAGTGTTGTCGCTCCTGGGGTCTCCTTCCCCTTGCCTCCCGCCTTCAGCTGCAGAAAGCTCTCCTAGCAGCTCAGGACGACCCTGTGCTCTCAGCCCTCCTCATCTCAGCAGGTGCTCGTGTCACTGAACCCCTCCTCATCTCAGCAGCATGGGAGGGAAACCCTGGGCCTTTGGTGTGGGTGCGCCTGCAGCAGTTCCTTGGGGTCTCCTTGGGCCTGCCTGAGGTCATCTTTGACTTCTGCCCACTTGCTAAGTTTCCTAGCAGGGGCGAGAGGGACCTTCAGCTGTTTTCAGCAGAGTACCTTCTAGATCTAGCAGCAGTTACCTGTGCTACCCCAGCCGTATCACGTGACCTGCTCAGGAACGTTGCCTTCTTCCTGCACGGCACCACCCGCTGGTCCCCTGAGCAGCATGAGAGGCTCCTGCGGCTGCTGTTTACCAATGCAGAAAGATCAGGGCTAGACATAGGCCCTATGTGCTCCCTCAGTCATGTACTCTGGCTTGACGGGATGAAAGCACTGCCAATTGCAGTTCGCATGGAACTGCTAGAAGCTGCTGCAGCCAGCGGTTACGGTTTCAAGACCCTGCGGACCTATTTGGGAACTGACCTAACCCACGAGCAAGCCCTTCGGTTGTGCCGTATCGTGCTGGAGTCCCCGACCCATGTGGGAAGGGTAGCCGCGGTGCTGGAGCTCCTACCCAGCACAGAGCAGCTTACAGATGTAGAAGTAGTTTTACAGCTGCTGCAGCTAGCAGTGGATGAAGGCAGTCTGCAGCTGCTGAGACAGCTCGTGCAAGTGCCTGCAGCAGAGCAGCTTCCCCCGGCAGCAGCGGAGGAACTTCTTACACAGGCAGCTGACTCGGACCAGCTAGCATGCTGGTGTTTGCTGCACCGCAGTTGCTGTGCTGCGGCAGAGGTTCCTCTGCAGAGCCTCATGCAGCTGTTTGGATCCGTGCTTGAGTTGGAGGTTGCTGGTTGTGAGGCCCGCGTGTCGTGTTGTGACACAGGCTACAGGTGCAGTTATTGCACCTTGCTCTCCGTTGTCTCACAGCACCCGCACCTGGGAAAATTGGCCTTGGGGGATGTGTTGGGGCTGTGTTCCGGGACATTTGCAGGCTTGATCCATTCGCAATCCTTGTTCGCCAGCATGGATCGGCTCTCAGATGTTGTGTCTGGGATGACCAATAGCTGTGAGCAGGTGGAGCAGGTGCTGGAGTATGTGTTGCAGCTGGATGTGTGGCAGCAGGGGTGGTTCAAAGGTTTGCTGCCCGACTTGCTGGGTTCTGCAGCTGGGCAGCAGCTGGGTGTTGAAGCTGTTAGGAAGTGGGTGATGCGGGCTATAGCTGGTGGCTCCGAGGCAGTGTTGGAAGTGCTGATTGAGAGCTTGCCAGCAGCAGTTGCAGAAGTAGAGATGGAGGAGCTAGTTAAGTGCTGCGCTAAGGAGCGCAAGGTAAAGTGCTTGAAGGTGCTAGTGGAGCATCATCCAGGGATGAAGGGGTTGGGGGTGGAGCAGGTGTGTAAGCTCCTGTTGATGGCTGAGGGTGGAGACCCAGCATGCATGGAATTATTGGAAAAGCTGCTCGCTAAGCCCTGGTGAAGGTGCCTATGCCATAATTGTGGCTTATTTTTTTGCCATGTCTAGGGAGAAAGGAGCACACAGCCGTGCAGGTTGTAGTAGGCAAGACGGTTCTGCGGTGCTTTACTGTCTGCATGCAAGCTAGGTCAGCTTGGTCACAGTAGTGTATTAAGGGGCTTGATGTTGTGCGTGCCAATCCGCAATGCTCCAGGAAGCTTTCAGATCGCTGTGACCCTACATGCTTGGGTATGGTGGGGTTGTCAAACCAGTTGTGCATTTTCTTTACAGCTCCTGCCGTTGCTGTACTTTATGGGCTTCATATTTAGTCGATGTGGTAAACAAGAGCTGTGGTAGTTTATCATGAAGGGCAGTGGATGGCAATTGTCCTTGTGTGGTTTAGCGGTTGTTGACTGTTCTCATGTGCTGGTTGGTGGAACATATGTGCTGGGCTGCAAATGTTCGGCCAACGGTCTCTTTTTATCGAAGCACATTTTACATACGATTTTCACCTGCCTATCAAACATGGCCTTTTGCAACCTCAAATGATGGCGAAAGCGTCGGTCAAAGTCACTACGAGTGCCTCCGAGTCATTGAAACATAGGGAGACTGCTCACTGCTGTTCATGTGCGCCTGCAGGCTATATACATTGCGAGACAGGCATTACTGTAGTACTAGCATTCTGATGGCCGTGACATGTCTTGATCGCTGTCATGTCCCTACAGGCGTTGCTGAAACTTGGCATCGTTCACCGTACGTGCTGGGGTAAGTCCTCCAAGCATGGCGGCATGGCTTCTTCGTGGCTAGTTGCGGGCAATACCAAAACAAGAATAAGCTCGTGGCTTAGAAAAATGTCTCAGCAGACTTCTGGCAGACGTCCTGTGATCATCCTTAGCCAGCCTGCTTGAATATCAGACATCTTCACGCGAGCTGAGTCCGCATAGCTTGCGCATTAGGTGGGTGTTTCCCAGTCTGTATGGTAGGGCAAGGCAAAGCAGTCGAGCATGGCTGAACGTGCACGTTTTGTTTGCTTACGTCACAAACCGGTATCCTCCCTAATGAAGACAACAGACACAACACTTAAAAAGTAGTAAGCCGTAATTAATATGCCTCACTCTTGCCTTAAAAGCACAGATTGTCAACCCACTTCTCTTGCCTCCTGCAGAAGCCCCCTCATGGGCCTGGTAGATATATTTCAGCTCTGCTGTCCGCACCTGCCCCTCCAGGACGTTGTCAGCCTATGTCAGTCGTCCAAGCAGGTTAAGTCAGCATGCCTTGACCAGCCAGACCAGCAGCTGCAGCAATGGCTTCAGAATGCCATCAAGAGCCACCCCGGCAGGCTTAGCCTACCAGATCAGCAGCACCGCGGGCTTCCCACAGGTGGACAAATCCAGTTGAACCTTCTTCGCCCCCGCTGCGCCACCACCCACAGTATCTGCTGGCTGATCCGCCAGTGTTGTCGCTCCTGGGGTCTCCTTCCCCTTGCCTCCCGCCTTCAGCTGCAGAAAGCTCTCCTAGCAGCTCAGGACGACCCTGTGCTCTCGGCCCTCCTCATCTCAGCAGGTGCTCGTGTCACTGAACCCCTTCTCATCTCAGCAGCATGGGAGGGGAACCCTGGGCCTTTGGTCTGGGTGCGCCTGCAGCAGTTCCTTGGGGTGTGGTCGGGCCTGCCTGAGCTCATCTCTGATTTCTGCCCTGAGAAGAAAAAGCAGCCTTACATGGGAAAGGGCATTCTGCTCCTATCGGCAGGGTACCTCTTAGACTTAGCAGCAGTGATGTGGTCGAAGCCAGCCCTCTCACGGGCCGACATCTTGTCATTTGTAAGGGACTGTTGCGGTCGTTGGCTGCCCCAACAACACAAGAAGCTGCTGCACCTGATGATCAGCAGCATAGAAAGAGGAGGGTTGGCCTATCTTCACAGGTCCCTCAGTGAACCATTCTGGGTGCAGGGGTTGATACAGCTGCCGGTTGCAGACTGTATAGATCTCCTAGAAGCTGCTGCTGCCAGGAGCTGCGTCTTCAACACCTTGTGGCTGCTTTGGGGCAGCAGCATCACCTCCCAGCAAGCAGCCCAGCTGTGTTGCGGAGTGCTACGATCACAAGCTCCAGATCGCATAGCAGCTGTGCTGGACGCCCTACCTCCCTCAGATCAGCTAACAGATGCAGACACGGTGCAGCAGCTGTTACAGCTAGCGGTGGAAGAAGGCAGCTGGGAACTGCTAGCAAAGCTCGTGCAAGCGCCTGCAGCAGAGCAACTTACGCCAGCAGCAGCAGAGGAGCTTCTCACAAAGGCAGCTGACTCAGCGTCCATCAGGTGCTGGTGCCTATTGCACCAGAGCTGCTGTGCTGGGGTGAAGGTGCCCGTGCAGAGCATCCTGGATCTGATCGTAACCTGGTGTAATACACAGTATGCAGGCTGCGATGCAGGGCGGGCATGCTGGAGCTACGAGGGGTATGTCAAGTGTGCGTATTGCAGGTTGCTCTCTATGGTGTCTTATCATGCAACGCTTGGGGACTTCAAGCTGGGGGTTGTGCTCAAAATGCTTACTAGCACTACACCAGAGGGCTTAATGGCAGCCCAAGCCATAGTGACAAGCATGAGCCGCATTTGTGCAGCCATCCGGGAGATGGTCAGCAGTACTGAGGAGGTGGAACAGGTTGTAGACTTCGTCATGAACCTGTCTCCTAGGCAGCAGCAGTGGTTCATGAAGCTGCTTGGCGGGGTGCTGGGCTCCGCAGCTGGGCAGCAACTGGGTGCTGAAGCTCTAGAGAATTGGCTGAAACGCGTGATAGCTGAAGATAAAGGGGAGGTGGTAGGAGTGCTGCTCAGTAGCTTGCCAGCAGCAGCAGCAGAAGTAGTACAGGTGGAGGAGTTGGTCAAGTTCTGTATTGATCATGGGCAGGCTGAAGGCTTGAAAGCAATAGTGGAGTATTTGCCAGGCATCAAGGGGCTTGGGGTAGAGGTGGTGTGCAAGCTCTTGCTGCGAGCTGAGGATGGGGACCAAAAATGCGTGTGTGTGCTGGAAAAGCTGCTGGGCAAGATGTGGGGCCAGGTGTAGGGCCAGGCTATGGAAGTGTCTCCCTTGATTGTGTTTGAGGTGTTAAAAACTGCAAGCTGATTGCTGGACTTGGAGGTGGCTCTGTTCTTTAGCTCAGGTTTGCCCAAGATAAAGCTTGGGAGGTCCATTTCTGATCTAGAGGGAACAAGAGGTGAATCATGAGTATGATAAAACACGGCATGTGTAGGCTGAGTGGTGGACTTTGTGTGTGAACTAGTACAGGCATGTGTATGTATGCAAAGCTAAGGGGCTGGTCTGATCACCGATGATGAGCGCGGTGGCCGCTATCATGGGTGATTGGATCATTATGGCAGCTGCTTGGCTGTCACGTTGCAGGTGCTGTGGCATTTCAATAACCCAGCTGCTAAGCAGGTGTGGGATCCCAGGGTTCTGTGCGCTTTTGGAAGGGCCTCGAGGTGATTTAGTGTGAAAGTGGTGGTGTGGTGGTTTTGGTCCATATAGCGCTGGATGGTAAGCATATGAATAGCTGCTTGTTGCCTCTGATGTTGTGCTGCTGTGAGCGGCTGGCCATGTAGTGACACTAGTCTCAGCTGGCAGCAGCTGGGCAGTGCAACTTGACAGAAGGAAACTGCATTTCTGCTTGAATTTAGGTATGTTTTGTGTGCGACCTGATGTGTATTCTTCTCCCCACCTTGGGCTTGTAGAAGGGCTTGCTGAGAGCTGTTTGTTGCGGCCATAGATGCCATTTGGCGACTTCTGAGGGAGCAAGATTGTCATTTGGTGAGACAGTAGGTGCAGAGCAACGGCATACAAGTGTTAATAGTGATGCAGTTGTTTGCTGCAAGATCAAGGACGTGAAGCAGGGCCATGTTATGGACTGATGATGAGGCCTCCCCTCCACACTTGGCACATTGGGGGCTCTGCACTGTATATGGGCTGCATTATACACTGGAACCCTGTGTAATGTGTAAGGATGGTTCAGTAACGGGGGAACTGCTCTAGTGAATTGACGTCTTCGCTCACTGATGGCTTCATGGCTCACCCCTCCTGGTAAATGGGTGCTGTTCAGCAGAGACGCGTCTGAAACAATTCAGCCCATAGTCGTGCGCTGCTCCTCTTTGGTAGCCAAGAATGTGCAATGCATGTGTGCGTTGGCACCTCCTCTTATTGAGGGCCTCACTTTGGGTAATGTTGTGATTCGGGCAGATCTGTCTTCCTCCTAGCCTAGTTTTGTAGCTTGTAAGAACTGGGTGGGCTGGTGGCAGCCATTGTGAGACTCTTGGCCGTACAAGTTCCTTGAAAATGGGCTTGGAGCCTCAATTGGCTAATTTTTGGTGGCGCTGCCTCCAACGGCGCCCCTCCTTGACGGGTCCATTTTGCTTGTAATCTGGTATGTAGCTAGCTGCAATGGGCTGTGATGGTAGTATAAGCAGGGTGGTGGTAGGATGGACGGGTAATGAACAGAGGAATTGCCTTTGACGTTGGATGGGCCATTTTTGGGGTTGAGGGCGTGCTTGATCCTGGGCTTATGAAGCCCTGCTTCTTTTCTAACTTTGGCAATAGGCTCGTACCCCCATTGGGGCAGTGGAGGTTGTGGGTGCTTTTGACCTAGCTGGTGGACCTGATGTCAAGCACTAGTGCTAGGCACATGTTGTCTGATGATGAACTGGTTGAAGGGATACCTGGTTGAGTTCATGTCGGTGGTCTGGAATCCATTATGTTTGGATCCATCCGATGGTGTGTTTGGACGTTTCGACCTAGCAGCCCTTTGCGGTTGCCACACATTAAATGTTTGCTAATTTATGTTATCTTATGTTGTCATGCATCAATGCCAAAGGCCGCAACCCGTATTCTGTTCCACCTCGCTGTGTTTTGTGACGGCTTGAGGTGCGGGCCCTATGGCATTTATTGCTATGGCATATCATGTAAACAACATGATCGTATGTAGACATGGGGCACGTCAGAGGGACGCGGGCAGGTGTCCAGCCTTTGCCGCCGGTACCGGCTGGCGAAGGGGCCCCGGCCGAACCGGCCGGCCGGTGATGCACTACTCTACACAGCGCCTCCGCCAAGTCCTCTTGCCATTCAGGGCACATTAGGCCACGGCCTGCAAAGGCGAACTGCCTTGGCCGTAAGTATGCTTCTCGTATAGCAGGCACCGTTTTGACAGAGGGGCACTCTGATCTATCGTCGATCGGTACTGAGATGGACCAGCCCAATCGTTTCAGTTCTCAGTACTACGCGCAGCAGCTGCACGCTAGCATCGATAGTAGTGTTAAAGCTAGCGTATCAGTAACGTACGACTCCTACCCAGCAGTCAGTTCATATTTCTTACTCTCATCTGCATCTCAAACCAGCATCTCCCCGTGTTCCGCTCTTTTTCGATTCCAGCTCCGGCGTAAATTTAAAAGCATTCTTTGACTTCTCTGGTGTTCTAGAGATTTTATATGTGATTCCTTATTTGAGCTCTCTGCTCATGGTCATACTACACAGGGCCAGAATCATTAACGGCGGATTCCTGGCCAAACTGGGTTGGCCAGATCGACCTTTCCGGATTCAGCAGCGCTTATCCCGTAAGAGGCCGAGTACAAAGCTTCCGAGTACTGAAGTGCGCAGGATGGGCAACTATGTCTGCTCACAGCCCGAGGTGGGTACGAGTGCACGAGGCCCCTACCTGCCATCAGGTGGTAGCCTAGCGGGTCGGTGCCAAGGTGCATAGATACAGCAGATGAAATGTCAGCACATGAAAGTGGTCATTGCCACGCATCATAGAAAAGGAAGTTAATGAAGAGAAGGAAGAAAAGTGACACTGCTGTTTCTACGGCAAATCGCTGAAGCAGCGGGATGGAGTGAATGCTATTGATCCAGGCTGGTTGTGATCTAAGTCAACTCTATCTATCTGTTGCATCTGCCCCATACAGGAAATAGCAGGACGTGAGCAACATATTGCTGTGTTTTAGCAGCTGATTGCTGTTAGCACAGTAGTGTCTGGAGTTGTTTGCCTGGACGGCAAGCAGCACCTCTTACACTCATAGACGCCCTGGGCATATCCATGGCGGCATTATCCAACACCTTCTCATCCCACACTTGCCGCTAAGACCTCACCTCAAAGACCACACCCATGCCTGCTGCCACTTGCTTCTTCCTGTGCTCCATCATCTCCCTCATGCAATATAGGAACTCCAACTGGTTGCCCTGCTTAAACAAGTACTGTAGCACCTGTGCATCATCTTCACCATGACATTGCGCTGACAGAAAAAAGGCGCTGTATTTGCACCTATTGTGCCACAAGACCCGCAATGAAGCCCAAAATGCACCAAATCTTCCACCTCCTGCCGCTCACATCCATGCACATGCTGCCTGCTGCAGACAGGGCACCAGCGCTTCTCCCTTGCCACACCCTCAAACCTAAGCCCATGCACATTCAGCTCACTACACCCGAGCTTCAGCTTCATCATCTCCCTTCTCACATGTTGTGGCATGCACCTATGAAGATGCTGTGCACACTGCCCATCCACATACCCTACCCAATGCTTGTATGTGCTACAAAACACCTCATCCTCACTTGCCATTGATGGATCACTGCTGCATGCCTCCCATGCTCTGTCAAACCACCTTTCAGCACATACACGCGTATAGAAAACACCTGACCAGCTCATACATGGATACTGCTGGATATGGCATAATGCAAACTTAGCATTGCCGGTCTTGGAGTTGCCTCCGTAAGTGCGTCTGCTCCACCAAAGATATGCCACCAACAAACAAAAAGCAGCTGGAAGACCAGCCAGACCTATGGCCATTTGGACCTCAGGACACAAACTTCTGGAGAGGCAGGCCACCCTGTGCCCTGTTTAGTGCTTAGACTCAACCCCAAACAGAGGGGATTCCCATAATTGCCAGCATGTAAGTTTCTCAAACAGTGGTATCAAAAAATGCACATCTGGCATCAGGCCGTCATCCACTTTTGAGACAGTGCCTGCTAGCCCTTGCGTCCAGTATATCAAACAGGAACCAACAAGGTAATGAGACCCCAAAAGCTGTCTCTGCTGCTTACCAAAAGCAAATGTGTGATGTATGAGATGAATCACTGCGCAGCAAACGTGTGATGTACAGGCGTTCTTAATCTTAGTCCTTGCAATTCTGGGGCGCCCGACCAGTACAATTTAGAGGCATTGCATGTCCGTACTTGCAGCAGCACATGCATCCTCACAAACAGTCGGCGCACACTGTAGGGCTTGTGACAACTAACCATCACCCTTACTACTGGCGATGCCCACTGAACACTTCTGTAACGGAAGCGCGAAGAGTGCTAGCTCCGTGTTGTACATTGTCCTATGACAGTGGTAGCTAGAGGCTTGCCGACTGGATTAAAAAGAGAAAGACGCCTTGGCAAACTCCATGTCTCTGGCACACTGGTTAGCGGCTTCTCACACCCGCCCTTAACCTGCCCATTATTAGCAGCTCCAAGACCTCTGCTCCATCTGCAACTTTATCACACCTTGTGTGCACCCAACCGGTGCCTGTCCTTCTGTTGGTGATAGATTCTCCAGGGACCAGAGGCCCCTTGCAAACAGGGCACGAATTGCCCGGATACCTGCAATTCACTGTCCTTGCCTGCATTGCAGCTCCTTGCACGGGCCTTGCGCAGTCATAATGAACCCAGGCGTTCTTCGTCCGGCTCTTGGCGACCTTGGATCCACGGGATATCGACTTCTGGCACTGCTTGCACTTGGCCTCGAACTTGGCGACGACCACACCTGCCTGGTTTGCTATACCAGGACGCAAGCAGTTGGAATGGACCCACCGACTGTCATGGCGCTTATCCTGGCCGATGTCGTCCTCGTTCTTTATTTCATTTTTGCAGTGCAAGCACCTCGAGGGCGGATTTGCGACCCATTCTGCGCGAACCATTTTGGCGGAGGCAGCAGCCAATGAGGTCAATGGATCGTATGCAGCCGTGCACTGTCGTAGTACGCCCGGTTAAGCTTTCAGCAGACAGCAGAACCTGCAATGCTAGTTCTACAAGTGGCCTACTAAACGTATATTGCTGCTGAACAAGCTTCAGTGGTAGGTTCTTGTGAGCAGCCGGGCTGCCAGCTGAAGGCCTTCTAGGGCACACATCGGCTACACGTGGCTCTGGTGTATACATCGCACTCCGGCTGAGGAAGTCCTTCGACTTTTCAAAGCAGTCTGTTGAAGCTAACACTAACATCTCAGCATCTCGGAGACATCACGGACAGAGTGTTAGTAAGGGGCCGGGAGCGGCCAGTGCTACTTTGGACGGTGACAGGACGGTAGGTGTTAAGTGATAAGTGATCGTCCGGCAGCAACGCCTGCGGGTTGAGCCAATTCTGTATATCAGACATGCACAGCGGCCTTCACAAAAGACCATGCCGTGGGCAGGCTGCAGGGCTGTAGACCTGCGAGTGTGACTGATCCGCTTAACATTTCCGCAAATGCACGCACTACACCCGTCACTTCATTGAGTCAGATGGCCGTAGCCCTTCGCTTGAGTTCACCAAGTCAATGGGTCTGGCAGACATTCATGGAACCCAAATGAATGAGCTGAGTACACACATAGACCTCCAGAACAATAAACTCTCACTACCCACTTCCTACACAGATGTACCATTACGATGACCAACTGGTCTAGTGTGTGTGTAAATCTTACTTTACATTGGCAAACCCATCGGCACGCATGCGGTGCCACAGTTCACCACAGGAGTGGCAAAGGTAACACAGATAGAGCCAGGAAACATTTAACATCATTCCACCAGCTTGAACTCCCGTGAAAGCAGGGCGCCGGTGGGGGCAGCGCCCCGCACCCACACGGAGCCAACTTAGGCTCCAACGGCATATTCAAGTTCCTGTCCGAGATTCACACAGTGGCTGCCACCAGTCCACCCTAGATCCCTTGCTAGCCCATGTATGTCAGGCCAGCCCATTTTGACTTGCCATCCACTGACCAGTTGACCCAGTCAACAGCAAGCCAAGCAGTTTGATGCCTTGCTCAGCACATGTCTTACCACATATAAAAAACCATCTGTCTAAAAAGAACCAAAACAAACGATGTTTAACGTCCAATGAATGGAAATGACGAGCAACATGCATGCAGCTGCTCCAACTATACAATGATTCCATTCAGCAGCAGGTGCATTCGGTCACAGCCTGGCTCACCCAGGTAAACAATCCATCGAGACAAAAAAAACAGAGAACAAAACCAGCAAACACACAAGACAACTGTCAGAGTACAGGGAAAGTGCAAGAAGCAGCTTCAGGTCTCCACTATTGCATCAGCACGACCATTGCAGAACCAGTTGACACTCAGCCAGTGAGAACATGTTGAAATGGGGTTACAAAATCAGCTCCGGTGCAGTCATGGGCTGGGCATGCCCCAAGCCTCGGACGGGACATGCCCCAGCCAACGCCATGAGGCATCTACAGCTTAAACCTTTACACACAACATTTCTCTTAGACATATGAAGCATGGCATCCCGTATAAGGTATAGCTGCCTGGCTCTGCTTGCTCTCAACAAAATTGTACAACCAGTCACCGGTCCCACCTTCCAGAAACACTCAGCAGTAACCTATCACCACAGTGCAACACGCAATGAACCCAAATTGATATTCTGCACTCCAAGCAGCCATTATGCTGGATATCAAGAGAACGAGTCCATTCCAAACACCACAGCGTGACCTGTTGCTGGTAGGGTATCAGAGGTAGGGTATGAGAGTATCAGGTAGGGTATCAGAGTACTCAGGTCCCAATGATATGCTTGATCTAGACCCCAGGCCGGCAGCTGTAGTACCCCGCAGCCCAGGCCACCCTTCCATGGTTGCAAAGATCACACCCTGTATGCCCTGTATGCTCCCTCTTGCGGTTGCCAAATTAGAAGATTGCTTGTTTGCTTTGTTGTTGACCTGGGTTTTACCTCTTTATGCCCGGCCTTACCACCGACCTGCTTCTACATGAAGCTCCAGGAGTCCTCCTCAATACTTGCAATGATGCTACCACCACCAGCAGATCAAAACCAGCTGTAGCTGCTCCTCCCCCTCCTCTTGCATGACCTGCATGAGCTGCCACCTTCTAAGCCGTCAGACCTTGCGGAGGAGGGAGCTTTGGTCAAATGTGCTGCTGCTGCTGCTCTTGTTGCTGCTGATGGCAGGGAAGGAGGTCCAATAAGCAACAAAAGGGTTGGCCTGCACCAAATCCGGCATAACAAAGCTTAGGAGATCAGGGAAGTAAGATCGACTAGTATGCACAGAAGAACACGTCATGTCATCCACCACCGGATGCAACAGGCCTGCTCCCATACCTCTGAGGCCATCAGGGAGGTATTATTCAGAAAAAGGGGGAAGTCAGCTGCATATTCACATTTAGTCAGCTGCACATGCCTCATTGCATAGGAGGAACGGACTGTTGGGCAGACATGCTTGTGAGCAGTTAGACATTCTGTATTGTCTTGGACAGAATTGGTAAGCCCTTAATACTGCTGCCCATGGGGGTCCTGACGGCACTGTGGTGCTACTCCCCTTGCATACTCCCCATGGTAGGAGCTAAGTAATGCAGTTGCTTGCTGAAATACCTCGGACCACACTGATCGATTTCCCAAAGCCATGCTAGGTACCCTGCAGACAAAGAACAATGCCTGCTTCCTATCCACTCACCTGCACTGCACAGATTACACACACTGCAACTGCTGCTGCTGCTGCGGTGGCGGAGCTGGCTGCCCCGGCTACCGTCATAGCCTCCCCTCCTGCCTAGCGCCACCTCCTCTCCACGCTGCTGCTTACATTATGCTGGCTACTGCTGCTGTCGCCAGAAGGCACTGCAGCTCCCCAGCACCACCTCTTCTCCTTCCTCTTTGGCTCCGCTGATGCCCACTTCACGCAGACGTCTCTCCAGCAACGTTCTGTTAGTGAAGCACCTGATCAGCTTGAAAGGGGGATGGATGTGCGGATCTTGCCCACTTGGACCACCACTTCATGAACCTGTTACAGAGATTGCACAACAGTAGACAAAATGCACAGATTTCAGGGGCCATGCAACAGCAGCACTGCCATGCAGAAAAAGAACACACACTTATCGTGGTATTCATACCTGTCACCACCTGACTGGCTCTTCCTTTGGCAAGCACAGTCCTTTCCCCTACCGCCAAGTCAACCTCCAAATACTGGCCAGGTCATAATCCCATTCAGCAGAGAAATTGTCACAGGACACCTCGATCCTGCACATGTTCTGCCTGATACGTTGGGACGTCGAGGTGAGTTGAAAGTACACATAAAGCCGAATCAAAGACAGATGCACGGCATGTCTCGCCATGGGCTTTCCCTCTGTCTACCTATGTATCCATGGGTGCTGGGGTTTCCTTAGTAAAATGTTCCTCGCATGCCCTATGCATATCTCTTTCTGCTCCCGTGCTCAATGGCCGCCAGTTTGGTTTTTCTATGTCTCCACCTCCCGATTGTTTTGCTTGGCTTCAGCATGTCACACCAATCATCAGCCCTCTTTTCCCGCACTCCAGTGCCTTTCTTTTCCCAGGCTTTTCCCAATTTCTCCTTGAGGCTTCTCCTCCAGTACCCTGCCCTCGTCCTCGTCCTTCCGATCCTGCATCTACCTCCCTCCGCATGCCCCCCTCTCTCTGGCTAACTGACCTTTCAAGTGAGTCTCAGCCCCCCTCCTTGCCTTTCTGTTTGAAAAGCAACCCCCCCACTGCAATCTAAAAAGGGCCTCTGCAGTAAGGCCACCCCCCTTAACTCTGCTCAGCCACCCACCCCAACACACTGCCCGCCCCCACCCCCCTTAACCTATCCACCCCACATCCCATCCCATCCCATCTAACCCACTGCTCTCCCCCCCCCTTGCCCGCCCCCACCCCCTCCACCTACCCACCCCCATCTTCTCTCAAAGGAGAAACACTAGAATCAGCTCGGTTTGTGACCACGACTGGCACTAACTCAGAGTGTGCTTCGTCAAAATATGCAACACAAAGTACCCTGCTTGCTTGAAGGCTAGGGGCGTAGTGTATTAAGAGAGGAGGATGGTCAGCACACTGGCATAATGGCGGGAGCCTGGTCATGGCAAACCCATACATTGGAGAAGCAGGCCAAAAACGAGCATAGCATATAGGCTGCAATCAGCAACTGACTGAATGACCGCCTGCTAGAGCTTCATATAATTTTTCAAGGGGAGGGTGTTTGTTGCCAAAATGCCAGCCGATGCAGGTGATGGGCATGCATTCCTAAACCCTAAACTAGGATTCTTGCGCCCCATAAGCACGCCCGTACCATCACCAGCATCAATCTGGGTGCTCCACTGCACTGGGCAGCATCCACTGCCCCGCGCCCCCCCACTGCACTGCCCCTTACTCCACCCACTGCCCGCCCAAAAACCCCTCCACCTACACCCCCTCCTCCCGTCCCCCCCACTGCCCACCGCAACCGTTCCCAAACGTCCCCCCACAACCTCCCCCCACCCCCCCTCGGCTAACAAACCCCTGACCCCGCCCACCCCACCCACCTTGGCAGCCCACCCCACAGAGCTCCCCTGCTCAACCTCGTCTTACCCCCGCCCCCCGCCTCCCCGCTCACCCGGCACCCCCCTCCCCCTTTCCCATCCCAAACCCCCGCACACCCCACCCCGCACTCACTCCACTGCTGCCCGCCCTGTGCCATCCCAGCCCATTTCCTCGTCCACACATTGCTTCAACATCCTCCACCTCCCACCTCCCCATCATTCCGCCTGACCTTCATAGCCCCTGGTCAGCCCCTCCCCCCCCTCATGTCACACCAATGTACTACACCTGCAGCCTTGCTGGTGGACTCATGCCCTCCCTTCCTTTCAAGTCTTCGGCTCCAACCCTTAACTCTACTCTTTCCCCATTGGCCCTTGGCCCTCTCCAACCTCCCTCTTCTGCCCATCCCTGTCCCTCTTCTTCATCCCCCTTCCCTTCCCCGGGTTCCTGTATGACGATAGCTGCCCTTTACCCGCCTACCCCTACTCCCCCAATCCCTCCCTCCCTCCCCCCGCCCTTCCCTCTTCCAACTGCTCACCAGCATCCTTAGTGGTGTCTGGCCCATGTCCCTCCACTCCTCCTTGACAGCATTGTTGAGCTGCTGATGACCCTCACCAGATGCCCAGGCCACTGAAACATGAGGCTGAGGGTCCTACAGGCAGCACAACAAACATCACCAGATCACCCACAAGCAATACTGCTCGATGTCTCATTGAACCATGAACATCCAGTCGATGCTAAGACATGCAATAACAGCGATAAACAGGGGCATCTTATAACATTTCCATAGCACAGCACTCAGGCCCTGATCAATTGAGGGTGATTCACATGGCACTAGTGCCATAACCAGGCAGATCATATATGGTCCCCTAGCATGCAGACATATGATACTGTCAGAAGGCTGGAGCACATGCAGAATATTAGCAGTAACAGCTACTGGAGGACAAGGCAGAGATGGTGGCTCTCCATATGCCATCCGTAGCCGTCTTTACATGTGCAGTCGCAATGTGACCAGCCATTTACCACGTGCAATATACAGCAACAACATCCACTTCTTCCATGTAAAAGGAACTGTACACACACATCTGAGGCCTGTATACATGTCCTAACAAGACAGTACAGTACTGTCTCTTAACTCAGTTTACCAGCCTCACCTCATAAAACACTGGCAGACCTTGTGACTTGAATGCCTCATCAACAGCTGCAATCAATGAACATACCTGCAAAGGGAGATACAGGAGCACTCTGAATCACAAGTGACCAGGTGGATAATCCTGCTGCTGCTGCTCACTGCCTAGGACTGACTGCCTGGGATTCACACAGCAGCACAAAGACGCCAAGGACAGAAAGCCAGGGTGACAGAGCACCAAGGTCATTCCAATCCAAGAGGTACTACTGCTTAGTGGATACTGTAGGACCATGCGGACGATATAAAAAGTCCCCACAGAGAAGACAGAAGATAAGCCCCCATGAGATGGATCTACATCATTGATACATGGGGGCTAATACAGATGCAGGCTGGTCACCACCACCCATAAGCATGCTATGGTTCGCTATCGGGGACCCATGCTTATGTAAGCCAAGCATTAGCAGAGTGCTTGCACCCCTATGTATGTCCAAGCATCCTTCCACTCAACAACCCCAAACATACTGTGCTCTAAAAGACGTCTGAAGCAGTACATCGTGATCAACTTCACCACCATGTACAGGACACGCTCACCTCTTCATGCCCCTGCTCCACCATGACAGACACAAAGCTCCTGGACCCCTCATCATTAGCAAAGGTAGCTAGCCCCTTTAGAGCCACAGCAGCACGCTTGCACTTAGAAAGACTCTGCTTCAGAGCAGCTTTGAGGGGGCTAATCTGCTCCCTGCGTATTGCCACTGTCCGTGACAAGCTGATGTGGTATGGCAGCTGCTGCTCCTTGGCAGGCTCTGTCACAGGCTGTTGAGGGTAGCAGGGGTACAGGCTGAGGGAGAGCTGGCTGGAGGCTCGGGATGAGAGCTGTTTGCACAGGAGGTGGAGGGGACCAGACTGGGACACTGCATGAACAGGAACGGGAATGAAAGGAGCTTGGCGGGAACATCAGTGGTAAAGGCTGCACTGAAGGAAAGTGGGGTGTGTGTGCAAACAGGCTTAAGGGGAATGCCTGCAGAGGCCATAGAAATAGATGGTGTAAAGTTGGTAGGGTGGGCACCAGGATGGTGGGAAGGAGCTGCTGCAGAGGTTCAGTAGGAAACTGCTTGTGTGACTGCAGGAAGGAGGGACCAAAGCAAGGTGCAGAAGCTAGCCACATGTCAAGCAGGGAGCAGTGCAGCTTAAGCTGCTTGCACACAGCATCTACGGGACAATCTTTTGTTACTTTGAACAGGGAAATGGGCAATTCGCAAAGAAGACGAACGCCTACCATAGACTTCAGATGGGCAAGCTTCAAGCTATGGATGGTAATTGGCTGTCAAAAGATGGCTGCGCAGGGGAAGTGGAAGAAAGCGCCCATCACATAGACAACAGATGTCAAAGGCCCGACCTGTTGCTGGTAAATGGCAGAGGTACAGAAAGTGGCGATGCAGGCTGTACATGTTGATTGGGTTTGCTGCTTCAAACTGATCTTCAGTTGGGCAGTTGGGCTCCTTTCAGCATGAAGAAAGAATCGGCTGCTGCTGCTGCTGAGGGATGCAGGACATGTGCATTGGGTAATACTTTATCAGCGACTCACCTGGTATGAACACTACCGTAGGGAAGTTCCCCTCCACGTGTGGGAAGGCTCTCTTGCGAGCAGGGGGTCGTTGGGGAACACTGTCTACTGGTGGGGGCACCGACCCTGAGCCAAATAGGCACATACGCAAGCATGTGTAAGATGCTCGCAGGCAATTCAGCACCTAACCTGATCAAATCTAGATACATCGTACCCGCAAGGTTCAGAACAGCGCCCGCAGTGTCCAAACGAAGACGTTTGCACGTTCTAGGGTCTGTTTGAACAAGTGAAGTCCTGAGGTGTGGGGACGCTTCGCCATCTCTTGAGCGCTTACTGGATGGATCCCTTCCGTTTGTGTTGTCCTCTGTTTCCGATGAGTAACCGGCCAGCAAGTCCATGAGAACGTGGCATCTCAGATGCACCAGAATTTGACCTTATACTGCTTTAACTAATGGGTTCGTGACGAGGTCACCTGGCTTCCTAGTGTCGATATACACACAAGCAACAGCTGCTCTGATCTGTTTCCTGGGTAGTCCGGCACCTGGTGACATCTGTACATCTAGGAGGGCTCTCACCTGCTACTGGAACTCACCCAACGACTGGCATGAAGCATTTAAGGATATCGGTCTCAACAAGCTGAGAGCAGCATGCTCAGTTAAAAAGGCGATACATAACTCTGCCAGCAGCAGCTACCCAAGCTCTGCACAAATCCACCAGGGAGGGGTCAGAATAACATTCACTGGTCAGATATACCGGTACTAATGATACAATGCATACGTGCAAGTCAAACTCCATCCAAAAATGAGCACCTGCTCGCTCTAATTTGTAAGCATATAGAACAACACCAAGCTGCTGGCCACTGGCTGCTGCCACCAGCCAGTCAGCGACATCGGCTGCCCTCACCAGCCGCAAACAAAACCCACATGCTAAAGATGACATTGGGTGCCAAATGCCGCCCAAGAAGTTGAAAGTTTGTCCACATACAGCAGCAGGAAACCATACAAGCCTAGCAGCTGCACATCTAAGCGACCCAGCACACAAGCAGATTGCACACGCCAGGCCTGCCTGTTGTTGGTTGCTTCCAGGAAGCATTTACAGCAGATTGACTGGACGAGCACAAAAGCGTGGTGTAGTCATGCCACAAGGCAGGCTCTGCATGCTGCGTTCCCTCGCAGCCTTGGGCTGCTTTCACTCCTGCTGCTGTTTATTTGTCGAGCAACAGAGGCACAGGGTCTCCAAGGCTTGCTATACAAGGCCATACAGACTGCTTCTCCGTAAAGGTGTTAAGCCAACCTGGATCCTGCACCCCTGCTGCATGCTGCGCAACTCAACATATTAGGCTGTGGCTTTCGAACTGGGCAGCACTCCTTACGAATCGGGCAGCACTCCTTCCGGCCAAAGTTCAGGCGCTGCTGTGTAGTCATCTTTGCTGCTGGAGCATTGGGTTCTGTCAATCTGCCGCTAAACCACTGCTCATTTGACAAAGAGCAATGGACCCTTAGGTCAAATCTCCTGAGTTCCGACTGGCAGAATATGCAAGGGGCAGCACAACCAAAGCTGCCATTGGCAAGGGTCCGCCACACAGTTATGTCGGTTCCCGCCTTCCTCCTGATCCAGCTCACGATCTTATGTGGCTGCTGTCCATGCTTCCTTGCAATCTGGACCCAGCTGCTCAAGAGGCGCCTCTCTGAACAGGATTGAAAACATGGAGGAAGGAAGGCCAGTCAACTTGAGATCTTAACATTGTAGTGGGGGAGACCTTTCTTCTGGTCACCAGTGCATGCAGTACAAAAGCCAAGACTTCTTCGCACGCGGGCAAATTCATAACCATAGGAAGGCTCGGGTAGCTGGCACAGCTGCTACATTACAGCAAACCCGAGCTGGCCTAAGCCGAAGGAGGATTGCGGGGGATGACATGATTGCGAAAGCCAATGAAGCAGATGTAGATGACGTGCAAAAACAAACAGAAGGCCTATCGCAATATGACAGGCGCATGACTTGGTGGTGGTTGGTGCTAGGCTTGACTGACCTGCGCAACAGCGGTGGTTCGAGGTCTTGTCTCTAACATTGGACTTGTTGTTCTCGTTGTTGAAGTTGTTGGCTGTGTTTAACGCACTCGTAGGGAGAGACCGCGGAGGCGACGCAGCAGGTGGACGCTACCGTGGAGTAGCGGCAGAAGCTGGCGTAGACCGTCTTACTCTTACTGGGCTTACTATGCTGCTGCTGCTGCTGCTGCTGCTGCGCCATCCCTACGATCAAGATACAAGCAGGTGCGAATTTCCACGAGGGAGCGAGATGCAGCCAGAGAAGGCAGATGGAGCTGACAAGCAAAGTGTGGCAGAAGATACGGTATTGTCTGTGGTTGCGCAAAGAGGCACTGATGGAGTAAACAAGATTCGCATGCCGGCATGCGAACGGCTTTGGACTCAGAGGTCACCTTGACAGTCACTTCTATCAGACCCTGCCTTAACACCAAGTCTGCACAAGTCAAATGGAGGACGTACAGCAGCCCTCTACGCCTTACCTCTGAGCACGGCATTAGTAAATGGGATAGGATAAAGAGCGTCTAAAATATACTTCGCAAACCCCCAGCCCTCGACGCTGTTGCGAAACCCCCGCCATCTGCTGGCCAACCTGAGTGCTTGGCAAATCCTTAATTAGGGGCTATCTATGTGGTGACTGTATACATAAGCTCAGGAGTAGGCTATGTGCCACCTTGATCCCTTGTAATATACAAGAGATGAGCGTTGAAGATCCCAGGAAGAAGACAGAAGACTACCTGCAGAAGCACGGGCTGAAAGACACTGTTGAGGTACTAGCCCTGGGCTCACAAGACCAGACACAGCAGATGCTCGCTAAACTGGTTGTCACCTTTTTACAGGGCCTCATTTCAGAGCTACTTTACAACAAACCAGCCAACCCCAAGCAGTTCATTGTAGACTACCTTGAAAAGATCAAGGTTGCTGGGACCAAGCCATTGTTGACTCAAGATGACCTCAAGATCATGTTTGGCATGTGTAAGTCTCCTTATGCAGGGGCAAGAGCCGTGTGCAGCACTGAGAAGTACTCACAACTGGGGCACCAGGATCTATTTGGAACAAGGCATATCTTCTATGCTGCAAGCACTGAAAGCAATAGCTCCTCGTAGTGCATGCAGCTATGCTAAAGGCCCATGGCATGTAGCAGCTAGAGCATGTCTGGGAAGTGTGCTAGTTTTCCAGACTATGCCAAGCAAGCATGTTAGGGCATTTGGAGGAATTGCTGTCATGTTCCCTAATGTCCTAACCGGACATGTCCATCCCATGTTAACCTCAGAAACATGTCAGCTCATGATGATTTCTCAGGACAGCTTTGTCCTGCCCTTCCCTGACCAGGGGGTTCGTGTATACCTGCTCCACATGGTGTGGGCCCAGCCTCATCATAGCATCTGTGCCACGTCAAAGCTTATGGGTGGGTTTAAAACAGCGGAAACAGTGTGCAGCAATTCACGTTCGAGACATTTTGCTGTTTCTGTCGCTTCTGGTTCTGCAGTTGACATCACGCACAAGGGCACCATCACTGTGGAACAGGCCAATGCAGCTTTGAAGACAGTCCTGGGACCCAGAGCAGAGCTGCCCAATGTGTCTGACACCCTATCAGTGGACCGTCTCCTCACCCAGGAGGAGTTTGTGAAGTACATGAGTGAAGCTTTAGTCAGTGCCATGCCCAACTGCACGTCAGGCATCAGCTCGTAATTGGCAGACGCAGCAGCAGCTGCCTTAGCGAAGTTGCTGCCTCTGCACTGAAGGTGGCATGTCAGTGATGAGGCAGGGGACCAGTGCATGGGCAGGGGCATGCTGCAGTTTGGCAGACAGCTCTTGACATCAGTGAGTGGACGCCGGCAGGCCTCCTGCATAGCCGTAAGGCAAAGAGCAATGATGCCACACAAGTACATTGGTACTTACATTCATTGGGGTTGATCAGGTGTGGGCGCTGAACAGGAGATGGGGTGTGGATTCGCGCTACATGTCAGTGTGGAGGACACATTGTGCCAAAGCAGTTCTGTGCACGCTGTTCTGTGCACGCCGTTGCATCTGGCTTCGACTCTATGCTACAGTGTTTTATGTGGCCTGTGGTTTGCCTGTATGAGGGGTGGCCATATGGTTGGCCTTCATGGGGTTGTGTGACTCCAGTTCATCAGGGGGCATGTGCTGCTTGGTCTTGAGTGACCTTTTGGCATAGCTGGTTTTGCGTTTTGATTGATTTTTTGATTGAGTTCTGTGATATTAAGAATGCCTTTCATGTGGAGCAGGTGGAGCTGCAGGATGGAGCCAATGACAGATGTGACACATCGGCAGCTTTCTTATATTCTACAAGCTCTGCATTGGGGTTTTCCCTTGAAAGATACCAGGCTCTTGAATGAGGTAATGGTTGAAGTCTTTTAGCTGGATCCATGCTTGAATATCCCTATTGGTTGGTGGTCTGGAACTCCATTGTTGTAGGATTCGTCCGATGTGGTGTTTGGTTGGTCCGACCTAGCAGCTTCTTTGCGGTTGCCACGCCTTAAATGCTTGTTTGCTTGGCAAGGTTGGGCACGGAAAAGCCTGGTATCTGGTCTGACGGATGTGTTTGGTGTGTATTCAACATGTACAAGTTGATGCCCAAGGGTTTAAGAGGCTACTGATAAGCGGCTGGCCCTCACATACTCAGGCAGGGGCCAGAAGCAGGTTCTAAAACATCAGGTTGGTGGCAAGCAAGCTTCAGTGGTCATTTGTGTGTGTTTTTGTGTGTGCCATGCCAGCTTGGATCAGATGGAGTGACTACAACATTGCGCATACAAAATGCAGCTACTGTTGAACGTGTTGACTGCCCTAAGTTCCACCACTGATGCGTTTGAGAGTACAAACTGGCGGCCTTTGGTGCTTTGTTTGTTTCCCCGGCACGTTCAGTACCCATTCTGAAGACATGCCGAGACACTCCCGACATAGCTTTGTACAAGAGTGCTGGATATGTGCAGCAGGGCCAAATGAACAGAAACCCTATACAGGAAGTAAGCATGCCCATGTCCACTCCGATCAATTAGAGTTCTACTCAACGGCAGCACCGCCGACACTTGGCCCCCGGATCCCGATAGGTTGGCAGTACAACTAACGGAAGTCCTTTAGCACGCAACCGCAAGTGGTGCTGTAATTGCGCTATCGGGCCACGCTGCGGCAGTGAGATACACACTGCATATATGTGTCTGCTACGCCATGGTTAGGGAATGCGAGACTTTAGCGAAGCTGTGTGCTCTTAGAAACTGTTCGACGAATTACTATGATGATTGACGACATATTGAAATCTTAGAGGATAGTCGTACAAATGGCAGTTGCACTTCTGCTTCTTTTGGTGTTATCTCGGCTTGATCTGGCACCCTGTCAGGGCCTGAGACGTAACCCGGATGCAGCGAGAGCGACTGGCAAAATTGACCAGGACATGCGTGCGTTGTATAAGCGCTCTTGGAGCCTGAAGTACAGACAAAGCCGATCACTCGCATGCCGAAACCACAGGGGCAGTCTGTGTGCTTCAAATCTCGGCGACGATGAGCAAAACGAGCTGATGTGGGCCACTTCACCGCAAACCTATGATTCTCGCAAAGCAGGCAGCTTTTCGGCTGTTAGCCGTGTGCAGGATCAAAAGGGCTGCTTCGCGTGCGTGGCGTTCTCTGTTGTGGCTGCCGCAGAGTCGGCAATGGCAACTGCTCTACAGCGTGATGCCAGCAATATGGACCTTAGTGAGCAGGATTTCTATTTCTGCAAGTCACTCACCCCAGAATTCGAGCCCAGCTGTTCCAACACATGGAGCCTTAGGGAGGGTGTGCAGACATGGACCCGTCTTGCTGCTCAAGAAACGTACGTCACCACAGAGAAGTGTCTCCCCTTCCTTCCCTCCAGCACCAGCTGCAGCGGCACTTGCACAGAAGTGCACCCAGCACTCCCTGGTGGGCGCTTCACGGCAAAGTCCTTGGGCAGAGTGGCCGAGATGCAGGACTACATTCGCAAACATGGCTCAGTGATCTGCAGCGTTGAGATATCATCAGACTTCAGGCCTTTCTTCGACCCCAAGAAGGGCAACCCCAAGGGGGTGTACCGAGGCCCAGGTAAGGATCAGGGACAACGACGAACCTTGCCGCTTTCATAGAGATGAGACCGGGCCCAGCGCTCTCTAAGTGACAGATCTCCAGAGCGGTACTTGGAGACAGTCCATGCATTGTCCATGAGCCAACCATGTGTTATGATCAGAACACAAGACAATCCATTTGCATTGCAGTGAGAATGACAAGCCATGGCCACACGCTTCCAGTACTCAGAGCATCTCTTGATCGTGTACAAATAACATCAACGGCACTGCTTCTGCACAAAGAGATGGTCATCACAGACACCCACAATCTCTGGTGCAGCAATGTTGCAGTTTCTGCCAGAATGATGAGTGCTATGTGTTTAGCACGACTGTTCACATATGGTATGTCTGCTTTTGTGTGCTCGTAATGGAAAACTTGAACTGACAGAAGCAGCTTCCAGCACCGTAGACACTCAGCAAGAGGATTTGCAGATGTTGCTTTCCTTCACAGTGGCTCAACCCCTCTGACATTCACTGCTTACACCCAGTGTCTGCTCACTAGAGGTACCTGGCCCTGCCACACTCATCTGCTGCCCTGGCTGACGGGTGGTCCAAGCATGTTATCAGCTAACGGTCACCCAACTATAATTCCAATCCCGCTGGCATTGCTTGACACTGTGCTTGAGATATTCAAACACATATTTGGGGAGTGTATGCTGCTGCACCACAGAAAAGCTGCCATGCAAGCTCAGCTCCTTTTTCTTCAGATTAAAATCAACAACCTCCCTGTCCAGCTCCTGCGTGGACTTTTGTTTCCACAAAGCTATTGCTGTTATAGCACGTATCCCCTTAAGCGCACACTCACTTCCGCCTTTGACCTGGTTGTCCTTTGACATCTTGTTTGCAGGAGCTAAGGCCATCTATGAAGAGAGCCATGCAGTGCAGATCATTGGCTATAACAACAAGGAGGAGTGGTGGCTGGCTAAGAACAGCTGGGGGCCGGCTTTTGCTGATGGAGGCTTCTTCAAAATCGGCTTCAATGCTGCCAGTATCTGCGGTGACAGCTGGGGTTTAAAGTTCAAACCTGCAAGCCCCCTGAAAGTCCCTGCTGACAAGCTGTCACCATCTCGTAGCAAGCCTGGATGCTTCGAATACAAGGCCAGCAGCTCAGACTATGTTTCTAAAGTTGTTTTCTTGTTTGAAGATTGGGGCTTGACTGCACAGCAGCTGCTGCTGGATAACCTTGATAGGATCAAGGAGCCTGACATGCCTTTAGGAGGCTTGACCCTCACGTTGTGTGGCATAAAGCGACCTCCACCTCCACCTGACAAGCTTGCAGGGGTCAAGCTATATGTTAGGTGGTGCGATACCGGCTCAGCAACTGCCACATGCTTCCGGTACATGTCTGCAGCAACTGGGAAACATGACGAGAAATGCTACAATGTCAAGCCGGACTCCATCCTGCGAGAGAATGACGGCATGCTTATGGACATTGAATACCCCGTTTATTGGTACACGACGCAGAAGGGACGAACAGGGTCACCGGACAGTCTGGAAGTGAAAGAGTTGAACAAGTGTCCTTACTTGGATGGTGTTGAAGCAGATTTGAATTGTCCTGGGGGTTTGAAGTTCTACTTGAAGTGGTGCAAGACCAAGCCTGGGACAATGTGTTTTAGGTTCAGGGATGGTATCATTAAGAAGGATCGGGATGCATGCTTTCCAATCAAGCCAGATGGGCAAACACATCCGGCTGAAGGCATGTCTGTGGATAATTGCAAGCCTGTGTATTGGTACTTCAAGGCAAAGAGTGGGCAGCAGCCAGATCTGACGCCTCTGAAGTACACAGCATATAAGGATGGATACCAGGCCTTGTTTGATTGCTGATATCTGTCCTGCCTTAGGTCTCTGATGGGTCCCGATGCTGCGGCAAAAGGCGCCAGCAATGTGCGCAAGTGGGAGGGCTGTCAGTGCGGGAGGTGGCAGTGGGTTGCTGGCATGACAAGCAGGCAGTAGATGCCTGCACTGAGAGTAGGGAAGCACACACCCTTTTTACAGTGAATATGGTGTAGTGTGCAAAATGCAAGCTGGTTGGCATGGAGGATGGTGGATTGTGGATGGATGGTGGATTGTTCTGATTGGTGGCGTTGGAGTGGTTGGTTGAGTCATACTCTGAGAAGGATGGTGGTCAGTGAGCAGGCATACTTGCTTCCTCGTACACCCCAAAGGGTGTGTGCATACCTGTATATACTATAACCAAAGGGAAGCAGGCATGAGGTGGTCAATGATGCTACAGACTTCTTGTTAGGACCAGAACAGGATAGTGCAGGCCATGCAGTATTATGAACATCAGCTATCAGTATTCTGTTTTGCAGTAAGGTGTATCAGTTCATCCACACAGGGCAATGATTTAGAGGCCGCCTAAAGGCCGCTCCACTTGTGAACAGGCATGGGTAGAAGAGTGCTGTGGCATATGATTGCATATGTATAGTAGCTCCATTGAGAAGGAGCAGATTGACATGTCATTGCAACGCATCAGGTCCTAGCTACGATGAACGGGTAGTTGACGGTGTTGCTCCATGCATATGCTGTTTTTTTGGTATGAAATAGTTCACTGCAGACATTTTGGGGCATTAACCCATCCAGCTGATTACATCCAGCTGGCACACCTCTATACAGTTTTGTAATGATGGAAGGCACACCCACTTGTTTCTCGTGACAAGGGGAGCTCGGATGCAGGCCCTTCCGTGTCCGATTTATTGTAGCTGTAGCTTGCTGGCCCTGTTGCCAGGTCCTGGTGCTATCCAGGGGTAATCCACTGCCTCAAGTGTTGCTTGGTAGTGGAGGGCACTATCTTGCACAACTGCGAGCACCATGTTCTAATCTGGCCATGCACACCACTCTCATTGTCTATTGTCGTCGACCCTGACCCGAGCCTGATATTTGTGATAACTTTGTGTCCAACAACCTTCACTTGTATGTGGGCTGTGTGCATCTCATACACAATGATAGTTCAGAAGCATCCCTGACACCCCTTGGTAATGTGCTATCTAAACATGCAAGATGTATGGGCCTTCTCCCTTGACATATGCAAGAAGGGTCTTCACAGCTCCTCTGCGTAGTCCTCTCTCCTTCTCTCTCTCTCTGAACATGCAATCGTTGTCTCTGCTTTTGTTTTTTTATCCTTTAGCGTCCCCTCATTCTGTATGTCCATGGGTATGAATGCATCATGGTCTCCTGGATATTCTGGCCCTCAACTAACATCTGGTGTTGAAGGAGTACACACCTGGAGTCGGGTGCCCTGCCTGAGGACTAGACAATGCACATTGTGGACTCCTGCTGTATCCAATCCTGGTCTGCTTGTCCTGTGTGGATGTCCTGTCATATTACTTGCTTCACTCTTCCATAGAAATGCTTTGGCTCGTTCCTCACCTTGTAGTTGGGCAGGTGGCTCTATTGTTTGCACTAAGCAGGAGCTAGCAGGTTGGAACTGATGTAGCCTTGCAGGAAGTGTCTATATGGTTGTGTCAAGAGGATTTGTGTACGGGAGGGGATTTTCCATGTGGGTGTCTCTTGCTTCTTTACCTGATATCGGTGAAACAACTGACCTTGACAGCTTCCTGCACGGATGGTGAACTTAGTTCCAAGTCGAGGCCCATGGCTTTGTTGGCGCATCTTTGCTAAGCTTGCCTTGTTGGGTCAGAGAAGGACCAAGGCTGGCCTATTAGGCAGAACAAGGAATAAATTGACCTTCAGAATTATTACAGGGTGCTGCTGTTGTTTCGCTGTGTGTGGCTATCTGTAGTGGAGCATTTCTGTTGATGTCTGCAGAATGGCTGTAATCCCCCTGACCTATTTTTAAGGACTATTAGTAACATGTTCCCCATGTGCTAAGGTTGTAAGCCCCACATGTCCCCCAGGCTTGTGTACTGTGCAAGGCATAAAGCTGCTGGGCTTACTGTTGACTGGGTCAACTGGTCAGCGCATGGCAATCAGGACTGGGCTGGCCTGACATACATACTGACCAGCAAGGGAGAAAAGGCGGGCTGTTGGCAGCCAGTGTGATGAGAACCTTGGACAGGAATAATATTTGGTGTGCCGTTGGAGCCTAAGTTGGCTCCTTGTGGGTGGCATTGCCCCCACAGCGCCCCAGTTTGATGGGGCCATCTGCTAAACTGGTAATCTGGTACTGAGCCAGCCAAGAGGAATTTTTCCATGGTTGTGGAGCAAAGTAACTTGTCGTACCATACTTGCAATGAATGGTTGGGAGCTATGGAGCATTCTAAGATGCAGCACGACTACTTCATCACATGGACGTGTTGCTGTGGGCATTGTGAGCATGATGGCGATATGGTGCTTAATATGAACATCTGGTGTGTTGAAATGCTCAGTGTGCCAGCAAGCCAACCAGATTACCAGCAGCATGCAGTCTTAATGGACGGGCTGCGACCAAAAAGCAGCGAGCACACAGAAGGTACATGCAGTGCAGGAACAGGATTGGTGTGGTGCTACTGCTGTGCATGCCATATCGGGCTTGTTTTAGCCTCACATTGCTACTGCATATATGCATGTTGTGCATTTGATGGAGGTGCATGCTCACTTGCTACAGCAGCAGGATGTATGTATTCAATCCATCCATGTTCTGTTGCTAACTCAGTACGGTTGCATGGAGGTATGATATGGGCCGTGCATGCATGCTGCAGTCTGTACTGGCTGCCGCTGCTGGTGGCCGTAGGTTGGAGATCGTCGTTGCTGCATGCCGTGTTGCTGCGCTGATTGCTGATTGGATGGTTGGGTAGCTGCGTGCGGTGTCTCACGTGCATGGCCACATGGGCATGATTAGGGCTCCAAGTGCTGCTGCCATGCTGTTGTTGCTTATTTCGTTAACTTTTTATGAGATAGATCACTGCACAGCCCTCGGAAAATGCAGCACCCGCCACAGTGACTCCAACCAGTTCAATAGTTCTACCATGCATTACTTATATGAGAAAGCAACTGTAAAGTGAATAGTATTACGCAGTAGCTGTCTGCAACCGAAACTAGTACGCGCCCAAGCGCTCTCCCGCGATCGGAATTCGGACATGTGCTGCCGATGTGACTGGACCGCCATGGAAATGTCCCCAGCCATTACTCAGCCCCTTATTCTTTTTTAAAGCTTACCATGCGTTAGCATGCCAGTTCAATCAACAATCAGTCAATCAATACGCAAGACCAGCTATGCCAATGGCCAAGCAAACCTAGACCATAAACGCAAGGGTCCTGATCACAACCACGAAGCCACACTGACAACCGATTGGGGACTCACACTAAGCTGAGGCTAGATGCAACGGCGTGAACACCAAGATAAACCAAACAATTGACCCTTAAAACCCAAGACCTGCTCCATTCCCATCACACATGCCAGTTACTGCCCCGGAAACATTTTACAGGACCGTCATCATTTGAAAGGCTAATAGGCCCCCCTAACCACCTTTACAAGTTCCCGGGCGGCTGGAGAATAAAAAGCCGGGCCCTTCCCTGGTCATGAGGTCAAACCGCTCCATTTGGTTGTACGATACATACATGTGGTCAACAAAAACAGGTACAGTGTACAGACTGGTAGGTGCTGAACATATGATGGTACAGCTACCCCATCCACACTTGACCTTATTCCCCCCTCCCTCCCTCTCCCTCCCTCTGTCGCTTTTCTCTTCCCTCCCTTTCCCCCCTCCCCCCCTTCCTCTCCTGCTCCTTCCCTCCCTCCTTTTCCCCTCGCTCCCTCCCCTCCTTCGGCTCTCTCCCTTCCCTCTTCCCCCTGGCTCTCTCCCTTCTGTTCCCCCTCTCCCTATCCTTACAATATCCTATCAATGTGATCCGCTGGGTATCCTATCCCAGCTGTAGGGCCTTCCGCACTGAGCAGCGCTTGTTCCTGGCAGCACACTTCATGCATAGGCACTGCTTCACCACAGCACCCCCAGGTGGTCACCATAGCAGCCTTGACGCACAACCGTGCAGGAACCGGGTCTGCCTACTCGCTGGCACTATTGGGTGTGCCATGTTGAGGACAGCAGAACAGCTGCTTAAGTAGCTCCAGCATCACTGTACCAGACTGCCATTCCCACTGCAGCTAGTCGGAAGCTGCTGCGACCTTCTAGACGTCAGTGCTCCTCTCAGTTTCAGCGGGTGCAGAAGCAATACGTCCGACTGCACCAGCCGCAGCAGCTGCTCTCAGCAACTCACCCCCCTTTAGGTTAGAGGTGGCAGAGGCAGCCGGGCTCTTGTCTGAGGTGCCTCGTCTCAGTCGCAGGAACATCTGCTGGGCTTTGGCAGAGGGAGCACCCTGCAGAGCGGCCTTGGGCTCTGGCACCACTAGATCCACACGAGAGGAGTTTTTGGCGGTAGGGAGCAGCAGCAAGACAGCAGCAGCAGCAGGAGCACAATATCGTTAGGAGACATGCATTTTGAGTGCCAAGATCCCTATTGCACGACGCACGCAAGCTGATAGCTGCCTAATGCACCTATTTCCGGTAAGGCGCCTTACTGGATGACACACAGTACATAGCCCTGCTTTGCACCTGAACACTCGCATGTAAGTTTGAGGGTAATTTTGGTCAACAGCAGCTCGGCAGCCGAACAAGCTCTCAGCATGCAGTGACGTGACAATGAACTCCCAACTACAGTGCTGCTTTGCTGTTACTGCAGAAGCTTAGGTGTCTTTACATACAGTATTGGTCCATTGATACAGGTATCTCTGTGCCCTCTGAATTGTATATTTGCGCACTCCACAGCGTAAGATGGCATATGTCTGCCTCGAAGGGTCCTTAAGATGCACAAATCACAACTTATAAGCGTACAAGCTCCTACCTGTAATGTGTGCCATGTTTGCACTGTGCAGACTGTCTTTCCTACGTACTACAGGCAATTGTCATAACATGCTCTTGGCCAAACACGCTGTCTCTACCATCTCTTGCTATGAGGCTGCTAGCTATGCAACAATATCATCCCTAAGTTCCCCACAGCACTTGGTCATGGACAGAGCCCCTTCAATTATTGCTGCACAAAAGGGAGTATACTCAAAGACAGACAAACCTTCCTGTACATGAGCTTTTGCACTGCCGCTTCAGACCCCAATGTACTGCTTAAAACCCCATTGCACTACCTAAGACCAAGTGCACTGTTTCACCTACCTCTGCTGGCCACCTTGGCCTCCGTGTGTGGCATGTGACGCATCAGCACATCACGATCAGGTGCTGCTACTGTGGTTGCGATGCGCAGTCCACTCTGGCTCCTGTTGATGTCAAAGCGCAGTGGCCAGAAGTCTGCTACCTTACGTGCCATGGCATGGAACATGACCATGAAGGCAATCATCCTCTCAAGGGAGCAGTAGCGGCTCTCTATCAGCTGCTCAACACGCGCCTGGAGCAAGAACAACAGCAGGGGCAACGCAATTGGTGTGGACTCTTGGGGAAAGAGAAGTTGCCTCGCTGTTCCTATACCAACTCTGCCATTAGTTTCAAGATAAAAATGAGGCGAAGTCCTAAAGCACTGTCCAAAAGGTTGCTGTTCCAGCTCACATAAGATGAGCCAATGCCCTTAATATGTGCCATCAATGCAAGAGTTTAAGACCTCCCTCATCATCCATTGCCCAAACCCTTCTGCAGGAAGTAGTTGCCAAGACTGTCAAGTCCTGCCGTCTGCCTGCAAAGCTGCCGTGCCTGCCCTTGACGTGTTCATTTGAGTATGTCAGCAGATTGACTGCCAGGTTGCAAGCCGACCGCAGCACGGGCATTAGCTTAACGGTCACTAAAGGACACGGCAGAGCCCAACATGCATGGGGCCAGCAGGCAGGATAACAGCCATACTGCCTCACAATACAGCTGCATGCCATTTCTACCTCCTACTGTTTATACATCGCTGTCAGACGTCCTTATACTTCACTCCACAGCATGAGCCACTTAGGGTCAAGCCAAGGTCTGTGAGCCTCAACCCAAGTTACCACCTACCCCCAGGTTATTTTCTAACCCCTTCTAGAGAGCAGCATTGCAGCCTCATAAAGCATGACTAGGCAGCACCTCTACCTCCAGCAGAAAAATATATGACCACAGACCGCATCAGGCTGGCTCACCTGAGCATCCATGATGTCCTGATACTCCTGCTGCAGTTGCAGTGTGAGGTCCAGCACCACCTCATCTCCCGCCACACCTCCTGCCTCGCCCTTGGTTGGTCCGGCTCCTCCCGCCTGCGCTGCTGCTGCACGCTTGACCAGCTTGGTGAAGTCTGTGATGGGGCGCTTGCTCTCCTTGTGGCGCTGAAGCATCTGCAGCATGAGCCAGAGACCAGGAGGGAGGTAAGAATTCATGTATCTAAGGAAGGATGGCTCTGGCTACATTCCTACAGCTGTTACCAGAAGCCGCAGTGCAGTCTGTAGATTTTTGAGCAGGGCAATAAAAGCGATGCAAGAGGCATTGAGAACCTCATGCCACTAGTTTGGCACTGTGCGGATAGGGCCCCCATAACATAAATCTCAAACGATTAACTACCCATAACGATGTACCCTAAGTCTTATGGCCCATTACATCCGGATACATCCTTGCATGTTGAGAGTACTCTGATGGGGATAAGACCATTAACCAGCTCTATCCTTGGCTGATGCAGGCTCAGTTCAAGCCCTAAACCTGCAAACCCTAACCCAACTTACCTTGTACATTGTATGCAGTCCCACCACATAGTCCCTGTCCCCCACATGCTCCTGCAGCTCCTGGTGTGAGCTGTCCATCAGCTGCTTGCAGTGGATGGACATGAACCTGGGCATGGAGGCCAGGGAGTGGCTCTGATCATTCACTAAGGCAAGCTTGGAGCCCAGCGCCTCAATCAGAGACATGTCCTTGTTCATCTGGTTCCGGGCTGCAAGAGGAAGCAGGAGGGGAAGGTGTAAATGCCAGGAGGAGCAGAGGGTGCGGTCCAAGTGAATCGATTACTGGGATGGACTCAGTGCTGTAAGTTATCCCCTTACTCCTGCTTGCTGCAAATGTGTACTTATCTGAATGGGACAGCCATTAGGTAATATCCAAAACCATAGGCTTTTATCTTCAGTTTGGTAAGATTGACGGACATGGGTGATGCTAGAGTGAGAACTTGGCTTCATCCCCTCTTCACTAGTTGCACGCTGATTGTTCCGTATTGGTGGAAAACGCCATGGAGGGTGTGCATTGCTGCTTCCTTGCTTGAGACATGCTCTATGCACGCCCCATATACTTCTACCATGAAGGGGAAACAAATAGAGTGGTAAATTGCAGTGGGAGCATGTGCTCTTCCGCTTGTAAGACAATGCAACTATGGTGCTTGCCCTCAGTAATTACCGCCATACATACTATGACCAATACTGGCTTTACGATCCTTCCCGCCACGCCATATCACCAATTCTCAAATTGCAGTGTATGTACCCTATCATGCCATGCATCAACCCCTAGGCATCACCCCCCTGCCACTGTCCCTCACCTGCCCATAGCTGGTGAGGATTTACCTCCCCCTTCTCCTCACTATCACTGCTGCTGCCGCTTCCCCTGCCCCCCGCCTCTCCCATATCCAGCTGCTCCAGCAATGTCTCCGGCCTCCCCCTGGGCAGCACCAGGTTCACATCCACTGCTGCACTGGGTTTATAGCTGTTGTGACCTACTGTAAGGGTCTCAGGCCGGTGACCCCAGTTGGTGATCAGCTTGCCTTGCATCAGAGCCAGGAGCACGTAGGCCTCTGTGCTGGTCTGGCTCTGCATGCGGCCATCAGGCCGGCCCATGGCGATGAGGACGCCACGCACGACACGGTGGGTGAAACGATGCACGAAATGGTCCACAGGGTTGGCTCCATGCACCTATGCAATACACAGATCACATTTCTATGATTAGGTTTACTGCTCAATGCTGGTGTGGATAGGGGAAATGCCATAAAGGAGGATGCAAGCAGTATTATGCAAGGACGAAAAGATTTACGGATCTTTTGCTGCATGGGCAGACTTGATGAACTTAAAGGCACGTAGAATGCAGTATCTGTCAAGTATGCACCATATGTGCTTGCTGCAATCATCTTCATGCTGTCAAATCTGGTCAGAGCACCTCTTGCATTCCATCCTGCCAGGATTGGACCCCCATGCTCAGGAAACAGGCTTGCAACACTAGCCCTGTGTTACAAAGTACGAACAGACGAAGAGGGAAAACTGAAGGCTACGTAAAGACAGTGTATCTCAGTCTCCATTGTGGGCAGTGGGAGGGGGTCCTGTCTTAATACAAGGCCCTTTGCTTTAAAGGACACAAATTAAGTCTGTTGAACACCTTTCATCCCGGCTGCTCCTGGCACGTGCTGATCTTGCCTCCAGCTGACGGTCTCCTATTAGACATTCATGGAATGAAAGAAGCAACCAGTTGCATCAAAAACGGGACTTCCCTAGTGCCAACTGCCATACTCCACACTCTAGCCCCGCCCACCTCCTCTAAAGCTCCCACACCACCCCCCTCCCTTGCCTGGTCCTGACCCCTCACAACCCCTCTCCTATCCCCCCCCCCTCCACAGGTGCCCCCCCCTGCCTCAGCTTATACTTAAATGAGCTCAGCCTTCCCCTTCCAACCCCCCACCATTCCCCGATGTTATCTTCTACGGCCTCCCAAGGTGCAGTCAACCCCGCAACTGAAGTCCACCTTCACTCCCCCCTGCCCCTCCTCCCTCTCACCTCGATGGAAGCGATCCCAAAGGACATGGAGAAGAGCTTGCTGACAAAGGTCTCCAGGATCTGGTGCACGTAGGGGATATCTGCAATAACCAAGGTACGCTTGCCACAGCGATGCCATAGCGGCCGGCGCTGTAGGAAGGAGGGGAGGGACGAGGAGAAGGTACAGGGTTGTTTGACAGAAGTTCATGGAGCAGACCAAGCTGGACAGATGCTATTGCAGTTAACCATGGTCATGTTGATGTATATCAACTGCCATGCAGTTCTGCATTTGAAGACCCCTGGAGACCCTGTTTTGCTTGACCCTGACTTCCCTAACTTAGTGTATGTGGGAATGTAAAGATTGAGGGGAATTGGTAATGTACTTATCCCCTGTAAGTAAGTATACCCTCAGGTCCTAGACTTGTGGGCACTTCAAGACCACTGCCCCTCACATCCCAAGAGAAACCCCAGAGATATAATTAGGGTTCCAGGGTTCTTCTGTAGGGTCTATCCTTATACTGTGAGTAGGCTATACTCTGAGACCTGATGCTACTGGGGTGTAGATCCACGTGCTGACATGTGATTAAGGGGGGTTTTGGATGTCAAGGGCTCACCAAACCACCAGCGGTCAAAAGCAGTACCCCATGTTCTACAACAACAAAGGACAGCTAACAACATGATAAAGATGCTACAAGGAGATGATGTATCCTCCGGCGTAAACTCAAGAGGTCCAGGCAGCACAGCTGTTGCAAATTGACTGTGGTGCTGATCCTGATGATGAATGTTGCTTTGCTCTTCCTCTCGTGCCCCCTGCCCCCCTCCTACCTGAATGGCTCTCAGCAGGACGGTGTAGATGATGGGGAGGAAAATGTATAACACACTGTCTGCAACCAGGGCAAGCCTGAAGAGAGAAGGAGGGTGGAGGGAAACACACATATGAGAGTTTGTCTGGCTGGTTGATGCAGGTGAAGCACATCGCAGTACAATGCAAACTGTATGCATGAGATAGATCACTGCACAGCCCTTGCACCATGCAGCACCCTCCACATGACTCCCACCAGTCAATCAGTCAATCGTTACAATACCACCGGCAAGTAGCTTTAATGGAAGCAAGCAGGAGCAATAGCAGTAGCAGAGTACAAAACAATGTTGGCTCTTTGCTGTCAGAGCAACACATGGAAACAGCATAAGGACTATGACCAGAAGCTAAGTTGCGCTGCATGCACATGACCCCATCAGCAGAAGGCATGGCTTTACACATGACTTGAAGTTACCACATGCATCTCAACCCAGGAACACGTGATGGTACACTTGGGCCCCCCGAATCAAACTAATAAAGGACTTCCGTCACTCATCACCTGCTGTCTCTGTGATCGCCCTTACACCAATGGGCCTTGGTTGAATCTATTTCTTTAGAAGGCTGTCCTTGCAATACTCAACTACTTTTTATTGGCCTGCAGCAAAGATACGTAACTGCTGACATCCCTTCTCATTTCACGTTTAATGAATTAGGAAGGTCCCTGGTTGACCCCCAACAAGGACTTACTTGCCCAGTGTTGTGTCCAGCACTCCCCCATCAGGTGCTCCTGCCCCCACCACCACAAAGTGCACCACAGTGTATATGATGGGCCACCCCGCCACCACCGTCGCCATGATGTGGATCAGCGCCAGGGCCCAGGACACAGGAGACTCTAAGATGTGCTGGGACCAGCGATGACCTTGAGCCACAAGCTGATCATACACCCTGGTGCTGCTGCTGTTTACAATGCTGCGGTTATCCTTGGTTTCATCGTAGCTACTCATAGTCCCTCTACCGGGGTCTTTGCTATTCACAGGGACTCTCTTGTCACCTATGCTACTGCTGCTGCTGTTGGTGGTGGTGGCGTTGTCTGCTCCAGTGAGTGCAGGTGCTGTCTTGTAAATGAATGCATCTCTCACCATGCGCAGGTCCATGAGGTCATGTACCACAAACCTCATACCAAGAGGAGCTTCCTCCTGAACATACCTGCACATCAGATACCAGAGACAAAGACATCTTCAAGGTGTGGTGCAACCTCAAGGGGGCTGCTAGGTCAACCAACCAAACACACCATTGGATGGATACAAAGACAGGGAGTTCCATACTACCATACACTATTGATACCAAACATGCATCCAGCTAGGATAATCTTACCAATTCTTCACGTCAGACAAGTCACCAGAAGATCTAAATCAGAATCAAACATTTATAAATGTTGGCCTTCCGGGACCACGACTTGTGGTATCCCAGGCATGAGGCGGGGGGGGGGGGGAAGGGGGGGAAGAGGCAGATTACCACACTGTGGGATCAGGGATGCGAGACCACATGTGGACCGGGTAACGCATGTGCCTACATAGACTCAATAATTAGCAGCGAAGCACGAAGCAAGCATCCACGGGCAAGCACTTGGGCGTCTCCCTCTGCAGGTATCAAAGCACTGCAGTTTGTTCCTCGATTGCTGTGTCACCCAGCCAGCTACTCGTGCTGCTGGTCAGCAACCAAATAGGATTAACCTTCCTGCCTCCCCCTCCTTCTCCCTCCCTTCCCCTGGGTAGTGTAACCTTCCTGTGGGGTTTAGCTAAGGCTGGAAGGTCTATCTTCTTTACCATGCCCCCCCCCCCGCCCATGACAACAAGCAAGACACCATTCCAAACTCCTATCTCACCTCTCTGCAAAGCGCAGTGCCAGGAAGTTGAGTAGCTCCGTCATGGTTTGATGCATGGCTGCACATACCACACTGGGGGGCTCTGCTGACCTCCAGCCAGCAAAGGTAGTGAAGATGCGCTTGTTGAAGTCTGACTCAGGCTGCAGCTTCTGGCCAGTTGCTGCGGCCATCTTGCAGTCCAGTGCACCAGTCATGATGAACACACGGCCCGGGAGGAGCTGCTGGAGGGAGCGGGTGGCATGGATGGTGGGGAAGGTTTGACCGGATTGACTGACCGAGAGGCAGATGGTGTGCGGGGTGAGCAGGTCCTGATGAGGGAGGAGGGAGGCAAAAGCAAAATAAGGAGATGTCAGCAAGGGCAGGGCTGGGTTAGAGAGTAAGCTAAAGCAGTGATGAACTCGACAATACCGCAAGTTCAGGGACTTGGGTTGAAAAGAGTAACCTAAGCCAAAGTAAGCAACAGGCTCCTCTGAATCCCACTACTGCGCATGTGTCTACGGCCGATACGACTTGCCATAGCATCTTCATGTCAGGCTTTTGTCGTCCCTCCAGCTGTGTGATGCAGGCATTCATAACGGCAAGACAGACTTAGGGACTTTCACATTCCATTCAGTCTCAGCACAGCATGATGACAATAGCTAAGACCATGTAGCCCTCTCTAAGTATGTCCCCGTTTCAGCAACGTGTCTGCCCCACGCCTTACTAAGCTTTCCTTGTTGAGGCTGAGGTACCCAGACCTGCCCATCCATGCACACCCATAGATCTCCCCCATCCTTTCCATTGTTAGCAATGCTGTCTTCCTCCAGCTCCAACTTGCAGCTATCACATTGCATCAGGCGGGGGAAGGGCCCCTTGTTATGGCACGCAGCCTCAAGCAGCATGAGAACAGATCATTTGGCTAACCGCTGTCAACCTCCATAGCTGGCACTTGTGGTTGATGAGGAAGTATATCCCCGTCCAAGCAATATGTCCAGTACATCATCGCCGTTCAAGCACTACACCAACAGTACAGCAGAAGTTCCCCTCCCTGCCTTACCATTGTGGACCCGATCAGTGCACATGCACTCCCCAGCATCTGATTAATCTTATTAGCACTGATGGCTTGCACCCTGAGCTTAGGGAAGACCAGGGCGAGGTCTGATGCTAGCTGCTCAGCCATCCACAGCCCCACCTCCACTCCCGTCAGCAGCACATCCACACCCTGACGGTCTACCACTGCTGCGGGGGCCGAGATGCTCTGAGGAAACAGGGCATGAAAACTACATCAGGGCTTACCTTGTGTAGTAGGTTAGTGTTAGAGTTAAGCTATTGGGTTTGAACTATGTAGGGTGTGTAAACAGGTAAAAAATGTACCAAAATTTGGTACTGTGTGGTATTTAGGGTCTACCAGTGGGAGAAGGATGGATGGCAGGGGGAGAGAAACATGTTGGGAGATGCAGGAGGGAGGCTATTGTGTGGACTTGGTCTATGTATACTATTGAGCCCTGCTGGTTTTGCAGGTATCAATGGACCCCAATTCAAGCTTCATTGTGGCAGTAGTACTAACCTTCGGAGTCCACAACACTGTAATTAGGACTGGGCAACACCATCAGATTCCTACAGAACCTGACAGAGCCGACTACAAGCTGATAAATTTCCGCCATCTGCTGCATCTAGTTAACATCGACCCCACCTTATGCAGTCCTTCCAGCTGCTTGTAGAACTCCTCTGCCGTGGCTCGGTTGAAGCCCCTAGGGTTGTTCCAGTCGTCCGCCGCCTGAGCCAGCACCCCGGGCAGCTCCCTCAGGTCAGCTGCCACCAGGTCTTGACCAGCACGCAGGTCCAAGGGTGTGAAGCTGATGTATGGATTGTTTATTAAGGGGATGATACGACCTGGCCAACAGAGACATATCACCATCAGATCAGCAAACTGTCTGGGGCTGGCCTCATCTGCTAGCAAGTCACTGGCAACATTGACAAGAGGCCAGGCAGGGTAGAGAAGTATACGGTGCCATTAGCTTATTTGCATGGTTTTGGAGGTACACCCTGCAGCGCCTGCGGGACGGCTTCTCCGTACCTATCCATCTCCTGTATACCCTTTGAGTAATAGTGTCAGTGCGCCGAGAGCAAAAGATCGCATATCTAATGGTGTATGAGCATAACCTAAGGAGGCTGAGAGTGATGGAATCGATGCTGCTGTGCGAGACTTGGCATGAAGCATGCGCATAGTCATTTGCCACCATGCTGCTTTGACTCTGCGCTGCAAGCAAGCTTAGTCGTGCGGCCCTAACGAGAGCTGGGAGCTTGCAAAATAGAAGGTCACATCTACGCATACAAGTTAACACCAAAAGAGAAGGGCGGTCTCAGCATCTCATTAAAGGGCAGGAAGGGGCTCAGCTTAACCATCCTTCAGCTGATTGCAGATGCGGTCCTTGCATAGCATCACAGGTCCAATTAAACCCCACCCACCTTGGGCTGTGAAGTCCTCCAGTCCAGTGACCTCCCGTTGTGATTGAATCTGATAGACACGCATCTGCACATACTGGGGGTATACACCTCCCTTGGCAAACACTCCCCAGCCGTCTGACTCATCCCACACCTTGGCTTCCTTCATACTGCTGCTGCGCATGCTATCGCTCTTTGGGCTGGTCATAGTCTCGCTGTCATTGCTCCTGCTGCTGCTGGTGCTGCTGCTACCAAAAGTGCCTCCCACACCCTTGCCTTTGCTGGTGAGTGATGACGACAGTGCAATCATTGCAGAAGATGATAACCGATTAGGTTCTGGTGCTACTGGTACTGCTGCTGCTGGTGGTGGTGTTGATTTGGTAATGCTGTCAAGTGATTGGTTCAAATTCTGGACGTGTTGTGTTGTTATGGGGTGCATAATGAGCTGCATGATTTCACCACCTCCTTCATCTAGATCAATCCTGCAGGAAGCAAAGATGTGGGGTGCTCAGTTCCATATTGCGGGGATAAGGAACCAGAGGGGGAGTGCAGTGCAGAGATGACGGAGTTGGAGGGGGTTGACAGAACTGCTTCATAGGAGTACCGGGGGGAGGAGGGAGGTAGAAGGGGATTTGAAAGGGGTAACCGCTTTGGAAAGGGATGGGAGGAGGCAGGTTTGGAAAGGGAAAAAAGTCGAGTAGGGAGAGAACTGTGGGCTGGGGGATGTTGCATGAAGGGGATGGGACAGGAATGGCATGGGAGGGAGAGCTGCCAGCATCTGCGGAAGGGACTGGGGCAAGAGGGGAAGAGGGCCAACACAGGGAAGGGAAATGTGGGAGGGAGGAATGTTTGGGAGTGGGGCATAAGGGAACAGGAGGAAACAAGGGAAGAAGGGGACAGGGAGGTGGTGAGAGGGAGGAGCTTAGGAGGAATGTCGAGACTGGAGGACTAAAAGAATGGGCAGGTGGTCATGCCCTCTGAGGGAGGAGGGATCGGGAGAGAGAAAGGGTTTAACGTGTGAGAGGTGCCAAAAAGCCTGCACAATACGGAAATACATGACATGGATTTAGAACTTAACAATTTACAGAAAGACAGGTCTAGCAGCGGGTGAGGGGCCAAGGAATGGACTGCAGTGTGCTATCAGAAGAAATGAAGAGTGCCATGGGGAACCTAAGGGTTCTTGCATGTGCAGTGCTTGCGATTGGTATCTTTATAATGGTGGCATTAATGAGCAGGTCTATAAGATGCAAAATCGATTAATTCATCAGAGGTGGTACGATACAAAAGCGCTGTTACCGAATGATACCCTGGTCAGCAGCATGCATTCTGGTTTCAAACCAAGCCAAGATCGTAACCAAGTGGATGAGGGAGCTGCCAGGGGAAACCAGCATGGCCCACTTCTAGGACCTGAGTCCAAGCTTACCACCCGTACCAGCAAAAGGGGTTCGCCAAAACACTTCCTGAAGCAGTGTCAGGCCGGTTCACTTCCTTCCACATGAAACCCAATGAAAGAAACCCCCAGCTACCACTGCCAAGAGACACCCTTTGATGACCCCCTAGTAACTATCAAAGTATGGTCCCATGGTGGAAGCTGCAACCTCCAGATCCAGGATCCACCTTGACACAGAAGATCATGTTGGAGATTTGCAGCTGCTGAAAAAAACGAAACAAAACTTAATGTTTCATGAAATGCAATAAGAATAAACTTATTTCATATGAATTTATAACTTTCTAAATGTTTTTCTGGATTTCTTTGTATGCTAATACGCTCCCTCACCTGTGTGTTGCCATCCCCTTACTCCAGCCGTTGCTGCTTGTACCCCCTCCACTGCTGCTGCTGTCCTCATCTGTCATTGGCATCATAACGGTCTGAGTCTCAGAGCTGTATAGCACGGCACCATGGTTGGGCACAAAGCTCAGGGACAAGGGCTGACCCCACGCCGCCACCAGCAACCTGAGACACGCACAAAATAGTATGTCAAAGGGGTATGTCACCCGACCCCTCCCGGTACGTTGATGGAGGGATCTAACAACAGATGTGGGATGAGGTGTAAACTGTGTCTTGAGGAATGATGGTAATACGTGTGGGAATGTGGGTGAGCATCCCAAGGCACAACCAAGCAGATGCAGCAGCAGAACACTGCGCCAGAGGCACATCAGAAAGGATGGACCTGAGGCCTTCCCAAACATGCCAGCTTACCCAATCAGCTAGTACTGCGTTGATAACAAAATCCAGTGACCTAAATGCCGCGCCAAGCATCCCAACCAGGTAGAAAGTGTCAGCTTTTTCCACCTTACCGTTGCCCTGACATCCCCCAATACGCCTCATAAAGCCACCTCATCCCAAGCTGTCTGCTATAATGCAAGGTGGATCCTCCTCCCACCTACCTGTCACAGTCCAGACTGCACATGAGCCCCAGTCCAAAGGAGCCCCTTGCGTTCTTAAGGAACCGCACCCCCGCAGCAAACAGGTCCATCTCCAACCAGTTATCCACAGCTGCTGCCATCCAGGCCGCCACCAGTCCCTCCTGCTGCTGCAGCCGCTGTGCCCATGTGGCACTGCTTGTGGTCAAGTACGCTGCTACAGCTGTGGTCAGATGGTTGACCAGGTCAACTTTGGCGGTTGGTCCACCCAAAGCAGCCAGCATGAGCTTGGCGGCAGCACCAGGTGCAGCTGCAATAACAGATGCAATTGAAAAGATTGAATACGGTATGACAGTGTATAACGAAGCAGCGTTCTTCAGGCATGTTCTTAAAAGTTCCAAAACAGGCACCACACAAGTGGGAGCATGTAGAAAATACTGCAGCAGTACAGGCATTGGCCATTCATGTTGCTGCAGCGTCTCAAGCAATGCAGCTGAATGTGCTAGAGCTTGGAAATGTATGGGCCTACAGGTCGTCCAGCTGCTGTCAGACATAGCATTGAATTGACGTTGACTGCCCTACTATCCGCAGCAGCGACATGCCACCATCCCAATGATTACTACACTACATGGATTGCCAGAGCAAAACTGATATGGCAGTCATTACTGGCCAGAAGTGTGGATGCCTCTGTGATGCGGCATTACTCACCATCTTTAGTAGTAGCAGCAGCATCCACATGCCCAAGTTCATGGTCTGCCCCCTTGCCGCTTTGATCGCTGCTGCTCCTGTTTTGTAGGAATGCCTCAAAGGCTCCTTCCACCACTGCTGCTACCTCCTGTAGTTGTGCCTTGGTAGCAGCAGCAGCACCACCACCTTCTAGATCATGATGGTGTGCAGTACTGCTGCTGCTGTTGTGGCCCTTGCTGTGCTGTTTGTGCATCAGCTCCTGGAAGTCTCTGTAAGTGAGCCTGGTAGTGTCAATGTATGCTAGGCGGATGGAAGGAAACCAGAGGCCCTGCAGGAAAGATAAGGTGGGATTGGAAAGTATTAGACACTCATCTGGTCAGGACAAGAGCACTTGACTTTTCGATGGCGTAAGTCGGCGTTACATTTACGACTGTGTTGCTATTCTTATACCTGCTGTATCGCATGCATATGGACATGTCAGTATCTGCAAAGGTAGGAGTCTTGGGCTTTTCAGCCCAATGCATGTACCTGTTGTACCCTGCTCGGGCCGACAGCTGCAGCACAGTAAGATGACGGCAGCTCAATGCAGGGAGGTTGTTTGTTTGAAACCTCTGGTACATGTGCTCAAGCTAGAAAGCCTGATGACGTCTAGAAAAATGGTGAACTTTTACCGTGTTCTATAATTGTTGGGGTGATCTAGTTGTGCAAGGTTGCAAAAAGCACACTGAGTGTCCAGTACTCACCTTCCATTGCTCATCGCATTTTGGAACAACATGTCACAGGGAAACCCCCATACATCTGAAACCTTGCGCCTCAGCTATATTTTAACATACAGCAGAGAATGCCTTGGCATAAGACCCAGATAGCTAGACAGCCTGGATCATGCCTTTCAACCCAAAGACATATGAAAGGCCGTCTTACGAAATGCCTACCTGAGTCCTAAGCAGCTCCCCCATCCCAGCAATGCTGACTGAGTCACAGTTGGCAGGTGGAGGGGTGCCCAGCATCACATGGAGGAACTCTGCAACCTCATGATGGGTGCGCTCCTGCAATCAGGCAGGAATTAGTGGGGGGGCGATGGACTGGGGCTGGCTTAAGGGACGAGACGTGAGGAGCAGAAAGAGTGACAGTAGCGGCGGGCATAATGGGGGGGGATGTGGGGTCGGGGACATGCAGCAGCCAACTCATGAAGGGCGCAGTCCACAGCGAGAGGAAGAGTAGCTCAGTGCAAATGCTGCAGAGGGAGTGTTTAACTCAATAGATGCACACAGTCGCTGCTACCTCTGGTAAAAAAGCCGAATGTTTTATCAACCAGTGACCTACCAGTGCCTAGCAGTATGAGAGGATCAATGCATATATAAAGTGCTGGAGTACGCACCAAGCAGCGTGGTGCATCAAGAGAGGAAAGGGAAAGTGGCAGAATTATTCATACAATGCCTGATGATTTATCAGTGTTGTATGAAGCACAAGGGCTTCAGCTAAATGTGGTTTAGGTCAGTAGGTAGGTGGCCGCTGTTGTTCTTCCTGCCACAACAGAGGCCCTGTGTATGTCATACAGACTACAAAGCATGCACAAATCTAGCTGCCACCAATGGTAGGCAATGGAGACTGCGTGTGTCAGCCTGAGAATAATCCTAATGGGAGTGGTTTTCTTTAGGGGTGCTGCTACTGGGCATACCTGCTCCAAGAGCTTCCAGAAGTCAAAGTCTCCATTGAGGCAGACATACACCTCAAACTGCTCAAGATGCTTCACAAAGCGAGGCTGATGTCCCTCAGCTTCAGTGACCCTCCACACGGGGACATCTTTCTCCGGTGGGCTCCACTGGTGAGGGTGGGACTCTGACTCTGTAGTGTTACTGGAGGTGGCAAAGCGAGTGTGGCCCATGAACAGGCCGGTAGACCCCGGGAATGCATGTGGCCTCCTGCCCATGGCACGCTGACACTTGCGATATACCTCATCTTGAAGGTGAGCACGCTTCCCTGGGGCGGAGCGTACCCGCACGCCTTGCACGCCTTTGCCACCTGAAGACCCTTTCAAGGTGACGATGCCACCACTTTGAGCCCCGCGTTGCATCGAAATTGCAACCTGCAGTTTTTGCATCGAGACATTGTACGTCAGAGCCACTGGGCAAGGCGCCTAACAGACCGCCGTAGTCTATCAGACCCCTGCTACATATGCCAAACGGGGAAGCGAATTGGCGGCAAGGTGCACAAGCTAGCAGAGTAGACTGGATATTTAATATGATAGCCTTCTCGAGGGAGCTGGGGGTCCTGTGCGTTGCTGACTCACTTGCGTGCGCAGGATATTGAGTACATCTACAGGGCCTCCCGGCGCTGCCCCGGCAGCTAGGGCCAGCAAGAGACCAATGTTCCCACACATGTTGGTTGATCTTTGCAGTCAACTGCTGCACTTAAACTAAGCAGCCTGACGTCGACCAGCAAACGAGGAGGGACCACGCTAGGCGAGCGACATGGCGAATCATATGGCGTGTAAGTACATTGCCTTAGCGCACGTGAGCGGACTGATTCTTCGCATCCATGCTAGTCGCCCTTTGAGCAGCACCCGCACATGCGCCAGTTACCAGGTGCTGTCCATGGTCGTTAGCTGCAAGTTCACATGATTAACACTTGAGTTCCTAGTGAGACACCAGGAACTTCCTGGTAATTTGCCGAGCACTAGCTTCAACAAAGGGGGAATGCCTTTCGCTCACTGCGAGTTGAAGGACGCATACATCAAGGCCACTTGGCAAGCAGACCTTCCCAAGGAGTGCCCGCAGGAAGCAGCACCGTCTAGGACTTACATCTGCTCTGCCAGTGGCGTTGAGGAACGGCTAACTAATGCGGGACTTGCAGGGAGCAGTATACCTCCTCAGCCACCTCTAATCATTGACCGTTAATCTTGCTACGTACCCATGTCCTTGCCAGATGCACGGTGGCAATTTAAACGCCACAATGACTTTCCAAGCCCCACCTTACTTCTTATCCCGCCGGGTGTTTACAAACAACAGATTACAGATTACAAGTTGGCCCCACACCGGGGGCGCCCGTAACGGAGCCAAACTAGGCTCCATGGAGCCAAACAAACAAAAATTCAAGGTGCGGCAACCGCAAAGGGCTTTAAGGGGGCAAAGGGTTTAAGAGGATGGACTACAACAACAGTACTATACCGACTGTGGTTTCTAGCATCTCAAAACCTATCAACCTTGCGCATAAGGATTAGACAGAGCAGCATCAACGAAGTACCTAGTCCAACCGCATCGCCAGCACTAGAACAGCACTGGAATCCAGCGTAGCAGATGACTTGTTGCAAGGAACTTACTGGTCTACAGCAACAGAGGCAGCTCGCTGTAGCTCAACACTGGTGCTGCTGCTGCCAGCTTGACAGCTGTGAAAAGGTGCTGCTCCGCCTCGCCCTTCAAAGCCTGAGCTTTCCGTACAAGGCCTAGGTTGTACCACCCCACATGGTTATGCGGCTGGTACCGTAAAGCATCTGTCAGGTAGCTACTGGCTGCGGCAAGGTCATGGGAGCTGCCCTGCTTCCTCAGCAGTGTGCCTGCACAAAAATGAAAGTGGAAACATAGAGGCTCTCGGTCAATTGATAGAGCGCAGCTCCCGCCCATTTGAACACACCCAGGCAGTGAACAACGTTAGCGCTGTTTGTAAAGTGTCTATAATGCAAATACTGCAGTTCCCTAGAGATAGCACTCAAGATGACGCCGAGAGTACCATGTGGCTAGGTTACAGCAAAGTGTGCACCTGTTCCCACTCTGCAAAACCAGACTCTCATAATTTTCGGTGATTTCACCATTGTGCAGCTTGGATGATGCCGGGGCGTTTTTCAAAACTATGCAGCTTAGTTCATGCCCCTTAATACATCGGGATCCCTAGCATGCACGCAAGTTTATTGCCTGCTTTGAACATCCTTCACAAAATCCGCATCCCCAGCAGCAGAAACAATACTGTAAACATGTCTCATGTATTAGCAACTGCCTGTCTATTGACCTTTAGCTGCACATGCTGTGGACAGGGCCGACATCAGCCATTAGACTTATGGAGAAAATGCAAGGAAGACCTTATGAACACCAGACCACATACACTTCTCCATTCTGTGCTACCACAAGCTCTCACCGAAGCTTATGAGGGATGGTGCATGTGCTGGGTCCAGAGCCAACGCTGTCTGGTACGCCTCCTGAGCTGCAGCAAAGTTGCCTTCTGCCTCTGACACAGAGCCCAGGGCATGAAAGGTGGCCGCAGAGCGCGGTTTCAACTTCTGGGCCTGCTGCACGCAGAGAGTGGCATCCTGGGCCTGCCCTTGGCTGGCATACACTACAGCCAACTCACGCCATACCTGCAGCGAGAGAGACGAAGAGCTCTTGCAAAAGATCACGAAACAGTGGAGCACTCAGAACAGTCAATGAGCATGTTCTAATCTCCTGCCTCCACCATATTAGTATACAGAACTGGCGAGTCAGAGGCTTTGAACACCCCTCCGTCTCTCTTGCATGCCCTACTGCCCATCCCCAAGTTAACTTCTATAGCCGCCGTCTACTCGTCGATACCCTAGTATCACCAATCTCTAATTGACCCAAACCCCCGAGCACTCCCCAAGTTCCATCTACCCGTTCAGCTGCCTCACAGCCTGTTTAGTCCAGAAGTAAGCCACTATATGACAAAGTTACACCCGAGCATAACTCGCAACATGTCACCATCCGGCATTACAACAGCATTACAAACATACCAAGCGCCTGACCAACTCGGCTTTCCAGCAAGCATTCGACAGCTATGCAACATATGCCTGATCCCTTTACTGCTTCGTAAAGCTATGAGCTTCTCCTTCCTTGCGCCTGAAACCTTACTGAGCTACTGCTCGCCCCTTGCCCACCTGAGCTTCCTGCTGCCTGTACATCTCTGCCACTGCTCCAGCGCCCTCTGCACCTCCCAACGCCGCCCGCTTGGCAGACAGTTTCTTTTTGGCTGTACCCAGCACAGACAGCCCCTGGTTGGCATCCCCCAGGGCCAGCACCAGCTGGGCCTTGATCCTCAGCAGCAGTGTGTCCATGCAGCTGGGGGAACCATCACTCCGAGTCAGGAGAGCAGCACTGTCAGGCTTCTTGTAAAAAAGGGCAAGGCCGGCGTCTGCTATCTGGATGGCCGCCTGCAGCTGCTGCCTGTGATAAGATTCAACAGTATGTGAATCAAATTGCACAGCAACGAGTTTGTTAACAATATAACTGCATAATCCGAGGCTATGCCGTAATCACCGCATAAAACATGACGTCGTGCTCGCGTGCTGCACGGCCCGAAGGGCAGTGCAGTGGTTCTCTTAACAAATAATATGGTTGCATTGGTAGTGCAGCTGCCCATGAAGTCACCAAAAGGTACCAAACCTTGCTTCTTGGCTTCCTTCAACACCTTAATAGCACATTCTATACAGTATACACCACCTCAGACCAACAAAGCAAGGGTCCAAGACCATTGCCAGCAAATGCTGCGTGCGGTATTACCATAGAAGACACCATGTGCAGGACATTTATAGAGTGAGAAGCTGTATGCGGAGTCTCATTCCCCATTCCAGGTTGCATACACTTTGTTTACTTCTGTCACATCTTCAACCACTCACCGTGCTGAGAGCAGGAGAGCGAGCAGCGCTAGCACAGCAGGTGGGCTGTGAGACCCTGGCTGCCCATCTGCAGCTTCTAAAGCACTGCGTGCATCTGCTACTGCTTGGTCATAGTGCCCCCCTTCAGCATTCATGAGGGCTTTCAGGTAGAGGGCTCTAGGAACTAAGGGTCCCTCAGCTTGCTTCAGGACATCCTCTAGGACTTGGCGTGCTTCAGACCTGAACACCACAAATGCGTGGCTTGGCAGAAAGCCTTCGCTATTGCCTCATCGGTATGCATAATGTCATGCTGTTTTCAAACGTGACGGGTCCCTGTCCTGTATTGTTCTATACTGCTCTGCTTCCCATGCAACTTCGTTTCAGCTGCAAGCTCATGGTACTCACATGAGAGGTGATATTTTGCATGCAACCCTGTCCAGGCCACAATTGCCGATGCTTGCTGCACAGGTGATGGCATGCATTCACCATGCACCACCGACCCACAACATTTTACATACCGGTATGCTATGCTGCACATGGCTTGGCTGGCCTACCTCCTGCTTGTCCAAGGGCATTCTTCATGTGAGTGATCATCAAAGCTGAAATTTTGCTCCTATGAATCTAAGAATCCTAAAGTGCTTGCCTGTACTCTGAGCGATCTGATTGGGCCATGACAGGTGTGCGTGCCATGGCACCCAAGCCTACTGCCAGGGATATATAGCACTCTTGCTGCTGGACTGGTGCCATGGATTCTGTGTCCGCAAGGCTCCGTGCACTCCTGCAAACAGAAAAGCACCTCTGGTAACCTGAAGCAGAGTAGAAGAGCTGCAAGCTTGGGTGCCGTTATGCTGCATGAGGTGCAGCTGACCTTGCCATGCGAAGGCCTTCCGGCCATGCTGCGCTCCCTAAATGCAAACAGGTGTCCACCAGCAGGATGTGTGCATCAACATGCTCCTTGTGGGCTTGGAGAACTGTCTCCAGCAACAGCTTTGCCCTTGTGTAGTGGCAACCGGCTAGCAGCTCCAAGGCAGCTTTTAGCCAGTGCTCTGGGGCTGTCAGTACGGGGTACGTGCTTAATGAGGCGCAGATGGTCTGCTCTGTAGGCGGAGACATCCTAATGATCTATGTCCTGGGGACCTCGTGCAGTTACGGCATCACATGGGGCATGAACCCAAATGACAAAGAGTACTCATGGAAGCAATTCCCATTACGTTCACGGCGATAGAAGCCCGCTCTTTGGCCTAATGACATCGTTTCAAAAACTAGTGCTTCATGACAGTGGCTCCACCACTCGCAAGTTGACGTCAGCCAGGTGAGTCACCAGGAAGGAAACCAGCCTTGCCGGACAATTTTGCTTAGCATTAATGCCTTGCATTCACCAATTCCAAAACGGTGTATGCATTCCATTCCTTCGAGGTATTGCTCACGATTGGGGTTGTACAAAGGCGATAAAAACATGCAGCTGGCAACGTCTCCCGGGTTGCTGCTCCCAGCCCGGCGCAGATTGGATATGGGAGTGAAAGCACCCAATACGCCAAGCTACCGTAAACCAGATTCCCTGCCATTATCCAGAAATCGCACTCAACAGAGCAGTGCATGCCTTCTGCGCGTGGCAAGTGAACAAGCCACAGCGGTCGAAACAACTGCATTGGACAACCTTTACAATGAGCAGATGGCGAAGCAAATGCATTGGAGCAATCCCTTTGAATACCACTTCGACAGGGGCTTATACTTCCACGAAGTCAGTCCTAATCTGTTCTGTGGGACACAGCCAAGGAACCCTGAGGAAGTGCGCGCGCTGGCCGACTTGCATGGCATCAGGACCATTGTGAACCTGCAACAAGACGGTGACATGCAGTACTGGGGCATTGACTTTGGAGCCAACGAGCGAGCCTGCCATGAGCATGGCGTGAGGCTCATGCGCACACCGGTAAGAATAGCTATTTATCCGCTGATGGATCATACATGGCCAAAGCTGTTGCTCAAATTGTGGTGCTTGATTCGCAGGCTAGAGACTTTGATCCGCATAGCTTGCGCAACATGCTGCCCCAGGCAGTCAGAGCGGTGGTGGAGGGCTTGGACAGGGGTGACAGGTGAGCAGGTGTATCATGAATAAAAGCTTGCCCAGTTAGAGGCAGCATGTTAAGAAAGCGTACATATGTTGGGAAACTAGGTTATAGTTAATGCTGTGGCCTGTGCTTGCTGTCATTTGACCGCTTTCTGGAGCTAGAGCACAAGCAACACGTCAGCCTGGGTTGATCTATTCTCTCCCCTAACTTATCTCTACAACATCCAGCTTTGCAGATGTCGTAAGTATTTCCAGTTGCTGAGCACTTTCTGGAGGCTGCGCTGTGCATCCTACACTATTCTGGAAGGACCAGCAGGCAGCAGATATGGCACGACGTTTGTGAGTTAGGAAGAGGAGCCTGCCCTTATTACACATACTGGTTTCCTCTGCATAGTCTCACTATGACCTGATCACATCTGGGTGACATACGAGTGAACACTTGGGTGTTCTGCAAGATCATCATCTTATCATCTGGTCAACTTACACTTGCCTACCAGCGTCCCTGGGTGGACGACCACCATGCTTGTGCCTCATCTATGAACTATATGTGTTGGCATCTGAGTTTCCTTTTATTTGCCTGCCTCTTCCTCAGGGTCTATGTACACTGCACAGCAGGCCTGGGCCGTGCCCCTGCAGTCTGCATCGCCTATCTCTACTGGTATGCAGACCGTCACTCAGACCAGCCTCTGTCCTACCTAGATGATGCTTACACGTCCGTGACTACCACGAGGCCGTGTGGCCCCAAGAAGGATGCTGTGCGTGGTGCTACTTTTGACTTGCTCAAAGGTCATGACAACAGGGACTTTGAGCACCTGCCAGACCATGCCTGGGCCACATTGTCCCGCCATGACATGGCCAACATTCAGGACAGGGTACGCCATGCTTGAGAATGTGGCAATCAGCAGCTGCAGCAGCTGCTCTGGGACCCAGAGCAGAAGCATAGGTCACAAGAGAGGTAGAACGTAGAATCAGTCTCTCACAAGTATTTTGTTTGTTTCTGAGACGACCATGCACTCTGAGCACTCTCTTGTCTCCTGTGCCTCGATGGGGAAGCTATGCGTAGCAACTAGCAGCTGCAGCCATTCTAGCAGCGGTAGCAATGCCATGTGGCATGGCAGTCTATGGGGCGGCTCATCTGTGGTGCGATCATTGAAGCACCACTATTCCAGCGTAAGCAGGCCATATGATTCCATAGGACCTTGCAGCTGGGCCACCCACATCTCTGGAGATGGAAGTCAATTCCAATGTTGTCCCCTGACAGCACCCTTTTTGAGGGTGGAAGCATATGTTCAATGCTGATTGGCACCCAGTTTTCTTCTGGATGCGGGCTAATGGATGCTCCTGGCTGCTGTTCAATTATGGTCCTGGCTGTGCTTACTGGGGAAGTTCATGCTGCAATTGAATTGACTGAGGGTATATCATCTGCAACCCCTGCCTTACCTGTGGGAGTTTGGTGTGGAGTAAGTAGTCTACGAAGGGTGTGTTATGGAGTGCTGAGGGGTTTTCAAAAAGCAGGGTTACAATATAGGGCCAGCGCTCCCAAGCTCGATTCATGAGGTGTTGATGAGATGTTCCGATCAATAGGGTGTGGGAAATCCCAGTTGTGGAAGCGGGGGCACATGCATGTGATGAGTCTGTGTTGGCCTTGTTCTGACCTCCCTGAGTGATGAGCTGCATAGCATGAGGGAGGTGTGATTCATTGCAGGGTCCAATGCACACCATTGCATCCATCAGATGGATCAGTGCTGCGTGATGAGATGCGTAACTGCATGTTGCTCAGAAGCTGAATGTGTGGGAGGGAGAGATTGACTGATGTTCCAGAGCTCCCGTGTTGTACTTCATTTACACTTAGGGCATAGGAAGGATGAGACAGTCTTTTTTGGGTATGAATTAGCTCATGGTATATAGGCAGATGAGCGGCATGTTCAGCAGAAGTTTTTTGTCCCTGATAGGTGGCGCTCTCTTCATAGGAAGCCTGTTGCAGTTGGACAGGACTTCCAGTACATACTATCACTTCTTTCTTAGGCACATGCTGCTGTATGTTTGACCCTGTAGAGCGCCCTATTCCAGGCACTCAGCAGCTCAGCAGTGCACTTTGGGTCAGACAGCCTTGCTCAGCATCTGATGCTGATGCCCTGTCAGAATTTTTGGATGTGTCAGATGTTCCCGTTTGTAGGGCAGGTGTGTGCCTCAAGGTCGTGGTGGGTGAGTCTCAAAGTGTAACATGGGCAGTGTAAAGGCAGCCTTGTACCTGCAAGGCTGTTTCGGGCATCTGCATGGACCGTGTTGTGTATCATAAATGTGTGGAGTTGGCTTAAGTGTTAATGAGGGATCCGGCGCCCGGTGGTGGCTGATGGCCGATGATCTCCAAAGGTTTTGCACTTTGCACTTTGGGGGCCTGGTACATATGATTTTGGTGCTTCACACTCGTCCTCGTGACATTGTTTAGAGCACTCGCCGAGACCTCCGAGTGTGGCATGTTTAGGGACACAGGAGTGGCATGTTTTGTCGTTATTACAGGGCATTTTTGCATGCATGAGGCCGTTGTTGGTTTGTTGTTGTATACAGGTACTCCTATCCAAGCTACCGTATGTGATTCGCCTGGTTTTGTGCGAAAAGGCTGCTCAAGAGAATTTGCATAATCAAGCACCTGCTTGATAAACAGAACATGAATGGAGAATGAAGAGATCTGCATGAACAATGCGGGTTTTGTTGCTGCTGAGTATGTATTTGCAGCGAAATAGCAAGCTGCAGCTGCATGAGTTCGTGTTCCAAGGAGGCTGCTGTTGCAATCATGTGCCGGAGGATTTGTGGACCTCCCATATCAGCGGATAGTAGCCCTAATGTTCGACAAGGGCGGCAGGGGATGGAAGAGATACATGATGTGTGTGTGGTGCTGGAGGACTGGATATGCGGCTTGGAGTGGGTTTAGTTGGCAAACCCATTGGCAAGCACGCGGTGCTACAGCACTACTAAAACTGATGTGAATGCTATGTTTTGCGCTGTAGCATATTGGCTGAGGCGTATATATGTGCTGGGTGTGGCCTCATGGATTGTTCTCATGCGGTGGCATGGAAACTGCAGCTTTCTTTGGCGGGTTTTAATGTGGGGATGTATCATGCACGCCCAGAATCTGGGTACGAAGGAAGTCGCTCGTGGCATCCATGCCATGTGGTCTTTTCAGTATGGGGAGGATTTAGGCGGATGGTTGGATGGTCATTAGGAGACTTGATAGCTGCTCGTTTTTGGATAGAGTTGACTTGCATGTATGCATGGTACCATCATCACCGGTATGTTTGACCAGTGATTAGTTTGTTGAGCTAACCGCCCTAGCTAACCTGCGGCGGGTTGTGCAGCATATGTTGGCGAAGCTGGTACATAAAGTGCGTGTCTTCAGAGATGAAGACACTGAGTGGGTGTTTGATCTGCAGCTTGACAGATTTGAATCGAGTGAAGATGAAGGTTGTGGTGATGTTTCTAGTGATGAGTATGAGAACGAATTAGTTGAAGTTGATGATATTAGTCAGTTTGGTTTTTTGGAAGCCCCTTGAGCCTCGTGTTGGCTCCGGGTTTTTTCTTTTTTCAAATGTAACATCCAAACCGTGCAGTAGCTGCGACTGGCAGCCATACTTTGTCCATGTAGTTGAGCATGTTGCTCTCAGCGTATTAAAGTGTTGATATGGATATCCTTATCCTTATGTGCTTGCCAGTCGTTGGATGAGGCCCAAATACCAACTGGACAAGGTCGGCTCACAGGACAAGGTCTAGGTTTGGGGGGGTTGTTGCAACCTGCTTTATTCGCTGCACCCTGCTTTATTCGTTGCAGCGCTGCATGACAAACCCCTGCTTTTCTTGTCGCATCCCTCTACCCTGCTTTGATTACCTGCATCCAACCTCTGAGCAACTATGAGCCCTCAGATGTACAGATGGCACCAGTGTATCGGACTCGTTTTGGGTTTGCAGGCGGGAGCTCCAGTTGGTGAATGTTCTTTGAGTCTTGGTTCCGCGCCCCTTGCATCAGCTTCACCTACTGAGGGGACACGCTATCTTGGCCTAATTTATGACACAGCAGCCTCTGCGGGCACTATGGCAGCTCACAGGGCCTCCTGTTTTTCCTCTTCTTTTCATGCTGCTACTGCTCAGATGCGTGCGGCACCAGACTTTCCCTGTGCACTCCCAGCCTTCTTGAAATTGTTGCACACTGTTATGGAGCCAGCTGGTTTGTATGGGTGTGAACTCTGGGGCCTTCTATCTATTCCGGGTTTGTGGTCGTCTGGTTGGACCCTAGCTAAATTCTATAGCCTTACAGATCCTTTGGAGGTTAAGCGGTGCCGTCTGGTCCGTCAGTGGTTGCAGCTCCCTCAGTCTGTGCCTCTTTTGCCTTTGTTACATGAGCTTGGATCTGAACCTCTTGTGCATTGCTATGTTCGGCGTGCTGTTCGTTTTTATAACTGCCTTGTTGAGTTGGATGCTGCTTCAGTGTATCGAAGTGCTCTGCAACAGAACATTGATGATGCTCTCTCCACTCGCTCCCGTGCCCATAACTTTGTGGGGGCTCTTTTTCAGGTGCTACGGATCCTTTTGCCCCGTGAAGGTGGTCTTACTCGCACCTTGCGAGCTTGCCTGCCTTTGGATATTGATGGCATTGATGAGGCATTGCATACTCGGTACACTGAGCACATTCAGCGTCTGTCCCAGGTTGTCAATGGTCCTGGGTCCCGTACTGGTCTGTATTTCAGGGTTGTTGGTACACATGTTTTGGGTGTTGTCCCTTCTTTTTACTCATGTCGACTGTCTCATGGTGTGTTGGTACGTTTCTTGCGTTTTCGTCTTGGTTGCCATCATTTGCGTATCCATACTGGGCGTTGGCTTCCGCCCCTCCTTCCGCATTCTCAACGCACATGTTTGCGGTGTCGCTCCACAGTAGTTGATGATGAGGCGCATTGTTTGTTCATGTGTGAACACCCCACAATTGTTGAGGCTAGAGATTTGTTTCTGGCAGCTGTGGTTCCCCCCGTGGCCGCGTTGTCCTCGCTCAGGTATGCTGATTTCTGGGCACTGTCCGCCACTGGCTGTGTCCCTCTCTCGGCCTTGGTCAAGTATGTGGCCGTGTGTGTTCGTGTCTGTTGGTACTGCCATCAGTCCGGTGGTACTGATGTGGTGGACTTACCGGATATCTTGCTCCCGGCAGGTCAATATTTGGATCTGTTTGATTCGGAGTCGGAGCCAGATGTTCCTAGTGATTCGTCTGATGAGGAACTGGTTGAAGTCTAGATAGCTACATGTTTGGGTATTCGCCTTGGTTGGTGTGCTGGCCGTCTTGGGTGGTACATCTGCGGTGGACTTACTGGACATCCTGCTTGGTTGGTGCTCTGGATTGTGTTTGATTTGGATACACCCATCAGTCTCCTGCTGGTGATTGGTTGGTGGTCTGGAAGCCATTGTGTTTGGATCCATCCGATGGTGTGTTTGGTCGTTTCGACCTAGCAGCCCTTTGCGGTTGCCACACCTTAAATGTTTGTTGTTGTTGATTTGTTTGCCGTGTCCGTAGTTGGATGTCTGCTTGGGTATTCCTCTTGCTTGGTGGTATGGATTCCATTGTTTTTGGACCCATCCGATGGTGTGTTTGGTCGTTTCGACCTAGCAGCCCTTTGCGGTTGCCGCACCTTAAATTTTTGTTTATTTGTTTGAGATGTGGTACTGCCCAGGCAACACACTAGCTGTTTGCATGGTTGCTTGTTGCAGCACAAGGAAGCACATATGATCCTCATAAATCTATAGCTGAAGCAACAGAATGGTTGGAGTGCCATTCTGCTGGAGTTGAGGTACCATGTTCTCATGGACCTGCTTGCCGGGTATTCATCTGACACAGATGACAACACAGGCGGAAGGGAACCATGCAGTAAACGTGTAAGGGATGGCGAATCATCCCCACACTGCGAGACTTCAGTTGTTCAAACAGAACCGAGAGCGTACAAACACCCGCGTTTGGACAGTGCGGAAGCTGTTCCCAACCTTGCAGGTACGGTGCATTCACATGTGATCACAGAGTATGCGCCTGATCCCATGCGAGCATCTGTCACCATGCTTGCTTACATGCCTCTCATGGCTCAGGGTCTTTGCCCCCACCAGTAGGCAGTGGTGCCCAACCACCCCCTGCCCGCAAGAGAGCTTTCGCACACGTGGAGGGGAACTTTCCCACGGTAGTGTTTATACCAGGTGAGTGGCTGAGAAAGTCTTACCTCCTGCGCATGTCCTGCATCCCTCGGGATGCAGCAACCACCCAATTGTCAAACTGCGAACTGCCACGACAATGAAGCAGCAGCCCAATCAGCTGTACAGCCTGTGCTGCCATCTTTCACACGGCCATTTGGCATGGGCAGCTCGGACCTTCCACACCTGCTGTCTTCTATTGGGCATTTCTTCCACACACAATGTTGTAATACCCTGTGCAGGAGTCTGTTTTGACAACCGATTTCCAGCGACAGCTTGGGGCTTTCTCACCTGCCTTCTGTGAAAGGCGCTCCTCTCCCACTTCACATGCCACAGGCTCCTCCTGCATGGCACCAGCTCTGTATCAGCACTGCTCCATTACCAGCCCAGCAGGCAATGATGAAGCAGCACCTTCTTGCTAACTACAGGCATGCTAAGGGATGTTTGTATAATTATCATAAGAGGTCCATAGTTGGTCCTGTGCAGCAGCTTTTGTAAGTCCCAAGATCCTCCTTAAGGCTTTTTTTGCAGTTGTACCCCCTTGCTGCAGTTAGATATGCTGGTCCAGCCTCCTGCATGCAAGTATCCTTGGACTCACTCTTCAAGCAACTTTCCCTAATATCCCTGCTCTGCATGATGTTTTACAAGCTGCTTTTCCTATATCCCAGTTGTCCAGAAAGGCAGACACAGTTCAGTGTGCAAGCAATCTTTTCTGGGGGCCAATCCTTGCTACAGCTTTCTACCTATCCCCTCCGGCTTTTCTGCATGTTCCCCTTCTGCAGTTGAACATCCTTACTGCAGTTAGAAGTGGGTCTTTGACGGCTCGCTGCAATGGACACGCCTAGGACGGCTGCTAAACTGCTTTGTACATGGCAACCTATCCCCAACCCCCATTCTCGCAGGAGCACATGCCATTGGCCCTGTGATCTGCTGTCTGCTTAATAAGGATCCCTTATGCCTTTCATGTAGTAACACATTCCTGCTGAACCTCGTCCGTATGCAGCTTCTCCCCTTTTTTTCCTGGGGCCCACCTGCCAAAATCCCTCATCTTTGCAAAAACCCGGTTGGAGTCATGCTTGGGTGCTGCATGGCCCAGAGGGCAGTGCAGTGGTCTCTCTTAACATCTTTGCATAATCATTAGCTGCCACCTTTGCTGTGCAGGCAGGCCCCTTGAGGCCTGTCACTGTCTGCACACAGACCCCACTTGAATTTCATTAATTTATTCACCTCTGAAATTCTGCCGCCACGCTTCTTTGCTTCCCCTTCCCTTGATGCAGTGTCCCAGTGTGGTCCCCTTCACCTCCTGTGCAAGCAGCTCACATCCCGAGCCTCCAGCCAGCTCTCCCTCAGCCTGTACCCCTGCAACCCTCAACAACCTGTGACAGAGCCTGCCAAGGAACAGCAGCTGCCATACCACATCAGCTTGTCAAGGACAGTAGCAATACGCAGGGAGCAGATCAGCCCTCTTAAAGCTGCTCTGAAGCAGAGTCTTATTAAGTGCAAGCGTGCTGCTGTGGCTTTGAAGGGGCTGGCTACCTTTGCTAATGATGAGGGGTCCAGGAGCTTTGTGTCTGTCATGGTGGAGCAGGGGCATGAAGAGGTGAGCGTGTCCTGTACATGGTGGTGAAGTTGATCACGATGTACTGCTTCAGACGTCTTTTAGAGCACAGTATGTTTGGGGTTATTGAGGGGGATGATGCTTGGACATACATAGGGGCTCAAGGGCCCCAGTATGCTCTGCTTGTATTAGCATGTTTCCTAGGTAGTAGAACAACGGCATACTCACGGGAGGTGGTGCTCAGCCTGCATGTGTATCAGCACCCATGTATCAGTGATGTACCTGCATTTCATGGAGTCTTCTTCTGTGCGGATCTTGTTATATCGTTATCATGGTCCTCCAGTGTCCATTGAGCAGTAATACCTTCTGGACTGGAAGCACCTTGGTCCCCAGTCACCCTGGCCTTCTGTCCTTTGTGTCTCTCTGCCGCTATGTGAGCCCCAGCTAGTTCTGTGAGCAGAACGACTTGCTATGACGTCTTACTTGGTCACGGCGGATTCACAGTGCTCCTCTATCTCCCTTCTGCAGGTATGTTCATTGATTGCCGCTGTGGCTGAGGCATTCAAATCACAAGGTCTGCCAGTGTTTTATGAGGTGAGGCTGGTTAACCAGCTCATGGGACAGTACTGCAGTTAGGACACGTTTCTGGGCCTCTCAAAAAAAAGTGCCATAGGCCCCGCACCTCCAGCCGTTTAATAGAACAGCGAGGTGGAACAATGTGTATAATCCCTTCAGACGGCGAACAGGATGTTAATGCTGCCAAATGGAAATGATAAATGGCTGTTTGTTGCATTGTGATTGCGCTTGTAGAGGTTGCTATGGGTGGCAAAAAGCAAAGGGAACACCTCTGCCTTGTCCTTCAGGGTTGATCTGTAGCTGGCACTGCGGAAGTTGCATGCGCTGCACCCTGCTGCAGTAGCATCTCGTACATGCTAGGGCACCAATGTAAATTACGTGGGTCTACAGTGTCTGATCGTGGCACTAGTGCAATATGACTCCGCCTCCATTGGTCAGGAAGCTGCTGGGGTGATGGTTTGCTATGGGCGTGTTGTAAAATAGGCTATCTACTCACTGCAGTTGCATCTATTGGCATCAATAAGCATTTCACAAGTGATCGTAGTTGAGTGAAATGTATATTAGTGTTGTTTGTGGTTGATCTGTTGATGTTTGTTGTGCTGTCTGTAGGACCCTCAGCCTCATGTTTCAGTGGCCTGGGCATCTGGTGAGGGCCATCAGCAGCTCAACAATGCAGTCAAGGAGGAGTGGAGGGACATGGGCCAGACACCACTCAGGTTGCTGGTGAGCACTTGAAGAGGAAGGGGCGGGGGGAGGGATGGAGTGTGGGAGTAGGGTTAGGTGGGTAAAGGGCAGCTATCGTCATAAAGGCACTGGGGCAAAGGAAGGGAGCTGAAGAGGAGGAACAGGGGCGGGGTAAAGGAGGCCAGGTTGAAGAGGGGCGAGGGGAAAAGATGAGAGTGAAAGGGGTGGAGCTGGGAACTTGAAAGGATGGGAAGGGAGGCTGTGGTGCAGGTGCAGTAGCATTTGAGGAACAGGAGGAGGGGGGCTCATCAGGGGCTGCTGAGGTCAGGCGGAAACATGGAAGGTGGGGAGGTGGAGGATGTTGAAGCAAAGTGCTGAAGCGGATTTAATGGAGGTGGGGCAGGGGAGGGTGGGCAGCGATGGGGAGGGCTGGTGGTGGAGTGAGGTTGGGTTTGGGTTTGGGCAGGGGTTTGAGTGGGTGGGGGGGGGGCAGGGGAGGGCGGAAGGTGGGGTCGAGCAGGGGGCCTGGGTTGGGTACGCGAAAAATGGTGGGATGGGCTGGGGGCTGGCCGGGGGTTTGTGGTGGGTGGGGGCTGGTGGGTTGGGGTTAGTAGGCAGTTAATTGGATGGGAAGGAAGGTTCCAGGGGGGAGGGGCGAGCAATGCGTGGGATGAGGAGTGTGGGGTGCGGGTCTCAGGGAGGGTCTCTTCAATGCTGGGCCATTGAATAGATTGCGATTTGGACGATTGGCAGACACATGGTAAGAGGGAGGGGTGCAGAATCACTCCAAAGGTCAGGGACCCAGACAGCAAAGATTATTAGGGTTGAAATCACCACGGTGTAGGGAGTATATAGAGGAACAAAACTGCAAACGATTGAAGAGAAATGAGAGGCAAGGAGGAGTAGCGAGAAGGAGGCTGACAGTAGGGCCTGAAGGAGAAGATGGTGCGGGGGTGGTGGGGTTTCAGTCAATTATGGAGACTATCTTGTGGGGTGCAAGGGGTTGCGGGACCTGGTGTTGGTCTGGGTGTGGGTCTCCAACAAACGGGGAGGCTGAACAAGACGGAAGATGCTAGGTCTGTAAGGCATGGGGAAGGGTGAGGGACAGGGACAAGAGCGATCGCAAAGGGATGGAGATCAGGGCCTCCTGAAAGGTTGCGGTGCCTGGAACACTTTTGTTGGGGGTGGAATAGGGGGCTGAGGGACCAGGGCTAAAGGAAGGGCATGGTGGAGATAGAGGTGTGGCACAAAGCAAAGAGGGAGGTGCGGGCATGCGGAGGTAGATAGAAGCAGGCTTTGGAGGATGGTACGGCAGGCTAGCAGGGAGGAAGCTTCAAGTGAGGCCTGGGAAAAACCCTGGTGAGAGAAAGACATGGAAGGGGGGAGCCCATGTAGCAAGAACAATGAAAGGGAGGACTCAGGAACATAGATGCAGAAAAGCACAGCTGGCGGCCATTGAGGCTGGGGTCGCAGAATATGTATGCATAGGACATGCGAGTGCTGCCCGGTCCAAGGGCTGTGCGGTGATCTATCTCACATGAGACATCGAGGAACATGTCAATTGGGGAAGATAAGCACACATGGATGTATAACTTGAAAGGGGGAAAGCTTGTGCCAGAACCTGCCCTGCATGTGTCTTTTATGATTTCCTCAGATAGAGCTATAACCTCAGTCGATATTGGAGGTTTACTTGGCAGCCAGAGAGGAGAACTGTGCTTGCAAAAGGATGAGCCAGACAGCTAGTGATCCGATTCCCGGACGAGTGTGTGTGTACGTTTTTTCAGATCTGTGCAGTAGTGCTGCTGTTCTGTGGGCCATGCCTTCCGCCTGCAATCTCTATTACTGTTCTGTTACAGGTTCATGAAGTGGTGGTCCAAGTGGGCAAGATCCGCACATCCATCCCCCTGTCAAGCTGATCAGGTGCTTCACTAACAGAACACTGCTGGAGAGATCTCTGCGTGAAGTGGGCATCAGCAAAGCAGAAGAGGAAGGAAAAGAGGTGGTGCTGGGGAGCTGCAGTGCATTCTGGGCAACGACATCAGTAGCAAGCATAATGTAAGCAGCAGCAAGGAGAGGAGGTGGCGGTAGGCAGGAGGTAGAGGTAGGCTCTGGGGGTAACTGCGGCAGCAGCAGTGGGATTGTGTGCAGTGCACCAGACAGGCGTTATCCTGTCGGCAGGGAACAAAGAGTGGCTCGGTGACATGGATCAGTGCGTTATCAGATTGTTCAGCAAGCTACCTCGTTACTGAGCTCAGACTGAGCTGCCTGCACGGAGAATTAACTAAGCAAAGCACCACAGGGCCACAAGGTCCCCCAATTGGCAGTTAAGGTTTATCACACCAGTGGAAGGCAGTGCAGAATATGTAGTGTTACACGAGCATGTTCTGTCTGCCTCATTTTGAGTGCTGCATGTCCAGCTGACTGAACGCTATAATACGTGTCTAATACGTGTCTATCATGACTTCACAGTAAATGGGAGCATGTCTTCTGTTGTTGCCCTTGGTGTATGATGTACAGACGCCTCTGTCAATGTTAAGTTCTTGGTTCCCCTAGTCTGCTGACCCTTGATTTTCCCGACTTTGTGCAGACGGATCATTCTGCCACTTCCTGCGACTTCCCTGCCTTCAGCGCAAGAGCAACACCAGCAGCGCAGTTGACCAGAGCTCCCTCTATCACAAGGTGTGACAGCTTAGGAGGGTGCAGTAGATGCAGCTTACTCAAGCGGAGCAGCGGGAGCACCTACTGCTGCTTCTGATCGGCTGGTGGTGGTGATACTCCGTCAGCTTTATGGCCACCACCACCAGCAGCAGAATTGGAACCGACAGCTGCCTCTGTTGTGTAGCTGTGCGGAGCGTGTCAACAAAGAGCAGTGGGATTTTCATTGTATATACTCGCAAAAGATTTTTGGCGCTGATGTATCTTGTCCAGCGTGGCCTCCTGAGTAATGTCATGGCGTCTGTTTTGATTGTGTCCGTGGTCGCTTGCATCCAACTCAGGCAAACATATTCTCTTAAAACTGCCGACTTATCGTCCTTGCCCTAGATGTACAGCAACTAGGTACCCCAGTGTATGGCTGCCCCCTTGAGTCCAGGCATCGGTCCACGGCAAGCTGCTTAGCTGAGGGTCGAAAAGTCGCAAAGAGTCCTTAGGACTCGCTTTAGCCAATATTGCGGGGTGAGTTGAGTCTGTTTTAGCTCGGCCACAGCTACGGCATGGAGCAGCACCGGAGCCCAAGCGGTGATCTAGTGAAGTTCGCGTCAAGCCAATCCACATCCTCAGGTTGTGACTATTGATCTGTTATCAGACCCCAACCACAGCAGGTGCACACGCTTGACCCGATCTAACACACCCTTGAAATTCATCCGCCTTTAGAAAACATTGCGCGCACCACTTGACCATGGTGAAAATTCGTAACTTTACAACCATCTCAACCACTGACACACGCCTGGGACTCAATGAGGTTGCCACACGTTCCAGCCGCACACACATGCACCCTAATGAGCCACTCTGGCATAACTGGCCAACTGCTGCCGCAACACCTCTAAGCTCTCGACCACCTCCACTGGCCCCAAGTCCATCATCTCCTTGTCACCTCCACCTCCAACAGCAGCTGTCATACCACTGTCCACTTCGCCAGTAACAGCCTTGCTCACATCCGCCCCTGGATGCTGCTGTTGATGCTGCTGGTGTGCATGCTTTCCCCCTAACTGATGATGCACATGGGCAGCTGCTTCAGCCACAACAGTCTCCTCTTTCCTGCTCCCTTCCACTTCACCTCCTCCTGCTGCTGCTGCTGCTGCCCCCTTCTCCTCATCTCCCACCACCTTATTCCTCAACACATGTATGCTCAGCTTCCTCCTGCCCTTACACCCTGGGGCTAAGTAAGACTCGTAAAACCCTACCAGCTCCTCCAGCGTGAAACCCCGCAGCACCTCCACCTCTGCCTCCCTGTGTGTGAAGTCATAGCGGGAGCTGAACACCTCATCCCACAAGCGGGACACCTCCTGGCTCAGGCTTTGGTCCTGCTGCATCTTAATGCTGATCAGAGCACCAATATGCCGCTGGAACTCCTCTGCAGACAGAGCCTGAACATACCAATAGAAACAGCCAAAGCACTATTGTGTCAGTACAGGCCCAGCCATGGTGAAAGCATCTAAGCATGTTCGCCCATGATCACTCACATACTGATTCAAATCAACTGTCTTACATAGCTTTCAAATAGCAGCACAAGGTGCCGTCGACTGGAATGGGGCAGGGAGAACACAGAAAAATGCTTTGAGAAGACCAGGCAGGGGGAGATCCACAGAAGCCACACATAGGTACAGCCAGATTATGCAATCTACTTCCTGCCCATAAGCTAGACTGCAGAGACATACATGTGTGCACAGAGCTAATCTATGCCCCTGCTCGTCCAGTGCACAACCCTAAACCAAAGCTTAACCATGCAATTTCTTCAATGTTTGACAGTAAGAGATACATTTCCCAGCAAAAGACATAGTTCTTCCAAGCCACGACCTCGGTAAACAACCCCCCAAATGCAGCACCACTTTCAACTGTCCATGTACCAGGCCTTGTACACACCCGCTCTATCACACCCCAAGGGTTCTGCCCTAAACCCTCCATCCTCCAAACCCCCAAGCCCTACCTTAAGCTCCTGATGAAACTCCTCCAAGAACCCCTCCACCCTCTGCTCCACTGTGTCTGCTGTGTACTTAGGTGTGATAACCGCCACAGTGAAGCCCAACACACCATAGTTCAGGCGTGCAAAGCTGTGTACTGTATATCCCAGCTGCTGCTTGGTGCGCAGGACATTGTACACAGGCTCATACAACACTTGATCAGCCAGGTCTAACAGAGCTCGTAGCCTAGCACCAGTAGCAGGACCAACCTGGACCACAGAACAAGTGGAACAAGCAGAGTTTACGACAGCGCACCATGAAACCAAACGCTGAAAAAGGCTGTATGTCCAAGCATGCGTCTCTTGCTCGGAAAGGGTACTTGAAGATGCATACCACAGGGCGATTTGGCAGAGCCCTTTAGAAGCAGCACTACCGTAGCAAGAAATGCACAGCATCACAGCTGGCCTGAGATAACCAGCAGCACTCAGTAAAAACCACAGGAGCTGCAGAAACAAAGAACTGTGGTGAGCCTTGAGCTGATGGCGTGGGTTTGTTTGGTCGTTTGCATAGCTGGTCTTGCATTTTGGTTGACCAATTGATTGGTTAATAGATGGCGAGCCTGGGGACAGCAAACTACCATACAAGCCGTAAAGAGACTCTTCTTACGATGGCTCTACAGCAGTTGCTCTTGCTCAGCAGTCCTTGAAGGATCCTCATCCAGAGGGTCCCCAAGGGATAACAGGTTCTTCAAAGCAAACATCACACTTGCCCGACAATGTCTTAAGGACCTGATTTACCTCACCCACCTGATAGTATATCTGCACCGCTGTGTTGTCCTCCTGCGGGTTCTTGGCTTGTTGAGTGTAGCAGCACCACCTCCCCTCAGGCAGCTCCTTAGCAGATTCAAGGGGGCGGGAGGAGGCAGCCAGGGTGCAGCCTGGACCCACTGCTGCTGCTAGCTGCTCACTCAGTGCTGCTGCTTCTGATGCATCTAAGTTGCCAGTCATCAGCAGCTCACAGTGACAGGAGGAGAGGTAGGTGGAGGCATACGCCTGCAGTGAACACACAAGCAGAGCTCATGCAGAGATCACAGAGGAGACACAGAGGAGTCAACCTCCTGGGTGGTTTGACCCAGGAATATCAGATGGCAGTTGCTAGTTAAGACTTTACCCTGTCTATGTATCACTCAGTTCAGCTCTCCTACGTGCAAGTCATCAGAGATTATACAAGTGTCCCTAGGAAGGTGACCCAACATCCACATAGAAATCACTGACTAAGCCTGAACGAGTCCTTAACATAGAGATCAGGGCACACCATCCAGGAACCACTCCCATGCAGGCCCCACCACATCTTGTACCCATGGGGTGAGACCATTGGGCCCAGTCTCAATAACAACCCCTCGCTTCGCTCGAGTGCACCCCCAAAGTCTCGAGAGAGTGCAATAACTCTCAACTCCGCCCCTTTTGAGCCCTTGCGGGAGTGCTATAACCCCTACATCCATCCCTCCATGGTAAAGTTCCAGCAGCAGCACCACCAGCACCACCCTTCCATTGCTTTCTTGACCTATGTGTCCACTACCCAGAAGTAACTGTGTTCCAACAGTTCAGACAGTAATAGCAGACAATTTCCCAGAGCCAAGGCAACCTTCCCCCCTGCTGCTCAACCCCGGCTCCCCACCATACATATCTTCACTATTCTGGAGTTCAAACTCCCCCCAGGACCAGCATCCCTATGCTAGCACATGTGCACCATTTCCTCCACCTTTTTCACACCCTTCCACACTTCCTACACCCTCCCACACTGTCTACCCCTTCCCTACAACCCCATACCTCCCCCGACATCACTCTACAACGCCCCGGCCACAGGGAACCAACCTCTCCCCTCCCTACTTTCACCAAACGAAGGGGTAACCCCCGGCCCTTTCTCTTTAGGCCTCCGCCCATCATCTGGACTCTGCACCCCATTGTTAGCTCCACACCCTCAATGCTTTTGACCTCCTCCATGCTTTAACCGCAGCTCTAAGCATACTGTCTGTAGCCCAGCCCTGCACATCCTCCTACACCCGCCCTCTCTCACGGCCTCCTCCAGAGTCCCCCATAAATGCAGAAGCTAGCCACCAGTGCACAGCTTGCCACCCACTAAGATGCCATGCCTACCTTGGCTGCTGTCGTTTCCACACCCGGATTTGCACAGCGCTCACTCAGCCCCTGAGCGAAGCGGCAGAGGTAACAAAACCCTAAAGAAACCCTAAAGGGAGTCTTAAGGTTTTATTACCTCTGGAAGCAGCAGCCAGTCACCTGCTCCACTTCTAAGGCTCGACCCCATGTGACCCCATAATCTCAACCCTCCCCACCCTCCCCACCTCAACCCTTCTCACTTCTAAGGATTGGCCCCATGTGACCCCATACCCTCAACCTCCTCACCTTGACTTCCTCAATGCTCTTTATCTTCTCTAGTTCTGCTTTGACCTGGTCAGCATGCCAGGCATAACTACTGAGGGCATATGCCTGCAGGTACCCAGCCATCTTGGCAACATGCATGTGAGCATTACGGTAGCGACGCAGGACATGCTCGTGCACTGCAGGGAAGTCTGAGGGACGAACCTGACAGCAGCAGCAGCAGCAGCAGGAGAGAGGAGCAAGCAGCAACAAGCAGCGGAGAGCTTTAAACTCAGGTCATTACTGCCTGGAGTTTGCATTTGGGGACACAAGTGGGCACATGAGGAGATACTGTTTCTCAAGCACATGTTCCCCCTTCTGTTAACTAGGCAGGCTCTCGAGGCCTAAATGTGACTAAAGGTTGCTGAACAAGGCATCCTGTGATCTGGGACCCACCCAGTACCTACAGGGCCAACAAACAAATGCAAGGCAGCCGTTCTGGCTGTCTCAGAAGACAATGAATCAAGTTTACCAACAGCACGTTTGTCCTGGCCTGCAACCAGGTTTGCAGCTTTCGCACTGAAAGAATCTGCGTCACTCTGCAATTGACCACTTCTTGAGATCAGACTTGTGGTTGCCTCACTCTGCAATCGACCACTTCTTGAGATCTGACTATATCAAGGTAAAGGTGCAGCTGGAGGAGCTCCCTCTTCAATCTGGGCATGGTCATCCCTCAGAGCCACAGAGCATTTATAACATCCATAACTGCATGGCGTGCCATGCCTGCTGTGTAACATCACACATGCACATTCACTGCAGATAGCGCACAGTGCAGTTCACTCATAACCAATAGCTCACATTGCACTTCACTCATGACCAATAGCTCGAATCAAACTTCGCTCATAACCAATGTTTGACACCTGCCTCCCTCTCACCTTGAATTGCCCCAGGCATTCATACACCTTGTGTGCCAGCAGGTGTAGCTTGTGGCTGAACCCTTCCACCCGCACCTCCACACCCATAAGACCCTCAGCTGACACATTGTACTGTAATCCAGCAACATCTGAAACATAAGACAAAAAACAATAACCACAGAACCAAACCTGAGAGATAGATAGAATGTGTAGATAGAATGTTTGACATCGTTATTAACTGCATCAGGGCTTGCTTGATATGGGCTGTTTTAAACAACAATGGGGCAGTGGCCTTGACACAAGGGTTGTCCACAGCAGAAAGCAGGGCATCGTGATAGCCAGCGCTTCACCGCCGCACCAAGACCTGAGCAGCACACAGCCGGTATGACATGCACACTTAACCCCAACAGATAGCTATCATTCTGTATAGTCGCCAATGCACATTGTGTTGAGGGCGCTGCCTGCGTTGAGATTGCTGAAATAAGAGCCACACAACCGTCACCGAGGGACAAACTTTCTGGACTGTGGGGTTTAAGGCTTATCACTGCACCTTTCAGTGCGCTTCCGGCTGCTCGTTTCTTTTTGCAACCAAGTTGTCGTCTTAATGGGGCATGTAGCAACCACAACAATCCCTGCTGCTGCTGAGACCCCAACCACAGGCTGCAAACATGATGTCATCAAGATCCAGTTTAACATAGCCTAGTATGCAGTTCTCTGTTGTCACACAACCTGTTCTAACGCAAGTCCTCTGCCCCATCCTTCTTCACTTGTAGCACTTTGCAACCAACTGTACTTTCCCCCCTTTGCCAACAGAAGACACCAATGCACCCTCTCCCCTCTTCCCAACCTCCTTCAACTGCCCGCCACATTGCCACCTTATTCAGCCTCCTTGGTTCGTCATAAGTGGAGTTCCCACACAGCGCACTTGCTGCTGCCCCATCCGCCATCACTACCAGCACCCAGCAATAAACACTGCAACTGAAGGTGCTCTTGTCCCTCCCCCAAACCCTTCCACCTTCTCCAAACGCTAAGCCTCCTGCAAGCCCTTCCACCTTTTTTAAACCCTAACCCTCCTGCAAACCCTTCCACCTTCTCCAAACCCTAACCCTCCCCAAAACCCTTCCACCTTTCCAGATCCTACCCCAACCACAACCCCTAGCCGCTTCCCACAACCATATCCCTCCCCAACCCCCCCCCTACCTGCCAAGTACGCCTCCTCATTGAGTGCCTCCTCCGTCATTCGTACCCACAGGTTCTGTAGTGCCACATCTCGTGCTGATGGAGCTGCAGCGGGACTGGACAGCCGGCAGTACACATAGCTGCGGGGCTGGGCAAAGCGCACGTCTGGAAGGTGCCACAAGCGCAGACCTGCACACCAATAACCCGGAATGATAATGTCAGAGAACAGTGAATCAGACAGGTTCCCTGCTACCCTACACATGGTATTGCTGCTGGTAGTCTTATGAGCAGCAGACTGGTAAAAGGCCATGGTAACAAACAAACAAACAAAAGTTTATGGTGTGGCTGCACCAAGGCAGCTAGGTTGAAACGACCAAACACACCGGAAACACACCGGTCTGGTAACTGCAACACCTGCATGGATGAGGACACAGTGAAGGTTCAAGGCAACTACAATGAGGGTATAATCAATCAATCAATCAATCAATCAATCAAAACGCAAGACCAGCTATGCCAATGGCCAAACAAACCTAGGCCATAAACACAAGGCTCCTGATCACAATCACGAAGCCACATAATCGATGGTGGATTTGCCACACACAAGCTGAGGCTAGATGCAACGGCGCGGGGTATAATGAGGGTATAATGCAAGCTATAATGCTGTGGTTGCTCTCAAGCATGTCGCTTGCTACCTGCACATGTTTACGTTACACCGCACAAGCCGCCATAGTGTTGGTGTGCGCAATATGCAAAACCCAGCAGTGGATTAAGTTACCCAAAGCCCTGCTCACTTTTACTTGCAATGCACCTTGCAAGTTGACGGTGTTGCTGCTGACTATCTAAGGCACAAAGTAAAACTTGTGCAAGGTGACATGTGACAGTACAGCGGTGATATGGTGACAGAGCAAGTGCATGGGTGACCAAAGCCCCTACATCTAGCCAGCACACAGGTGCCAGCCAGGATGGAAAGTCAGCATTGAACTGGTTCAAAGTTTTGGTACCTGTTTAAATCCTATACTTTTGAATTGTTCCTTACATGTTTGTTGTGTTAGGTCAGAGCCAGAGCATGATCAAGGTGAACTGTCCCATACCTTACCTGGCTTGTCTATTACCATTCTTGGCACTGGAGCTATCAATGTGTCCTGCTGCTGCTCCTGCTGTGGTCCCCCTGCCCCTTCATCTGTTCCATCATCCTCTGCTCCTGCTCCTGCTGCTGCTGCTGCCGCTCCTTTAGATGTTGCAGCCACATCTTCCCTCCCGCGCTTCCTCTTAGCAGGCTGCCCACCCTTCTTACCCCCACCATCTGCTCCCTTGCTGCTGCTATTGCCACCTTTAACCCCTCCGCTCACCCCACCTTCCCCTCCTCCTCCTTCGCCCCCACCTCCTGCTGCTGCAGCTGTTCTAAGACTTCTCCGCCTCGTCAATGGTGCTGCTACCGGTTCCGCTTCTGCTTCTGCTGCTGCTGCACTTTCACTCATCACCACGTCTCTGCTCCCCTGCTTATCTTTCCCGCCCTCTCCACCGCCCTGCACATTCCTCAAACTGAAATCTGAGGGTATATAAGGGTTCTGTGGTGGCAGTGTCAGCTCATGTGCTCGTTCAGCTTCCATCCAGCTGCGCACTAACTGCTCAGGAAGGGGTGCAGACCCTGCTTCTAGCTTAAACCATGGCTCAGTAAAAAAAGTGCAATCCTGAAAAACTGCTGTGGAGGGTTCAGAGGGCAATGCCTTCACCCCATTTGCCTGCTGCTGCTGCTGCTGCTGCTGCTGCGGCGGCGGCGACTGCTGCTTCTGCTGCTCCTGATCCTGCTGCGGTATAAGTTTCTGCTTCATCTCTGCAAAGGCGTGAGTGAGGAGATCTATCCTGTAGTCACTAGTGACGGCGTCCATGTGGTCGAGAAGTGACATCACCTGAGCAGTACAGTGGGAACAGAAATTGACAGAATATATATACATACATGTGCTTGCAGCTTGTATACCTCTTCAACCCAAGCTGGGCAGCAGGGCATGGCATGTTTGAAGTTCTGATATACCGGTAAGTTTACAGGTCGGCTTGTGCACCAGAAAGAACTGCTGCTGGCTTATAGCTTAACAACCACCACATAATCAGAGAACCATGTGGATGTTGCCCAACCCCCTAATTTGCTGTGTGTTCTCCTCACAAATACAAACACAAAGCGTTTCAGTTGAGTCTTCCAGCACCTTTTGGGCATTGATGCGACAAGAATAAGGTTATATCAACGTTTTCTCGCCCCTCCAGGCGCCCTCCTCCCCCCCCCCTCTCCCCCGCACCATCATCCTCCCCTCCCTCCTTCCCTCCCCCCCCCCCCCCCCGCCGCCTCCTTTCCCTCTATTTCCTGTTAGCGGATCCCCTCCCCTCCCGCTCCTTTTTCCTCTCCCCTCCCCTCCCTCCTCTTCCCTCCCCTTCCCCTGATCCTTCTATTCCCACCTCCCTTCCCGCTCCGCTCTCTTGCCCCTCTCCTCTCCTCTCCACCCCCCTCCCTCCCCATTTCTCTCCATATGCACCTCGTCCTCCTCAGCGGCTGCTGCCCCTCGCGCTCCCCCCTCTCAGCCCTTCCTCATCCTCAACCCTTAGCCCAGGACACAGGGGAACTTAAGGGTGAACGCCCCCTCTCCCGTTCCTGGCCACCAGGGTACGATGAGCAAAACAGAAAAAAGCATAGGACAAGAAATGAACCTGGGGGACTATATCCCCACAGCTCCATCCTCCCCTTCGCATTCTCCTCTAACCATCAAAAAGCACCCCCTCTCCTCTTTTACCTCCCCTCCTTACCCTTCTCCTCCCTCCTTTTACCCCCCCCCCCCCCCGCCCCCCATGTCCACTACTATCCCGCTGTTCTGGTCCCCATGGCTCCTGCATAATATCAACCAGCAGCACATGGTGCAGATCCACACCCCTCATTCTCCTAGTCACCACTTCCTTCGCAGGGCCCCTCTCCCCACCCCCTGGCCCCCAAACACCCTAAATCCTCACAGTGGTATATATACCACCCCCAAACACACCTGCTCTGGCTCCCACGCTTCATGCATGTAATCTGCCATCAGCACATGTTGATGTTCCACCCAGCCCAAGGCAGCTGCCAGGCGGGTCACATACTCACATGCCTCCTCCTCCTCCTGGTAGCGCCAACGCATGCCGGAGATGTCACGCAACTCCTCCCACACCCAACGCTGAGGACCTGATGATACAAAACCAACATCAGCAGCAGCACAGTCAACAATAGCGCATTTAGTACGATTTCCATTTGTACTCCCCACATACGTATGAAAAGAAATGCTAGCACTCTCCATAACGTGCTGCATTACCTACCATTACACCTCTCCTCCGCCCACCACACCTCCCCAATCCCCACCTCTCCCCCTCCTCCCATCCCACCCCACACCTCTCCTCCCCCTTTCAACTCTCATTTCCCTCCTCCCCCTTCCACCTCTTCTCCACCTCCCCCCTCCCAACCCTCTTACCTCTCCTCCTCTTCCCACCCCGCACCTCTCCTCCTCCTCCTGCCCCCCCTTCCCCTCCCATCCACCCCCCCCCCCCCAATCCAACCCACATCTCTCCTCCCCCTCCTACCTCCCATCCGGCGCCTCCCCTCCCGCCTCTCTTCCTCCTCCCCCACTTCTAATCACTCCTCCATCTCCTCCTCCCCTCCCACCCCACACCTCTCCTTCCCTCCCACCAACCCCCACCTCTCCTCCACCTACTTCCCCTGCCACCCCAGACCTCTCCTCCCCCTAACAACTCTCCTCCTCCTCAACCACTCCCCCCTCCCCCCCTCCCCCCTCCCCCCAATCTGGCTTCCAATCCTCCACCCCTTCCGCACACTTCTCTTCCCCCATCCCAGCCCCCTCCTCCCTCATCTGCTCCCCCACCCTGTACAAATCCCCTACCCCTACCCATTACCCCCCTCCTCCTCTACTCCCACACCTTTCTTCTCCCTCTTCTCTTTCCCTCTCCCCCCCCTCTCCTCCTGCCCCCTCCTCCTCCTTACCCAACCCTTGTCCTCCTTTTTCCCCCTCCTCCTCCTCTCTCCCCTCCTCTCCTGTTGTCCTCTCCCCCGCTCCCCCTCCTCCCGTCCCACCCTCTACAAACCCCTCCACCCCTTCCTCCCCCTCTCCCCCCCCCCACCTGTTTCCCTCAGCATCTGTAGATATTGCATCAACAGTCCCACAGGCGCCAGACCAAACCCAGGCCCTGCTGCCAACCCCGCCTCTGTCAACGTAACTGTCACACTGAACAGATAACAGCATGTGTTAGCATTATATCCATCCTCTCCCACTCCTGCAGACAGGTCTGTAGCCCACCCCCTGGCCTTCAGGCATGATAGTAGTGATCCTGGTCCCTCATGACCTATGAGGTGGCTGAGGTAGTGGTCTGGCTTGGTGGTGTATTGCTTGCGGAGGGAGGGGAGCTGGAAGGTCACGGACACCTCATGATGGTCTTTGACAGCGGAAGACAGGTAAAAGGTACGGCCCTGGGGGAAGGAGGGTGCAGGCAGCAAGGGGAGGGGAGGGGGGGGGGAGGTGGTTCAACAGAAGGGATTGGTACAGGAGGAGAGTGGAGATGAGACCTGGGCGGAGTAGGGGGAGGCGGGAGGGAGGAGGTGGCCAGGGGTCTGCATGCAATCCTTCAAGGTGACCACAGAAGTGAGGTAGAAGGTACGGCCCTGGGGAAGAGAGGGTGCAGGCAGCAAGGGGAAGGGAGGGGAAGGTCATTTAGCAGAAGGCATACGTACAGGGGAGGAGAATGAACATGAGACCTTGGCGGGGTAGGGGGAGGCGGGAGGGAGATAGTGGGCAGGGGTCTGCATGCAATCCTTCAAGGTGACCACAGAAGTAGAAGGTACGGCCCTGGGGGAGAGAGGGGGAGGGCAGCAAGGGGAGGGGAGGACAAGGTGGTTCAACAGAAGGGATTGTTACAGGAGGAGAGCGTCGATGAGACCTTGGCGGGGTAGGGGGAGGCGGGAGGGAGAAAGTGGGCAGGGGTCTGCATGCAATCCTTCAAGCTGACCACAGAAGTGAGATAATGTTAACATCGGGAGTGTGACAGAGGTGGCAATCCTGTGATGGAGCTAGAGATGTAGAAGTGGCGAGGCGAGGTGGTGCAGAAGAGGAGGAAGAGAGAGGCAAGGCATTGGTAAAGCACGCTATTACAATCGTCTTCATTAATGTGCAGCCTGCTAGGAACGAGCTATTGTCAACACTAAAAGCAGAGTAGAGACTTGATATGACTGACACATCATGCGGTTGGGCCGCAAAACTGGCGGGAAGGAAGGGGGGGGAGGGATGGGGGGAGGGCGTGGGAGAGCGGAAATAAGGGTGGGCACTGTGATGGCGGAGAGTGGTCAGATAAGGGGGTTACTGAGCACAGGAGGGTGCAACATTGGGTGATGGGAAGCTGTGAGAGCACAGGGTGGTGGGGGACAGGGAATGAGTGGGGATGGTGGTGAGCGTGGTGGGGGAGGTAAGGCTGGTGGGAAGGGGTTGGGAAAGCGGTGGGGTGGAGGTAGAGGAGGGGGTGGGGGTTGGGAAGGCCAGGAAACGGGGACGGGTTGGGGATGGGGGCGGGGGATGGCGCATGTGATGGGGTGGGGGTGGTAAGGAGGGGTCGGTTCTGGCGAGAACCGGGGCGGGAGAAGGGCTCATGGTGGCGGGCAAGGGGTGGGGGTTGGAAAGGGGTGGAAAGGGGTAACTGTGGGGCCAGAGTTCTCCCCAGCTTCACCCCGATTGAGAGATACCAGGCAAAGAGGGGAACAAGAGCAGCCAGGATATAATTACCACTAGGCAACAAGACCTCAACAGCAGTGAGCAGCCTACAAACATGTGTGACTGCCAATACCTTGTTACAGTACTGCCCCTGCTACCCTGCTGTGGCATGAGACCCTTCCTCCATCTTGTTCCTGGACCCACCTTGAAAGGAAAGCCTTGACTCTGGAAGCAAGGTGGTGCTCCACCTCCCCCAGGCACCTTATCAAAGAGCTCTTCCACCCACTGCTGCAGCTGCTCCAGGGACTGTCCCCCTAACACCACCAGAGACATGCGGTCAGCACCATAATGCTGCTGGTAGTACTTCAGCAGCTCTTGGCGCACATCCAAGCCAGCAGCAGCAGGCTGATCCCAGAGGCTGATTTTGTTGCCCCAGCTGAACTTTGTGTAGACATGGCCTGGGGTGGCCTACAGTCGCAGAGGAGAAGGGCAGCTTTGAAACACGACCTTCCTCTAACTATAACCATATCGATAATGCAGGCTTTCTACGGCACAATCTTTATGGCATATCAAGACATGCAATAACAACAAATGTGAGTTGCCTGCTTGTGACGTTCCAGCCAGCAGCAGCTCATACGTCCTATCTTTACCCCTTACCATGTGGTACAGCAACTGGCACTGCCTGGGATGCCTTATGCCTTTGCATTGCCAAGCCTAATGACGAACCCCATGCATCCTAGTATACAACCACAGGCTACATGCTCCTATTCATGCCACCTCACACTAAGTAGTACCTGAACGACCAGCCGTCCGCTGACCGTTCTCCTTCACATCAGCTATCCAACAACTCAAGAACCCCAGGACTGCCCTACCTGCACCTCCCTGCAGGCCTAAACCGCCTTGTACAGACGACAAACCCAGGACTGCCCTGCATGCACCTGAATGGGTCTAAACCTCCTTGTACAGACGACAAACCCCAAGACTACCCTGCTTGCACCCCCCTGCAGGCCGTAAACCCAATATTGTACTGCCGTATTCAGCTGTACCGGCTTACCGTGTGGCATAGCATCTGGCACTGCCTGGCATGGTCTGACTGCAGCACATCAAAGAACTCACTGTCCACAGCACACACCTCACGCTCCAGGGCATCAGGGCGCAGCAGGGGGGACACAAAGAACTGGGAGAAGCGCTCCAGAGCCCCTCGTAGAGCACAGGGCTGCACATCAAAGTGGTAGTTGGTGTACTCCTGCAAGGGGATAGAGCACACGGAATCTGAAGTCCGGGGCTGAGGACAGGGATAAGGGGAATGCAGTAGAGGCGACGATGGCTTACAGAAACTGCAAGCACAGGTAGAATGATGATGCTGAACTTGGCTCCGGGGTGCGTTTTGGTATGTGTTGGTAACAGATGGAAGTGCTGGCCCAGTGTAATGCGTAGACAAGGCCATCCCAAACAAGAGCACTTCTGCGGGAGCCATGCTGCACAGCGGGCTCACCCACATGCTATCGCGTTACGTTTATCGCATATGCTATCAAGCTTAGACGGAGAATCATGAAAAACACATCTCCCCAAGGGCGTTACAATACACCCTGTAATGCAGCAGCCAGGATACAGCCAACAGCAGATCATCCAGGGAACAATTGAACAGCAAAGGTTGCATAGGGTTGCCTGCACTGCCAAAGCCAAAGGCCATAGACAACCTAATCCCATGTGGACCTGTTGAAGACCAGACCGACTGTACTATACTCAAATCTCCTGTGAGGGAGGTCCAAAACATCCCAGCTTACCAGCTCAGTGTAGGCATTGGATGACCCCCCATGCTTGGTGAGGTAAGAGTCGTACTCATTCTCATCTGGCCACTGCTCACTGCCCATGAACAACATGTGCTCTAGGTAGTGGCTCAGGCCCTGGAGGTGCTGTGGGTCACTCAGGCTGCCGATACCTACTGCCATGGCAGCAGCTGCCTGCAGGAGAGAGCAGTAACACCAGTGTTTGTAATCAAAGCCTTGATGTGTGAAGGTAAAGGGGTGTGGCCATTGTTTGTGTGGTTGTTGCTTATTTAGCTTTGCAGCCCCAAAAATGGTCATGACGGGGGCCCCACAAAGCCCCAGGTTTCTCCATGCTGGTGCCCTGAAGCTTTTGGGCTTGCTGTGTGAGGTGGAGTGCTGCATGAAGTGAGCAACTGCTTAGCTGACTGCAGCAGGAGGCATTCATGGCTAAAGGGAAGGTCTGCGTGAAGCTCATGTCTCAACAGCTGACACAACCTGTTGCGTTCTGCTTTACAGCACCGATTGCAGGGAGCCACCAGATGCATATGCATATGACGAACTCATGGGCTGCAAGAAGACGACACATATACCCCTGCTTTGAATTTACGGAACAGATTACCACTTGTACATGCCTCTGACAGCGAGCCAGGTGTGGCTGCTTGTGTGGTTCCATAGATCAAACGATGCTGCCAAGATACAAGAGGGGGGTAATGGTGGGCAAAGCAGCCTGCAAATACCTTCTTTGTGGCTTCTTGCCCCTTTTGCTTCTCGCCGCCCCGCTGTTCGTCTTCTTCTTCACTTTCTTCATCTCCGGAAGAGTCGCTTTCTGATTCCTCGGGATCACCACCTTCGCTGTCACTTTCGTCCATGCTGTCAACGATACCCTCTCCATCCTTGCCTTCGTCAGCCTGCTGTGCACGGTAGGGATGATGGACATAGAATGAATATTATTGAGCTGCTCGGCCCGGGTTCCATGCATCAGGAGCAGAGAGAAGGTGGCGTTATCACCTCTGCTGCTGCGGAACCTTCGCTATCCTTAATGGTGGGATCATGTATCAGCAATGCGGTCAGGCCGTTCTGGAGTTTGATTAGCTTGTAATGCTTCTGGTCTGCTGGTGACTTGACAACCTCGATGTTTCCAGTCATGCTTGCTACTTGAAAACGACTACCGCCATCGCCACTGCTCTGGGAGAGGCAGCTAGTGAACCCCAACTTTAGCCAGCAGCTCCGTACTAGTGGTGATAAGCGATCTAACGAGAATAGCATGAACCTTTCTCTCCTAGTAGCTCAATCGATCGGGCCGGACCTAGTGTATTGCCGGATAACGGAGCCTCCAATACAACCGGTGCGTGGTTCTTTTGTTTGTCTTTCCTTTACAAGCTGATTTCACGTTCTTTAAAACATGCGTGCTGTCAGTGTCTGCGAAGTATGTCACCTGTTTACCAGAGTACGGCCTCCTCTGGTCTGTTGGATGCATCTAAACCAACCCTAGTATCACTTTATCTACGCTGCAAATTACTCATTTGCTGAATCATGTATACAGATCTGATATTTGTGTTTTAGCAAACCGCTTGCTGCGGTTGTATTCGCAGCCTAAGCGGGCAGCTTTTCAGCATGTGCCAGTACCCGCTATGTCAGGCTATAGCAATACTCATACCTCCGTACATTGTACAGTTCTGGGAGGAAAAGGTGACTTGGACTTACTAGAGTACACGAAGCTCGGTCTCGCAACTTACCCCAGCGTGTCGTGGCAGGCCAAGTCGTACGGGCCCATTCTTTCTGGAGCTCTGTTTGGGGCAGGATGGTGGTTTTGGGTAGATGCAGTCGTCTGCAACACTCAGAAGGTTCCATTTGACCAAGTGCGTAATGATCCTCACTTCCAAGAGACCTGCACCGTTACCACATGCTGTGGCTCAAACAGGGGCAGCAGCTGCACTAATAGCAGGCCACCATCATGATAAGATCAGATCAATGGCAACGGGACCTCTGAACGCCAGACCTGCTATACACATCAGCAGTTTGGCATTCTGAGGCCCAGTATGCATGTCAGCTGCACTCATGGGCCTGCTAACCCACATGAAGCCTGCCTCTGGATTTTGCTTCTATCTTCAGGCGCTGTGGTCATGTGAATTTGGCCAGCACATGGACTTTGCTCACATGCACTTCCGTCCTGCTGCAGTACATACCTGGCATCGTGGCTACGCTAGCGCTCCTCATGATCAACTGCATAAGGAGGTGAGCAGCTTGGCGGCAGCTAGTAACCTCCAGCCAATTGTTTCCTTTGACACATGGGCATGGCAAAAAAGGCACAACACAGCAGTGTGGTGACAGGCTTTGTATGTAGTCTTGCTTGGGTGGCTACCGTAGCAGCTATCTTTGTAGGTCAAATAGCTTTTGCTCACGTGTAGAGGCTGCTGCCTTCTTGTACTCCTGTGCAGTAGTGCTTGTGCCAAAACTCTTCATGCTGATGCATGTGGTCAGGTGCCGACAGCAAACCTCCATGTATTGCTGCCATCGATGGCAAATGACAGCTTCCTATGATGAAACAGTACATGTGATTCTCTGGCAAGGCATATATGGGTTGTGTTTCGGCTCCTGAAGAAATTTCTGTTTTGCTCGGACATTGTTCGTGTGCAGGGATGACTTACAAGACTATGACCCTTTTGATGACGGGGGCTTCTGCCGGTAAGACCATGATTGAAGCACACGTCTAAAGGACATGGACATGGGCATGCCGGGATAAGCTGCCCAGCAACTTTGCAGCAATGGAAGAGCCCCAAGCCCTGCCATGTGGTTTAGGGTGTCCAAATCCATGGCTCCTGGTAGACCCTGCAAATTGCTGATTTCTTGTCTCGCTTTCCTGCTTGCAGGTCAAGATTTTGGCTCTTCCTGTCGTACTTAGTATCATTTGCAGCAGTCATCGGTTCAGTTTGGGTCCTCATGCAGCACTATGGTAAGACATGATGTACAGCTGTCTCTAGGCTTGATGTTTGGCTCAGTAGTACTGCACTTGGCTATCTTCTGGACCCGAAGGAGGTTGGACATGTCTTGCAAGTTAGATTTGATGGCTTCAGCCCCAGAACTCTGGGTTTGACCAACAGGCTCAAGCTCTGCATGTCGCAGAACAAACCCCTAGAAAGGTAACGCCTTCCTGGCCTTGTTACGATAGTGGGCAGCACCATACAGTTTTGATAGGGTGACCTTTGGCGGTTATGTGGCAGCTGCAGTAGACTCAAGGGTGGCTATCTCTCAACCGCACCATAGAGTGCACAAGTCCATCCTGATTATTGAATGTGCCTTCAGATAATGACCATGTGCTCTGCACACAGGAGCTTAGAGTAGCACTTGAAGCTGAATGCAACACCGCCCACCAGCATCACTGCAATCCATTGGCCCCATCCTTAATAGCATGGGCTGTGTTTTCTCTGGCTGCAGCGCTCAATCCAGAGCACCCCCAGGCATGGCCGGGCGTGGCAGGCGTCTTTCAAGTAGCATGTATCCTTGCCAGTGGACTGCTCTTCTTCGTATCGCGGACACCTGCAGAGGGGGACTTTGGTGGATATCAGGGATTCTGAAGCGCAGGAAGCTTGGAGGCCTGGGCCTGGGGTCAAGGACGCCACAGGAGCAGCAGCTCTCACTCACCACCACCACCAGCGAGAAGCAGCAGCACTTTGTTTGGAAGTGGGGGAGGTATTTAGCCGCAGAAGGGCTTGTCACCATAGGAAACTAAAAGTCCCAGCTAGCGAGCTTTGTACATCTGTGGTTCATTGTGGATGTGAGCAGTTGGTATGGCTATCGCCCATGCCGACTCTTTCTTTCAGCAGGTCGACTTGCTGGATAGAACTGGACCAAGTCTGGGACCAGGTGGGACAGTTCAGTACACTAGGTAGTGTTCTCAGCAGGTGTATTGAGACATGAGACAAGATGGAGTTGATATGTTGATGATACATAGCTATGTCTATGCTGGTATCAAAAGCTATGTGATTTCTTGCTTGGATCAGTGGGCTTACTGGCAGCTTGCCGCCACCTAGGCTAGAAGCAGCTGGACAGTGGATGGCAGATTGATGTATATCAAGGGTAGTGCGTCACTGGCAAAATGAGGTTCGCGAGGCTCTTGCTGTGACTTGTTCGATACGTACGATACGTAAGTAATAAAGCAGAACTTAAGATGTGGCAACTGAGGGAGGGCTGACTAAGGGAGCTCAATTTGTTCGCCCTGTGCTCTGCCAATCACATGCCGAAGAGTAGTGCCCATCACAGTCACGGGAGCGACATTTCAGAATTGCGTTTGGCCTCCCTGCATCGTAGTACATGAAGCGAGAGCTTGCGTCCATACCCCACGAGTCGACATATGCCCTTCACGCACACTGACTTCAGTTTTTAAACCAGTTTAGTCAGGTTTTCAAAGTCGGCCGCCTGCTGTTCTAGTGCACCCAGACAATATGAAAAGGATCCAGTCAAGCTCTAGGGCGGCATGCTGTATTCACATTTCCGCTTTGTGGCTGTTATGACAGTTACCCATTGCTGCCAACAGGCCATCTGTCACTGCAACTCACCTTGTAAAACGGCTGAAAAGCTTAGAAAGATAGAAAGGCAGGGTGACGTGGGCTTCACGTCCTCTCCGTGGAAACTGTTCGTGATATCAACTGGGAGGAAGCTCATGGTTGGCATTGGTGGTTCAGTAGACGTGATTCTGTGATTCCCTCTGGCGAGCCTGCTTCACAACTTACCTTCATCGACAACAGGAAGCCTGGGAAGGATTACTGAGCATGGACGTGGCACGGTGAGCATGACCTGGTTGAGGTGATCGGAGTAAAGTGCGCCCGTATCTTCAGATGGGACATGCACACTGTTTTGCTTACAGCCCGTGATCAGGAAGTGAAAGGGACCGGACAACCACATTGCACGACTATAGTGACATACCACCCAGCAACAAGCGCTATCGGGCTGTTCTCTGGTGCTTTATGGCCACACATAGTAAACCGTCTGTTTTGGCCTTGTGCAGAAGCACCCACAGTGGCCTGGTAGATGTCTTTCAGCTCTGCTGCCCGCACCTGCACCTCCAGGACGTTGTCAGCCTAAGTCAGTCCTCCAAGCAGGTTAAATCAGCATGCCTTGACCAGCCAGACCAGCAGCTGCAGCAATGGCTTCAGCAAGCCATCACAAGCCACCCCAACAGATGTACCCTCCCAGATCAGCGCTATAAGGGTCTTGCCATGGATATTCAGATCAGGATCTCGCTCCTTCGCCCCCGCTGTCCCAGCACCCACAGCATCTGCTGGCTTTTTCGCCAGTGTTGTCGCTCCTGGGGGCTCCTTCCCCTTGCCTCCCGCCTTCAGCTGCAGAAAGCTCTCCTAGCAGCTCAGGACGACCCTGTGCTCTCAGCCCTCCTCATCTCAGCAGGTGCTCGTGTCACTGAACCCCTCCTCATCTCAGCAGCATGGGAGGGAAACCCTGGGCCTTTGGTCTGGGTGCGCCTGCAGCAGTTCCTAGGGGTCTCCTTGGGCCTTCCTGAAATCATCTCTGACTTCTGCCCTCCTGGTAGGGTGGTTGAGCATAAGGATGAGACTCTTCAGCTGCTGTCAGCAGGATACCTCTTAGACCTCGCAGCAGTGATGTGGTCGACACCAGCCGTCTCACGCAGCAGCCTCAACGACATAGATTTCTTTGCATTTAGTACAGGCTGCTGGTCTCCATACCAGCATGAGAAGCTATTGCGGCTGTTATTGGCTAACGCAGAAAGAGCAGGGCTTAGCCCCAGCAGCTACCTTCGCTGTGTGCTGCAGCTGAAAGGAATGAAAAACCTTCCAGTTTTGGTGCGGATGGAGCTGTTCGAAGCTGCTGCTAGCGGGTATGCATTTGACGCTCTGTGGACGCACCTTGGTCACGATCTTACTCGTGAGCAGAGGCTGCAGCTGGCCCTTTCTGTGCTCCGGTCACCGTGCTTTGACAGGCAGCTTGAGAGGCAGGTCGGGGTAGCGCTGAGGGTCCTACCCAGCGTAGAGGAGCTCACAGACGTAGACACAGTGCAGCAGCTGCTGCATTTAGCAGTGGAGATGGGCAGCGCGGATCTGCTCTATTACCTGGTCGAAGCGCCTGCAGCAGGGCAGCTTCCCACAGCAGCAGCAGAAGAGCTTATCAAGGAGGCGGCCGAGGTAGGCACCATCGAGTGCTGGTGTTGGCTGCGGCGCACCTGCTGTGTGGGCGCAAAGGTGTCTTTAGATAACGTTCTGGAGATGTTGAATTACTGCTTAGATTCGAATGGGCCCTGTGGGTTGTGCAGTGACGAAGTTGGGGACCTGTGCAATACATGCTTACTGCTGTCGGAAGCCTCTTGCCACCAAGGTCTAGGCAGCATGGCCTTGGAGAATTTGTTGGGGCTCCTTCAACAATCGACTGCAGACCTATCCCCTTCTATGTTGATAAGCATTGACAGAATTCGTCGTAGTGTGTGCACAGTGGTGAGCAGACCTCAGGAGGTGGAGCAGGTGCTGGAATCAACATTCAACCTGAGCAGCTCTCATCAGCAGCGGTTAATGGGGATGCTTTCTGAGGTACTGGGGGGTGCAGCTGGGCAGCAGTTGAGTGCTGTAGCTGTGGAGAAGTGGATGAGGCGAGCTATAGCGGATGAGCATGAGGCCCTGCTAAAAGTGATCATCACTAGCTTGCCAGCAGCAGCAGAGGTGGAGGTAGAGGGGCTTGTGAAGTGCTGTGTTGGTAACAAGCAAGTTGCATGTTTGGAGGTGCTAGTGAAGCATCTTCCAGGCATGAACAGGTTAGGGGTGGAGCAGGTATGTAAGCTGATGTTGCTTATGGAGGGAAGTACCATGTGGCCAAGCTCTTGTGTCTACGTACTGCGGCAGCTGTTACCTGACAATTAGCCATGTTGTGGACCATGCCTTGGTGGCACGAAGGCATGTTTAGGGTTTCAAAGTTAGAACAGAGAGTGACTGTACATCGCAGGGATCGAACTTCGCTCAGGACCATGCCTTGGTGGCATGAAGGCATGGAGGGCTTGAGCATTGCAAGAGGTAGGGACTTGAGCTATGAGCCCCCTGCTGTTAAGTTAACTAGTGTACCAATGCTTTGGCTGGGCTAAGCTGGGCGAAATGGCACATGGCAACACACGAATGGTTTATATCTTGTAGGTGTGGATATGTTCAGATTGGTCTGCACAGCTAACTGTGAGGAATGGATATTCCGGTTGTTGTAGTTTTGACTTTTGAGGAGCACCTACAAGCAAAGAAACGGGGATTTCTTCATGAAAGGCCCTGTCAGACCTTGGATCGTCTGTGGTGAATCATGTGCTGATTCTGTGCGTGTGCTTGTTATTGGCGTTGGCTTAAAAGTTGCCAGCTACATTGGCATGTATGTACACTTCCTCCAGCTTGTAGAAGCTGTGTGGCTCATGCGACTGTGTGGGCCTTAGATGGTGTGGGCATGACTTGGGAGTTTACAAGCTGAGGTGTATGTGAGTGTTGGCAATATCTGTATTTCTCACCCTGCTCCTTGCTTGCTACGGGAAGCCCATGCCAACTGGGGCAGTCATTTTTGCACAAGGCATGAGGCAGTCACTGTTGCAGTGTGCCAGGTGATTGAAGATGAGCTGTTGTGAAGGCTTGTGCTGATGATTTTGCATGCTGTGTATGCAGTGTAGTTTCAAGGGCGGGCATAGGACTACAGCATACCCATCACAGTGTAGGGTGCTCCAGACTGGATCACACCTGTTTATTTGCAATAGATCCTTGCACAGCTGCCGGGTTTGGTGCTTACGGGTCGCATGGAGTGTTTGGCGGGGGTTACGGTTGCTGTTGCTGCAGTTGAGGTTGCGGGGGTGCCCTTGCAGCCCCGTCCAGGCACATGAATGGCAGGTTGTAGTACTATGGCACTAGGGGTTAGACAGAGCGCAGAGCGCAGAGCAAGGTGCACGTAGGGAGTGCTGCAAGTCCTGTGATCTTGGCCCTGAATTGGGAGGTGAAGTTGAATCTCCTGAACACTTCTTGTTTGACTGTCCTGTTTACCAGGCACAAAGGCAAAAGCTGTGGGAGAAGCTGACTTCTGACCCTGATGTTGCTGCAAAATGTCAGATATTGGATGGCAAATCTGATGAGGAGAAGCTGCATAGCATGCTTAATGAAGAGTTCTGGGGTGTAGACGTCGATGGGGAGTCTGGCTTAGTATATGGCCCTTTCAAGCATGCATTTAAGTGTATAGCTAAATATGTTGCAGCTGCTTGGAAGATTAGGAATGCTTATGCTCACCCTTCTGATGTGGCGTGAGGTCCAACCAATGGGGTTTGTTACCAACTATTGCTTACACCCGGGCTTACAAGCCCTCCTTGCTTTCTTAAGTAGGAGGGAGGCTCTTACCCCCATTGGGGCAGTGGAGGTTTTGGGTGATTTTGACCTAGCTGCTGGACCTCATGTTTAGGCATATATTCTACATACATGTCGAAGTTTACCCGTATTCTGTTCCACCTCGCTGTGCTTTGTGAAGTGACAGCTTGAGGTGCGGGGCCTATGGCACTTATTGCTATGGCATATCATGAAATGTAATAAATAGGGGTTAGATAAGGCTTTTGTGTGCTTAGTGTGAAATTCACAAGTCAGCCTATCTGGTGGTTTATTCGCTTGCCTTTCTGATTAGCTTGCTTTGAAGGTGAAAGTGGCCAGCGGAGGGTGGCCAAATATAAGGATTTGCTTGTTCTTATTGATATGCTACTGCTCTGCGTGTGGATAGTTATCTCTCAGCTGTTCTACGATCTATCATAGACTTTTTGTTGCTATAGTGGAAAGAGAACAGGGACAGTACTTGTAGCTGATTGGTTGAACTCTTTTAATTCATCGTGAAGAATGGGGCAGTAGTTTCTACATGAGTACGTTTTACAAGTGAGTGCTTGGGGAAGATTAGGGAGTTGCTGTCGATGCAGCCATGGTAGGGCAGAGTGCGCCCTTGCAACCCTATATGGGCTTACATACATGTCAGTTCTACATGAGGAAGCTGCCATTCCCTACAGATGTATGTGTAGGAGCTACTGCACTCGTCTATAGCCAAGCTTGAGGCTTAATGGTTCTGTTTTCTTGCCCCCTGCAAGCATCCCTTTCAAGCAGTCCTAGTGAAAGTATGCAGTGTGGCTGTGAAAGTCACTGACAGTGAATGAAGCCATATATGGATTGTCTGACAGATAGACGCAGGACCAAAATCATTATGTGTTTTATGTTGGCAGGAGGTCATTGTTTGGATGGTTGGAGGGATGAATCATGGTGGTCCGTGCAGGCTCAGGATACAAGGTGGCAGGTGTGAGAATGGGGATGATGTTGTAGTTGTATGCAGATGTTGGGGAGGGTGGGAAGTGCTGGGGCTGCGGGGAGATGCGATGATGGGGCCCAGGCCACACTGAGCGAATGGGAAAGTATGTATATGGGAAGGTGGGGGCAAAAGTGATGGTGGGGGCGGGGGTTGGGGTGGATGTGAGCAAGGCTGTTACAGGCGAAGTGGGCAGTGGTGCGACAGCTGCTGTTGGAGGTGCAGGTGACAAGGAGGTGATGGACCTGGGGCCAGTGGAGGTGGTCCAGAGCTTAGAGGTGTTGCGACAGCAGTTGACCAGTTGTTATGCTAGGGTGGTTTGAGTACTGTGTGGCTGGAAAGGGAGACGACCTGGGATGGGTGCCATTGGACAGGCAGATAAGAGTGGAGGGTCCTGAGATATGTGTGGGGACGGGGTGGAGAAGGGGGAGTGTGGAGCAGAGCTGGGGTGGAGGGAGGGTGGGTGCAGACTGTGTGATGGGAGCTTGCCTATATGCTGAGGAGGGGCAGTATGCAGCCATGATGTCTGTACCGAGGCATGGTGTGTGCTGTGTGTTTTGCAAACTTGGGGGTACTTACTTCAGTTGCAATCTGAAGCTGGCAGTGAGGTCCACACCTCAAGAACTGTTCAAAACCAGTCTAATACTACCCTTAGGCTGTCTTTGAAGTGTCCTAGCACTAGCTCAGGATCCCCACCAATGGCTGAAGGTGCTGAGCCGGCAGTATGCATGGGACGGGCGGAAAATGGTGAGTGCCGTCAGGCTTCCCGCCATCTCCCAAGCCAGCTTCGGAACTAGCAGCACTGGGTGGAAGAAACTCCGTCAATCAGCGGTACAAGAGCGGTTTATAGTCGCATGTGGACTTCGCTTACCATGTTGTATATTTGCAAGCCTCCTGAGATGAACCGATGCACAACAGGAACTGCTTGAGCGGTACGAATGCATCGCGGGCAATTTCGAGGTCGTGCCGAAATGCTAGCTATATCTAGATTGAATAACTCTTTCTGAACGCGCTTAGTGTCTACGAGCAGGGAGATGCACAAGAAAGAAACTGGCATTGCGCCCCATCCGGAGATGTTGAAGAAGCAACTTTTATCCAAACAAATCGGCAAGCCTGCTGGACCTTGCAGATCGGTAGCGGTTGAATGAGCTCTTAGTGCCCAGCTGTAATGGACCAACGGGCGCTTTGCAGGCGGCTGGATTGTGAAGAATTGTGCAGTTACAAGCACTCGGCGACACTAGAGCAGGTCACCCGGTCAAACATGCAAGTCTGCCCCCAATTGCAGGTCCTGTATGCCTACCGACCGACCCTCACTCAGGGGGTCAAATACCACACAACTATCCAGCTGCTTTCATGCAGTTGGCCTGCTTACTGAGTTGTGACCAAAAAGTGAGTGTTACGCAACATGAAGAGGCGGTAGTAGCACACGTAGTGCGTTCCCTGGCTACCCCTGTTGTGGAGCTTACTAATTGCAACCGTAGAGATAAGTGTCTGCTGCATGCAGTCAGGCACATTTATCATATATGAGGCTGTCTGTTGATATTGGTTTGTCTGGGCAGCATGTTGAGAGTAATGAAAAGAACCTGGAGAACAGACAAAGGGCAGCCAGCAATGCAATCAGGTGAGGAGAGCATAAAAAGAGCCAGCACTAGCATGTGAGCATGAGTGTCAAAGTCCCATGAAAGTGAAAGCCCCTCAAGCAGCTGGTGGCAACCGACACCATGAATTCAGGAAACATACAAAATGATGCACTGACTGGTTACAATACGAAATCAAAACACTAGTTCAGACTTCTCATGGCATGCACATTTGCATAAATCAAATTCTGGACAGGAATATTGAGTGTGAGCTTGATTGGAGCCTAAGTTGGCTCCTTATGGGTGACACTAGGTGCTCCCATTGGCACCCAATGTGATGGAGTCACTTGGTGATATGTAATGTTGAGATGCAGCAGCAACAGAGAATGCAGGGTGGAACAGAAGGAGCAGGAGCAGGGACAGCACTAGAAAAGCAGGTGCGCTTCAAGCAGTGGTATAAAGAGCAAGCAATGGGCAATGGACTGAGAGAGCCACAGCATCAATAACATGCACACATCTTTAACCAGGGATAGCATAACAACAGCAACAGCATCAGCTAAGAAGCCAGGCAGAAGGAGAGCAGCAGCAGCATATACACAACCTTAACAAGTGAGCGCAGAAGACAGGGAACAGCGCAGCAGGAATATCTATCAGAGCAGCAACTCATCTAGAAATGACCCGGCCCTGCTCCTGTATTATCAGGCAATCCACACAGATTGCAGCAGAGCACCAGCAATAGCAGCAGCAGCTGGTAGTGAGGAGAGACGAAGAAGCTGCACGGCTACAATGCAAGCCGTTAGATGCATTAGCTTTTTATTTGTGGGAAAGAAAAGAGAAAAAAGGAAAGGAAGGGAAGGTGCCACCTCCTGCTGTGGATGATCGGGTCCATCCTGGCAATCAGGGTTTAGCTAAAAGGGCGCTGGAAGACAATCAGAAGCAACAGAGAACACAGGAACCACATGCTCAAACAGAAGGAAGGGCAGACAGCAGCATGGCTGAAAGCAGCGGCACTTGATACCAATGGCAATGCAAGCAAGGAAAGCACATCCAGGATCAACAGAGTGCTGTCAAGAGGAAAGACAGAAGCACTTACAGCCAGCAGAAGCAGCAGAACAAGGGCAGAGCAATGATACAGAAAACCATATGTAACAGCACAGTGCAAAGGGGCAAAGAGGGGCAAAGAGGGGCAAAGATCATGCCAACAGAAACCTGGGTCCCTGTACATAGCACAATCATCATGTCAACTGTCAGTAGGTAGCAACATCACTTGCAGTACAGCAGCTGTGGTAGCTCCCGAAGGTTACGAATGAAAGAGCAAGGGATCCCACCAGCAGCAGCAGGTGCAATAAGAATCAGGAGCACTTGGGCGCATTATCAATGGCGACACTGTTATGTGCCTCTGCTGCTTTTTGGTGGTTGTGGTGTTGCCTAATGCTGGCCCTATTCTTGCTCGCATGCACTCTTGGCTGCCGTGGCCGCTGCTTAAACAGGTATGAAAACAGAATTCATGCTCGCTCCCCTGTGGTGCTCCTTCCTACATATAAACTCAATGTATCATGTTTGATCTGTGTTCTGGCTACTCTGTTCCAGTGCATGCTCTGCTTCCCATGTGCTACTTGTGATGATCAACAATGAATACAAATAGCAATTAAGTAAGTCTAGTGCGTGGAGTCAATACTCTACCTGTGTGACCAGCAGTCAGTCAGGTAGACAGATGCTGACATCCAGTAGCCGGCATAAAGTAAGAAAGAGACAAGCAAGGTAAAAACCGTGCTGACATTCCTGCAGTGCACTTCCATGCTATAGCTATTTAGTGAAACAAAGACAAAGGTGTGGCAACTAGAAGGACCGACCAAACACACTATCAGATGGTTCAACTAAGACAGCCTTTGGTTTCGGGTTAGTCCTGCTTGTACTTAGGATCACCCTACTCACAGGTTGCGCCACGTGAAGGCAGCTGTCAAGCAACCCAAAATTACAGCATTAAGGGGTTCAGCTAATGCCACAGATTTGTCAGCAGCCCTGGAAGTGGCCATTAGCATCATTACCGCCATGGACTACAAAAAATCAGCACACACATCATGCAGCCACATGAACAGGCATACAATGTAAGAAAATGCATACAAACCTAGCCAGTGGTCTGGATAGCAGGTTCTGACCCACTAGGGATCACCTGCCAGATTCTCAACACACACCAGGATGAAGGCCCATGAAAACACATGAACTTTTTATTTTTTTTGTTTTTATGTTTTTTTTTGTTTTTTTTTGTTTTTCTGCTTTGGGATAAGGCAGACATACCCTAGATACTGGTCTGGATAGCAGGATGTGACCCACTAGGGATCACCTGCCCAATCCTCAACACAGAACATATCTCACTTGCTGTCATCATACCCCTGGGACAAAGATGCGTAATGGACCATTGCTAGGCGAGACCATGGATCATGCTTGGAGTCCTGCCACAACCCTGTTTCAATGTCTACGTTAGGACTGCCATTGCCGCTGCCCTCAAAGTACCATGCTGGCAGTATATTTGGTGACTGAATGTTCCGAGCCTTGCGTGGCACCCAAATGCCCCTGCACACTTCCATAAACGTCAAAGCGCTCCCTGTGAGCGAAACTGTTCCACTTTTGACCTCGCCACTCTCGAGGTCGCCACTCTCAGCGAGGGGCCTTGGCACATGCTCCACCCAGGTGGGTAAGGTGGTGTTCTTGGGCACATCGGGGCTCTCGATATACCGCTTCCGAGTCTTTTTCAAGACTTGGTGAACGACGAACGCCATGAAAGCCAAGATAAACATGGCGCAACGCATATCGTAGTGAAGGTAGGGAGCCATGCTTGAAGGTTGCGTGTTAAGCACGCGCGCGTATGTGATACTGTAAGCTTCTTTCTGAAAACGGGGCTTGACACTCGAAACATGTCTGTCTTATATAGGTGCCCGGAAGGGCCTTCCACTGCTGCTTCAACAGCAGCAAACTCACTACTCACCCGTCGCTCAGCAGCTGAGTCCCTGTTTGAATCACAGATTCGAACGGAGACCCAACAGCTGCTGTTGTTGCTGTTGACGCCGCTGGCGTCAGGATTCAACAAGAGCTACCGCGCTACAGCAACCAACATTGAATAGAAACATTTCAAGGTGCAATACCCCAAATGAGGACTGCTAGGTCGAACCGACCGAACACTCCATTGGACACTCCGATAAGACAAAGTGAATCAGACGATGCGATTTCCAAAGACACATGTACAGCAGGCCAATTCATCATTCATACAAAATACAAAGTGACACCATCTCAGTGAGTCAGAAGCAGTGAGCTTTAGGACCCTTGTCGTACACTCTTTGAACATGTCCAATGGCCCTCCGACCACAGCACTTCAGCAGAATTCCAGCTCCCATACCAGTGTCCCGCACTGCTCCTCGCTATCGCAACAGGGGTCCTACTAAGCCAAGTCACCTTGACGTTACCTAGTAATCCTTATGTTAGAATACACCAAGCCCATGCATGTATGGCACAAACCTTAGTTGCCTTAGTACAGGCGTCATGCCTGCACACTGGCCGTCCTCCACATAACAGGCCAGCTCCCATCACACCGTCTCCATCCACCCCCCTCCGCCCCAGCTAGTCTGCTCCACACTCCCCCTTCTCCACCCAGTCCCCACATATCTCAGCACCCTGGTCAACCTCCAGGCCTCCTCCCCATGCACATGCTGCAGCCTTGCTACTGCCACCACTACCAACCCCCTCACATGCCTCCTGCACTTTAAAACCCTAGTCCCCACGACCTCAGCCAAGCGTGCTAAGCCCCACAGCACAGCAGTGAGAGCAGAAGTGCTGCAGCTGTTGCTACTGCTCAGGATTAGTCGTAGGAGCTGCCGCCACAGCTTAGGAGGAGGCAGGACTTCCAGCCGTGCACATGACCATATCACCCAGGCAGCTTGCTGAGCTGTCAGCAACTGATCCTGGTCTGCCACCTCCTCACTCTCCTCTGCCTGCTGCTGCTGGTGGTGATGTGATTGCTGGGCATGTGAGCCAGCACCTTCCCGCAACCCATGCTGCTCCTCATACCCATCAGAATATCCCTGTGCTACTGCTGCTGCTGCGTCTATTTCCGCACCATTGCCTGCTGCACCTGCTGCTGTCCATGCTGTGCTGCCTTCCAAAGACTCACAATGACCGGCAGCAGCAGCAGCAGCGATGGTGGCAGCAGAGTCTTCGTCATCCTCCTCAGCATCTCCTCCCTGGAAAGCCAGCCACTCAGGCCACACATGCTGCCCTACCCCATCACTGCCCATGCCTCCCTCTGAATGTCCCCCAATACCTTCCATGAGCAACTCCCTACTGACCCCAGCACCCAGGGGCTGTAGCAGGGGCTCCATCTCAGGGCCCAGTACAGCCTCCATATCCTGGTCCCCTTGTCCATGCTGCTGCTGCTGCTGCCACCACTGCTGTTCCTGGTGGCACTGCTCTCCATCCTGCTGTGTTGCATCAGCACACGCCTGTGTCCACTGTTCATAGTCCAACCACTCCTCCCCCTCCTGCTGCTGCTGCTGTTCCTCTTCTACCCACCACCCCTCATCAGCCCCTTCCTGCCCCCTCCCGCTCTCCCTGCTCTTCACCTGCTCAAGAGCCCTCCATGCTGCTGGCTCCAATGAGCTCCACATGTTCTCCCACCAAGACTTGCAGGGAGGCGCGGGGGCATGGAGGGAAGCCAGCCGCACCACCAACAGCACCAACCGCCCAGCAGGAACACCTTTTAACACACTGCTAGTCCTTGAAGAACTCGCAGGAGCTCTTCTGTTGCTCCTGCTGTTACTTCCCATATCACCCCTGCTGCAGGTAATACGTGGCCCCTGCTGCTGGAACCCTTTCCTTGCAGACATGGGTGCTTCTCCTTGGCTCAAGGTGGCCACGACTGGACGCCATCGAGAACCTGCTGCTGCTGCTTCTGCTGCTGCTGGTGGCGCCACTGATGCTGCTGCCCCTGGCACCCCTGCTCCTGCTGCTGCAACACCACTCCTTGCTGCTGCTGCTAGAGGTGGTAATGGTGGTGGTGATCCCACCGCTGCTACTCCTCCACCCCTTGCTCCCCCCACTGCTCCTTGCCTAGCTGTGCTCTGCCCAGGTCCCAGCTCTCCCGTGCTGTCATCTCCTGCATAAGGCTGCCAGCAGGCAGACCTCACTTGCACCCAGGGTCCAGTGCTGATGTAGAACCAGTACCACCACTCCCTACCCGGCCGCCACCTCAGCTTGTGACATGCTAGCAGCAGCTGCAACAGGTCCCCAAGGACCTCCCCTGCAGCACCACTTCTTCCCTCAGCACAAACCCCCTTACTCCTACTTTTCCAGCTGCTACTGTCGCTACTGCTGCTGTTGGGGACGCTGCTGCTCCTCCTCCTGCTGCTGCTGCTGCTCCTCTGTTCTAGAGAGCTCCAATTCAGTACACTCCCCCTGGGCCTTCCCTCACTGCTCCTGCTACTGTTGCTGTTATTCCGAGCCCATGCCACCTCCTCCTCCTCCTCATATTCCCCCTCATCATCAGCAGCGTCCCCCTCATACCCCCAAGGCCTCATCCACCCCTCCACCTTCTCCCGCTGGAGCTCCGTCGCTCTGCCCAACACCCCCACCACCCACCCAGGTGGTGGTTTCACCCCCATGCTAACCACAGCCCAGAAAGCAGTAGCCACCTGGCGCAGCAGCTGTAGCTCTGGCAACTGCCTCCACAGCAGCTTTAGCAGCAGCTGCTGCCCAGCAGGGTTTGGCATGTACCCTAGCTTAGCAAGGGCCCAGAGGCAGCTGCTGAATGCATGGGGGTCAACCGCTGCTGATGCTGCAGAAGTTTGACTAAGCTCCCATGTGGCGGTTGGTTGGTCAACATTCGTTTGTTGGCTTTGACCGAACCGTCCACCCCCTCTGATAGGAGGACCACCAGCAGCACCAATTCCAGCAGCAGATGCCTTTTCTGCTGCTAATGATCCCTTCACAGTACCAGGTAGCAGCAGTAGCACCTGCTCTGCAAGTTCATTCACAGCCTGGGGCTGCAACCAGCCCTTCCAAGTCACCAACGCCCCCAACAGCATTGCCACCTCCCTCCCACTCCACTCCCCCCACTCCCTCCTCCTCCTCCCACCCCTTGAACCCTGCTCCTTCATCTGCCGCACAACCTCCCACACTAAACCATCCACCCAGGCCTCCCCCAAGGGTTCAGCCCCCTGCTTTGCTAAACCCCAAGCCATAGTAGCAAGCTCCTGTGGCTTAAACCCTCGCCACTGTGTCTCGGCTGTGGCCATGGCAGCTTGCAGATAAGGTGCTGGGAGGTGAAGCTGCAGCTTGGCACAAGCCCAAAGGGTGGTGGAGAGGTCCCGGGGACTGTGAGAGTGAATCTTATCGAGAGATTCCGCCAGGAAGCTGTTGTTGAAGGTGGGGGAAGGGAGGTGGCCCAGGGTTGCAAGAGCCCAGAGCAGCTGGGATAGGCGACCTGTAGACATGGAGTGGATAATTTCTGAGGTTTATGTCATGTTGAGCGGGCTCTAAGCTGAGTACATGTTTGGGTTTTAAATGGTTGCTGGTTCGATAGCCACTGTCTTTGAACCCATCCGATGGTGTGTTTTGGTTGCTTCAACCTAGCAGTCTGCTGCGGTTGCCACACCCTTGTAGGTTTGCTTGTTTGCTGTGCACATCATCATGCGCTGGAAGGCGCCCTGGAAGACCTGAAGAGCTGGAGAGATCCGGAGCAGTTGGAGAAGCTAGGGAAGAACAGGTCAGTAAGTTCGGGATGGCAGGTGTACAGGTCACACTGACTTAGTGACGACAGAGCCTAGAGCAAATCTGACAGGTGGCCTTGAGGGATATCGTTATGATGGGAAGATTGGGTTACCTATTCAAAAGGAGTTTCAAGCACCTGCCATGAGCGGAATATCTGCAACAGAAGCGTGCTAAGCCAAGGTCCTGCTGGAGGCGCAGTTAACTGCCCGACTTCTGTTTCGTCAAAGACCATATTCGCTCAAAACTGAAAACCAGACTGCTTCCATAAAACAGTCCTGAGTGCTCCACACAGGCTCCTCTAGGTAATAGCTCTGGAGTCCTGCTTGCTTACCAGGAGGTCTTGGGTGCTTTTGACCTAGCTGCTGGACCTCATGTCTAGGCATATGTTGTCACATACATGCCGAAGACAACCCGAAATCTATTCCATCTCGCTGTTCTTTGTGACAGTTTGAGGTGCGGGTCCTATGCCACTTTTTGCTATGGCATATCATGAAATGAATAATACTTACCAGGTGAAAACGTGATGAGCCTTCGCTCAGCAGCTGCCAGGTAGACATCTAGCCATGCTTGTGAAGGGGTGTGGTTCAAGCGTGCAAAGCCCCAGAGGATGTTGGCAAACTGCTGACCCCTGAACCCTCCTGCAAAGCAGCAGTGCAAGTGAGCGAAATAAAGTTGGTAAAAGCCTGTCAAACAGGAAAGTTTCTGCGGGGGGGAAAGTAGATTTGGTTGAGTTTGCTTTGTCATTGTATCTGGCTAAGTTAGGCTGACGCGGAGACTGAAGCCCATGGAAGGGTCACCACCCTGGTTTGGCAAACATTGTTGCTGTTGCTTATTAGAGCAAGCTTGGCACGCTCAGGGAGTGGCAAGACACTGGGGGTGTTTGCAGCCTGCCTTAGCCTTGGGAGCAGTGCTGCTCGGTAGCTGCATAGAGGGGAAGTTACATCGTACTGTACACCCAAGCCACCAAAACTCAAGGGGAAGACAGGTAATGAAGCGGCAAGAAGAGCAGCAAAGCAGTAGCACATGGTCTTAGAAGTTGAGTCTGCTGTGCATACTATTGCCATTGTATGCTTGCCATGCAAGGGAGGCTCACCTAGCCTGTGCAGGATCAAGGCTGCTAACGCATCCAAGTACCCATGCCAGCTTCTGCTAGGAGGCTGCTGCCAAAGAAATGTGTTGGTACTGCTGCTACTGCTGGTGGTGGTGGAGGTGGACCTGCTGCTGCTGCTGCTGTTAAGTTCTGGCCCTTCCCCAGTGGGGAAACGTCGAAATGAAGCAGAAGCTTCGGGCATTTTCTCAGGACTGCTGCTGCTGCTGCTGGTAGTACTGCTGGGGTTACCCCATGTATCCTCCAGGTTGGTGCTGCTGCTCCTGGAGGTGTTGCCATCTTCATGGGAAAGGCCAGGAGGTGGTCCTTGGGCCTGCAATCTGCTGCCCTTGCTGCTGCTGCTTCTGCTGGACTTACGTCCTGCACCGCTGTGACTGTGTAATTCATTGTCAGATGCAGCACGTCCATGGTACAAGTGTACGGTCTGTGTGACGATCGCGCTAAGGAGCATGGGGTCAAAGCCTGGGGCTTCAGCCTCCAACAGCTGAGCACACTCGAGCCACGTGCCGCATGCTTGGATGCTCGCGAAGAGCTGCGGGTCAGGATGCTTGACGGCTGGAAGCCAGGCATCGGACGCTCTCATACCGCGGTATAGAGTGTCTGCGGCTTCTGGTCCGCTGACTGCTGGGCCTGGAAGGCATGTCTCGTGCCAACCGCCTTTTGGTCGGGCGGCAGGCGAAGTCGATGCTCGAATGGGGTATGCAAGTGCGCTTCTTTGCACCCCTGGATCCTGCCCACATCGTAAGTAGTATGTATCCGTAGAGGCAGCGGCATGCCTTTGCCAGACAGGAACCATCGCGGGGGAAGCACTGCCTTCACACGGCAGCAAGCTTAACTACCCCGGCATACTTCCTGGTTAACTGTTCTCGGTATAAGGGGCTACGTGCAGGCTTGCAGGGCGCCTGTCGAACGGACAGGCTGTTGGCATGTCGTAAAAATTTATGAGACACCAGTGCCACCGGGCAACGATCACTGCGCTGAGGTCATGAACCGCACACAGATGCAAAGGCTATCAGACTAAGCCGTGCTGGCGTTCCTCAGTGCCTCCCACTAGTGTAACCCCGCCGCCACATCAGCATTCAAACCGGCACCCGCTTCAAAGTCTGAGCAAGGTCCTGTTACCACACAAGCCAAAGGGGCGAAGTTCCCGGAGCACTTGTGATGATCAACCCAATAGGCACACATATCGCATAGCCACATCGCTGGAGACCAGGCCGACAACCGGAACCACCGGGCAGCCGGGCCATTGCACTCAAGGCGTACACATTGATGCGCGCTCGGCCTTACCGAAGAGGAAGCATGCTTGGAATTACGTCTTAGAAAGCACACGAGTAGATCGTAATTGTACAGGGACCAGTATCCGCGAACAACCGATGTCAGTTATATGGCGGCACCTATGGGGCGCCAGTGGGAACAGCTCCCACCCACAAGGACTTAGCTACTGCTAGGCCTCTGCGGCATACTGAGGACGTCTTGTATCCCGAAGAATCAATGGGATGCATTTCGACTTGCCCTGTGCTGACCTGTTGACCAGTCAACAACTGCACTAGCAGTCCATTCAACACACAAGTGAGGAATCTGGTCCCAGTCACCCTCATTGCTAAGTATGATCAAGCACCTGACTCCTTGTAACAAATTTCACCACCAATGACCATTAAAACAGACTGCCTTAATCATGCTTGCCAGGAAACCCTATGGCCAAGCACCCATCCACAGCCTAACCACCAGTTTTCTGCATGTATTTTGCACTGTGTGACATCCATACACTCACACTCCATGGGAGCGTGCTCTTCCAGCATCCAGGGCTAAATCCACCGTGCTAGCAAACTAAAAACGTCTCTGCTCATTATTGAATATTACACACCGAATCGCTTTAAGCACCAGCTGCCATCCCAATCAAGCCTTCGCCTGGATTAGAAGAACAGAACACCATCCCGCCTTGTGCACATCATTATGAAAGCAGAAGGATGCACACTTACATTGTCAGTCCAATAGATTGACTTAGAATTGGTGCATTGACGGCTGGCAAACAAACTCCAGGTCAAGCTGACAAACCCCTTGAATCTCTGCACAGTGGACAGCATTCAGATCGATACTTCCAGGTGCAAACTCCGACTTAGTTTCCAACAGGCCATACCAGATTACCAGATTGCCAAATGTCCCCATCAAAGTGGGGCGTCGGCGGTGGGGCCACCCACAAGGAGCCACGTAGGCTCAAACGGCATGCTCAAAGTTGCTGCCCAAGACTCTCACACTAGCTCAGTCCCAGCCCTCGGCCCTTGATCCCTTAGTTGCTAGGCAGTGAATGCCAGGCCATAGATCCACACCATACTTCACACCAAAGGCACCCCAGAGACTAACGCCAACAACAACACATGATTCCTCACCCCATTACATCACCCCATTACAAATAAGCATCTGATTGCCGTTCCTCTGAGAGGAACCCATGGGCAACACCCCATCTTGCCAAATTGAGCCACTAGAAGCAGAATGAGCTGGGCAAGCCTCCTGATAAATCAGCAGTAACCCTAGAGGTTGGTACAGGTAATCAAAGCAGAGTGCGTACGAGAAAAGCAGGGTCTGTCATGCAGTACTGGCCAAAAAAGCAGGGTGCAGCGAATACTTCAGGTCGCATCCACCACCCCAAACTTAGATCTTGCCCTGTGAGCTGTTCCGTGAACTGAAAAGGCTGGCAGGCGTGCTGAAAAGCATCAGCATGCATTGGCTGATGCTGACAAAAAGCTGACTCTCAATGCGGTGGTTACCTGCACGAGGGTATGAGGTCACCCTCCTGATTAATCATCAAGGACCCTCCTGATCATCCCACACCATGACAGGACCTTCTAAGCTGAACATCGTCCGTAATTCCAAATTTGCTGGTGTAGCCCGCCATCATGTACGATTATATTGTTAAGCCATGTGTAATGCATTCCCCAATGTTGCAGATGCACTTCACCTACCATCGTCAAGAAATATACGAAAACTACTACATGAACATCATTCTGCTGTCTCTCAAGCCTTTTGAAATGCCTCTGCAGCCAGCCTGCTCAAGCTACCCGTCAGCAAGCACTTCAACCTCGAAGACCAAGCAACCCCATGCTACCCCCCTCCTCTGCTTTACTAAGATGACAACTTGCCAGCCTCACCTCTCCAATACCAAAATGCACAATGATGCTCATCAGTCAACAAGAGGCGGGTACTCTACCCAAGAAAATTGACTCGCGCCCATCTCAACCTTAATCACAGCACTTAGCAGGAACTCAGAAACATCCTATGGGAGCTCCTTCCACGGGGCCTAAAGGAGGCAATGCAACAAGCAAACGGCACAACTGCTAAACGGCCTGACGGCCTCCTCTACAAACCCAAAAAGAAAAACCACCCAGCAGAGTACTGGATGGTAGAGGTAAAGATCTGCAGGGATTCAGACCAAACAGGCCAGCAAAGCAAAACCGAGTATCAACACCAAGTATTCATTGACAAAATAAAAGAGATAGACCCCACGGCCAAGGTATGTTACCATCCTCTGCTTGTGGGAATGGCAGGCACCACAACAGCAGTACCTCCAAGCTCTTGATATCAAAGATGAAGCTCTGAAAGATGCATATCGGAAGCACATACTACAGCAGTCAAGGCCCTCCACAGCATACATTCAACAACGAGAAAACTGGAAAAGCCCAAAGAACCTCAATGGCACAGGAGGACCTACAAGAAGGCCAGCTAACAAAGGCGGGTGAGCGGAAGCTCCCCCACGGATGCAAAAATCCCATGGAAGGCTTGCCCAGTGTACTCCTTACACCAATGGGCCCCTTTCTTAATCTTAGTGTACGCGGGCGGGCAACTCACGCCCTTTTTCACCTAGCTCTCTCTCTTTATCTCGCAGGAAGTCACTCTGCAAAACCCATCTGGAAACCTTTCTCAGTTTCCATAAGAACCCCAGAACTTCCCCAATGACAATGACACGACTTGTCAAGTAAAACCCAAACAACAGCCAAAGCACACTCTTTGCTTGTCTTCTGTAGTGCACCCGCTGTCTCCCTAGTGGTCTGAACAACCATTGAGCCCACAGCGGTTCAGATCAAGCCAACTAAAACACAGCGTGAGAGATGAGCCACCAAGCAACACTGTAACTTGAGAGTGAGCAAAACCACATCCAGGCGCCAGAAGTGACAGGACATCAGGAACCCCCTTCTCCCCATGGGCTATCTGAGCTGAACAAGTGGCAAACAGCACTGTATGGCCCCATTTCATCAACTGTTCCAATCAGGATTGCTACGATTGATGGGTATTCAGGACTGGGAACTCAATTGCCAGTACGCGTAATAGCCAGCACAGGTCAAAGCAGCACTAGCAACAGCAATAGTCCAACTGTTCACAGCATGGGCTTCATGGGCAACCCAGAACAGTGTCCAGATATCAGGCCCACACAGCCAGGTAGAAAGCACTTGAATGCGCACTCCACTTATGCGCTGATTGTGGGTCTTCAAAAACCCACTCCTCTTAGTTCAAAACACTGACTTTGTCCGTCATAAACTGGCTAAAAGGTTGTAAGATGTGCTACCTGGATAATGGCAATTTCATCCAAAATTCATTATCATTTACTGCACTCATATTCGTCCCCCTGATGTATCATATCTGCCTCCTGACTGCTGATGCATACTGGAACAGTATCATCGGAAAGTAACAATTTTGTTCGCGCACACCAGCCACTACTGCTGCTGGTGCTGCCTACCCAGGAAACATCAGTCACGCTCACTAGTCACTGCAAACAACTACAACTGCATCCCGGCCCCCTCCCATCAATACTACCGTACCAGGACTGCAGAGCCCAAGCCTGAACCCCCAACCCCTCCAGCCATCTCAGGTATTAGACCACACCAGGCTAGGTACCCCCCTTGACCCCAAAGGGTACCTCCTGACCCCCCTGACCCCAGAGGGTACCCCCCTGACCATGCGGGCTGGGATTGCAGCCAAGGGTCTGCTGCCTTCCCTGTAGTTGCTTAACCCGAGTTCCACCCAATGCAGCCGCTCTCCTTCTTCTACCAGCTAGTGCGCTTGGACAGAGGCACTTGAGGTGCGGGGCCTATGGCACTTATTGCTATGGCATGTCCTGAAATGTAATAATGACCCTGGCCAAGGGGCTCCAAACATGATTAAGCCCAGGCAGGATGCATCGGACTCATCCCTACGGCAGCCATAACCAATCACCTCTCTCCACCTTTCCTGTCTTTCTTCAGCCGCCTGAGCTGGGGTTCCCAGCAGACACCTTAGGGCTTAGCTGCTGTAGCCACCCTAGCCTCAGCTGCCTCTCCCTTAACTTACACGGGCTGGGACTGCAGCGGTGGTTTTTCCCTTGCAGTCGCCCAACCAGCTCGACTTAGCTCTTCTTCTTCTTCTTCTTGTTAGCTGCTGACTGCAGCAGTACCATTAGCCTGTACCTCAGCAGTAGCCTTGGCCTCCGCAGCCTTAGGGGAGGGGGAGCCGATGGCAGCAGCAGCAGCAGGAACTGCTAGGGTGGGCAGCGGCCCAGAGTTGAACAGGCCCCGGAACTGCAAACAAGGATGGGAAGCAGATTTGGCAAACAATCAGCTGTCAGTGCGCGTTCATGCCATTGGTAAAAAAATTCCTGCAAAACAGAATTTTATTTAAATTTTAAAGTAGTAAAGTAGTTGGGGTATACATATGCCAAGCACTGCTTCAAATGTTTTGTTGGCAACATACCCTGCATCTGGGCCCAAGCCACCAACCACAAATAGGCTTAAAAAAACATGGCTGTAGCAATAACCTGTAAGAGATGCCCTCTTGGGGTACCCGCATTGATTGAGTGTCACAAAATCAACCCCTCTGCAAAAATCCTTGAAGGTATTCTCTTATCCGCATCAACCTGTGTGATGTTCAGGTACCTTATAACTCCACATCATGGATAACATTACCATTACAAAACCAGGTAAACTGACGCGAGCAATTGTGCCCTGCCTGTTATCTTTGCATTGCTTCTGCTCTGCCCGATTGCCCAACAAAAGAATGCATGGTAAACCCAAGACACACCATGTAGGCAGATGTCCATATACCTGCAGACACCTCTCCCCTCTTTGTCTCAATCTCTGCTCCCCACATACTAACAACTGGATGGAGTTATGCCGCGGGCGCTGCACGGTCCAAAAGCTGTGCAGTGATCTATCTCATATACCTGCAGATGCATACATAAGATCCTGATACCACCCCGATACACATTCCAGCTAACTTGCCATGTCCTCCTACCCAAGACACTGCACTCAGGGAAAAGCCGCTCGCTACCCCCTCTCCCTCCCCTCCCCTTCCCCCCTTACTCCCTACCATTCCCTCCTTCACCCCCCCCCCCTTCCCTGTCCCCTTTCAGCCCTCCCCCGTTCCCCTTTGCCCCTTAGCTCCCCCCTTCCCTTTCAGCCCCCCCCCCCCCACCTTCGTCCCTTTGCCCCTCCCCTCATCTTCCCCCCTTCGCATCCCCTTCCTCCCCCTTCCCTCCTTAGGCTCCACCCCCCTTTCCCCCCTTCGCATCCCCTTCCTCCCCCTTCCCTCCTTAGGCTCCACCCCCCTTTCCCCCCTTCGCATCCCCTTCCTCCCTCTCCCCTCCTTAGGCGCCACCCCCCCTCCGCACCCCCCTACCTGCTCAAAGCTGATGCGTCCTTTCTTTGTTATGTCCACTTCATTCAGAATCTGCTCAGCTTCTTCCAATGTGAGCTCACAGCCCAAGGTGGCGTCCACTCCAGGCAGGATAGCACCCGAGGGGGCCTTGCTGGCTATCACCAAGTCCTCCGGGCTGATGAAACCATCATGGTCAACATCTAGACCATCAAACTCCTTCTGAAGCTGCGGAAGGAGATAACATATGCAGACAAGGTTTCAGAACAACCAAACAAACACTTCAGGTGTGGCAACCGCAAGAGGGCTGCTAGGTCAGAACGGCTTAACACACTATCGGATCAATCCAAAAAACAAAACACCATGCAATCATGCAAGGAGATGGAAAGAGGGACTGGTTCATGTTATGCTTTGCTGGCCGTTACAGATTCTCTGGGCCGATGGAACCTCCCTTTTATGGCCTCAAGAGCTAAGATGTGCTTTCAAGGCTGCAGCACAAGTAGCTGAATTTAATTTCCCATCCTCTGCCTTGAGCACTCCATGACAAAACCCTGCTTTTTGGCAGCGTTGCTCATTCATAGTGGCCGCGTTTCTCCTCTTATGAATGGAAACAACACCCACCATATGAACGCTGCACCCCAAGTAAAGGAGTGTATTCAAAGGAGCTTCAGAAAAAGGCAGCAGCCATGCAGAAGCTGGGCCCCTTCGACCAGTCACCTCTCCCTGCTATCCCACTGCTCCCCACTTGTACTTCCCCCCTCTCTCCACCCCAGCCTGCTTACCATGCTGGGTCTCCTCTGCGCCACCTTCCTGCCATCAGCCAATGCTGCCAAGAACTCCTCAAAGTCAATCTTGGTGCTGTGACGGTCAAGCTGCACAAAGTAAAAAAAACAGAAATTAAAATTAAACAGTTAAAAAAAACTACTGGTAATGCAACACAAGACTGCGTCAACATGGCTGAACTCCAAGCTTAGCTTTTACATAGCAGCTTCTCGGAAGCTACTTTGTTGGTTGAAGCTTCACAATCTCTGCTGGTAGTAGGCCTAAGAGGAGAAGTGCCTGCAAGGTTGGTCTGTGTATGTTTGAGAGAGAACACTGCACAGCCCTTTGGGCCGTGCAGCACCCACAACATGACTTCAACCACTAACTTAGGGTGAGGTAAGACTGGCTTGTATATCATGAGATAGTCTCATGGCCGCACAGCTTTTACGGAGTGCAGTGGCCTCCTCCTTGGTTTATAAACAGCAGCTGGGGGAGACCCAGGTCAGCTTCAGGGCTCTTTGCAACCATTAGACCCATCTAGAGGCATTTCCAGTGTGTCCATCCATACGGGGATATGCAGCACATGCACTGGCTACTTGCATAAAAGCCCTTTCTGTGACCCCACTCAATGGCTCGATCATGCAGCTAAATGCCTACCCCACGGCCCCCCCCCCCCGGTATCCACGTAAGGGTTTAGTGTGATTTATATGACCAAAGAGTTTGTGGCTTGCTCCATACACCCTACTTTTAACAGCATCAGGGCCTCATAGATTCAGCTAAATGTTAAGAGTCAGACTGAAAGGGGATCAGCATGCATCCCTGACAAATCCATAGGGCAGAGGCCTGGATGCCAGCAGATGTATAGAGAGAAAGCATGGAATGACAGGCCTCCCCGACATGCTGGGTGAGGACAGAGCTGGAGCGTCCATGTTTAAAAGGAAGTCGTTTATGTCCATATATATTGGCCCGCCAGACTCTTTGGCTTGTAGCTGTTGGTGCGTATGTGGTATCTTCTTGCTTCCCCAAATTGCCCTTCTCTCCATTCTCCCCTCCCCCACCTTGGCCCCCAGCATATCACCACCCTTTTCTCTATTGCATCACCCCACACACCACCCTGCCCCCCCCCCTCTTTCATCATTGGACCCTTCCTGCAACCAATTGTGCAACCAATTGCATACCCCCCCCCCTCCACCACCATTCTACCCCCAATAGACCCCTACCTTTCCCCCCCCCCCCCAGACTCCCCTGACCCTACCTGGCATACTTCCATGAACTCTTTCACATCTGATTCTGACAGCTTAGCTCCTGCTGCTGCCAACCCCTTGGAGAATGCCTCAGAATCAATGAGGCCATCATTATCAGTGTCCAGCTCAGCAAACATACCCTGCAATATGAAACAGCAACAACAGGGTGGGTGGTTAGTCACAAAAGAGAACCCCATGTCATGAACCACAGACCCTCTGTGTGTTTTCTGCACGATCCCTCTCTCTTGCCCCTCCACCTTCAAGCAGCTCACTAACCAGGAAATCTCCAACAACCACTCGCAGCCCATGCTATACCCACCCTCCTATACCATGCCCCCCCCCCCCCCCGTTTCCAAACCTAACCTCTAGACCTTCCATCTCATTAATAGTGACATCATGTGCCGGTAAATTCAATCCCAGCCACCTCCTCCTGCTTGTTCCTACAAACTCGTGGAACTCCGCTCTTGTGTCTTGGCCCAGACAACCCCTCAATTCACCTCTTTCAGTACGGCCCCAATTACCCTCCCAAAAGCATGCTGCATCCGCTACATGTCGGCAGGAAAGATAAACTATTTAAGAACTTAACTCTGACTCATCTTGAGTGAGCCATTAGCCCAAACCACACCTCATATAGAACCCTAAACCTCACTTCCCCCATCTGATTGATCCTGGTCTCATGTGACAGCAACTTCATTAATCACCATCACTCCATTAATCACTGGATCCTCGTAACTGACCCCGCCCCAAACTGAGCTTCACCCAATAATCACCGAGTTGCAATAAACTAACCGCTTGAATAGCTGACAGACCCTAATCGTCGCAGACTTTGGAACTTTGCACTTTGGTCCATTGAGATTCATGACGTTGTGAGTGGGTTGAATCCAAATGCTGCTGCCACCCCCCCCCCCCCCCTCACCTTGACCTCCTCCATCTCCCTGCTTAAAACCCCATGCAACAACAGCTTGAGGCTCAACCTCTTCATCCTGCTCATGCCAACAAACTCATGCAGTAACGCAGCCTATACCTTAGCCCCACCCTCCCGCACCTCAGGTAACCAGTAAAACCTCACACCACCTTTCCTAAACCCCACAGGACGACGCAGCCCACCGCCTTCCTCCCCCCTCACCTTCAACTCCTCCAGCTCCCTGTTCCTAAACCCATGTGACAACAGCTACCAGCACTGAATCTTCGTCAAGATTTGGATCGCAGCAAATATAATGATCTGTCAAAACCAATAAAGGTTCCCTCAATCGTGATCGTCAACAAGTCCAAGGCCTCGGTATGCGCTATTCGCTATAAGGGGGTTTATGTGGGGCCTTGCAACTGCTTTGCACCTGCCCTCCATACCCCTAGCTGGTTTCAAAGCATCATTAGGGGTCCCTAACATGCCTTGGGAGCAGTCAAAGAGGTCTGCACCACTAGTGGGAGGCTGTGGCTAGTGTATTAAATCACCCCCCCCCCCCCCCACCTTAAGCTCCTCCATCTCCTTGTTCCTGATCCCATGTGACAGCAGCTTCAGGCTCAGCCTCTTCATCCTGCTCATGCCAACAAACTCATGCAGCCGCTCCATGTAGTCTGGATGCAGCTCCCTGTGCTGCCCCTCTCCCTCCAGTACCTCAGTGAACCATGGGTGCTCCAGGCATTGACTGGCGGAGAAGCGCTGGTCAATGTCCACCGCCAGCATCTGATGGAGAAGGTCCTTGGCGGATTTGTGCACATGGTTCCAAGCCTTGCCTTCCAGGGAGAATTTGCCTGGAGGAGAGCAGACACCAGAAGAAGGGTTTCTGGAGGTTGGTACAGGCAATCAAAGGAGGGGAGAGTGCGGAGAGTGGGGAGAGTGCGGATGAGAAAAGCAGGGTCTGTCATGCAGTGCTGGAACCAGGAAGAAAGGTGCAGCGTACAAAGCAACCACCTTCCCAGAGATATATCTTGTCATGTGAGCTGATCGTTGAGTGGAGATGACTGGGAAGTGTGCTAAAAGGCTGAATAAGGGTTTCATAGAAAATTGACGTTGGTTGCAGTATGGTTGCAAATCAAGCAATGGGCCAATTTATCCGTCAATCAATGCATCAGTCGGTCAATCAATCAAAGACAAATTGGCTACCTGTACCAACCTCCAAAGTGGCTACCCAACCTTCAAACCGGCTATGCCAAAAGGTCACTCAAGTCCAAGCAGGACACAACCCGAGATGACTAAACAAAAAAAATACAAAAGAGGAAGATGGACGCTGCACTGGTGCCACCGCAATAGGGCACCATCTGCACTGTTTGTCTGCAACAGAGGCAATTGACCAGAGAGCGCATAGTGGGGGTGTATATGAGATACATCACTGCACAGCCCTGGGACTGTGCAGAAGCTGTCACATGACTCCAACCAGTTTGTTAGTGTTTGTTGAGAGAGACCGATGCTGAGAGCTAAAACAATGACAGAGGAGACGATCAGACATCAAGAGACCTAGTGGACCCAGACAGCAAGGAGCAGTAAAGACTGCATGCTTCATGGGAGTATATGTACCACTCTCAGCAACACATGTGGATGCAGGAGTGCTACCCCTTCTGCTTTTGGTGTTTTGTGGGGTTTCTGTCCTCCCTGCTGCACCTCGCGTTTAGCCCCATGATGGCATTTATGCATGGCTGCATATCGCCAGGCCTCCCATATATTGTTCCACCTTGCTTAAGGTGCAGGGCCTATGACACTTCTCCTATGGCACATCATGACATGTAATAATATTCTCCCTTTGTGCCCTCCCTTGGCCCCTCCTCCCCCTCGTTCCCTCCCTCCTTGCCCCCTCCCCCTTTGCCCCCTCCCCCCTTGCCCCCTCCCCCCTTGCCCCCTCCCCCCTTGCCCCCTTCCCCCATGGTCCCCTCCCACCCTTGCTCCCCCTAGCTGTTCGGCCTTGCTGCCTACCTTGCTTGACCTTTGTGAGTTCTCCTGTCATTGTACTGCCCTCAAAGGGCGGGTGGCCACACAGCAAGATGTACATCACCACACCAGCTGACCAAATGTCTGACGACTTGTCATAGTCACGCTCTAACACCTGGAGCAGCAATGGGGAGCACAGTGCTTGGAATGTCTGAAATCCATTGATCTGTTGATGCCCAAGTCCTGCTGCTTGGCAGGGGCAACACTGGCTGGTCCCTGGCCTTGCAGGGGAGCACAGTGCTTGGAGGTTAGGTACAGGTAACCCCTTCAGCCCGGAGAGTGCAGACAAGAAAAAGCAGGGTTCTGTCATGTTGGTTTGAAACGGAGAGAAGCAGGATGCAGCAAACAATGCAAGTTGCAGCCACCACCCCTAACCTAGATTTTGTATTGCTGGTGGACTAATGCCCTTATTAGATTATCACCCCTCCCCCTCCCCCCTCCCTCCCTCTCACCACTCAACCCCCCCTTCCCTCCCCCCCCCCCTCCCCCCACCTCCCCCCTTCCCACCACTCATCCCGGCCCCCTCTCACCTCAGGTGCCACGTATCTTGCCGTCCCCACTTTACTGTGCAAATGCTGCCCAGGTTCACAAAACCCTGCCGTCCCAAAGTCAATGACCTTCAACCGCCGCCCCTCAATCCCCCTGGGCTTCCCCTCCCCACTCCTCCCCGCCCCATCAGCTGCTGCTGCTGTACTGTCCTTTGCTGCTGCTGGCAACTCAAAGCCCATAGCATGGCCCGAGTCCTGGTCAGGGTGGTCTAGCAGGAGCAGGTTCTCGGGTTTTATATCTCTGTGAACCACATGCTTGGAGTGTGCGAATTGTAGGAACTCCAGGAGTTGCTTCATGATGTACGCAGCATCTCTCTCAGTAAAATGACCCTAAAAAACATAAAAAAACAGTATAAAATAAAGTTAAATAATAGGATTCTGAAGGAAAACAAGGAGCAATTCATAAGAGGTCAGCAGGGGTGGGGGTGGGGGTGGGGAAGGGGTTGGGTATGAGAAGGACCTAGCAGCAAGGTCAGGTTTTGGGCTGCAAGTGGTCTTTGGTAATGCGTGAGAGTCGGCCAATTGCAGAAACTTTACAAGCTGTGTCATATATGAGATAGATCACTGCACAGCTTTCAGGCCGTGCAGCGCCCGCGGCATATTCCATCCAATTTGTTAGTCTGTGGAGAGCAGATATCGAGACAAGAGTTGAGACCGCTATAGCTATGTCATAACAGGAAAAGCACATCCTGAAGTCAAATGGCCCAGAAGGAGAATGTGGAGATGTTAAACAGAAGCTCAGCAGGGGCATCAGATGACATGATACCTAACAAAAAAGATAAAAATTCGATAATGTAATAACAATATCCTTAATAACAATAACAATAAAAGAATAGTTATCAATCCGCCTATCAATCGAAACCATTAGAGTTTTCAAAGCATGCGCACCATGGCACTACCATGTGGGCAGAAAACCATGTCATTGCCTCGGAAACTGAGCAGCATCTCTTTGACACATTAGTTCATCCCACCCACAACTCCAGCAGCTAAAGCTAAGGCTGCCAGCAAATTATGTTGCAAATTGAAACCTTGCAATTTTATCTTGCAAAGTAGGCGTCGTTTTGCGCCTGCGTCTAACGTCTTGCAAATTCGGGCTCGATTCTTGCAAATTCGATTTTGCAAGATGTCCCAACCACTTTCTAATTCACACTATGGACCATATGTGCTTATGGAGTATAAAGGTGCTATGGCGTATCATCAGGTGTAATATCAGGTAGGACCCCCCCTCCCTTGTTTCTATCACTCTGCCCTCTACTTCCCTTCTCCCTTACCGCCCTAAACCTTGGAGCTGCTGGTACAGCTTCTTTAGACAGTGCTACTAACCTCCCCTCCACCCCACCCGCGCCCCTTTGTAAAGTTACTCATGCCAAACATGGTATGCCTGTGTGCCCCTTAGCACACCCCTCTTCCAATGGCCCCCCTCCCCCACCCATGCTGCCCTTCAGCTTTCCCCCCACACTGCCTCCCTGATCCTCCTGAAGGGTCCTAGCAAGTTGTCATGATGGGATGACTGATTGAAAATGTGTTACACCGTTGTCAGAGGTTCCATGCACCTCTCACCAGCAGCACCTCTCAACAAGAACCATGCCTATTATAATAAATAGTTATAATAATTATAATAACTATAATAGATATCAGCTCGCGGGTGTCCTACCCACCCAGATGTCAGAGCTGATGAGGCTGAGGGAATCAAATTCAATCCGACTAGATGGAGGTAGCGTCCGATAAGCTATCATGCTAGCTCTCTTAATAAAACATTTCTCCTCTGCGGTTCAAAAGGACATAAAATGGCTCCTACCCCCCCATCTTTACGCCCCCCCCCCCCCTGCCGCCAGAGCTAATGGTCGAAACACGGATATTTTGTGTGTAGACGAGCGCTTCATTCCCTTCCATATCCCTTGGGCCCAGGCCCCTCTCCTGTCCCATGTGAACCCCACCCCCCCTTGCTGCTAAGATGACAGCTCATTATGTGCACCCACACCTTCCCTCCCACCCCAACCTTTCCATGCCCAGCAATCCTTTCCCCACCCCACTCCACCTCCCCCCCCCCCCAAACAATTTTTCATCCCATTCCACCATTCCCCCTTCACCCTTCCCCTTTCCTCCCACCCCAGGCCCTCCTTCCCCACCATCCCCTTCCCACCCCACCTCAAACACCCCCCCAACCCCTCCCCCACCCCACCCCCCTCCTTACATTAGCGCTGATTGTATCAAACAGCGCTTGTCCCGGCAGGTATTCCACCACCACATGGAAGCCCTCATCATCCTCGAACAACTCCTGAAGGTCCAACATGTTAGGATGACCCTTCAGGGTACGCATGGTGGCAATCTTCGTCTCCATGGCTGCAAAGGAGCACAAAAAAAAATCAACCAGATTTCATACTGTAAGGTGACGCATGATACGCATGATAATTTCGAAGGGGGTGGGGGGTACTTTGGGGCAGGGGTTTAGACCGTAACACATGCTGTCGAGGTTCAGACTTCATAGGTGTGTTGAAGAGGGGCACCTCGTCCCACATACGCCCTAGGTAGGGTTCAGGAGCTGAGTCACTACTAAAACCTGATGCAGCATAGCATGGGTTCTTAGCTGAGGGGGACAGTGGTGGCTGCCAGTGGGTGTTGCATAATGTTGCAGGTTTCGGGGCTGCTGGGGCCCAAAGGATTGTATCACACTTGAGGCCAAACATGATAACCTGATGTTCAAGGAGTCTAAGGGAGACTAGTTTAACCCTCATGTTGCGTGGCAACCCCCTAAACCCCCTAAACCCTAAACCCTAAGAAACCCCTAAACCCCCATGTTGCTTGGCAAGAGTAGAGTGGTAAAGTACATGACTACCTGGGTGGTCCTGCTGCGAGCTGCTGGGTGTTAGAACCCCACTAGGAAGTCAAAACGTGCTAAAAGCATTCGGGGGTTTTGGTATGGTGAGAGACTTGAAAGTCTGTCACAGCAGCCTGCAGGAGTGGACAGTGACAGAGCCAATCTGCAGGGGTTTGCTAGTAACTACCGCCTTATCTTGCATGTGTATGAGGACATCATTTGACAGGGAGGGCCCTCCCTCCTCAACCTTCAACCTGAATCTTGCATTTATTATATGAGATAGATCACTGCACAGCTTTCGGGCCATGCCGCGCCCGCAGCATAACTCCATACAATTTATTAGTATGTGGAGAGCAGATATCGAGATAAAGAGGCGAGACCGCTAGAGGGCCAAAGCTGCCAGGCCATTCAAGAGACCCAGGAAATGACAAGCTAACCACTGCAAGCTCCACCAACAGCATGCTTTGTGACTGGCCAACACTACCCCATGTACCCTGCCACCCTGAATCTTGCATCTATTGTGCTTCTTGTCTAGTGCAGCGTCTCGTGTGCATGCCGTGAGCAAACTGCATGTGCGCTACAAGCTACCAGGGCCGCTGCTGCTTGTACAAGGAAGTTCTATTGAGGCGAGGTGGCTAAAAGCTGGTTACTAGTCAGTCCTATGGTTCCGTCCTTACTGCCAAAAACTTGCTGGACACTCCATGTAGCAAATCCCTGACACAAGAACTTACATTATACAAGCTAAACTGAGGCCCTAACCTAGTTGCATGTCTAAGTATCATAAACAAACCAGCATCCATGTGCACAGCTAACAACTGCCATTGCTTGATCTTAGCATTGCTAAAACACTGCATTTGCTTCTGCCGTCTTAGGCAACGTACATCACTGCAGTACTGCACTTAACTGCTGCTGGTCTAAGCCTGAGCTCCTTTATCGAGCTGCATTCTCATGTCATTACGTCATTACACCAGGGGGTTCAATGCACTTCCCCTCCATCGGACCCATGGAAGCTTCTGACCCAAATTACCCCCAGTGGTGGGGGGAGCATGAGTAAACCCCGGCATGAGCCCCCGCCACATGGCCCCGGTCATCACTCACTCTATGGATCTTCCATAGCACAATCTACGGGGAATCAGTCTAGCATATCTTGCTGCATTTGTCAAAGCGCTGTTTGTGACCCTGGACTAACACTGCTGTAACATTAGCCACAGTATGGTTCCAACTTGGTCTGTAAATGCAGCATCTGCTGTTGTGACTACCAACTTGGCAGTGGGGTCTCCTTTTAACATTTTGCTCGTGAGGCTCGATGTCCTTAGCTTCCCTGACACATGCAGCCCACCTGATGATTGCATGCATGGCGGCTCCAGAGCCAAAGTCTAGTTAGCTGCAGCAATACAGGACCATGTGCCTGCCATGCCGCCTGTGCTTTGCCCCCTACCTCTGCGCTGCTGCTGGAAGGCCCTTGCGTCCCTGCCTATCACTTTGATCGCAATGTCCTGCTTGGTCGCCAGGCACTTTGACTTGAACACGCGAGCGAAGGCTCCGCGGCCAATGAGCTTCATGTCGGGATCATAGTAGTCCCAAACTGACCTGCCGGCGGTCAACACCAACTGGGTTTCAAGCATGGTCCCGGGAAAGGCAGGAGACGATCCAGCCAGGCTGAAGAGGAATTGCGAGCCCGGGAATGGCCCTTTACCTGGTCTTTGCCTCTGCAATTTCTTCCCTGGCTAATTCAAGCGCCTTAGTGATGACATGGTTGTGTGGGCATCTGTAGTCCGCCAGTTCGCCGGCAGTCATGGCCGCGACCATGGAATTCTGAGCCAGGCCCGTTTTAGTCGTTTCAAGTTTGCTCTCTGTACACCCCATGTTTGTATATAACAGGCAATAGAAGCCGCACTGGCGTGCACGAACTTCGAAAGCAAGCAGAAAGGCCAAGAGGGCCAAGATAACGGATCTAGCAGTGGCTACAGGAATTTGTTACGAGTGGATATGTGCGCGTTTACCGATGCATGCCTGTAAGTTCGACATCTAGTCCTTGGCTATGGGTACTACAAGCCATGCACAGTGAGTGCCACGGAAGCACTTCAGCCAAGGTTGCATGCAGCTCCACCCTCTCCGAAGGCTGTGGTCAAGGCGGCAGCCTCCAGCACGGCAGCTTGGGCCCCGTAGATGCGTCACTCTCACTTGCCGCACGTCGGTGTCGCGTTGTATAGGTGACCTTGTAGTAGACTAATAGAGATTCTGCGAACTGGGCAGCCGGCGGCATGCATTATATCCCCTGGGGTCCCCTGTCCTTCTCGCATATGTCAGCAACTAGTTCCCTGTGCTTAACAATCTCCTCCCTATCCTCCCAATTGAAAGTGGCAGCGGCCATCCGACCTCGGCAGTTCTTGTAATCATGATTGGCGCGCCATTGGGCCGTCCATATATTGTACCCGCCACTTAAGCATGTCTAGGCCAACCCCTCTTGCAACAGCGTACGCTTACACTGCACTACTGCTGTCACCCACGAGATCGATACTAGTACGGACAAAGCACGACAATGCCCGCCTTTCTCTGCTATCCTTCTTCACACCCCATTCCACGCTGTTCATATGATCAGCCTCATTCTTGGCGCCCGCATCCTCATGGAACTTGCTCCAGTTGCTTTGCTCGGCGGGGAGCAGCTTGTACAGTCCGTCCGTGTACTCCCCGTGCAAGGTCCCCCAGGGCGCTGTGGTTCAGGTTGCGGTTCCTGTCAGCTGAAGAGCATGTTGTTGACCCCCAGCAAGCCAACATGCGGCACCTGAAACAGCAGCAGGAGCTGTAATCAGTCCTAAGCCCCCCCCCCTGCTGCTACAACAAGGTTCATGCTTTAGAATCTAGGTTAGAACAGAGAGTGACATTACACCAGGAATCTAACTTTGTACAGCCCAGCTGGCCTCCGTACAAGGTTCATGGAAAGTGCCCTGTGCAAGGCAGGAGCGTATGCATCATGCATCCTTCACAAGAAACAGCAGCTCCAAAAGCAATGGGCTTGTCTGCAAAGATCGAAATTGTCAGCAAAGGTCCGCAGCTTGACAGATTGGGCAACAGCTATATGCCCTGGATGGACTTCAGGTGTGCAGCAGGTATGCATGCACGCTGGAAAGGGCACATCTGGGTCTGCCACATACAGAGCCTTAGTACTGAAATTGTGGTCGGTCATGACATGCTTTTCCAGCCCGTCCCTCCCCTACTCCCCAGCATTTTCTCATGCTTGATATATCTAACATGTATGGTGGACGAGGGCAAGAGATAGGCTGAAACGTAACCGGAGGGTGAAATGTTGTTGATGCGAGTTGCGGAGGTCACACCCCTCTTGCTAGCATGAAACTGCTGCTGTCCTAGCAGTGTTGCTGCTTCTCATGAAAGTTGAACAGCTGGACCCTTCTGCCACGCTGCCTCATCACCTTAGCCACCAAACAGCATTTGATGAACATAACAAACATAACAAACATTTAAGGTGCGGCAACCGCAAAGGGCCGCAAGGTCGAAATGACCAAACACACCATCGGATGGATCCAAACACAATGGCTTCCAGACCACCAACCATGCAGAACTGATACACTCATATGCACCTCACCTTAGCCAGCAAGCCCTCTTTGATGACCATGCGTATGCGCTCATGCTGTGTCAGCAGGGTGATATCATCCAGGGGGTTGCCATCCACCAGCAGCAGGTCCGCAGCAGCACCAGCAGCTACAACACCAATCTCACCCTGCGTGGCAACGCACAAGTTACCCCACATGAAATCACACAACCGTCTGTTCCCTGCCAAGTCGATCCAAACACACACTGGCCTGTGCATTCCATTCCCTGTACATGAGTTCGAGCAGTGTGTCAACATCTTGAAAACATAGAAACAGCCAAATGGATGTTGGTAGTCGGCTGGCTGGCACCCAATGGTTCTCAAAAATTGGAGCAGGCTGGGCAGCATTAGGTTTTAACCCAGTAAGAGCACGAGGTGGCCATTTAGCAGACTTTTGTTGCAGAAGCATGACGGAATGGGTGCCGCAGTCCACCCTCATGTCTCCTTTGTTTTCTACATAAACAAGTCACAGAACCACTTGCCCATGTGCCTGACTCAACCAATCTGTACGAGATCAATCGACAACTCTATTTCGATTCATCAACTGCAAGCATCAGTCTGTGAGCGCGCTGAGAGCAAAGGCCCCGTGCTACTGGGACTGGGACTGGGACTGGGACTGGGAGGGACTGGGAGGGCCTGGGAGGGCCTGGGACTGGGACTGGGAGGGACTGGGACTGGGACTGGGAGGGCCTGGGAGGGCCTGGGAGGGCCTGGGAGGGCCTGGGACTGGGAGGGACTGGGAGGGACTGGGAGGGACTGGGAGGGACTGGGAGGGCCTGGGAGGGCCTGGGACTGGGACTGGGAGGGACTGGGACTGGGACTGGGAGGGCCTGGGAGGGACTGGGAGGGCCTGGGAGGGCCTGGGAGGGACTGGGCCTGGGACTGGGACTGGGAGGGACTGGGACTGGGACTGGGAGGGACTGGGACTGGGACTGGGACTGGGAGGGACTGGGACTGGGAGGGCTTCACTTCATGTATGGCTATACAGCTAGGCATATGTTGTCATACATGCCGAAGACCAACCCGTATTCTGTTCCACCTCGCTATCTTTGTGACAGCTTGAGGTGCGGGGCCTATGGCACTTTTTGCTATGGCATATCATGAAATGTGATAACAATATACAGCCGATCAATGAGGCCACAAGGCCAGCCGTGCCAATCAATGAGGCCACAAGGCGAGCCGTGCTGATACCGGTAAGGCAAGCCATTGTGCTGTCTCTGCTCACCCATGCCAGTCAATCATGTGTGCCAAGCTCTCTAGAGACATGGCATAAACGCGAGACACAAGGCTCACGAGCAATGGAGTGTGCTATCCTGTGAGCTGGGGTGCCAGTTGAAGTGACTGCCAGGCTGGGCTGTAGCTGTTAGCGGCAACAGGTCCAACAGCTGACCTACTGGGTTCTTCCCTATATGTCAGGCAAACTCTGAGGGACTACTCATGTACTCAGTGCGTGCACCCATCGTAGCCTTTTCAGCTCAACAGCATACCATGTAGCCTTGTCTTACAACAGCATTACTAGGACAGCAGCACTTTCATGATAGGCAGAGAGGCGTGACCTCCCCTACTTGCATCGACAACATCCCACCTTGGACTTACTACTTTTTAACATACCTCTTGTCTTCACTCACCATCATTTTAAAAACATTGAGTATGTGGCGCAACAGCTGCTTTGTGTATGAGACTGAGCCCTGCCCGGCGCACCTGCATATTGAAGAGTGCTGCGCAGTTGGTTGTAGCTGATATGATGAGCTCCCCCGCACTGCAGCCTGCCTCAGCACGAAGGTTAAACTCCTCGCTCTGCTGACTGTGCAGGGCACCCAGCAGGTCACTGCCGTAGCACATGGGCACCCCTGCTGCTGCTGCCACACGGAGGGATGACTGGCCCTGCAAAGCAAATGTACCATGTGTAAGACTGTATGCACTTGTTTTTTAAAACATGAAAAAAACCAAAATATAACAAAAAATCACACGCAAAAAAAACCAAATAAAAAACCAAAAAACCAAAAAACAACTGTTGGTATTTCCGTGCTTGCATGTGGATGTTCAGCAATGGGGGATAAGTCCATGGCAGCCTCTGATTACTACTCAATTGCCACCACGTCCCATCTATACACCTTTCCAAGCACACATAGGACTGCTCAGTAACAACTAAGCCTTGCTGGTGTGGTCAGCAAACCACCTATGCTTCCGAACCTTTCTATCAATGAAGCAATCAATCAATCAATACATCCTCCCGTCCCACATCCCCTGCTGCAAGCGCAATAGTCTACAGGTCCAGATGAATTGCATCCCACCTGCCCTTTCTGCCTGACATTATACATATGTCCCCTTTGGTGCTTTGTGCAAACCCCCACAAAGGGAGGTGGTTCTTCCGTTGAAGGGAGACCGAGATGAACAAGAGTAACCTTTCAACCATCTCTCTGAGCTTGTGGGAATGCAAGGTCTCCAAATCCCTCACTCATGCCTGTTGCGCTGCAGCTCCCCTTTCCCCTCCTACAATCCCCGGTCTCGCCTCTTTGTCTCGATTTTTGCTCTGTACAGACTAACAAACTGGACCGAAATATGCCACAGGCGCTGCATGAGCCAAAAGCTGTGCACTGATCTACCTCATATATAACACCCAATCGGGCTGCTACCCATTCCCATTACAGCAGAACCTACTCCGCAACTGCTCCCAGCCGTGCATGCATCAATGCCTCACCTCCGCTGCCAATGCATCCCAGGAAATCTACCACATTCATCCCCAGCAGCCCTAAAACTAAAAACCTAAACGCTTAACCTAAACCCTAAACCCTAGCTCTTCCCACCTGTTCAACTGCGGCACCAACTTTCTCCACCAGTTCAGGTGCCATGCCCGCTGCCACACCCTCCCGCCGCAATGCCGCATACGTTGCCAGCGTTGGCACCAAGTACGCCCCTGCTGCTACCATCATCTGAGCACACTCCTCATCTAACCAGTTGCCATGCTCTATGCTGCGCACTCCTGCTGCTAGCGCACGTTTGATGGCGGTTGGCATGTAGGCGTGGGCACAGACGTAGGTGCCAGCATTAGTGGCTTCCTCTACTATGGCTGTCAGCTCCTCCAGAGAGAACTGTGGACATTCCAACCTGGGGCAAGCGAGGGTATATATTGCACATGCACTCAGCAAAAAGGCCAGCTTTTGCAAGCTGTAATGCCTTGCATCTACACCACAGCTGCATGGCCATGAATGCATGGCATGCTCCCTTGAGGTGGGCTTTGCGTTGCTTTGCTTGGCATGGCACAAGCTGATGAATTGAGCGCAGCTCAGAAGACTTTCACCATGGTCCATTATGAGCCTGCTGCGATTGGAACATTTACCACAATTGGTCAGCTACAACTAAACCCCCCATGACCTGCGTGATTGTCCCACAAGCAACATTTCCTAATGCATGAAGAACATTTGACCAGCGACAGTCTCTCTTAAAGGCCATCATAGCAGTTGTAGTAATGATTGAATGCACTGCCTCCAACAGGCCCTCCAGGTTCAAAACAATCAATCTCACAGGACAGCTGGACAGCTTACTTGAAATACGAGACCTATGACAAAAGCCAGCACACACTTGAGATGCTAGTGACCCTCATACTGAGTGCAGTACTGGAGAAAGGTGTGTGAATGTTGCCACCGGGCGGGTTGCACACAGCACAGCCCTCTGGCCAGAGTATCGTGAGACACATCACGCACGAGTACCCATGGAGCCTCAATCATATATACACATACCCAAGCACCTGCCTCTTGCCAGGCTATCAGGGCTGAGGCCCACTATCAGGTGCAACTGGCGCAAGCAACCAGAAGCCAAATCAGCAGCAGAAGCCAATTTATCCCCCTCTGTTCACTCAGTGGTATTCTACACCCGCCACGCGTGAGGTCATGAGTACATAAAAACAACAGTGCTGAGCTCAGCCAAGCGACAATGGATAAATTCATGCCAGAACCTAGGAAGCAGATGGAGGTGAGGATGAAATGCAGAGCCATGCAAGGAGCAACAGGTTCATATGGTGGTGATGGACCTGTCTGTTGGTGAAGCCACCCCTCTAGTTTAGGGTTAATTTAGGGTTTAGGGTTTAGAGGGTTTAGGGACTGACGGACCTATCTGTTGGTGAAGCCACCCCTCCTGACGCCATCACCTTGATGCAGTGTGCTCCCTTGCGCAGCTCATCACGAGCCGCTTTACGACATTCACCTGTAGCAACAACACAATGCCCACACAGCAAGTTGCTCACCAATACTGCATGCTCTACCTCCCATTGTGCAATGGCTTGTATAAAGAACATCCCTAACTCGCGTAAGTTGATATCTGACCAGCTATGCTTCATTACTTCTTCCCTCAATCGCAATGATTTTTGCGTGCTTTCTACAAACCCTTGTTGCCTGGAAATGGTTCATGCATATGCGGCACCCTTACTCTCCCTCCCTCTCCCGTGGGCCTCTCTTCATCGCATGACCTAAATCACAAAACTACCACCAAATCATCTTAAGTGTAAGCAGCAGTTGCTCTGCCGCCCTGGCTACCCCCTATCACCACCCCTCCCTTCACCTCCCTAATACTGAAGTGTACATAAACCAAGAATCAAGCAGCAGGACAGGTCACCCGCCACTCCCAGCAAACGCAATGCACCATGAGATCCGATCACTCGTACATCCATCATCCTCAATGACTCACCCACCCCATCAGCCACTCGTCCAATACCCCTCAACGCAGCTCCACAGGCGCACACCTCCTCCCCTTTACCCCGCATGTCACCATGACCCCCTGTCTGACTCAGCGCATGACCTGTAGCAAGCAACAAGCAAAACCAAAACAGTCTGGAGGTTACAACCAAGAGCTACGACACAGCAGAGAACAATGGGACCAGGGCACAAGTTACGCAAGGACAGTAGCACAAATCAAATTCATGTGCAGGCACCATCTCACCAGCATGAGAAGGGCCAGTGCATTGGTGAGACATTAAGGTTTAGTACCAGGTCAGTCCCTAAACCCTAGTTAGGGCTTAGTGTCAGCAAGCTGCCTCTATTCACACACCTATGAAGTTTGGACCAAAACAGGATGGATGTAGGCTCGTTAACCCCGCTCCAAAGTAACCCCCTTTAAATATGAGTCGCCATAAGCGATACCTTGGGGGGTCCTGTTTGCTGGGATCCTCTAGCAAAACCTGGGGGGTCCTAATTCAGCCCCCCAGGTTGGCTGAAGGCTCCAAAACAGGAGCCATGAAGGGCATCGGCTTGCTCAGACAGAGGCTTGCTCAGATACCCCACAGGCAACCCCAAATACGATGTTGCCAACAGGCAGACCCATCCATTATCACAGGTGCGATGCAGCGTACGCCATGTACTAGGAAAGCACAAACATGCATGTGCTCAACGGGAGGTGTTTGCCGTGCCTACCTCACAAGAAGTGCAAGAAGCCGGGATGCAACCAAACCAGCAGGATCTGAAAGCACGGCCCGTTCCTTTTACTCTTCACAAAATGCCACAAACAGAAGAGTCATACATGCTGTCATCAAAGCTACGCTGTCATGAGGAAAACATAAGGAGAAACAACAGACAGGATGCGCTCCGGATACAACCAGGTTTTGATGACGCCGTATGTCTGAACGTGGGGTTCAGCAGCCAGGATGAAACCTCCCAAAACATCCGCTGCCCCAATGTAATTACCGGTAAAACCTTTGATCCTGGGTAGCTCACCAGTGAACAGTATCCTTGGTCCCAGTATGCTTCCTTCTTCCACAGCCTGAGCCAGACCCCAATCAGCACCACCTGACAACAAAGGTGCAGAAGGGCACTGCAGCTCACTTGCAACTTCAGCAGTAGGAGGCGGTTGAGGCGAAGCACAACATACAGTGCCACAGCCATGCGAACAGATTGACAGCAGCAGTGAAAGTTGGGAATGTGGTGGTTGGTGATCTCCTGCTCCACAGGACCCCACCAGAGGCTGCTGAGACAAGCTCCCACAAATGTTAAAATCTGGCACGGCAGGCTTGCCATGACCCGGCTACTGCATGCAACTACTAGGATTTCCATTTATGTTGGTGTGTAGCAGTCACAAGACAACTCCAGTCGTATTGGGCAAGCTCTTCAAAGAGCGTGTCTAAATCACACGACTCCCTGTCTTTCTGCGCGCATGATTGCTTGTCACGATGGTTCTTTTGCTTGCTCATGTAGATCAGCGTATTCAGCTTAGCATCCATTCGTAATCGTCTAGGTTAGGGGGGAGGCAGGGAAGGGGAAGTAATGGCCAGTCACAATGCATACTAGTGGAAGTGCTCTCAGAATTAGCAATATAAGATAGTCCTCGGATTCAACCTACGGTCTGCTAGTCTCAACCTTGCGTGATTCTGGCAGCTCTGTGCTTTTCTATTTGGATCAACTTTCACCCTCACTCCACTAAGAAGCTGGTTGGAGTCATGCTTGGGTGCTGCACGGCCGGGAGGGCCGTGCAGTGGTCTCTATCATTGCAAATAAACTGCATCTGTGCCCTTGCTGACATGTTAAAGAACACCCTACCGTTTGCACTGCTTACTATCCGCAGTGCTCATGTATGCTCCCTCTGAGTCCTATGTCTCAAATGCACAGGAAAGAAGCTTTGCAGCCGTGGCAGGACTCCCTGTCTCCCATCAGTCTCTTCGTATGTGAAAAGCGCAAGACCAAGACCATCAGCAAATAGTAAAAGCGCCTAAGACATGCAGACCATAAAGAGACTAGGTGAATACACAGCTAACTGCTGAAAGGGCTGTTCATACATGACTGGCCAACAATGTATTAGCTCTAGCTAAGCTCACCTGCATCTCTTATGGTCGTAAAACCCCGGCTAAGCATGCCCTCTAGGATGTCACTGCTGCGGGCTGTCACTAGTGACTCAGGTAGTGACAGGAGCCCAGGCAAGTTTGCAGTGACAGCAGTGCAGTGGACATGCGCATCACAAAGACCTAATCCAGCAACAGCAACAGCAGAGGACAGCAAAGGACAGCAGCAACAGCCCCAGACATAAATGATCAATACAGACACACCGGGATGGCCTGGGGTATGTGAAAAAGCACGCCCTGCAGCAAGTCTGTGCTGTGAAAGACTTTGCAACAGTTGAATAGAGAGCGATGGGTTAAACCATGCCATATTCACAACTTATGCGCGGGATGCAAGGGCAGTTGCACACCCATCCAAGGCCCTGTAGCATGGGGCAGTGACGGGCTATCCATGTGTCTCACCATCAAAGGATGACCAGGCATCATGCGGTTGAAGCCTGCAATGTCCCCACGTATGAAAGTAGAGAAAGGGGCGCTAGTGATTTGGTCTTTGTTTCTGATTCATTGGATTTCAGCTAGCAGAGTTCAGAACTGTCTTATCCGTAATGGACCGCCCAGGCAGAAATGCCAACCTAACCTAAGGAAACAGACAGCTTTGGCACATTCCCACCATCCACGCATACAGATGCACCCTTTGCAATTAAGAGGCATAAAATGTGTCAGCGCTGTAAGCGGGTAGCTCCATTGTTTGTGTTGGAGCCATATGTCAGCATGGGGCCCATTTCCTGAACTGCAGTTGTGGGCAGTCCGACTAACAATCTCGCTTCACTAAACCAGGGCCCTACAACTGTGCATGTTTCCACGCGTATACAATTGCCAAAGATTTGTGCCCCCCATGTCTACTACAAGTTGCTGCTAATGTCCACGTGGATCAGGGTCATTGTCTGCTCCTGCTAGCGCTGCTTACCCGGCATCAAGACCATGCCCATGCAGTTTATGACCACAGCACCAGGAGGGGGTATCTGTTGGTCAAGTCTAGTAACCTTTCCGCCAAGTAGGACAACGCTGTGGCCGAATGAGCTGCAGGTTTGGGTCCCCACATCTAGTAGTCGGCAGTTGGTTAGCACCAGAGGCCTTTCTTTTGACTTCTCTCCACGTTTGCGTTTGCCTGATTTGTAGCTTTCACGCGCAAGTACTGGTCGTACTGGTTCTGCTAAGCTCTCTTCCAGCTGGAAGGGTGGTTGGACCGAGAAAGACAACGACTCCACGGCCATCGGGCTGAATGCTATTGGACTGCGCGGTCGATATGCCTATACACCGGGCGGCTGTCAGCAGCATGCAATGGTTACGGATCCAGGGGTTGTTGGTTCCTTAACAGAGCAAGAACGAGATCGCATGGGGGCAGCACAAGCTCTTCGAAGCGAGAAAATGGGCCTGCTGTGCGGGCAATTGTGACGCCTGGCTTTGATGTTCGACTATGGCGGGGCATTCACGAGAGTCCACACTACACTACAGACTACAGGCATAGTTTCGGGGTTTCGACACCGCCTGGTGTCTGCCTGGTGACTGCCTTGACGAAGTCATGACTCGCTTCAGCCCATGGGTTCGTGTACAGTCATGAAGGTGGATACTGCGGAATCCAGCCCTGTCGATGCATAGAACGCGACCTTTGCTGCAAGGGCAAAAACGATCCCTCTTACGCGTCACCGTTAGCAGGGTGTGAGGTATGCGGCCCAGTTAGCAGAACATGTAGACAGTTTGATTGTATCCATTATGTGCCTTACAGGGAAATGCCTGCCTTCAGATCAGCCTCTCCCTTACCCTCCAATGCTGCTTCTGACCGTAGATGCCTGATGCAGGATCGGAAGAGAGTCGAACGTTTCATAGCACTCGATACCAGGCTGCAAATCATGACACCATCAGTTCAAACGGCCATGGTTATTACTGAATGTGGAGGTCAGACTTGTTGTGTGCTCCCCCTGCACTATATCTTGCCCCACCTACACCCTCTGACTGTTGATTGGCACAAATGACGAGGATTGACCCATATTTGCACAGGACCGGAGGTACTTCGCCTTGTCCACGACCACCCAGTACCAAACCGCAAGCCAGGGGGAGTCCTCGTCCGCATTAACAGCACGTCGGTCAACCCAGTTGACACAGCTGTCAGGGCTGGCATATTGACCCCCAGCAAATTCCCAAAGGTACGGCAGCTTCTGCAACAGCCATACACCTAAAACCCTCTGCAGCATACCTGAATGCATATGTTAGGGTTTGGCCTCGTCATGGCTCTTGAGAGTGCTGAAGAATATGTAACCAGAGAATTACCAAGCAGGCGGGCGCAGCAGGGATTGCTATGGTGGCGCGTACCCAAGAGTCTGCTGCATCTTCTCCTCACTTTATCTCAACTGTCAAGCATGTTTGTCCTTCGCCGTGACCAAGCTTGTCATGGTCCTAATTATGCACAGGTGCTGGGTGGAGATGTTGCAGGTGTGGTGGAGCTGGCAGATGAAGGGAGCAAGGTAGGTCCTGTGCTCTGGTTATACGTTGACAACATGAGCATGCTACTATTATTATGTTGTTATCGCCTTGGTTGCCCCATTCAAAACAAGCTCTTACTCAGGCTCGCTCTGTTAGACTTCCATAATGTCTGCGGAGTTGCCAGACACCATGGTCATGTGCAGTCTGTGTTCTCTGGCTTCAGTTGTGTACTATAGGGTTGTGTAAGGCCACTAAGCATGGCATCCGGTAGCACATAATATGGTTTATTTTTGTTCCATCTTTACTTCTACTTCAGCCGTGAAGGTGGCATGATACGGCCTGATAGCTCATTGGTGGCACCCAACCATGAACAACTGTTGATGTGACAGTACTCTTTAAGCCAGGATGATCATACTGGATTGCTTGCTGCAGTTCAAGGTTGGTGAGCCGGTGTTTGCTCTGACCTATGGCTACTATAATGAGGAACAGAGCGGTGAGCTGCTGCCTTAGGCGGGAAACCACTTGGATGCATACCCAAGCATCTGAAATAATCTTCTAGGAGCCTATAGCAATTGGCAGTCGACTGAACTTGGAATCCTCTGAGCACTTGTGCGTCAGTCTCTTCAGTACATGGTCGCCATGTACCGAGTAGTATAGCTGGTTTGTACTCTGAGCAATGGGTATCCGCAAGGCTGCGTAGGCAGAACATCCTCTAGTGACTCATCCAATCAGCAATGCAGCATGAGGACCAGGAAGCCCCATGAACAGAGCCATTTGAAACTGTGCACTAACCCTGGTGTGTTTGGTCGGTCCGACCTAGCAGCCCTTTGCGGTTGCCACACCTTAAATGTTTGTTATGTTATGTTAATACACTTCATGATATGCCATAGCAACTATTGCCATAAGCCCCGCACCTCAAGCTGTTACAAAAAACAGCGAGGCAACCACACTCTACCTGTGAAAGCCTGCTCAAACTGTCATGGGTTGCAAGACAGTACTCGAGCAAATGTAATATGGTATGCTGGTTGGTTCTGTCCCAGGCTCCTACTGCCAGTATGCATTAGTACCTGAGGAGTGGTGTGCCCGGGTGCCTACCACTGCCCTGCCCCTTGCTACTGCTGGTGCTGTGCCATTGGTGGGATTGACTGCCTGGCAGGCCCTCATGGGAGCTGCACCACACCTGGGGCAACGCTGCCTGGTGCTGGCTGCTTCAGGAGGTGAGCCTTACACGCAGGGGGCAGGTAGGAGCGTTGTAACTAGTGACACCTGGGTCAATGCTGCCTGGTGCGGGCTGATTCAGGAGGTGAGCTGGGAGCCACATAACAGGTCGCTATATCAAATCCAGCTATCCGTCCTGATGAGACTTTTCACTATCAACACCCATACTGCTTCACTGGCGTGTGATCCCGACTCATTAACACAGGCTGAATCACGTGATGAGTATGACGGGGAAGGTAGGGATATTGTGACTAGTGACACCTCAATCTGACGCTGACTATTGGATGAAATCTCAAAGTCAGGGGTGTGTCTCTAACATAGATGATGAGTGACGGTGACTCCTGTGGTTTGGTGTGATTAAACAAGTTTGTTCTTCTCATCAAGACTGTTTAATGCAAGCTATAAAGCAGTTGGGCTTCATTTTAGCACTGGTTCACGTGTCTGTACACTGCAGGATTAGCCAGAGCATGGGCCCTGCTCAAGCAGCACCTCACACTCTTAGATCGCTTCGCACGTTGTTATTGATGGCAGCTTTTGCTAGTCTTCTTTCCATCTCAACTAATACCAGGTTCTGCCTGGGACGTCGAGCAGTAGTGACACCGGTGCCGAAGACTGCCGACCGCGAGAAGCCTGCGGCCTATAGGGCATCCCATGCTGCGCTTAGGGCGTCTATGTAAGCACTTTAGTTGGTACCACAAGCTCAGCAGGAGGGGCAGCGGGTGCGGAAGGAGCGGACGCTGCGATGCACACTCGCTTCTGACCGGTTTTCCCGAAATATCTTTTGCCAGCAAGCCTTTCTTTGCCTGGAATTCTGCAGGCGTGTCTATTATCAGGTTTCTGAGAGCGCTGTGCAACAGGCGTCAGGCGAGTCGCTGTCTTACTTTCAAGTGCCGACGGGCCACCACTGGACTGGCCGAAAATGACTCTGGCCAGCAAGCATTGCCTTCCCTAGCTTTGTGCATACGTGGCTTTTGTGTGTCTCACGACAGCACTGCAGAACACGTTTTTGGTTTTGGGCTGTACGTATAACAACTGCCTGCGGTGACCATGTGGCGAACTGGATGGGCTAAACAACTCTTAGCAGCAAGCACTGCTTGCCCAAAGCAATCGGCAAGCATGTACTTTATCGATCAGTAGGACAGCCATCTCAGATGTGCATGGATCTCGGTGTACTAACTGGAAGCTGATCTTCTGGGCCCGCCAACTAACGTACTAGATGCTTCGTGGATAGGCATCGGCGGCACGAAAAGCATCAATGACCAGTAGTACTGCAAGTATCTCCATACATAATAAAACTAAAAAACTGAAAAACAATGGCGTTAAGAACGGAGCTACAATTGGTTTGTGCTTGCTGTTGCTGTGTGTGTCAATAAATGAAACAGATGTGCTGCTTTACAACGTATATTTACAACAGGCCAGTGATGAAGCTGGTTTGAAGTTGCGGGTGCACAACCATGGCTGTAGTGCAATGCCATGGTCATGCTGTAGACCCGCCAGTGCAAGCACTGACATATGGGCCTACCCCAAGAAAAATTCGTTAGATAGCATGGGAAGCAATGCTTCCCAGATCAGCTATCAAACTGATCAGAACAGATACTACACTTGATCTTAGCCAAAAGGCCGAGAAAGGTATGCTTTCTTCGTCGTTGGCTGAGTTTTTAAGGCGGCTCATGCGCAAGGAGTATTCCTGCCGGGAAAGGAGGGCTGTGCGCCGCCACGTCAGCAGCATAAGCTCGGGCAGTACAAGCACCAAACTCAGAACCAGAAGCATGCCAGAGATCCATTTCATGACAAAGATCCATTGATCTCATACATACTGCCTCCTTCACATTGGCGTATGCTGTGCTAAGTATTCTGTATTGTTTTCTTCCTGCTATGTCACCAGGTGTGGGTCACTTGGCGGTACAGTTGGCTAAGGCGCTAGGTCTGCATGTGGTGGGCGTAGCTGGTTCAGCAAATGTGGAATTTGTCAAGGAGATGGGTGCGGATGAGGTGAGTAGCTGAAAAACATAAACCATTTTCAGGCGGTTGCCCTGGGGAAGGGTCCAGCACTAACAACCCTGGACTCCTGGTGTGAGCAAAACCTCATGCAGCTCTTTCTTCTGCAGGTGGTGGACTACAAGAAAACCAAGTTTGCAGATGTGTACAAGGATGATCCCTTTGACATTGTGGTGGATTGCATGGGTAAGAGCATGGTCGAGGAGGGGGTTAGGGAGGGTTAAGGAGTTCAGGGCTGCTGTTGTTGTCTTGGTGTCTGCACTTGCCTGATTACACACTTCGAATACTTCTCGCCGTACTCCTGTGTGACATATGTGTGGATTTCACCCCCCTATCTGGATAAGTGCCAATGTACTGGCAGTATGAGCGCCTTTGCAGGAAATGCTCTTACTCAGTCCTTGTTTGGTCACATGATATGGGGCTGCTTATAGCAGCTACTTTCTGCTGCAGGTGATGAAGATGCACTTAAGGTCCTGAAGCCCACTGGGCACTACTCTCATATCGAGAACATGAACACCAACCAGGAGAAGCTGAAGCAGATAGAGGAAGACCATAAGGCAGGCAAGGGCCCTGGGTTAACGGTTGTGCTTGTTAAACCCAATGGACCCCAGCTTCAGGAGATTGCTGAGCTCATTGAACAGCGTAAGGTCAAGCCAGTGATTTTCAAGGTACGGGGGAGAGGACTAGGGCAATCAATGAGGACTAGGACAGGTTGCAGGGGGGACGGTAGGAAGGCTGGGTCGCATATTGGGGCTGGCTTGATATTGAGAAATCCCATTGGGGTGGAGCGGCTGCAGCAGCATTGAGCAGCAGAAGGGTGAGCCAGTGGTTTTCAAGGTAACATGATGAGGGGAAGGGGCAAAGGGTGGATGTGGGTGGGAAGAGGGGGCAATGCAGACACAGGGATGAGTTGGGGATCCATAGCCGGTGGCATATTATTCCCCACCCTGCCTGGCCGCTTGTCGACGGTGCACTACCGGCCCCAGACGATTTGCTGACTTTTGTGCGCTCACTGTGCCGGCACGTTGGAGACCCGAAACCCTCGCTGTCCGGGGGCAACCCTCAGCCGGTGGCATATGTAGAATGGAGAGTAGTTAACATGGTGTTGGAGTTTCCACATTGGTAAAAGTTCTAGGCAGCGGGATGTGCATTGCATTCCTTGGAGCTGAGCAGATTCTTTTGCAAGATGGAGTCGAAGGCAGGGTCGGGGGCCAGTACAGATTGCTGCAGCCATGCAGCCTCCCTGACTTGGATCATTCAATCTTGTTATAGTGTGAGATAGCCAGAGATCAGGGCAAAGCGACAACACTACGAGCGGGCTGAGGCAGGTGATCATCGGGACTGTGTTGATCCAGTTACAACTCCCATGGCCTTGATGACATGGCCACATGGCGTAAGCTCACAGGAACAAACGAAGTGATGTCAGGCCAAATTGTGTACAAGTAGGTGCATGTCGTCTACCTGGCGCTCATAGTGCGGTGCGTATGGTCATATGCTGTGGCACATCGTAAAATGTATGTAACAGCAGCAAGGCATCTTCTGCATGTTCGTGATTTGCCCGTTTCAATGTCAGGAGTTGGCAGGTGGGTGGCATCAATCACATTTCTGATGTCATGCATCTGTCCTAGCAGTGCAGATTTCACGAGATCATGACCAAGCGTTGCATTCTGTACTGCTGGCTGCTGAACTGCTCGCAGGAGTACCCACTAGCAGACGCAGCAGATGCACACAGACAGGTTGAAACTGGGCACACCCGTGGGAAGGTAGTGCTGAAGGTGCCTGAGTAGCAACTGATGGCAGAGCACACAGCATTCATTCAGGCACCGTGATTGGGAATTGCAGCCACTCATTTTTGGCTTAACTGAGTACTGGCCACAAGGCAAGTATTGTGATGACTCCCTGATGAAGTCCATAGTATGGCACAGGCAAATGTGGCAGAAAAGTGGGCAGGGCAGGGGTATTGTGAGAGAACACAGCCCTCGGACTGTGCAGCATGATGCCTTGATGAGTGTGGTGAACAACACAAACAAGGTGTGGTGTGTTGAATGTGCTGCAGCATGTAACATGGCAGTCCTCGTCTTCTGTTATCTTCAGTTGACATCTGTCTGGGCATTGTGAGAGAACACAGCCCTCGGACTGTGCAGCATGATGCCTTGATGAGTGTGGTGAACAACACAAACAAGGTGTGGTGTGTTGAATGTGCTGCAGCATGTAACATGGCAGTCCTCGTCTTCTGTTATCTTCAGTTGACATCTGTCTGGGCAGGAATCATCTTGTAACTTATGAGATGCGCAGGCACACTATTGCTTTGTTAAGAGTGACCACTGCAGAGCCCTCCGGGTCGTACAGTACCCGAGCATGACCCCAACCAACCTTTTACTGGGGTGAGGGTGACAAATTGAGAGGGCTAGCGAGACCGAGAGCTGTTGCAGGCACACTATTGCTTTAAAATGATTTAAATGGTTGCGGCTTGCATGACTGCGCTTAACCTGCACCGTGACCTAGATTTCGGCTAATGCTGGGCTGGATAGCTAATACTTCGGCCCAGAAAGATATTTGAGGGATGCCAATCAGCTCTGTCGATTCAGTCCAACTGAGCCATCGCACAAAATGTCTTCTGCCAGTCCAGGAGCGTTGCCAAGCTGTCAGCTATCACAGCAGCGAAACTTCGTGAAACCTGGCGAATACCATTCACAACTAAACACGGGGACTGCATTACCCCCTCTTGTTGAACATTTCTGTACTTCGTGCTCTATGCACAAGTTCTCGAGCAGTGAACGACAGATCAGCAGCCATAAAATAGCATTTGCGCAGGGAACAGGACCACAGCTTCGATTTCCATACGAACGTGGCAATCTGAGATAATAATAACCAATATGCACATGGCTGAAGGCACCCCCCTGATCTTGTCACCTTCAATGGTGCAACAGAAGTCTCAGCTTACGCCAAGATATATGGAGCACGCAGAACAGCCCTAGCGAGTTTGATCCTCCCGCAAAAGCGTCCTTCGCAGGCAGGGTTGTTAGACGGACCTGAGATACATTCCCGGCGTCGTGTGACATACGCACTTTCACAGAGATGACATAAACCGGTTTCCGCGGCAACTCTGCTCTGCCAAAGGACCTCGCGAGTGTATTGTGCAGTCACAGTATCATTGAAGTTGAGAGCAAGGTCGCTTTTGCCCTAAGCCTTGAGTGGGCGGGCGGGCGGGCGGGCGGGCAATGGTTTGGGGTTGGGGTTGGGGTTGGGGTCTCGGAGCTCCCCAGTGACTCGAGACTCCCTGAAGCTTGAACATGGCTCGATGCGAAGGGTCCGTGTCGAGTTGGCCTGCAAGCTCCTGCTGTATCTGTCGTACTACCAGGATGTGCAGCCGAATGCGCACACTTTTGACAACATTGCTCGTTTGTTGCCCTGGCCTGCCTTGAGTTCTCAATATCTGCTTGATGCATGGTGGAGCCTTTGGCTGGCAAACAGAGAACTGGCTTGTGCGCAAACCTTGCACGTTGCTGATGGGAATCGGACCTGTGTCGCATCACTCGGGCGAGGGGTTTCAGACAATAGCTTATTGTGGTCATATGCGTGGTCTTAGAGGGCTGGGCTGTCGTAGGGAGCGATCCGTCTGAAAAGGAACAGGCCATAAGCAGAGACCCTCGCAATTGCTAGGATGACGGAGATGCATAGCGAGGGTGGTGTTAGTGTTGTTAGTAGAGGCCAAGTGAAGCTTCAGAGCCAGGCTAGCTCGTTGATAACGTCCACGACACGCCGTGGAGACAAGCGGAAGACAGGTGCGAGGGAAGCAGGCGGGAAGGAGGTCTGCTGCTTACTACAGCTTGCGAACCGTATCCAATGGCCTATGGCACGGTTCCATGGCTTCATGGGCTTGCATGACTGCTCCTGACACTTTCCCACACTTCAATGCTCCAGATTCATCCCAGGATGCGTGCTTGGGCAAACGTCCCCGACAAGATGGAGAAGATGAGGGCTGCCATCCTCAAGATACTGAAGCTTGGGAAGATCAGGAGAACACACAGCAGCAGGTGGGTTTGAGTACCCTTTTCCAATGCTGCGCATTGCTTGGCTCCGGCTGTCTCGCCCGCGTCACGCCACCCCATGCACGTGTAGCACGACTGCTGTTCTAGTCGTGTATGGGTTAGCTTCCTTGTATGCTGAGTTTTTCACACGAACGTTTGCCTCGTGTATGCAGGTGGCCTTGGCAGGCAACCTACCAGTGTCCATATCAGTTATTCAGCACATGCACCAAGCAGGCAAAGCGAAGGTAGCCAGCCTTACAACGCTATTAAACCCCATCTACACACTGGTACAGTCCAGCCAGCACCTCGTACAGCAGCTAGTTCCCATAGGGTCTGCGCCACCTGCAGAACCTGAACAGGAGGGCCCCACAGCTGCCACCACCCAAGCCTCGCAGCAGCAGCTTGAGAATGGCATCGCACTGACGTCGTCCAGCCTGATGACTGCTAGCTCAGGCGGTGAACCCTCTGCAGCAGCAGCAGCAGGGGCGATGGTGACAGAGGCATGTGCAGCAGCAGCTGAGGCAGCAGTGACAGCCACAGGGAGCATCTCTGTGCAGCCTGAGCCAGAGGTGACCTGTGTTAGCCCCAGCAATCCAGCAGCTATGGCAGCAGCAGTACCAGCAGGGAGTGATCAGACAGAAGCTACAGGAGGCTGCTCGATACCTCAGACCAGCCAGGAGGATGCTTATGCTAACATGGACGCTGATGAAGACGAAGATGACGATGAGCTGCTTGACCCCCTGCTATTCATCGGCCGGCTGCCCCCGCTTGAGACGTGCGTCAGCGCTAAGCGTACGCACCTGCTGCCTCGCAAAACTCGCATCTGCAAGCAGAAGACGCTGGTGCTGGACTTAGACGAGACGCTGGTGCACTCCACCCTAGATGCTGCGCAGGGAGTGGGCGCAGACTTCCACTTCCCTGTACACTTCAACGGTGCAGAGCACCTTGTGTACGTTCGGCAGCGGCCCCACGTATCGCTCTTCCTGGAGCGGGTTGCGCAGCACTTTGAGGTGGTGGTGTTCACAGCCAGCCAGAAGGTGTATGCAGAGCGGCTGCTGAACATCCTAGACCCCAAGCGCAACCTCATTCGGCACCGGATCTACCGTGACTCCTGCGTGCTGGTGGATGGGAACTACCTGAAGGACCTCAGCGTGCTTGGCCGGGACTTGGCAGCTACTGCGATTGTTGACAACAGCCCGCAGGCCTTTGGCTTCCAGCTGGACAATGGGATCCCCATTGAGTCCTGGTATGAGGACAAGGATGATGAGGAGCTGCTGCGGCTGCTGCCGTTTTTGGAGCAGCTGCGGGATGTGGAGGATGTCCGCCCATACATCCAGGCACGGTACCGCATGCGGGAGAAGGTGCAGGCCAGCACAGCAGCAGCCTTAGCAGCAGCAGTGGCACAGACGGGGGCGGTCGTGGGCCTGCCCATGGCCCCTCCTGTGCGGTTCATGCAGGCTGTGCCTCAGGCTCAAGCACAGCAGGCTTGAATCCTGAGGCAGATGGGTGCATCTGGGGAGAGGGGGCAAGCTGGGTTTACGGAGGGGTAGACTGCCTGAAAGTTTCAGGCAGCTTGTTGTATACTTGGGAAACGTGAGGTTTGCGGGGCTTGGCGCCTTATTCCAGCTGCCTCGGATCACTTGCTGGGGAGACATGTGGTGGTGTCTCGACTGCAGAGTGGTGAAAAGTGAGGAAAATGGGGGATACATGTAATGTCTGGTTTATGTGTGTTTGGTGGTGTGGAGGGGGCCGGGAAGTTGGGGGATGGTTTGACCTGCGCTTGACGCACCAATATGTGTGGTGTGGGCTTGCTTGTACGAAGCTTGCAAAGTCTTGGTAGTTCTTCAAGCGGAGTGTGGTTGGTGTGTCTGATAGTCCGCTTGGTAGGTTGGAACAAAGTTTGATTGATCTGCTGAAGTTGGCAGCAATTGGTTGTGGCCTCAACTGCAACTTGGTGCGGGGATTACTCCCATTGTGTCTTTGTGGCAGAATCGTTATCTGCACTTGTACGACAGAAATACAGTCGCAGCAGGTGGGAAAGCTGCCGAACCGTCAATGAGAGTGGACTATTGGTGACATGGTGTGATTCTAGCAGATGTTGAGTTGTTTGAAAGGGCGTGAGCTGGGAGTCTAGCTTGTTTTCACAGGGGTCCACATGACCTGCTGACTTGACAACTGTCACAACTCTGCAAAAGAACTTTGGAGGTTGTGCATGCATACCTGCACATAGCTGGCAGCTTCTTTGTATCCTGGGACAGTATACTGGTGTAACGTTTGCAGCAACTGCTTAGCCTTGCATCTGGCCTCTGTGGTGCTGCAGTTCAAATGGGCTTGGAGCCAGGCAGGCTGTTTTGGGGTGTGTGGGCTCTGAAGGTGCTTTTGCTTTTGTGTAGCGGCTGTTGTCTGCTTAAGGAAGGGCATGTTTGCAGGGGTAAGTGCAGCATGAGCTGCTGCCCCTGGCACCCAGTTGCTGTGGGAGTTCCCCGGGCAAGGTGCTGCTCTTGGCATGGGAGCAGAAGTTCTAGATAGGGTGGCATCATTGTGCTTGCTCATGGTGAGTGTGCACTTCAAGAGCAGGTCATGCCATTGCAGCTGCTGGTCTGCAATGTGGGGATTGCCTTGGCAATGCAGGGTGGGAAGGCTTTGGTCTGTTGGATGTGTGATGCTTTCAGGGCTGCTTGAATTATTGCCTTACCCTGCTGCTGCCCCTAACTGGTAGGCTAGGGCAGGTTGGGATAATGTCTATCATGACACTTTGGAGTTTGCCGCGCTTATCTTGCCTCAAGCGTGGTGTATTTTCATTCCTGGCCCGGCTCTTTGTCGTGCCAGTGTTGGGCTGGCTGGTGCTAAGCGTGTGTAGTGCTGGGATGTTCACGTGCCTTGCCTTTGCCATTGAAGAGTACAGCTGCATGCTCTTGCAAAAGGGTGTGGGATGGTTGAGTTGTCTTGAACATGTCTATTGTTATGTCAACACGTGGCTTAACCAGGAAGCCATGTGAGCAGGTAGAGCAGATGTAGAATAGCCGGTAGGAGCACTTGTGGCATGGCAGTTCCAGCCAGCGTTGGGAGTTAAACAGCTGGGCATCATGGCTTTCAGGCAGGCCCAGAAGCATTAGCTGAAGTTGTGCAGTGTGTGATTGGGCCGCTTCCATGCACGCTCTTGTGTGAAGATATTGCGATATGTTTCATCTCTGCTGGTGTCTGTTTGGTTTCATGCCCTGCCTGGCTTTTTAAGTATGTATGGGGGTCTCCGATCGAGGGATGCTGAGGGTCCTGAACTGACACAGTATGGTATGTTAAATGTTTTAGACTTTCACGTACAGGTGGCGTATCTTTGTTTGTTGCAGCTGGAGAAGGGGTTGTATGTGCTAATCCGTGTAATATGCATGTTGTAGTTGTTTGCCATTGCTGGTCCAGTTGCCAAGGTTACCCGAGGGCACTGGAATTGGTATGCTTGGGGCTTACCTCGTACTTTGTACAATATCAACGTGTTCAACCCCTTTGCTCTGGCTCTGTCTGGTGCATTGCGTGATGCAAACGTCCCATTGCAGCAGGCCGCTGCAATGCATCTTGCTGCTGTTGCTGCAGAACGTTCTCCTGCAGCTGTTTTATGTTGCTACAGCTGCTGCCACATTCACATAGGGTGTCACTGCCTGGTCGCATGTGTATGTGCTGGCTTGGCTTCCTTCCCCTGTACATGCGACCTTCCAAATGCTATGGTCATTAAGTGTGCTACTGCAGCAACTTGTTGCATTGCAGTTTGGACTGGGTGAGGTCCTTGAAGCAGTCAAAGGCGTGACAATATCTATCCTCTATGGATGGCTGCTGCTGTGGTTACTCAGGAAGTGAAGGAGTTCAGAAAAGCTGCAGATCACCGCAGCTGCAGATGCGTCAAGGGCCTCATGCTTTAATTGCTTGGGCATACCACGGGGCATCCTTTACGAGTACTGATCACCTAGAGTTATTCACTCAAGTGGGTACTGTGGTTGCCATATGGGCTTGGGCTTTATACCGTTCTGCTCATAAGGGGACATGGGGTAACATGTGCTAACAGCTTACACTACCACAGACGTCATGACTGGGCACTTAAAAGAGAGCATGTGTTACGAGCAGGACAACCACCCTATTTTTGGTTGACAAGGGTCGTGAAGGAACTCGTTGCAGGAAGCCCTTCAGTTTGCCTTGTAGGAGGCATTGTAAGTGATGGAGTGTGACCAACTTGTGCATGTCATTTATGTAAAGAAAAGCAGTTTGGTAGTACTGATGCTTCTGTTGTGAATAAGGAGGGCTCTAGTCTGCTGGGCAGTGATTACAGCTGGAGACTGCCTTACTTTTGGATGTTACATATGGCTACCTGCCCTCCTTAATAGTTATATGTTGACCTGTTGTTCAATGCACCTACCCCAGATGAGGTGCTCCCACTCTCTGTTGTTGGTGTTGGATACAGCGATCGCATTTTCCAAATCACATCGATGTCTTGTGCATGTTTATATGATTAGAGCAGTTGCAGTTGCCAATTGAAACGTTCAGTTAATATCAGGAAATGATTTTGTTGCAGCCATCTGTAGCAGCCTCACTAGGTGGGCAGTGTGGTCACCATGCCTAACACTGGATGATGTAAGGAGAAGGCTGATCAGTGGACTTGCTGCCTTTTGGTCAGCGAATCTTGCTGGCTGCCAGGCAGTGTGAGGAGCAAGGTATACTGTGGTCGTTTGTTGGCTGCTGCTGTACGGAGGGGTCGCTGGCTTTTGCTTGCAGTGGGTTGGATGTTGGGTGGCACAACGGTAACCACCCAACCTGCCAGACGTTAGTTGTTACATCAAAAGGATGTGTAAAGCAGCAGGATAAAGTGGTTACCTAAGATTGGCTTCTGCATTTCATGCCCGTGTCATTGTCTTTACGCTGCTCATGCTGTCGTGGTGCAGATTGCATTGTTTGCTAGAGCTGTACATAGCAGCAAGTTGCCAGTGTTTTGAGCATGGACGTCATTGGGCAGGATGCAGTTGAATGTGCTCTCTCTTGCATGCACTTGTGGAAACTATCAGGGTTGTGTATTCCCATATAACGCCTTTGCTTGTGCTGCTCATGCCAGAGCCCTAATCCTGTGGCCCACCTGTTGGGCAACAGTAGCTTTTTGCTGAGCCCCCTCCAGCATCTACCAAGGTTGTACATGCAAGGGGCCTAAGCCTGGTCAGCTCATGCCATGCGGTGGATGGGCTTGGTCAAGCACAGGCCTTGATGTACCACTTGTTTGCGGGGCCTGCCAGAAGGGTGAATGCCATGGGGCAGGGTGTAGCAGCATGGAGGGTGGTGGCAGCAATTAATGGATTTATGAAGCAAATTTGCTGGTGCTGATGCATTGACGTACATTCAAAGACCAACATTGACTGGTGTTTGTGGGTGGCAAGGTCGCCAGACTTGCAGAAGGAATTGTGTCACATGTGAGGGGTGAACTAAGGGCATGGGTATACTTGCATTTGTGTAAAGCTGATGAATGGTTGTCAGGGTCTGTGTTTGCATGGTGGTCAGCGTGACATGGAGATGCAGCAACTTTGATGCAATGTTCTTTTCAAGGCAGAATAGTCTCACAGCTTTGCACAGTACATACAGTGTTGAAGCAAATGATGGACCAATTCCTGGATATGAAGACCAAATGCTCCAGTTGAAGTAGCACTTCATGTATCTAATATACGATTACGATTACGATTACAACATGGCCCCTCAAAGGGGGCGCCCGTACGGAGCCAACCTAGGCTCCATGGGCAGAAATACTGGAACCTGGTCCATCAGAAGTGAATGTCTCAGCAATATCACCTCTTGGTCCAGAAGAAAAGGTATCGAAAATACGACCTTGCCATTCATCCCCGAATAATGACAAATCAAAGTAAGGATTATAGTCCTCACATTCCTCCGACCTTCGAAATTCCATGCATTCATAAACAAACTTTGCAACTTGGAAACTTGGCTCTTGGTCCATGAACAATCTCACGTTGTCTGAATTATGCTTCATTGTACTAGAAGCTTCCTGGCAACCTCCAAACTGTGCAAACAAAACGGTATTATACTTCTCACGAATTCTATCATATGCTGGGCATTCAAAAAGAAAGTGTACCTCGTCCTCAACCACTGTGCAAGAACATTTTGAACATACACGATGCTGCCTTGGCAGTTTGGGACGAGCCCACCTCCCAGTTTCAATAGCAAGATGGTGTGCACCAGTACGAAACCGCATTAACTGTTTCACATAAGTAAACGGGATACCTGATGTGTGCCTGATATACCTTGGCATACCCTGAGGATAGCCAGCCTCTAACTCCTCCTGAGGGATGTCTCCCGTCATAAACCACGAATGATATGTGGAAAGCTTGATCAAATTTGAGCTGACAGATTGCCTGGGGTTTGCATATGCGGCCACCTTGTCCCATGGCTCTTGCAACATGGTATCCCAAGTACCCCACACTTTAAGCCATGGAATAGCTGCAAGTTTATCATTGTCCGGCTCAGCTAGGCCATTTGTTGCCAGGAACTCTGCAATGGTCCCATCTGCGTCTCTACCCTGAGAAAGAGAGCGTACTGTATGCATAAACCGTCCAGCCCAGCTCTTAGGAGCAGAACCAACCCCCTCGCCTGCGTAAGATGCCAAAGATTCACGCACAGCCATGCCCAATAGGCTATCAGAGGGCACTTTGCCAAGCCTACGCCATAGATCAATAGAGGCTCGTAACCAACCCTTTGCCACTGGATTCATGCACATCTCCTTATGCACCACAGTTGTTGGCACAGACTTCCTCAACTTCCCCAGCTGCCTTAAAAATATGCTTTGAATCTTTTGAAGCTCATTGTCCCATAGCTTGTCCAGCGTATCACAAGAGAACAGCAGATCCGGTCCCCATACCTCACTACAATACTCCATGATTGGCACAACCAGGCAAGAGAACATCCGTAACTTGATAGAAATATCAGTGATCCCTGCTAGCTTAAATCTTGGGAACAGAGCCCACATTGCTTTACGAGCCGCCGTGGCCAGAGATTCAATAGCGCATGACATACCTTTTGTCTCATGCAGAATAATGCCCAGGTAACGGAACTCAACGGAGCGTTGGACAGTCTCCCCGTTGTATAGCCATTGGTCAGGCACCTCTGGGGTATTGGCCTTGCGAAACACCACAATTTCTGTTTTGCGGACATTTACCTCCATACCTTTAGCTGAGCAAAACTGGTGTAAAACATCCAGCATCTGTTGCAACTCCATAGGATTGTGTGTCAACAAGACCATGTCATCAGCATACAACAACATTTGAACTAACTTTCGGCCCATTTGCACTCCCACATTGGGTAGCCTCTGGCGTAACCATGACTCAAACTCGTCTATGAAAAGACCAAAAAGGAGTGGAGACAGGGGGTCGCCCTGCTTCACTCCACATGTGCTGGGAATAGCATCGCCCACTGTGCCATGCAGCTTGGGTACCAGCGGAACAGACCAGTACATTTGTATGATGGCTTGCAACATACGACCATGAACCCCTAGTTCAGCCAACCTTTGTATCAAGTAGTCTCTGCGTACTCTATCGAATGCCTTCCGGAAATCCACAAAGCAGCAATAGAGAACCTTTCTGCTCTTCTGCGTAGATTCAATGAGATGCCGAAGCACAAACACATGGTCAACAGTACTCTTCCCGGCCCTAAAACCTGCTTGTCCCTCTGCTCTCCAACCATTCTTTTCTGCACAAACAGACAACCGCGTGTCCAAGATGACAGCATACAACTTGCCTAGAACCGATCCAACAGCAATGGCTCTATAATTGTCCAGGTTGGCTGCATCGCCTTTTTTGAATATACACGTGCCCTGTGGGCTTTTATTGTCAGGTGGTGTTTGGGTAAAGCATTCACAGCAGCTGCATGTGTCTGGGCCCTATGCACGTGCAACGCTGCTCGCAGTCCTGTATGCAGAGCTGAGGTACATACATGCATGAGGATGCACTACTGTATGTATGTAGGTCCAGCAGTTTCAGGCTTTGTTTTATCAATTTGCATCGTTTAGAGTTTTGTATCAGCATGCTTACAGGATGATGGAGGGAGCCGGCTTCATTAAGTACTGGAATTTGAGCAACGCCTGTGTTTCAATTTGATTTTCAGGGGTAGTTGATTGCATCAAGCGGAAGGTGGAGGGTTGTACATGTATAACAACAACAAACATGGTATATGGTTTGTAGCTTTATCCTCAGTTGGTCGTGTGTTAAAGTCTTTCCTCTGCATCAATTGCGGCTTGCGTTTGTCACGTTTGGGATATATGTTCGTTGCTGACACCAGAATCGACCAGTGAATGCACCGGACGTGGAGCATGCAACTGTCTTACATTTAGCTTGCCATCTACGACATGATGGTTCCCGGTCTACATAGCACTAATTTGGATGGCCGGGTGTGGGTAGAACACAAGATGGGATTAGACTGGCTGCTCCCGGAAAAGTCCCGGGCTCCGATGAGTGGATGCGCTCCGATCCGACGGACGCGGCGGGACCGCAGGGTTATCTCAACTGAACGGATTCGTTCCTTTGGAAGGTTTAAAGATCTTCGTCCCATGACTAGGTTGTTTCGGTTTACATCATGACGATAGTGGCTGTGCACCAATCCTCCGCGGTACCGCAAGCGGTTACCAGAACTCGCGTTATGACGGAACGGGTGCACGTTCACACAGGGGGCGATGGCTACTGGTCAATTGAAGCCATGCATATCTTCTACGAATGAGTTTATCACAAGGCTGACCGGGAATTCTGCGAGCTTTCGTCAGCCTCTGCTGGATAGAGCAGTACCTGTTGGAGCTATAAACATTTATGCTAGTGGATAGAGCTGTGTTCAATTCTCCAGGGCTCTCTGCAACAAGGCAAGCGTGCAATGTACACAAGTAGTGCCTGTGTACTACAACGACCCGTTCTCTGACCAGCATTGTTCACTTATTGCTCTCGGATTGCTGGCTCAGTGACACAACCCGTTCACATATGCAGAGAGAGAGAGAGAGAGAGAGAGAACACTATGCAAAGACTTCAAAAAGTCCCCCCAATTCCCCCGGTCGCACTGCATGCAGTATTGCTCCCGTCGCCCTGGTACACACCAAGTTAACCAAGGTGGAGCTCTCAAACAAGCTTTCCATGCGCAGCACACAGCATGCAGCGGCATGCGTTATGTCACTCACTGCGTCCAATCAGCCATGCACCCATATAGCCCCAGCATGCCACACTTCCAACCACAGCAAGTGTAGTGTTGCCTAGCTTAGCATTAAAAGGCCATCGCTGCTGCTGCACCCCAGCAATGGGCCCATCCGTGTGATGAACAAGTCGCTCAGGGCACGTTGCACATCTGACGGAGCATAATCACACTGAATGAGCCGAATTAGCGCAGGGAAGAACCGAGGGAGGTGCTCCTTGAAGGTTGCATCTTCTAGAGCACACAGTGCCTGTAGGAAAAGAGGAGGAAACGCCACCGAAAGGTCAGGGACAGCTGCTGCATCTGATGGTGCTTGGTCAAAACAGCCATGTCCCCTGGTAGTCCTTTTTTGGGATGAAACGAATAGCAGAGCTCTGTGTATGTATAATGTGCGATCTCCAACAACTAGGCAACTACACTATGTATCATATGACACTGTTCTGTCCAAGCGTGCCTGCTTTACCCTCTATAGGCCACATAAGCACACATGAGTAACCCCCCCCCCCCCGACCTACACCCGGCCTACTCCAAACAGGATACATGTTGCTAACACCACATGTATCCTGCTTATCCTGTACACAAACAGCCCACTCACTTTCAAAGTCGACACAACCAAAGGAGCAAATGCTTGGTACTCCACAGTAGTTGCAGCCAGCACCCCGGGCCCTGTGGCTACTTCCTCCGCAGCACTACCAGGCCGCTTGGCAGCAGCTCCACTTCCACCCCCGACAAAGCCATTGCCTGCTACTGCTTTACTGCTCCCCAGACCGCTGGGTGTGCATGCTGCTAATGCTGCACTGGCCACGCTGCTACTGCCACCACCACCAGGCGCGTCTGCACCCAGCCCAAAGCGCTCCAAGATGGAGAAGGACAAGTCCAGCAGTCTTTGCCGTGCCTGGCATTTGAACATGGTGCAAAAACACGCAGGAGTGGGCGACAGAGCTGACAGTATGCTAGACATGTGCTTCTCCCCCTTTGGCAGCTGACATGCCAAGATAGCTGAAACCAGATCTGCAACAATCTCCATGCTATGCCATCCATACAGCATAAGAAACTGCTATATTGACGGCAGTTTCTCATGCTGCCGTGACTAAGCAGGCAAAAGGAACGGCAAGCAAGGCAGAACAGTATCCCTATTGGTGTCAGTAAAGGCTAAGCCAGAGACTGGGAAGCAGTTTCAGTAACAGTCATCCAGCTTGAACACAGCAAATTCACCTAGCAGAAGCAGCCAATCCGCACCAGGAACAGATACCACAAGCTCTCCGATGATTCCATGAGGCCAAGCTTAAGCATCTTGTTTCAACCCGCTCGCCTGCAGTACTGCTACCTATTTGTGCTAAGCAGGTGGCCCAGTGGTCCCTTTGCCAACATGTGCCTCACCCCATGGCGCCTTGCTTCCATGCAGCATGAATTGGAGACAATGGGCTAACATCCCAAACCCCTTGGCCCTTACCTTGCACAGCTGCTCCACTTCGTCTAATAGTCTTTTCAGTTCACTGCTGCTGCTTCCGCTCATGCTGCTACTGCTGCTGCTGCTGACACTGTATATGTGTAGCAGCACAGAGACATACGCATGACCCGCCTCCGTCTCCTGTCTGAGTAGAGGTGGGTCCCCTGCTGCTTTGTCCTCAGGTACCCTGTCTTCCGCCTGCTGAGCTGCTAGCTTACGCCGCAAAGCCAGATCAGTGTTCACCATGCGGGCGTGGTTCGATACAAGCTCCAAGCAATCCAGTAGCCTTGCAATGGCAGTGGCCTGCAGGAATTCAACATATGTGAGCGCCGCATGCATTACAACGAAGTGCATGTCTGCTCTCCTATCTACAGTGGTAGAAGATGCTGAGCTCAATAAAACTCGATGAAATGAGCACTTTGTGAGCATGCGAGGGGATCAGTCAGGTGCTTCCAGAAGGCTTGCCGTCATTGCCACGACTCATTTTCCACAAAACACGACCTCAGCCGTTACCCACAAATTGCACAGAGAACCTGCAGATTCTTCTGCCTTATCTGTACGTGGATGCTGCTGCTACCCAGCTAACCTACTGCACATCCTTGAAACACAGTGCCATCATAGGCATAATGCTTTTGTCTTTGCCCCGGCGTGCAGGGCCTGCTAAAGGCCTGCAACTCTGACTCACCGACATGTATTGGTGCTGCCCCGCATACATCTCCGATGCCGCCTGCACCAGCAGCAGCTGCACCGCTACCTGCACTCGGAATTTTGCCAGCCGCCGCATCCCTACCCCCTCCCGCAACGTGTATGGTGGCCGCAACCCACTGCTTGCTGCTGCCGCTGCTGCTGCTTGGCTTGCTGCTGCCACTGCTGCCGTACCCAGAGGCAGCCGCTGCTGATGTGGACTTGATGCTGCTGCTGCTGTGGGTGAAGCCCGCTGCATAGGTGCTCCTGCTGCTACTGCTGGGCTGTGGGACCCGTTCGACCCACCGGCTGCTGCTGCGGCACCTGCTGCAAGGTCTGTCATACTGCTTGCATGGGACCCTCTCTGTGGAGCAGTGACAAGCTCCCAGGCATCTGGTAACGTGTCTTGAGACACTGTATACAACAAGTCCACAACCTGCACCAAGACAATTGATGACGACTCAAAAAAATATGTGTGCGAACAGAAGTTGGGAAACCTTGGCAAGGGTAGCAAGATGTGTTATTGCATGATGAATAAGCCGCAGTACCAGTCACTGGCTGCCCATTACCAATGGTAGTTGGGGGGACCTCAAATTCCAAGCATGGCATGACCACAAGTAGCCCCTTCCTCTGCCCCTGCTCCTCCGGCTGGAAGCCTGTCCCTTGCTCCCATCTTCCACTCCCGGCCCCTACCACAGTACAGACTTGCCATCATACCTTGCCGTTATTAGCTATTTTGCGCTTACCGCACCCAATTCTTTTGTTTGTTGTTTGTTTATCCTTACCTCCACATCACAGCCCTGCCATCGTATTTTGCCATCACCATCCCACCTCCTTACCCACCCGGCACTTACCTCCTGCCATGTTTCCGGGCTCATCATCTTCCCACACCCATCCACAGTCCTGCTTAGCGCTGCCACCCCCACGCTTGCCAAACTTGCATGGCTTCTACTGATAAAGCTCCCAAGCAACTGCAGCAGCCGGCCCAGCATGGGGCCCACCAATTCCCAGTATTGTGCAAATAGATCCACCAGGTGCTGCAAGCAGCGCGTGCAGGTTTCATACAGCCATGCGTCCTCCTGTTGCCGCCTCTTCTCGCTGGTGAATGTGGTAGTGTCAGTCACTTCCGCCCGGACATGATCAAAAATGGGAAGGAGTACGGAGTCAAAGATACGTGCCCAGAAGGACTCTGCAAACGATCCACCATGGTACCGGAGTGTATCAAAAAGCACCTGCAAGAAACAAGAAAATGCTCACATTGGCCTTGGTTTGGGCGAGATAAACAGTGAAGCAGAGTTAGTTCCCTCAGGCATTGGGAAGGTAAAACGTGGGGTATGCTGGCACACGCTTTCATTTATGAGGTGTGAACAGTACAGGCAGCAACAAGACACAAGATACGGCATTCAGCAAAAAAGCATCAACATGAAGCAGGTGTGTCAACTACGGAGAGCAAGGCATTAGCAATAGCACTGTGCTCTACACTTACCCCAGTCATATGACTCCTCTAGCCAAGATTTTCACAGCATCTGTGCTATACTCTGATTGACAGAAAGGCAATTGCAACAACCTTTCAGCGATTCATGCACAACCTTTACCGTTGCCTCAGAAAAAAGACTAGTATTAACATGCAGGCTATAGTCCAAAGCTCGATCTGTACTTAAGGCTTACCTCCAAAGCACTGTGCCTGATCTCCTGCCGTGGATCAAAGGTCAACTCACTCAGCCCAGCAAGCAGTGGGAACCAGAAGTACACATGCTCATCGGTATCCATAAACTTAAGCTGAGTGCCCCCTGGGCCTGGCGCAGCATGTGGTTGCTGCTGCTGTTTAAGCTGCGGCTGCTGTGGTTGGCCACTGCGTGCACCTTCCTGGGCCCTGTCAAGAGGAACCTGTGGTATTGGCAACACCCATCACTTAGAGGCTCAGCACTGCTTGCTTCTTGCTATTTGGAGTTGCGATGTGCTGAGTCGTTGCGCTCTTGAACATGTGCATCAAACCTCTGCAAAAGGGCGTGTTGCCCCATTCTATTACAAACGTATTATTGTACGCGCCTCACCCTGATCATGTGAGACGTCCTCATATTTTCTCCAAAATGAAAGTCGCCATCATCGGCACGGTTCAACACAGTAGAAAAATTGTACTCACACCGCTATCCGCTCATAAGTCCCCTCCTGAATTTCCGCCCCCAAAGAAACCCTCCCAAGCCCCAGACTCCTTTGCCAATCAACCCCACCACCAGCATCCATTACTCTCTACTCATACACGTGACCAACTCATGCTGTGCACAAACAGTCCAATATACTAGGCCCAATGACCCAACGCAAACCTGAGCCCAGCCTTCCATATTACTCCCTATACCCCTGCCAACCATTCCAAAACCATATGAAGACGGTACTTGCTGCCAACATGCATTCATCATGACCTTATAGACAGTACTCACCACTCTTGTCGGCCCTACATTCGCCACCCGAACCCCCTCCGGCAGTTCTCCTGGCAGCTCCCCAATCGCGCCCTCAGCCAACCGAATGGCGCAGAAGCGCAGGAAGGCAATACTATTGAGAGCCACCTCCAAGCTGTGGGGGTTGTTGGTGAAGGCAATGAGGCAGTTGACGCAGTCTGTGAAGGTCGTGGTCTCCGTCTCTGCAGCACAAGTACGACAGAAAGTTGATATGCATGCTCCTTCAACTGGGCCAGGTAGAAATGAAAATACACGGGAACAGCCTAACTCCTATGGAGCTTGACTTGGACCGAGAACGGCTGTGGACGGATTTAGGATGGATCCTTATAGTTTCTAGGGCCTGGTGAACCCCATGGGCTCAGGCAAACGTCACAGACACCAACCCATTTAGGGGCAAATGGACATGACAGCACACGTATCAGGCATTCAACAAAAGAATAGACACGCCCCTGACCCACACCCCCTAGGAACAACCGATGAGAGGAGCCACGGCTTGGTACATTGCACTGGTTGCTAGACCTCATGCTCATTGTCACGTATTGAAACTGTCCCTTTGTTGTTCTACATTGCTGTCTATATGCAACTTCATGGGCCAGTCTGAAGGTACCCTTCTCTTTGCCTAAGAAAAAAGTTAGACAAGTCCTCCTGCTCACCTGTGATGTAGTTGAAGTGCTCCCTCACAATCTTCTCAATGGTGTCGAACGCCAGACGCACAATAGTGGGATCATTGTCACCAGCTGCTGTGGTGAACACCATGAACATGCTCTTCCAGCCAGACTTAATGTTGGCCACACGCGCCAATACCATCTGGCTCAGGCAGCGAATGATCAACTCACGAATAACCACGGCCTGTAGAGACACATGACAAAATTGCGCACAGGAATGGAAACTTGAGTTGCGTTCACAAGTCAAAATCAACCGTTGTTTGGTTCGAGAGCTACCAGTGATTGGCATTAGTATACCACTGGATGATATGCAAGCTTCAAGCTTATTCACGGAGGAGAGCAAAAAAGAGGGCATACCCTCTTCACTCAAACACATCTGCGTTCTATGTGAGATTCTGTACAAGAGTGCCATGAACGGGCTTGGCCCATCTCTTCTACCTCGCATGCGCACATGGGCACATGTCACACGCAAAATGTTTGTTGATATGAATTGGCTGCCTCAAAGCACCACTAATCATCTGTGCGCCCCCTCTGTTCGTTCCAATACCATGGGATCCATCTTTCTTGCATTTCTGACAATGACCTTATCAGCAGCACTGCCTGGTACCAGAAAAATGCATCCAGGTCATCCCAACGCATCCCTCTCACCTGACTTTGCCGCATGACAACCACAAAAGGCCGCAGGAAGTCGTTCTGGAAGGTGTAGTTGGCCAGCTCATCCCGCTCCAAGAACTTCATTGCCAACTGGCGTAAGCTGTCCACAGCATACATTGCTACCGCCAAATTGGCATGGCAGCCCACCTTGATGAAGTACTCTGACAGCACAGCCCAGATACGGCTCCACACCAGCCTGCAGGGGTAAAGGAGGACTAACAGCTGAGACATTGCGGAATGATGAAATGGGAATGGACAAGCGATATGCGGACATAGAACCACAGCACAACATCGGGGCCAACCCTCTGCTTCCCTTCCTTTAGTTGTCTGCTACTAAGGGCAAACATGCGAACCAGACTGGGCAGGGTATATTCACTGGTGTATGGTACACTAACAAGCCCATACACTGATCATATAGTGTGCAGACATACGCCCAGAGATGGCATCATGTGATGATTGCATGGCTAAGCCTGAATAACGATGCTAAGATTGCCTACTCTACATAGTAGTGACACAACCCGCATTTAAGAAAGGTGAAGCAGCCCAACCTTCTTGACTCTAGCACAGAAGTATCTGCTCATCAATATTCAGCAAGCACATGTCCCTTACCTAATCCGAGTCATGTTGAAGTGGCTGATCTCCACAATCTTTGTCAGACTGAACACACGAGGAGCAGTGGGGTCCTGCAGCTCGTCCAAGCTAATCGCCGCCAGAGACCTCACAAAGTGCACGATAGCATCGCTGTCAAGCGCACTGCTCCGCATATACACCTTGTTCAACTCTGCAGTATCCACACTGTTGATGATGTCCTGTGGAATCACATGCTCCTCCTCCCGGCCGCTAGCACCGATGTGCGCCTTCTTGATGCTGACCTCGCTCATAGCCATGCTCTCCATGCTCTTGACCCCTCCACTGATGCCGCCATCCAATCCATGCACGTTGCTGAGCTTGCGGAGCTGGTCCTTAAGAGCAGCAGCTGCCTTGCCAAGGCCCTTTTCATTCGGAGCTGCAAACAGCACCGCATCGGTGGGCATCCCGCTTGCAATCTGCTGCAGCAGCTCCCAGCGGCTGATGCACCTCAGCACCTCTAGCCACCTCTCCCCCAAGTTGTTCCCCACTTCCACAGCCACCTTCAGCAGGTACTTGAATGCCAGCCCGTTCTTTGGCTTCATGGTTGCTGGTGAGTGCAGGTGGGTGAAGTTGCACAAGCTGTTGACAAACACATCACGCAGACTTGACACCCCAAGCTCCGATGCCAGGCACGCTGAAGCCGCAAAGCCAGACAGGCAGATGGCCAGCAAACGGGGATCGGCATACTCGTCGAACAGCAGGGAGAAGCAGCCAAGCAATGGTGCCCAGATGAGCTCCAGCATGGGCCTGACTGTATCAGGCTCTGATGCACTGAAGTATGTGGCACCCTTAGCTACATCATGCAGGTGGTCCAAGGTGCGCCGGATGGCATCATCGCTGGGCTCAGCCGACACCTGCATCAACCCAAATAAGCCAGACAAATTGCAAATAATGACACACTCCCTAAGCAGCAATGCACACACAAACACCTGCTGCAGCGCTTTTGGCACAGCAACAGCAGAACAGTGCAATAGTAGAAGTAGAACAAAACTTGTTCATGCTTCCATGCAGAGTGTTGCTGTCTGAATATGTTCCAGCTGGTTAACAGCAGCTTTATCATGCATGTGCAAACCTGCAGATGTCCCAACAATTGTTGTTACCATGGTCATGCGCAGCATGTTTAATACCCTAACTTATGTCACTTGCCCATGCATGCAGAGCATTGCTGTGCCTCTCCACGTCCCTGATCCCAATGTATCCGAACCTGCTGTTTCTGGCCTCCCACAATGCTCCATAGAGCATTCATCAACAGGTTGCCCCGCTGTGCAGCCTCCGCTTCTGCCTTCGCACCCGCCTCTCCCCCGGCATCATCTTTGATCTGCAGCAACACCCAGCATTCTTGGTTCCTTTATAGGGATGCTCTGCACCTTACCATGACGAAGTTGTTACGTGAAAAGTCAAAGCTAGGACGGATGCGGCCCAGCACTAGCCTTAACCCTTCACAAAGTCCAGTCCTAGGTAGCAGCTGCCATGCCGCCATGCTTTACAAAAGGTGCTGCCATTACGAGTAGGGTATGTTGCATCCCATGTATGCAATAGTGGTTTTTCTTGTGATGTGACGCCATGCCATGCGATGGACTCAGCCAGACCCCAAGAAATGCAACATCCTCAAACAGCAGACAGACCTGGTGACTCTCAAGTATCAAAGCAGCAGTGGTCTCTCTTAACAAGTATCAAAGCAGCTGACACCACACCTTGATCTCATTGTGCACAATGCGGTCATAGAGCGCTTTCATGAACTCTGGTGGCAGATCTTGCCCATCATTGATGCCGCGGTTGTTTTTCAAAAAACCCTCACAGCTCATCTTGACCTTGACCTGCAATGGAACAACATCATGCACATACTACTGAGCCATTCCTGATATGGAAGCACTAACACACCCATGAGGCACCTGTGAAGCAATAATATCCACATGAAGTGCAGTCTAGTAATACCGCACCACACTTCTGCAAGGAGGGGTACCATATAATCTACAGCAAGCTTAACATCGATAATATAACGATAACAGCAAACATACATTGTGCAACCATATGCCATTTTAAAAAGTTAACTTCCATCAAATGTGACACCTGCTGTGCTTGCAGGCCAGGTCAAGGACATCACCGGTGTGCGCCTCACCCTCAAAAACTGTGGGCAGCCCTAAGGAAGAGCTAGTATAAGCGTGCATGCTGCGTACTGCCCCACCGTTAGCGCACATGGCACCAACCACTGATGGAGGTGTCATTTGCACCAGCCCCATGGCAACTGTCACCCAGAGGCATATGTACCTGTGGGTTATGGGCGTCCGTGTTGAGCATGATCACACTGTAAGCCAGGACGTACGCCACATCAGCGCTCTTGAAAGAGCCTGGGTTGCACTTCAGGTAACGCTCCGCAAACTTCTCCATGAGTCGATCGATCTTCTGAGCCTCGCCCGGAAGCCTGAAGCCCTGCAGCGCACCACAAGCAATTCAGACCTCAGCAAGACTAAATCCAACCCCAATCAGAACTGGCCTCCCGTTTATCGAACCTTTGTCAAGACACGGATTCCTAGCCCTCCCTCAGGGCCTCAGAAATGAGACTTCCCCTGTCCAAACAAGCATGAAGTGTCTTTGCCATATTTAGGGCGGCAGATGTCCCTGCCAAGCTCCCAAAATGGGACAGCAGCGCCAACATTGCTGTCACTCCCCATTTGGAGCATGGCAAGACATCTGCAAGCGCACGCTAGTCAAATGGATAATGACATCCTAATGCCCCAATAACAAGTTCTTTAAGGCACTTTGATGGGTTAATGACCCGCATAATCAGCAGGCTGCCCCCTCTCCAACTCACTCTGTGAATTCCTTCAAATCAACTGTACTGGACCCTGCAGCAGAAGCATGGGTGCATCACTTACCTGCAGGAATGTCCTGATAGCCGTATCAAACTCCAAGCCCTCGAAGCCCATGGCATCTACATATGCATGCATGACCTTTAGTGCCATGTCTTCCCTCTCCCCTAGGTAGTCTCCGATGATGGTCTTGTTCAATCCCTCTGTCCTCAGAAAAGCCGCAATGTCCTCAGGGGTCCGGCCAAGCATACCCTCCTCCTACAAGTCAATCACGCCGGAGGGGCTAGCTTAGAAATGCATGCAAGTATCTGAGAGGTCACCATACCTATGGCCTTGACTTGCATATACATGACAAAAGTGCAATCCACATTGCAGTGCAAACTATAGAAGTTTGGGTACCCTTAATCATCAGTCACAATACTGCCTGGTTTGGCCTCTTTCTCCAATAGTGCAGAAGAATACTTGATACTCCAGAGTACTGTAGAAGGAGTGATGAATATTCGAGCATACAAGAGATTTGAAAGATAGGAGCCACCTTAGTTAAGGATCTTCCCATCATGCAGTTCTATCTCCCAGTAAACCCCACCTGCATGAACGCAATGCCCTTCTTAGGCTTCTTGTTGAAAAGCGCCACACCCTCTTGGAACTTCTCCTTGTATGCACGCTTCTTGCTGAGGGCATCACCACCCCCCATAGCACCTCCACTGGAAGCTGTAGCACGTGCATCCAGCACCATGGAGAGTGCAGCTTCCCCAGACCCTAATGACTCAGCATCTGAGTGGGCATGGTGATGGCTGGGGGTCCCTGGCGGCCTGCCCAAAGGCCCAGGAGAAGCAGGTGCAGCAGCTGATGAGGATGATGGGCCTGCTTCCTCTTCTTTCACTGGTTCGGCCCTGCAAAGCAAACCCATGCAGTACAGGATATATCAGTATTATAAGGCACCAGAAAGGACGGCACACGATGGTGAGTCACGTCCTGCTGTACCAATTTTACAGATGAACCACTGCCAAGGATCCTCCAGGCCAAGCTCGTCCGTCAAAACATACCTACTCACAATCTACATTATGCTGGCGGCCGATTAATAATGTTACAACCTCTGCCACAGGCTCCAACAGCTGCCATTTGCAGTTTCGACAACTCAAAAGGCAGCAGCTAAGAGAAACCTCATGACAGGGTCTCAAGTGCGCAGCCAAACATACATGTCAATTGTTCCACAAGCCAGAAAGCATGTGCTTGTCCTGCACTTACTTCTCTTCCCCTAATAGCAGCCCACTGCTCTTCCTGTACCACTTGAGCAGTGCTTCAGCTGCACTTGCCAAGCACTGCAAAGCCTCCTGTCGCAGCCACTGCTCCTGCTGCACTGCCGTGTACTCTCCACCCTGAGGCAGCTGGCTTTGGGCAATTTTAACAAGCCCATTGATTAGCCGCTCAAACAGGTTGCTGCTGCCCAGGTCACAATCATAGTTGACAAAGAGGTCCACCAGGAGCTGCCCATCCCCACACACCTCACGCAAGCAGCGCAGGACAACCACCCTGCATAGACACGCACCAACACATTCTAACCTCGGGCACTAGTGTGACGTTGATCCCACATGTACATTGTCTATGGACTGATTGAGTCCCCATCTTGTACGCTCTAATTGTTGACTGAACAACTGCTCTAATCCATTAACTGTGATATGCCAGACACCATTGGCAAACCAAGCATCATCCAACAAGGATGCGATATAGGGGCTAATGGCCCTCTGCAGGGGAAGCCCAGCTCCCAGCCTTTCGTGGTACTGAACTGGTTACCGTAATGTCAATTGAAAACAACAGAATGCACCACTCGATTGCTGTGAGCGACCTCTTCCTGACACACGTCATCACCCAAAAAGCCTGAGTCCATAATGCAACTGCTACACATCCATTTATTGTGCTGGAACCATGCCAAGCGTGTGGTAGCACACATGCATGGCAATATGCCTCCTTGACAATTTCCATGCCACTCACTTGTAGCTGTACGCATTGATTGCAATGCTGGTGGGTTGTGCCCCTTGTCCAGACCCCGCTGCTCCTGGTGCTGGTGGTTCCACCACCTTTAGCATGATCATGGGGAAGAACACCCCAACCTCTGCCTTCAGCACCTGTCGGAAGCGCTGCAGAAGCGAGAGGAAGATGCTGGCAGACAGCTGCAATGCTGCAGGGATGCTGCTGGCGCTGTTCTTCAGCAGAGAGAGGCACAGGTACTGACGGATGGCTGCTGTAAAGCGCTCGTTGGAGCGGAAGGTCGGGCCGCTGTTCTCCAGCAGCACCTTGAGCAGCTCCAGTGCCAGCAACTGGTTCCAAGGGAAATGCACCAGGGAGTTTTTAAGGAAAGTGCTAGAAAACCGCGAGTGGTCTGAATATTGAATCCGAACTTTAAAGCCCAACAGGATGCTGGAGCTGCCTCCCATATAGTTTCAGTGTCCATGCCTAAAGGTCCCCAGTAGCAAGCAAATAACCGTTGTTGCATCAGGAAGAATGCAAATAGATAGGTCCGTGGTGTTTAGCTTATGTCATGATGGCTTTGTGACCTCATAATGCTTGACATAGGTTTGACATCAGATGTGCTGTTCATTCCATGCCTGGCAACAGGCTGAAGAGATCACTGCGCCAACACCACAGGTTTTCCAAAAACCAAGATTGCATGACTCCAATGAATTCGTTCCTGAACACCCACGCAGAAGACAAACTAAGCCAATGCAGAAGGCACTGCTACAGAAAAGAGGTTTCATGCAGAAAATTTAGCTTCATTGCGGCACAAGGTCATGTATTGTCTGAAACCCCGTCCTTGTGTGAGGTTTAAGTTGCTATGCCGCACCTTGCCTCGTACAGCTGTGGGATCACTGACAGTCACCGTGTCACTCGTCCTGATGGACAATTTGCACAGGGCCCTGAATACCAGGAAGGCATCCTTCAGCAGAGGGCTGTTGCTCAGATGGGAGTGGTGGTGGTGCTGCTGCTGCTGCCGATGCTGGTGGGCCCCTCCCTGGCTGCCCACTGCTGCTGCTCTTTGAGGCGAGTCCCCACCGTCGGCTGCCGCCCCTGGTACTGCTGCTGCCGATGCTGGGTGTGGTGCGCCTTGGCTGGACCCTTCCAAGTGCTGCCCCAGCTGAAACCTCTCTCTCATGTCTGCATCATCCTCGTCATCAGAAAGGCTGTCAGACTCGTCCGGGGCACCAGTGATGGAGTCCCTCCTGCTCATTGCCTCAGCAACGCTCAGCTTAACCTGCTCTGCCGTGGGCTGCATGCTGTATCCTGCAGCTGTCACTACGTTATTCAGGAAGCCCTGAACAGCTCCAATCATGTTATCGGCAGGGCTCATGTGCTTAGGATTAGCCATCCCCAGCATGTCGGCAACAACAATCGGCTTGACTTGTACAAGCACACTGTTGGCCTCCATGCGCTGGAAGACCACATTCAGCATCTGCGTCAGTGTGGCTTTTGCAGTTGTCTGGTTGACCTCGCTACGGCTCATCAGGTGGATGTTGTAGCAGGTCCTAACGGCCAGCAGCAGCGCTGTGTTGTGCAGGGTAAAGGTGACGCTCGTTGTAGCTGTCAGAAGCCCCCGCAGGATCAGTACCTCCACGTTCTCGTCAGCAATTTCATCACAGCGGCAGACTAGCTGCACAGCCATCGACTGTGGGGTGAGTCCTGTGATATCCTTGTGGTGGGGAACAGAGTCTTCCTTGTGCTTGTGCCCGTCCTCCAGATCAGCCTGGCGGTCCATGTTCACATGGTGGGCTGCACCCTGCAGGTACCTGAATCCACAAGCAATATGAGTTTTCACCATTTGGATGCTAGATACCACTTACATGCTGTGATACTGCAACTAGTTCCGCCGTTGAGTGGCTTGTAGGAGTTCGCCAAGGTGACTGAGCACGTGCACATATCAAGCTATGCAGACTGCCCAACAACTAGCGAAAACACATAGCTCCACAATGGATGTGATTGTATACAGCTGATATGGCTGGCCGATTGCAGCATGAGCTTTGTTGCGACTAAGAAGTAAGCAACCTTACGTGACATACTATTCCATAGCAACACTTGCAAGCCGTCAAAAGGCTTTTGACGGCTTGCGGCTCATCTCACCTGAATGCAATCAGCTTGTTTATGAGGTCCAGGGTGATCTCCACAATGTTGGCTTTTCCTGTATCTACGGCGAAGTTGAGCACCTGCAGCACATCAAGGATCCACACAGTGGGTTAACAAGCAATTGTGCAGGCCTCACAAGCACCATTACCATCACATTCCAGATGCAAACAACTCCTAGCCTGCTGCCCTGACAAAGAGGAGTTTTTTTGGGCTTTTCGATCAATGACTCAAAGTCCTTCAGGGGTCTCTGCATGCTTGCCGCTGAACGCCATGCACTGCAAGCTTGCAAAATGCTGATTGTAACAAACAAGATGCAAACACATCCAGAGTTAAGTGATGAAAACACCTTGTCCTCATGCTTATGAACAGGAGAAACATATGTATGGCTCCCAATTTAAGATCTAACAAGTCTCATGCTGTTGAGCTGTGCAAGATGCCTGCCTACCTGATATTGTGCGATGGCACTTCACATAATACATGCATGCTGGCGGCTTTGCTTACTCTCCTGAGGCGTACCCCAGGCTTGCTTACCTGCATAACCCTCAGTGCAGCAGGATCGCTGATTGCTGCATCTGTTCTGGGCACCATGTCCTCACCAGTCACCACAGGTGCTGCTGCAGCCGCCAGTCGTGCTGCATCTGCTGTGCGCTTGGCCTCTGCAGCTGCTTCCTGTGCGGCCATGGCTGCCTCCGCTGCAGCTAGTGCTGCTGCATCTGCTGCTGCTGTCAAGTCCTTGCTGCTCTTTGTTGGTGCAGACATTCCATGATCCAGCATGGCATGAACTGATGCGGCTGAAGCTGCTGCTTCGGCAGCCAGAGCAACTGAACTTGCAGCAGCAAGAGCTGAAGCATCAGGGGTTCCACTAGCTTCTACCACTTCTTCTCCTGCATCCTCACGAGATACAGCTTCCTACAGCAATTCACATTGACCAGGTATCCGGTTTCAGAAATATTTTGCAAACACTGCACATGCAGAGTAGCATTCTATGGCAAGACTCTAACATTGTGGCGCAGGGTGGAAGGGAGGGAAAAAAGCAGGTGTACAGGACCACTTCACTATAGAGTCAAACCCATGTTTTCAGATTGCACAGAGTTGCACTCCTTAATCAGACCTGCTGTATGCCATGCACCCATCCCAATAACCCTCATGAGGCTGTATCTCAAGGGCCGACATCAGCTTCCAATGGCTCAACATAAGGTCCAATCTCACACCTGTGCCACAGAAGCCTCAGAAGCTTCTGCTGCAAGGGAGGGCTGTCGGTGTGCTGCCCCATTTGCTCCAGCTGCTGGCAGCTTTGCAGCCTTAATTGCGTACTCGGGTGAAAGTACCTGAGGCAGCAGAGATAGGGGAACTTGGTCACTGCTGTTCATGCACATTGAAGGGATCTGCCAGCAACTGCTGCGCCAATGCTGGGGAAGTCCACTCATCCGCTGTGGGGAGGATCAGCTCTCTCTTTTCTCAAGAGGTCAACATCTAGCAGCTCTGAGGTTGGGCATGCTGCTTTTAATGCCCATCTCTTGCTGTATGATAGCCCAGCTCACCTCTGGCAGATGCTCTAATAGGTCCTGGCACTCCTGTGCAAGCTTCTGGTGTTTCCTGTTCCCGGCAAGCTTCTTGATCTTGCTGAGAGCTGAACTGATAAGTTCTACTGCAGGCTGAGCCTGATACTGGCTTGTAGCAGCCATAGTTGCCGGCTGAGTCCTTCAATGGGACAGCTCCAAGGAAGCAGTGGCTCCAGATCACCAGCCCTGCAATGACAGCCGGTCTTTATAGATATGACGAACTGCTAAGGACATGGCTGCGCTGTAGCACGGTATGTTCACTAGGATTCCTCAACTACCACCCCATGCTGCTGATTCATTGCCCAGGTGGACTGCCTGGTATGATCCCACAGAGACCTGCTGTCATCTGCAACACCAACACTTGCGACTGCATGCAAGCTGTCACATAGTAGCAGGCTTAACCTTCAACCTAGTTTATCGGCAAGCAGATCAATCCTGGTGGATACCTAGGCTGAGAAGTAACTGACTCTGTGTTGCATCTGTAACCCTCAGACACGGTCACCGGGACATCCAAGGGCAGCCCCTTCATCAATAATAGTCCAGCGGAACATACTTTGCACTATTGGTACACCGGGCAAGAAGTGCTGCTGTTCCTGACCCCTACTTGCGTGCAGCACCAGAAGGTAACATGCGTTAGGTAAGGATAAATGCATTGCTCAGGCCCGGCATCCTTCCTCCTCCTAACGTCTCTCTCGTAGTCTTGAATAGCGAGCACCAAGTGTTGCTTATTCTTCGAGGTGTAACATCCAACCGCTGCATATGCCGGGTGCTTCAGAACTAGTGCCTTGACCTCACTCACTTTCGCTTACAGCTTTTACAAACCGAAGGTTTGCCCCCGCCTGTGAACACAGATATACGACTTAGGGGCAGCACCTGCGCGAGCCAGTGGTCAGAAGAATACTTTGGTTGTCGACATGCTGCGGAAACTTCATACCGTTCTGCTGTAGAGGAGATTTCATGAGAGTACTGATCACATTGGCTCGTACTAGTATCACATAGGCGTCGTGCATGCTCTTTAGTTGCTCAAACTAGCGGCAGTCATATTTTTTTATGTGCACGGGGCGAACAAGGACAACGTGACTGAGGTCTTCCAACTCCCTCCAAATCGAATGTCTAAGTGACGCTCATGCGACGCATGGGCTTGTATGAAGGTTCCACTACAGTGAAGCGCACCGTCAGCAACGCCACTTCTGTGCCTGTGCCAGGTCGTGTTACAGGTAGCTAGGGCTACTGCAGCTGTCCGCTGACCTCCTCAGCATTCACTGCTGCCGGGCTGACAGCAAGCCGCACCTCGTTTCTAACTGCAGATCACGACCTGCCAGACTCTGCAGCATGGGGTGTGAAACGGAAGGTAGGTGTTGCAGCCTGTCATGCGGTTGTGGTTGCGACACCTTGAAAAGTTTGTTATGTTTTGTCATGCCTATTTCATCAACCTGCAGTGTATCCAGTCACCCCTGCGTACTTCATGAACCTGCAGTCGCCCCTGGCCCGGCATGCAGGGCATATGGCTAAGGTGTGGTCACATAGGACCGCACATCTGCAGATCCACAGTCCTTTTGGCAACTTTCTCTGCAGCTGAGTTATGTTTTGGCTCTGTGCATTCTACCTGCTGCCTGCAGACCTCCTTGGGTGGCCACCCAGAACCGTCCTCCAAGATCACCACCAGCCAGAGCATACTGAACTTGGCAAACTGCATATTAGGGGCAGGCGTCCTGGGCTACCCCTTTTGCTTCAAGTCATGTGGCTTTGTACTGGGCACCCTCATGATGCTGGTCACTCTGGCAGCCACCCGCATCAGTTACCAGCTGCTGCTGTACTGCAGCCAGCTGTCAGGCAGGCGCACCTATGAAGGTATTGCGGAGCAGTCAATGGGAAAGAGAGGAAGGCTGATCCTGGAGCTCTTCACAGCAGCCCTCAACCTTGGATGCATCGTCGCTTACTTGAACATCCTGGCAGACATTCTCTCGTCCGTTGCTGGGACTATCATCCCACCAGGAGCAGAGCCTTCCAGAAGTGCTTATCTAACAGGTGAGGATTGTTCAGCAGCTTGAACGGCATGATAATGAAGTGGGCCACACCACCATAACCACAGTAGCAGACTGCAAGGGATCAGGAATGGTTACTACCATACCAACAAGCACAGCATATCCGTCATGTTGTTGCTGTGATTCCTATTTTCGACAGCAGCCGGGGTGCCTTTTAAGGACTTAAGCGAACGCCTGTACTCGGGACAGGGTTTGCAGACTAGGCATAGTAGCCTTGCAGCTTGGCTCATCGGCCCTACCAGAAGCAGATAAATGGGGTGATTGATGGCTGCCATTGCTACTGTACCAAAGCAAATTTCACATTGCATGGAAACTGAACATGCTCCAGACTGTGGTGTGTGATGGTGGGTATGACCTGGTTAAAGCAAGCATGGCCTCATATGTGCTGCACAACAGTGCACTGCTACACCTCAGCATGCAGTCAGAGAGTCAACCAATTACCACTTTCCTGTGAGAATTCCTGTGGCCCAGGTGGCTTATGAGGGGACTAAGCCACTGGCCATGTTGTGTGCTGCAGGTGTCACCCTTTTGGGTGCCCTTCCAGTAGGCATCTTCGTCCGAGATCATGCTGTTGTGGCAGCGTTATCTACTGCCAGTGTGGGCTGTGTGCTGCTCTTTGCTGCTGTCATCGTTGTGCTGGCACTTACCCCAGCAGCAGGCATGGCCACGGCAGCAGCTGCTGCTGATGGTGCCACCAAGTTGCTCATGTGGCAACCCGATGGTCTACTGGTGGCGTTCCCTGTCATGGCATATGGCTTCACTGCACATCCTTATTATCTTGGGATCTACTCTATGCTACCATCACCTAATATCAGGCGGATGGGACGTGTTACAGATGTGGTAAGCCGCAATTGCAGTTGCTGGTGGCCACTAATCGATCGTGTTTATGTTGTAAGAAAGTACCATCATGCAGCCTGAGAAACTGATCATGCTTAACATGTTTCTGCGACATGGATGGAAGCATAGCTCTTGATTTCAGGAAGCTGCAGCTTACAGGAAGTAGTGTGCTTCAAACTTGAAAAGAGGTGCATAGCAGCTTTGTACAGTCTTGTCAGTCATTGGGTTTGATGGATGCAGTGGCCCATGCTTATATCTGTCGCTACTCACACTGGAATTAAACCTCTCTGCAGGCGCTGGGTGTCTGTGCTGGAGTGTACTGGGTTGTTGGAGTTGGTGGATATGCTCTCTTCAAGCAACGAGTTGCTGGTGATGTACTGCGGAACTTTGGAGGGGCATCATCGGTCGGCCTCAGGGGGGCGTATGAGCGCGCCCTCAAACTTTGTTATGGCCTAGCTATTCTTGGCTCAGTACCTTTAGTCATCCTCCCCTTCTACACCATCATCATGCCGCTCCTTACCTCGAAACAGCAGTCAAGCAGCAGCAGCAGCAGCTGGCATCACAGCGGTAGCAGTAGCAGCATTGAAAAGGGGGGATCTGAGGATGTGCTTGGCCCTTTACTGAAGGACCGCTCCAGCCCTGTGCAGGACAAGGCCTATGAGGCCTTACATCATCATGCAAGGCCCCAGGATGGTCACTTTCACACCCCACAAGCAGACCTTGCCCCTAACTTCACTCAGCATGCGCTTGCAGTCATCTTCGTATTGGGCCTTAGCATGGCCAGCGCCCTTTGGCTCCCAAATGTGGAGTTCATCTTTGGTCTTACAGGGTCTACAGCAACCGTTATCATCGGCTTTGTGCTGCCGGCCGTGTGCTTTCTGAAGCTTTATTGGGCTACGCCTGAGCTTTCTGGGGCCAACAGCAGCAGCGGGAAATGCCTTGTCGTGCCTCAAGAATTTATAAAAATGTGGCGGCTGAGACAATGGCTTGCTGTGATCTTGTTGATCTTTGGGGTGATTAGCAGTGTTCTGTGCACACGGGCGATATTGGGGGGTATTAACGAGGAGAAAGCGGTTGTGCAGATGGCGCAGGAGATCGCAGTACATGAAGCAGTAGCAGCGGAAGCGACACGGGCTCAGCAGAAGGCGAAGGAGGCGGCAGTAGCAGTAGGGGCTGTGGAGCAGGCAGCGAAGGAGCTTGTGGAAATGCAGGACACGACTAATAATACACTAGGAGCCCTTGAAGCAGCAGCAGCGGCTTTGGACACTATTGCTAACAGCAGCAGCAGTAACGCCAGTGATCATCATAGCATTTTTAACATACAGGTAAGATGGGTTGCTTCCCTGGACTCTCCCAGAGACATCCCTTGGTAGAAGCGTATGTGTGGCTTCCCATGCAATTTAAACAGCTTTGCCACTGTTCTGCAAGCACCATGCGATGGTTACAGGTCGCAGCAAAGAAGTGTGTTGCCCTCATACCTGTTGTAGCCTTTTTCCTTGGTTGCATGCTTGAATCTGCCATTAATATATGTTTGCAGCTACTCCACTGGGATGAGGGAGATCGTTAGCCTGTTGCAAGGGCCTGCAGTTGTTGGGCCGTCTCCTCCTGCATTTCTTCGTCTCCCGAATGGTGCCGGACAAGCTTGGGCACTTTGGACTGCAGCTCACTCTGTCTCAGAGCCAGTGCTGACTGCTGGACCCATTGCTGCTCACTTTCGATTTTTTCAGGAGCGGCTTCATGAACATAAGGAGAAAGTCAGGGAGGAGGGCGTGCTTAAGAGTATCGAATATGCCCTGGGTTCAGCACAAGAAGATATCAATGCAACAGTAGCCTCAGTCACTCGCTTTGTCATAAGACTAGACAGCTCTATCAAGCAAATCAGAACCGAAGCAGCTGCGGCTGGCGGATCCCAGTCTGCGCTCAGCAGTACAAGTACCCAAACAGGCAGCAGCGGCATGCAAGTAGGGGATGGACCCAAAGCAGCCCCAGGAGCGGCTGTTGGTGAGCCCGGAAGCATCACCAGCATTATAGTGCAGCAGCAGCTCGGAGGCCACTCAAGCAGCTCGGTCGTGCCTTATGATAGCATAGCTAGTACAAACGCCCCTGCCCTGCCTGGGACCGTCAGTACTGCTGCTGCTGGAGCTCACACCACCAGCAGCAGTGGTAGCAGTAGTTCCAGCAGCCCCAACAGTACAGCCACCCCTCAGCTGCAGCAGCAGTCAACGCCTGCGGATCGTGCGACCGAGATGGCGAAGGAGCTTAGCAAGGCGTTAGGCTTGCACTGGACGGCAGCGGGGGAGGTTGATGCGGGGAAGAGCTTGGAGCAGGTGCGGGATGCAGCACTGTCGTCCTTGTCGGCACTTAATACCACCATGTGCGTGCTGCAGCAGGTGCAGGAGGCAGTAGTAGTAGCTCGGAAAGCACATAAGCGGGATGCACAAGTGAAAGTGGTCGCAGTGCAGGCAATGCAGCGGGCTCTGAATGCAACTACGGCTAGTCATATAGCCATGAAGATTACAGGGGAAGCTTTAAGCAATGCTGCGACAGAGGAGACAAATGAGCTGCTGGTGGCGTTAAAGAAGGTGGCACAGGATATGCAGAAAGGGGGCATCAGCAAGAAGGGTTTGGGGGGTGTAGCTGTTGTAAAAGTGACTTCAGAGGCAGGTCACTCAGCAACAGCAGTCCCAGCAGTAGCAGGGCAGCAGGGTGGGGGAGGAGCAGGGGCCAGCACCGGAGCGGGTGAGGCAAGGGGGCCAGCAGTACCTGGGACTCATGGTGGTGGGTTGGGAGGATTAGTTTCTGCAGGAATAGGGACTGGAAAGGGTCAGGCAGCAGGGGCTGGAGGGGTCAGCGAGGCGCAGTTACAGCAGCAGCAGCAGCAGCAGGAATCCACACTGCATGGCAATGGCAGGGTAGGCGCAGCCCCACCTCGGGCCATGGAAGTTGTGGCTTCTAGAGGCAGCACTGGTGCCAACAGTGGCAAGGACGCAGAGGGAGTGGCCAGCAGCAGTGGAACGAATAGCACTAGCACTGTTCTGACAGGAGGGGTTGGTATGGGCACTCTCCCTGTGGTAGCTGCAGGGGGTGTGACTGGGGATAGGACCACACCTGCTGTTGGCAACAGAGTTGCAGGAGCTCTCACACCTGCAGCACACAGGGCGGTTGCAGGTGGTGGGTTGGCGGCAGAAGCAGCTGTGTCAGCCACCGGAGCCACCAGCAGCAGTAGCAGTAGCAGCAGCAGTGCTTTGCCAGGTCTCACTGCTTTGTCGGGTGAAGCTGCTGCGGCGGATGGCAGCGGAGATGATGGTGGCTCAGGTGCAGTACTTAGCAGTCCCAGCCTCGCTGGCAGTACTAGTGGTAAGGCTAAAGGCAGTGTGTCCCCCAGCAGCTTGACAACAGACCAGGTCATGCATATCAACCAGATCATCGGCAATTTAGCAGACTCCCTTGCCGGAAACAGCACATCTGGGGGCGGCGGCGATGCCGATGGGAGCAGCACGGGTACGAATGTGACCATGCTTGTGTCTGCGATTCACGACGCTCTGGTTTGGGCGCAGGGGTCTAGGGAGGCGGTGATGGATATGATCGAGGCGCGGTTAGGGAAGACGGATAGTAAAGTGGCTAGCCGGGTGGTGGGAATTGTGAAGGATATACGTCTTGAGCAGACAGCTGCGAAAAGTAAAGAGCAACAAGCCCAGCAGCAGGAAGAGATGGCAGTTTCAGAAGCCGAAGGGCACCTTCAGAACCAGCAGCAGCAGCCTGAAACTGTGGCAGCTGGAACCAGTGCACCCCAGGAGGCACTGAAAGAGCTGCAGGCTCAGCAGCATCAAGGTGAGCCTGCCATTGCGCCGCATCACCAGCAGCACCAGCAGGTGGCGCAGCAGGGGCAGCAACAAGCAGTAGGAGCGGCAGCAGCACCTGGTGATGTGGACAGTCCTCGGCAGAGTCAAAGCAAGGAAACTGGCGTTCGGGAGCTGGCTGGTGGTGCAACTGCACCTGCGGTTCAGATAGGCGGTGGGGATGCAAGCGGGAAGTTGGGCACTGAGGCGGGGCGCGATGGAGCAGCTCACGTCTTCATCGGGAAGGATGGGAAAGTAGATGGTCCTGTTGTCAGGGTCACACCTGAGGGGAAGTTAGAGCAGAGTGATGGGGTGGTGGAGGGGCCTGTGGTGGTGCAGGAAAGGGAGCTTGTACAGGGTAATAGGGTGGGTCTGGGTAGTGAGGGCAGCAAACGTGTTGATGCTGCTGATGATGTGGTGCTTGCTGGGAGAGGGTCGGAGGGGGAAAAGGTCAGTGGTGCAGCTGTAGATCAGGAAGCAAAGGCGGGTGGTAAAGGGGGAAGTGAGGCAGGGACAGGGGGGCCAGTTGTCAATGTTGCACGAGGAGGGCAGCTGACGCAGATAGAGGATAATAGTGCTGGGCCAGTGGTCGACAGTATTGAGAAGGGCAATGGGGAGGCACTAGCAAGCAGCAGCCACTCTGTGAGTGCTGATCTGTCATCCGAGGTGTCTGGGGGAGCAACTAAGCGGTTATAAACTGGTAGGACCTGATTGATTGTCTTAACGGCCTGGGAAGTGATTAAACTGTTTGTTTTTTTGATTATGTTATCCGCGCGGCTTCATCAGTAGTGGAGGTTTGGAGATGTTTGACTGGATTTTCACAGAGGCAGGCACATTTCTGCGTAGTTGACTGAATGCGTGCGCAAAGCTGGCAGCAGGGCAGTTTTCTTTCCACAGATCAGATGGTTTGCCAGCTTTTGTACCCAGGGGCTGGAGACTCGCCCCTCTCACCCCTCGATCAGCTTGAAGGAAATATGCACACATGCCAGCGGATTGTGAGCGGCTCTGCGGGCGTCCGGTGATGTCTTTTTTGAAGCAGCTATCGTTCGTATAACCAGCATCTTTGCCACGTGAGCTTTACGAGATTGTTCCATTTATTTCAAAGTGAGCCAAAAGTGCCTTCTATCACCGGGTGACAGCATCTTCCGACATGCTGACTCCTGACAGCACATGGGAAAGGGAGTGATCCTGATAATATGACTCGCTGTATGATCGCCGCATGGTAAAGCAAACATCTCCGTACTGGTCTACCTCGTGGCATCCTCAGTGTGTCTCGAAGTTTAAACCGCGGGTCTCTGGTGAAAAGATGCTGCATAAGCATGCTTGGAAACTTATGTTTCAGACATCGACCACTGGGGTGCTTGCACATGGCGACCATTGAGACGGTACCTGGAAGTCATATGCATGGGAAACGACCAGGATGGAGGTTATGCCTCCGGCGTAGATAGGTGCCAAAGTGCTCAAGGGCTTGCTAAAGAGTATACGATATAGCATGGGATCCACGCTCATAGGCAGCTTAGCCCAAATAGCAAGCGACTGTACCGTCCCACAGAGTCAAGCAGGTCAAGATGCCCTGCTCAGTTGCCAATAATGTCGGACTGGGTGCAACTGCCTCAACTGGCAATTTCGCTCGCAGGAGCAGAAGCAGCAGGCAGGTTCCAAGACCTCATAGGTGCATCACCATGTTCAGGCAGTCAGGGGGGAGTCCATCTGCAGTGGCACCACAACAGACAGGTGCCCCTACATATATCTTCTGCATGGCGGACAAATGTCCCCAATACTGAAAGACAGCAATGGTACATGGTTAAAAAAGCTTTGGGATTTGCTTGCAGGCATCTCAGTCAGACGAATTGCAGCAATTGATCCATCAATGTGTGCGGGAGAGGAAGTGGCAGGTGAGTGGGCAGCAGCAACAATGCGGCTCCACACGAGCAGCAACAGCAGCACCATCAGCACCACCACTAGCAACAGCAGTCAGATCTGGGCTAGGCCTAGCACAGAGGGAAAGGGACACATACCAATTTTGCTCTTTTGCGATGGCAGCAGCAAGAACAGCAGGAGCATCATTACAAGCAGCAGAAAGATGGGCAAGGTCTAAGGCACAGAAAATACGTTGTTTGTTCATAGTGCTGCCGATTCTCTTTGGCCATTGCAGCAGCAATAGCAGGCAGCAGTAGTGTATGTTGATCAGCCAAATTCCCAGGCGCCGAAACCAGACTTAGTGTGGAACCCTTTTATTCACACATGCTCCTTTGCCACTTCCTGCTGCAGCAGCACCAGCAGCCATACCTGCACAAGTGTAGCTACCACCAGCGGATGCAGCAGTAGTAGCAGCTGTCACAAGCTCCTAGTTCAGGGCAATGGGCTGCACATCCTGGTGGAACCTCACAATCGGTCACTCCTTGAAAGAGCCCATCTGTCTTTGCTGTGCTGTTTTGTATGCGCATGTCTAGTGCAGCAGCAACAGCTAAGTGTTTTGCATATGCTTAAATGGACCACGTCAAATGGGCAAGGCAGTCACTACTATAACCACAGCTACTGCTGCTAGTTCTCGTGCCAGAGCTGCTGCCATCTGTTTTACTGCCCCAGTAGCTTTTGAGGCTCTGTTATGATGATGCTGCTGCTCCTGCTGCTCTCAGGCCCATTCTGAATCACTCCTTGATGAGCCGGAGCTGCACCTCATCCTTCAACGGCTAGAGGAGCACGCCATCACGGATGGGGAGCTGGCAAAAATTAACTATGATGGCTTCTCACAGGTCAGCCACAACTTTGCATGCAGTACCTGTAATCTGAGTTGATAGTGATGATATAAATAATGATAGTAGTGTTACGTAACCCCTTGCGGCAATGTACCTTCCACTTCGCTTGTCACAACCACGCAACAGCCAGCCCCCCATGCCTCAGCTTGGAAGAGAGATGCAGAGCATCAGGGAGATATGCAGGACGAGTATGGTCACATCACTTTATGCAGGTTACAGCGGATTCAAGGCATTGTGTGTAGCCCTTTCAGAGCATCAGAGGATTACAGTCTGCGAAGGGAACCTACCTGCACTCTTGCCCTGGAGCGTGTCATCTGCAATTTGGTTCCAGAGCTCCTAAGGGTGCCACAAACAGAAGTTTCCCAGAAACATGCCTAAAAACATGACTCTACTGTAGGATCCCTGTAGTTTGAAGTGCCCTTTGCTTTCAGCTTGTGGTCCTTTTTGGGACGAAAGCTTTCAAACTTTGCTTTCAGTGTGTGGTCCTCCGCTTGTGTGCTGTATGGTGGCTGCTTTCAACCTGTATTCTGTTCCACCTTGCTGTTATTTGTGACAGCTTGAGGTGCAGGGCCTATGGCATTAATGCTATGGCATATCATGAAATGTAGTAATATGGTGGCTGCTGTTGATGTCATGGTGCAGGTTGCCACCGAGTGTCTGACCATGATAGGTCCCCAAGTGGGCCCTTACTTCCAGGCCTCAACCTTCCTCAAGTTTGGGTGTGACGCTGAGGGGGCTATCTCGTTGCCCCTCTTTGCCCAGTACATCTCACAACACAACAGCAATATGCAGCTGGTGAGCTCTTAACGTGCAGCCACAACCAAGGGTGTAATACGCAATCTTGGAGGTGGAAAGACTCCCAATGATAGTACCAGCAACCCACCATCCTGTTTTTTAGAAGGTGGTACCAGGCCCATGGGAGGCCGGGCAAGAAGCAACATTGTTACATTCATTGTTACATACACCTCATAGTCCCTCATACCTTCTGCCATCTAGCACGACCTGCCAGAGGTCTCTATGGCAAGTCGGCTCACTTTGTGACATGGGGATGAGGTGCACCGTGTGAGAATACCCCTTTCGAGAGAGCCCGTGCAAAGCTTCATGTTAAGCCATAAGCCTTCTTTTGTTGTTGTTGGCAGCGTGCTCAGCTGAGCCTTTACGAATCAGACAGCTCCCCAGGCTGCTTGACTGCTCCTCAGCTGGAGCGTTACCTAGCTGACCTGGTTGCTGACACACCACACCTAGCAGCAGCCATGGGGCCTGCTTTCATGCCACACTATGTGCGCATCACTGCCAGGAAACTGCTGTTTTTTCATGGCAAGAGGCGGCCGGGCCGGCGGGCAGGGCGGCAGCAGCAGGTAGGCGGTGGACTGATCGTTGACAGAGGTCGGCTAAGGGGCCCTGTCCAATCCTCAGAGTGTTGCATAGGCATGCTTGGTGCCTTGGCATTTATGTGCAACCATTTTGCTTTTGCAAGAGCAGATGCAGCTGCATACTTGCTGCAAGAAACCAGTTATTTGAGACTCGTGTCCATAACTTTCTTGACGGCAGTTTGCAGAGGAGTACTCCAAGCTGTACACAGGGAAGCCTGGCCCAACAGATTGGGTAGAAACCAGCCTGGCCCAGCCACCCGGCTTTGCCGACTTCTATCAAAAAATGAACAGCATCTTCCGGTGCCTTCTTGCTAAGTACTTGTCAATTGTTGTTAGTTTGTGCTCAAGGTCAAGGTCGACTTGTTTTCTTTGTCTCATCCTCCATGTCTCTGTTCAAGCGACTGCATGACATAGCCCTTCTTTTCGTGTCCGCACTCTCCCCTGCTTTAATTTCATGCCCCCGCCCGCCAGGTGGTGCGCGTGGCTGATCTGGTGGTGAGCCCTGTGATGATGGAGCTCCAGGAGTATCGCGCCTTGGTGGCCGATGCTGAGGGAGGGGAGGAGCCACCTGAGCTCAGCAACAACTGGTTCAGTCTGCAGGTGGGGGTGGGGTTGAGGGCAGGTGGCGTAATGGGAAGTAACATTTCCAGTAAGATAGGATGCTCTGTCTGTTTGGCTTGGCCAGGGTGGCGCTGATGGAAAGGGTAGCTGCATGAGCTCAGAGAGGTTCTAGCCAGGCAGAGGCTGGTGCACTCCCTGCCGTCTGAAGCAACAGCTGGTTTAGTCTGCAGGTGCGGGCGGCTAGGCTGAACCGCTACTGGGAGGGGAGGTATGGTTTGGTGATAGGATGTTGTCACTTTGTAGCTGTCCTAGGCAGAACTGTAAGTAGGCCATTGCAATTTGTCAACAACCCTGCCAGGCAAGAGATTCACTTTATGGCAGCCGTTTCAGCAAGACTTGGATGTGCTGCACCTTTAGAAGTGGGAGTAAAGAGCTCCTGCCATCTTCTGCTTTTGCTGCTATCTTGTACCTAGGGCCTCGCGCTGTTCCACCTTGCTATCCTGTCAACAGCCTCTTTATGGCCCCATATGCCTCAATGCATAAGGTGATTTTGCTATCTTTTTGAGTCTTGTGTGATCTGTGCACCTGGCCCCTTTTGTTGCTGACTGCAGTCAACTCAGCGTGTCTACAACACATTTGATACTTGGGATGAGGACCGCAGCGGGACCTTGAGTCGGAGTGAGTTCAGCCGCATCAGCCAAGGGACCATGAGTGAGCTGTTCATCAGCCGAGTGTTTGAGGAGCATGCATCTGAGCACAGAGCAGACATGTGGCCTGCAACAGCAGCAGCAGAGAAGCAGCAAAGGGAAGGTAGGGAGGCAGAAAGAGGGGCACGCGGGAGGATCATGGGGAGGGGAGCTGGTTGGGCTTCAGCACCAAATCACGGCTGACCATACTTTGCGGGACGGGGTTTACACCAACGTTGCCTTTGCCAAATCCTCCACTCATCACCATTGTGTAACTCTTACAAAAACTGCGGGACAGCAACCTTGCAATGACAGCAGCTAGCTATGCAGGGGTTTTGTCATCATCTCACCCAAACACATGTACTGACCCTTAAAGTATCTTCCCGCGAGCTGATAGTGGGCAGTTGACAATGGTGACTGTCTGTTCCAAGCAGCCCCTCTGGTTTCCATGCATGCAAAACTCTTTCTGCCCATTTCGCCCATTGCCTCGCTTATCGTGGGACTGATGGTGACTTTCTTGTTCATCTAACACCATTACCAACACATGCTGCTCCTACTGCAGGGGCCCGCAATGACCACCACAACAGCAGCAGCAGCAGTAGCAACAATCCTGAAGTAAGCAGTAGCAGCAACAGAAAAAGCCATCTAAAAGGCATCCCTCCATTACCGGGGGTAGCCAGCCCCAAAGCAGCTGTGCGTGATATGAAGTCCTTCGGATCAGCAGCAGCTGCAGGAGGCGGAGGTACAGCAGGTGATCGTGCCAACACCAGCAGTAGTAGCAACAGCAGCAGTAGCAGTTACCCGCGTGATGAGTTGGATATGATGGGCTTTGTGGATTTTGTGCTGGCCTGGGACCACAGGAACCACCCAGCAGCATTGGCTTACTTCTTCCCAATATTTGACCTGCAGCACAAGGTGAGTCATGGGTATGGGCCATTCCAATCGAAGTGCTATTGTCACTTTGAAGGCTACATAGGTTTTAGCTTTGACCAGGTATGGTTGAGGGTCTAGTTCTTTTGGTGCATTTGGTTGGGTCGATCTAGCAACCTTCGTGCGGTTGCCATACCAGTTTTATATCTTAAGATCCCTTTGAGCCCTCTGCCTGAAACAACCATAGTACAGATACGGGTTGGGCACCTGACGCATAACTCTTGGTCTGAAAGGCACAGGTGTAGATCTGCAAGGGCTATCGAGGTGTATGCTCTGTTCATGCACCAGGGTGGGATGTTGTCTAGTAGCAACGCTGGGGGCATGGGCTTCAGGCCCAGAAAGTCGGGGAGATGACAAAAGACCGGGTCAGGGACCGGGGATGAAGGAAACACTCAAAAGTTTAGATGCAGGGTTGGGAGGTTGGGGGGGTTTTCACAGTGGCTTGGGGAATTGAGCTGGTTACACCGTTACACAAACCCTAAGTCATGCTGCTCCTGACCTGCTTGCAGGGCTACCTCACTGTGGGTGAACTCTACATGTTCTTCCGAGAGATCCATGCCATGTGGGTTGCTATGGGGGAGTATGCTGACTTGTGCATACAAGATGTTCTGGATGAGATCATGGATTTGGTCAAGCCCAGCAGCCCTGGGAGGATACGTATAGCGGACTTGGCTGCCTGTAAGATGGCTGGTACTGTGTTCTCCTTATTGGCTAATGTGGACCAGTTCTATCAGTACAATTACAGGTGGGTGCCCTTTGTCACATCTGTTCTGGACAATGAGCATCCTTTGTTAAAGCACATCAGAGTAATCTGCTTACCGTGAGATGATCATCTTGAATTGTTTTGAACTCTTTAACATGTGAATCAGCATCTCTGCAATTCCACGGGACGGTGGTTGCCATATGTCTATCATCGTTCTGTTACAGCGAACACGAGCCCAGCAGCTGCTAGCGTGAGGGCATGGTCCTGTTACATCTTGGGCATTGAGAGTGGGGTTGGGGCATTTTGGATCACTTTTACCAGTAGAAACAGAGAAACAACAAAATTTTAAGGTGTAGGTACAGCTACAGGTGGGTGCTATTTCTCTCTTGACAAACATGTAATCCGGAGTCCCCACCAGGCTGGCACATGTCATGGGCAGAAGCAAGCTCTTGTATGTTACGACTGCTTGAGGCATGGATATGGTAGCAGGGATCATCATCGACAAAGTTTCTGCCCTGCCAAGCGTGGCGCCAAAGGGAGTACAAGTATGAGCTACTAGCTTCAGTGCATCGCTGCGTTTACAGTCCTGCTCGGGCCCTCTCAGCTGCTTTGTTGACTTGCTTTCTACTGTCTAGCTCTGGATTTTGAGCCAGTCTAACGGTTGCTGTCGTCCATGCTACAGGGAGAATTTCATGCACCAGGATGGAGACGCGTCATGACGATAAGAATGTGGCATGAAGTGATGATCAGCTGCTGCAGCTGGGGTTAGTGCTACCAAAGCCATTAAGGGACTGGGGTGGGTGGTCCATTGCTGCAAAGATGGGCCTTTAGTTCCTGGACTCTGCACCCTTTTAGATGTAGACTATCAAATGCATTATGCATATGTTTCTGCTGGCAAGGCAATTTGAGGGTGCTTCTTAGAGTCGCGCGATCGCCATTTACATTATCCTGCCCGGGCTGGATACATGTTTGGCTATCTGAATCTTGGTTAATGGTCTGGAATCCATTGTCCGAGTCGGGAATTCATCCTGATGGTGATGTGGTTGCTCCTGGTTGGTGGTCTGCAATCGGCCTTGTCTTCAGGGGGTCATCCTGATGGTGATGTGGTTGCTCCGGGCCGATCCAACCTAGCCGAGCAGCGAGCCAAAGTTTGCAGTGCGGTTGCCACTCCGTTCAAATTGTCTGTGACTACGGAACCCTCTGTTTGTGGCTTATTACAAAGCTCGTGCTCGGACCTGGGCAAGGCATTAAACTGCTTGGCTTGCAGCTGTTGACTGGGTCAAGTGGTCAGCACATGGCGAAATGGGCTAGCCTGACCTTTGCTTCTACATCTCCTAGTGGGACTAGCCATGTCACAGTGGACAGCATTATGGCTTTGGACCTTCAAGAGAAAGTTGTGCGTGAGAGTTTGAAGCAGATGTTTGACAAATGTTGGGAGGATGTTGACCTTGTTTGTGAGCACCCTCAGGACCCAGCCTGTCCCAGGAATCGCATTATTGATAACTCCTATGCTGCATGGGCAAGAGGGCTCCATGACAATGCCCCTACATACTTGAAGGCTAAAACCCTGTCTTTCCGCATGGTACAATGCATTGCAGAGATGCGGCTAGGATGGCACTGCTTGGCCATCCACACAGGAAGATACAATGGAATAGCAAGGGATGACAGGGTGTGTCGGTTGTGTCAAACGCTTGGTTATAGGGATGATACTACAGGGTCAGTTCCAGTTAGTGAAGATCTTGTCCACTTCATGTTGGATTGTAGGGTGCTTCACCCTGTCCGGGACAATTTCCCACTCTTCTTCAAGCCCACCTCCTTACCAGGGCAATCCAAGGATAGTCATGTTAAGTTTATTCTCAATCATAGTGATCATGTGCAAGTTGTGAGGTGCATTTCAGCACTGAAGAAAAGGGGGGAAAGTTGTTTACAACTACTTGACGATGGTAGAGAGGGTGAAATCATGCCTGAAGGTTATCTTCCCTTTGATTACAACCTATGGCGGATTATGGGACATGATATAGATTAATTACCTATGACTTTCATGTTACTGGGCACCTCTTAGGCATGGCTATGTACTGGTTAATAGTCTGTGATAGTTCTGGAATGAATTGCTGCTGCTCTGTGATTCTCCACATCTGGGTGAGAGTATTTTTGGCATAAGTTGTATACAAAATTCTGGTATATATGCTGTTGCGTTGCTGTTTGTTTGCTGGATGTACCCCAAAAAATCAAAAACTTAAAAAATTTTAAAAAATAAAAATTGTGTGTGCACTTTTCCAGGGCCAGTATTCTGCATCATTGTATCTGCTTGGACATGCATGATCATGGAGTTCAAACTGGTGGATGGTGTTCAGTTTTTCTTGGTTCTATCTGTGTTAGTGGCTTTGCCACCCCTGTGGTGAACTGTGGCACCGCACGCGTGCCGATGGGTTTGCCAACAGGGTGTTGCGAAATGAACGTGCCGGTGGCGGGGTGCCTCGGCTGACTCGACAAGTGAGAGGCCGGAGGTGTAACTTTTCGGGGTGACCCGCCCATCATGGCACAGCACATGCATGCCCAATTTGCACGGCGGTTACGGCTATGCATTTGTCTGATGATTTGCTATGTTTTGCTCTCAAGGAGTGTATGGCCAATTCTGACTTGGTGAAAAGTTGATCATGGGCTGCGCTGAAAATGCCCATTTTGAGGAGGCAAACGTGCGAATTTGGGCCTGAAAATTTCCGAAAAATGTGTAGAAGTCCCTGGACTTTTGTGGAAAATCTTGCACCCGACTGCTGGGTGTTGCTGCGGGCCAACACAGCAGGAACTGCAGAAGCAGCAGTGTCAGCCCTTGCTGCATCAGGTGAGCTTTGTTAGGGTATTAGGGACAGCAATAGAGGTGTGTAGGAGCATTGCATGTGCAGCAGCAGCGGGTGTATGCTGTATTGAATGAGCTCAGGTTGGTCTGGCCTGGAGGGATGTACATAGATAAGTGCTACATGAGATCAAACGGGCCTGAAGCGAGCTCTGTCACACAGTGGCGAGGACCTGTTACCCGGGTGAGCGAGTCTTGTAGCAGCTGCAGCAGGGGTCAGATTGTGTTTGTTGGGAAACAGGGTCACCTCTGCTGGATGGAGTAAGTTTCAATTATCAGGGTTTGATTGATTGCCTTGTTTCATGTTTTGTGTTGTGGGATTGGCATTGCGGCAGCAGGTGGGGCAGCACAGCTTAAGTTAGTGAATGTGATGCCAGATGGTTTGTGAAGAAGATGTTCAAGATGAGGTAGCACTAGGTACTGTAAGAGCAGTGTGCCAGTAAGCGGCTCTGGGATCGTGGGTCTGCATGGAAAAGTATGGAGGTACAGTACTCGACGATTTCAGGGGCAAATGGGAGCAGCAGCAGCAGCACGAGGTGGGGGACCTGAGTTTATGTTGAATCAAAACACATGTTTCTGGTATGATTGAGGAACCAGTGACGACTCGTTTTTTGTCCGCCTGCTAACCATTCTTGTGTCTGTGTTCAGATCAAGACCTATTTGAGAGTGTTGGCCTTGACGACACCCCTGTGGCAGTGACACATCAGGCACAGGCAGTCCGTATACCCCAGCCCTTGTCTGGCTCACTAGCATCAGCAGCAGCGGGTCGCACATTGCAGCAGACAAAGCCAGGGTTAGAAGCAGCTTCCTTCCTCCCTCGCACCCTTCATGCAAGCAGTGAAGAAGCTGTTGACGATGCTTCGGCGGCCCTGGACTTATGATGTGTGCTGGGACCCTTGCCCACCAGCTGCAAGTGGTTTGAAGGCAATCAGACAAGTGAGCTAGGACTTATGCTCCATCAACCATCCCCAAAGGGGCCAACTTCGAAGGGCAGGTAGCAGCCACCCAGCAAAGCAATGCCCATAGGGACCAGTGGGTGTTAACAAGCATGCAAGGGCCTGCACCAAGGATGGGCCCTGCCCTGAAGGGAGTGCCCTCTTAACTAGGACAGGAGCTGAAAGTTGGGGTCAAGCCATAGGGTGATGGTGCAAAAAAAGCACTTGTGAGAATGCTTAAACCCCAAGCACCCAAGCTTGGCCCTGCAACAGCTGACCACACCAGTGCATTCATCACAGCCTGCACCACTGCACAATATGTTTCCAGCACCATACTCCACATTGTCAAGACAGGCTGGAAAAAATTGCTGTGACAAAGGGGTCACGCCGAAAGCATTTGGTACAAAAGAGACCTAGAATGGAGCAGCCTATCAGCATGCCTCAACCCCACAGCATGTAATGAAACAAGACTTGCCTCCGCTGCAGCCTTATCCCCTTGCCACTGCAATCCAGGGTTTAAGCACCACAGTGGGATGTAGCAAAACACCCAGGGTTTGGTTGGCACAGCAACTAGGTGAAGTGCATAGGTGCCCATCTTGCACTCCAAACAAACATGTGCAAACAACACCCAAGCAGCCAGGCCCCCACATGCTGCTGTACTAGAGAGGGAGCCTCACCAAAGCCACCTGACTGCCACTCATGAGAATAAAGACTGGAACCATGGGAGCTAAGGCTAGCTGGCACATTCATTATGCAACACCCTGAATGTAAGATTCACACACACACATTGGTTAGCAAGTGATTGATTGGTGGCAGCGATTGAAGGAGTCTTGCACAGGAACCTGAGTGTGCCGTTGGAGCTTAAGTTGGCTGCTTTGGCGGGGCCATTTGATAGTTGACTGCCCACACGGTTCGGTTTGTGCCAATACCATCCATACATCATACTATGCATCCAGTTCCCACTCATGTAATCTCACGTCGTCAGGGGCTAGTTTGAGAAGAGAAAGATCGAGAGAGAGAGAACTACGCAAAGGGGGAAATCCCTTCTAGAGTGGGCCCTTAATACGTAATAACAAACAAACAAACATTTAAGGTGCGGAGAATATATACAAGACAATATAGATAGGACCTCTACCATTCGGAGCCCAGAAGCAACACCACCTCAGCTGGGATTCAGAGTACTACTATTACTGATTCGGCGTCAACCATTTGGTGTAGCCGTTCTTACTGTTGGTGTAATGCACTGTTACATTGCCACTGTTCCGCTTTCCCAAAAGCTGCTGCACTCCGGCGGATGTGGCAAGGGGGGCGTAGACAGGTAGACCGGGTAGACAGACGAAAGAGCGGCTCCTGCTAAAGAAATGCTGTTGACTCCAAGGAGGCAGCAGACTCTTGACCCTAGGCAAAGGGTATGATTTGAGAAACTGAACCACCCAGCAACAGTTAGACTGACTTGGCAGTGAAGAGCATGTTTGTGCCCACAGTCCCGGCATTCTATGCGCAAAGCTGCTGTTTTGGCAATCTGCTCAGACAGTGGCCACCCCTCTTCAACCACAGAAAACGGTGCTGGCCTCATGCTTACCGGGAGCATTCAACTTTTGCCTGTTTTACCCCTATTCTCCTCCCTGCATATTCATATAAAATCGATGTCAAGAAAAACCGAAAGCAAGAGTGCAGATTAAAATCAGTCATGCAAACATGCAGATTGTAAATGCAACAAGATAGACTTGAAGCTTCCTTCATCTGGATCAGTCCACTGATGAAGCGAGCAGCGCATCGATCCTCACACTCTCACACTTTTCAAGTCCCCGACCGGCTGCTGCTACGCGTCGTATATAATACAAGGAGTTGCACAAAATCAGTGAGAATGCTTATCGACACCAGAACACATGCCCTCTGCCTATGGAAGCATCTCGAAGCTGGCAATCTCCGAAACTGCGAACAGAGCCTAGTAGCCCAGCGCTAGGCATGCGCTTCAAGTATGAAACCGGAGAGGCCTAACTGACACTAACAGGCCATCTACACCCAAGCCTGCTTCAACTGCCGTATCGGGAGGCAGCGGGTGGCCATGACAGGAGAAGACGGCAACTCAACCTGGGTGTAACGTAAAAGCAGGACGCATGCTATTACATAAGGCTGTGCGCATGATATCTACAACCTGGCAAGGACAACATGGCATGCATAGAGGGATGTGACACACATCAACTGCTTCGCTCAGACGACGCCTGCCGCATGCCACACGGTGCGCTCGCGCAACGTTGCGAAACAGAACATCAAGAGGAAAACAAAGACTTTTAGCGCTCCTGACCCCTTCCGCGCCCATAAATGGGCTTGCAACAGCAGCGAATGCCGCAAAGGAGATCTGATGCAAGCTGACTGTTCCGGAGGCTCCGAAATTGTACCGCCTTCCGAGACCCCGCAGTACGGCCGCCGTCAATCACCCCCACTGATGAAGGCCTTCCCGATTTTTCCTTTCTTTTTGCACATGCTCGGAACGAATGTTGGGCCATGCCCTAATTTTCTGCACTGCCCGTTGCCGCCCCCGCCGTCGTCGATTTTTTGTGCCAAATTTTTTGCCCCTGTTTACATGTGTATAAAGTCCACATTCTGGCGTTCTACCGGTGTAACTAGGGGTCACCCGTTCGTCACTTGCCTATGCTTGGGAACATAGAACAGTAACAAAATCCGGCCCACAGGTCATCAAATTACACTCACGCCTTTTCAAACAAAACAAACAAAAACTTAAGGTGCGGTTTCAAACTACCACAACAGCTGCAATCCTCATACTACAGAGTACAGATTACAGATCACATCCCATCCACAAACTTAGGATAGGATAAGCCTTTTTTTAAAACACGTTGCCAGAACACCTCGACAAGCAACTGAACACTACACAGCTATGCTGCAGTATATGGTGTGTTGGTACGTTTCTTGCGTTTTCGTCTTGGTTGCCATCATTTGCGTATCCATACTGGGCGTTGGCTTCCGCCCCTCCTTCCGCATTCTCAACGCACATGTTTGCGGTGTAGCTCCACAGTAGTTGATGATGAGGCGCATTGTTTGTTCATGTGTGAACACCCCACAATTGTTGGATTCCATTGTTGGATTCCATTATGGATTCCATTGTTTTTGGACCCATCCGATGGTGTGTTTGGTCGTTTTGACCTAGCAGCCCTTTGCGGTTGCCGCACCTTAAATTTTTGTTTGTTTGTTTGTTGAGGCTAGAGATTTGTTTCTGGCAGCTGTGGTTCCCCCCGTGGCTGCGTTGTCCTCGCTCAGGTATGCTGATTTCTGGGCACTGTCAGCCACTGGCTGTGTCCCTCTCTCGGCCTTGGTCAAGTATGTGGCCGTGTGTGTTCGTGTCTGTTGGTACTGCCATCAGTCCGGTGGTACTGATGTGGTGGACTTACCGGATATCTTGCTCCCGGCAGGTCAATATTTGGATCTGTTTGATTCGGAGTCGGAGACAGATGTTCCTAGTGATTCGTCTGATGAGGAACTGGTTGAAGTCTAGATAGCTACATGTTTGGGTATTCGCCTTGGTTGGTGCACCTTAAATTTTTGCCCTTTGCGGTTGCCGCACCTTAAATTTTTGTTTGTTTTGTTTGTTTGGTGTTGGTTGTACATCTCCAGCCCGTGGTGATCGTCATTGTTTGCCATGCCATTGCAACCGATGGAGGAGTGGGTGGTGTTCTTGATCATGGGCTCTGTCTTGCCTGGATACATGTTTCGGTATCAGTACTGCTTGGTTGGTGGTCTGGAAGCCATTGTGTTTGAATCCATCCGATGGTGTGTTTGGTCGGTTCGACCTAGCAGCCCTTTGCGGTCGCCACACCTTAAATGTTTGTTGTTGTTGTTGGTGTGCTGGCCGTCTTGGGTGGTACATATGCGGTGGACTTACTGGACATCCTGCTTGGTTGGTGCTCTGGATTGTGTTTGATTTGGATACACCCATCAGTCTCCTGCTGGTGATTTGTTTGCCGTGTCCGTAGTTGGATGTCTGCTTGGGTATTCCTCTTGCTTGGTGGTATGGATTCCATTGTTTTTGGACCCATCCGATGGTGTGTTTGGTCGTTTCGACCTAGCAGCCCTTTGCGGTTGCCGCACCTTAAATTTTTGTTTGTTTGTTTATGCCTGCCCTTGCTCAACTAAGAACAGGCAGCTGCACCAGCTAGCATGTACCCTAGCAACAAACTGTAGCATCTGCATTCCATCATGTCAATTTTACAAATATACCAGGCATTAAGCATGTACCCTGAGGCCAGCATGTTGCGATGAAAGTGCATACACCCTGCTGACCACCGCAGTACAGCTATTTTCCATACAATTTAGCTTCCAGGTCCATTGCACACCAAACCATGTACAATATGCATGGCATCATGCAACACAGGTGAAAACAAAGGCCACCTTGAGCAGTATCAGCTGTCTATATTCCAGCTGTTGTCCCCGACATTTACCATGCAAGGTTCAGACTGCCCGAGGTTGAGCCTCGTGTTGGCTCCGGGTTTTTTTTCAAATGTAACATTCAAACCGTGCCCTCCCATACATGTTTGTTTTCTTGCTGAACGCAGCACCCAGGTTGAGGCCGATGCCAAACAGGCAATCGATCATCCACTTCGCCACACTCTTAAACACACATCATACTTATTGTACAGTAATGAATGTCCCCAATAATCCTATGGCAGGCTTAGTAAGCTATTTCCACCTAGCCTACATGCATTCCACCCATGTAGCCACCCATACTGCTTTGTTATCAAAACAGACACATTTGCCACACACTACTGGCACCAAACGTTGAGATGCCTTCCTGAAGCTTCTCCTGCATTATGTTTCCTTACAAGGACACAAGGCAATGCATGCAGGATCAGGCTGCCAAAAAAGCATGAAGAAACCAATAAGGCTTGAAGCTGCCTTAACACGCTATCCTCGCGCTGAAGCATGCGAGACAGCAGCAGTACGTTGAAAAGGACTTTGGGTAGACTCATGCAGGGTGTCCAATGCAATGAATGATCAGCACTGGCAAGTCAACCGCATACTTCATCCTGCAGGCAAAGCTTCTGCATTCTCATGTCAACAGCCCCCGCCAGGGCATCCACAATACGTTCAGTTTACTCATAGGCAAAGCCGATTACTACATATCACCATCCAACATTTCTGAGCTTAGTACTATCACTGCATACAAACATTTCAACTGCTTACATAGAAGACACCAGCTCAGCTGCTTCCCAATGGGTGCGTTCACAGACATTGCGACAGGTCTGCAGGAACAATGTGGAGCTCCCAACCATTTATATGCACTACTTATTCCTTGCCATTTAGCGCACACAGTAAGGACTTTCAGCTTCTAAGTCAAAGGCACCTACAGCACCAGGTTGTCCTCAGTAGTGCCCTTGAACAACTCTTATATACTTCATATTAACTGTTAATTACTGGTGATCGCAGCTCTCATTCATGAGATTCAAGCTGCAAATTGCCAGCAATGCCAGATGCAGCTGACCATGAATTATCGCAGCACCCTTGCTGATCACTCCCACTGTACACATGAAAAGCACCCCCTTTCATCTGGATTAAAGCAAGTCTCATTACTTACTGTCCCACATCTACACCAGCACAGCCACCATGGTCACAAAGTGCACCACAATAAATACATTACTGCATAGGAATTAGAAAACCTACTTGCTGACTACACAGCAGAGGGACAAAGGTAAAGAGTCACTTAAAAAGTGCTCCTCACAATGCGGTTTCTTATACAAATGCAGCCACAGCCCTGAGGGACACAGCTGGGGTGCCAAGACAAGCTACCAAACGAGCACTGCTGGCTGACAGAGCCTAAAAAGAGTTGTATCAGGATGTGCGCATGACCAGCAGTGTTGGAACTATCATCAACCCACCAAAGCACAAGTTGTACAGGTCTTTACTTTCAAACGGATCGAGCATCTATCTCCATCCACTTAACAGACTGTGACCAAGCCACATTTTGGAAACTCCCTAAAGTTGGGGTAACCCCCTAACAGCCACATGCAATGATGTCCTAATTACCGCACCTTAAATTTTTGTTTGATTGTTTGTTACAGGGACACAGAGCAACCCAAAACACCGCCCCTCCACAAATGTTCATGTTGAATAATTACCAAAGGCTTAAAGGCTGTAAAGTATTTCCTGCAACATGTGTATGCTTAAAGAGTGCACAGGCACTGCACCAGAGAGGCTCCAGCCCTCCTCACAAGTGACAATGTCAGCAATCTACGTGCTGTGGGTCGCACTTCCGTGCAACCAACAGCCGCAAAGACACCCCTTCATCTGTAAGCTTTCGGCATGGCTCCATCACAGCTGCTCTTCAAGCTGCACCAAGAGTCTATAAACGGACGGTGCAACAGGGGCCCATCTCTCCATAGTTCCTTGGCATCCCAACATTTCCAAATCTCGAACGAAATACATAAGAGACTACCACACCAACATTCCTCTAGCTCGAGTCGATTACCGGCCCAGCAGCTTAATCCTCTATCCATTCCTTCAACAATACTCTGAAGGCACCATTGCAAAGCAGCGCATCCACCAGGTGAGGGCTCTCTGAGGACCTCACAGCAGTTGTTAAATGCAAAACAACAGATTGTGGCACACAAATACAACCAGCCATGGACAGTTGACAGGTTGAACTCACTCCACAGATACTTCAGGCTCAAGACTGCCGGCAGCAGTGCACCAGCCTTGCAAGATTTAGGTGACTTCTGAAATTGAGAACACCCTGCCAGCATTGCCAGCAGGGAGGTATGAATTCAGGTAAGTTTGCAACTAGCAGTTGGCTCCTGACCCCTGTCCTTGCCCGCGTGATTTATTGTGTGCAAGCATGACATAGATCTTGATGCTGCCAAATTGGGGGGTGGTGCAAAACAATGGTCTAATAACATCCAGCCAAGAGTACAACCTCTCAAAGAATGAAGGTGACGTTGCCGCCGCATCATTGCTTCACACCACCATGGAACGATCTGCATTATCCCTTTATGCATGACAAGTCTCATGTAAGTTACCATAACACTCCACCATTGGGAAGGGCAAGAGCTGAAGGAGCAGGTCATATCTTAGCCTGCTAGTGCAATAAACCAGCTCCCCAGGTACTGTGGCATGGCCTTATAGCCACCGATGCATCACCTGCATGCATTCATGATCAGGGGCTGTGAGCTCAGAATGCACCTGGCTAACATCCAGACGCCACCTAAGCACACCATGCACTTCATACATGTGTGCATACCCCCAAAATGCACACAGAGTGACCATGGCAAGCAATGGAGAATTCAGTTCGTCCTCACCACGAGCGGGCCAGACATTGCTAGCCCGCCAATTGCTTCTTTAGACACTTGCCCAACATATGACCATGCATTCGACAAAAGCAATTGCAATGTCCTCGGTCGCTCAAAAAAGCTTAGGGAGAAAAACCATGGGAAAGCTGCTGATACCAGTGTGTCCCAAACCAACAGGTAACAAGGCTTCATATAAAAGGTGTGCACCAAAGCATGACATGGTTCATTGGTCCAGAGCCCGAGATGCTATAGCCACATCCACCCTTATGCCGCCTAGGATGGCTGGCTGACAATGGAGAAGTGAAGCATTACTATCTCAGTTCTTGCAGATGCATTACCACCATGAGGCATCTCCAGTCACAGGCACTCAAGCAATGCCCCAGCCCACAGAAGGCCCACCATGTTTGATATCATCAAGTCACAATCAGGCCTGCAGCTATGGGGGAGAGCACTCTTCAGCAACACCCCCCATGTTTGATACCATCGAGTCACAATCAGGCCTGCAGCTATCACTACCAGTACCCATAATGAGCAGCAGGTGAACCAGGTGACCAGCTCACATTCTGACTCTGAGCAACTGGTGTTTGCCATCTAGGCAAGTGAGAAAAGCCGTGCCACCCTATGGGCGTGATCAAAGAAAATACCAACAGCAAGGCTTGCAATACGAAGAAAAACAAGTTCTGTCTCAAAGTTCTGGGAAAGGCGCTGTCCATCCCACAGAGGCCCATAAGGCTCAGGGAAAGAGTGATTACAAATGCAGAGGAGTAACCAAACAGACCCAAGGAGCATTAGTATCATTCAACGTAACTACTGCTGAGACCAAGCCAGAGGCGTTTGTGGTGCACTTCATTGCACCCCACCCTCCACGCATGCACCTCAGCATTGTGCTCATCCAACATACCCTGCTAGTTGATGGACACACCCGCCGACATACTCCCACCTCGGCCTGACCCCATTGGAACAAGACCCATGGCAGATGCATCAGTGAGTACTTCCTAGACATCAGCATCCTAATTCAACAGTTTGTGCTTTGCATCTGCAAGAGCCCAAGTGGTCATCTCTTTTTGCTCCCTTGCTCAGGCATGGACGGCAAGGACAGAAAGCACATGCAGGGAGACAAGCCCCAAAAAATAAAGGACATCAGTGCCTTTCGGGCAAACTGTTCTGCAATGCAAGCCTGTTAAGAGAACACAGGGAGAACCTAGCAAAACACACAAATGCCCCTCAAGTTTCAAATGAGGCAATAACTGCCGCGATGTCTTAAACCAAACTTTGCAGTGCCAGAAGTTGCAGACAGTTTCTATTTGTTTCTGAACACTGCCCTGGTAATCCCCTGGCAGTTGCCAGCATGCATCCCCAAGGCTGCCTGGCAGGAAACCGGATTACTCTTCAAACCACAGCTCCAATGAAAGGGTCAATACATCCTCACTAGACAACTGCTGAAGGTCAGTGTAATGGACTAAACAGTACCTACCCCCATTCCGTAGCTGCAGACGCCATAGGCTATCAAGGCTTTGGCTCCTTAACCTAAAATCTAAGCAGTAGACCCCAGATCTAATCCTTGCAGCAGGTTCCCCAGCTTATGCTCTGCAAGGCCAAGGCCTGCACCAGGGAAGCCTGCAGAGGAAGAAGCTGCAGTAGCATTACCCTCCATGACACTGGCAACATCTGCTGCACCACCAAAGAAGCTGAAGCCAAAGGCATTAAATCCCAGAACACCTGCCCCGCCAGAGGCACCATTCATAGGGCCATCCAGCATCATCTCCAAAGCACTTTCATTCTTGACAGCCGCAATGCCCACATCAACACCCTGATTCTTTATGGGTGAACCTCCCAGGATTGCCAAAGACTCTAGGGACAGACCACACCTCTTTGCCTCCTCGGTTAAAACACCCCATACCTGTTGCATGTTGTTGTCGTCTGTAGTAAAAGTAGTAGCAGCCAAGTCTGCACTCGGCCCTGCAGGCACACCCAGCATGGGCTGTGGAGTTGCAGGGCGGCTGCCAGTAGCACTGGCCGGTGCCTTGGGAGTGGAGTTTCCGCTGGCAAAGCCAGACGTGCCATCCTCGCGGGAACGGCGTGCATCCCCAATCACTCCCACACTGCCCTTGGCTGTGGGATTGAACATAACCCTGTAAGCGTCCACCGATCCAGGGGAGCCCCCAGCAGGAGCAGCACCTGCTGCTGCTGCTGCAGCAGCCGAAGCTGCAGCAGCCACTAATGCAGAAGTTGCTGCTGGCTCAGCCTGAGGTCCTGGCTGCACCTGCAGCAGCTGCTGGGGAGCCAGAGCAGCAGCATGGGGCAGGGAAGAAGTGATGCCTGTCACGGACTGAGCCAAACGTGAGGCCGCTGCTGGTGCCATAGCCGCTGTGGAACCAGACACAGGGGCGTGGCCTTCTCCAGCTGTGAGGCCCCTCACCAATGCCGCTGTAGACAGCAGCCTGTTAGGCACAGGTGCAGCACCCATATCAGGTGAGGGCCCCATGCTGGCCTGTGCCTGCTGAGCAGCAGAAGATGCCGAGCTGATGACCAAGGGCTGAATAGGGCCCTTGGAGGCTTGTGCATGGGTCATCCCTAATTGTGGCCCTTGAGCGTGGTTGCTGGGATGGCTGATAACGAGCGGCTGGTGGTTTGTAACACCGGACTGAGCAGCTGTGGTGTACTGCACAGCGAGCTGCTGCTGCTGTACCTGCACCGGCTGCAGGATAGTACTGGTCGGGGCCAGAGGCTTCGCAGCCATCTGTGGACCTGCTGTGTTGAAGAACCGAGCTGGTTGCTGCACCTGCTGAGGCTGCTGCTGAACATACATTGGGCTGCTCTGAGGGAATGTCTGGTGCTGAGTAGGGGCCTGCACCTGTGCTGGTGCTAGCTGAATGACTGCTCGTGCACCAGGCCGAGATATGCCGGTCATAGCCGGCCTTGCAGGCATGTTGGTGGCAGCCTGGTGAACAGGGGGCTCCAGCAGATAAACAGACCCATTCTGCACAATCCCCTGTTTCATCACCCCGTTAACATTCAGATACACAACCTCGCTTGTAGTCTTCTGCTGAGCCGGCATCTGCACCATCTGAGGCTGCTGTTGCTGCAACTGGACGTATTGAGGCTGCTGCTGTTGCACACGGATGACCTGAGGCTGAACCTGACGCTGAACCTGGAGGACCTGAGGCTGCATAGGCACGTTCTTCATCACCATCATGGGCTGCGAGGCCATCGGAGTACTGAGCTGATACGTGGCAAACTGTTGCACACTTTGCCGGGGCTCTTGCGCACCGAGCCACAGGCCCTGTGAGGAACTAACGGCCGGGCCCATGATGCGCTGAGGAGTACCCGCAACCGCCTGCAGAGGCTGCTGCATCACAAGGTATTCCTTTGAGGCTGCTGGGTAATTGTATATTTGGTTGTAGGTGGAGACTTGGGCGCCACCCACATTCAGCGAACTCCCGTAGGTTGCCATCGCCAATGCCACTAGGGCCCCAGGGCCGAAGGCAGAGATATGGTCTAATCGGGCGGAAACAAGGCCTACTGATAATAGTCTGGTATTGAAGCACCTGCAAAGACGAAAGACGAACAGAATCAGTACAGCACAAGTCGCGTCAACTGGAGCGATGCTGGAGAAAGAGCCAGAGCAGCGCAGCTGCCAGAGAACCCTTCAGAGGAAGCCATGGCCGCTACAGGGATTGAAGCCATCAGCCGATATCATTTAGACGAGGCCAGTCCAAACCACATGTGCTAGGAACGCAAGGCACCACAACGTCTCATGAGCCTATCACAGGGCCGCAAAACTTGGCCGTCTCGTATGATGCTATCCTGCTAAGACGGCCGGAGAACTTCCACCCTAAGGTAAGAACCTTGCAATACATTCAAGATCGTACAGGACTGCTTATCGCGGCCGTCCCTGGCAATGTTAGTCTCAGGGCCAAGCTGCATCCTGTTCCACGAGCCTCACCTAAGTACAAACAGCCACAACAAGGTCCAAAGGCACGCTCAGAGAGGTGTCCTGGTAAAATGCTGAGTACATGGCCGTCAATGATCAAACTGGCACGCGCTGCGTGTTGCAAACTGTCCCAGGACCTTGACGGGAAGCGTTGCTATAAGAGACACGTTGCAAACGTAGACGTCACTTTGGCTGACAAGATAAGGACGATATGGTGCCAAACAAGACAATACAACATCAGATCTGGATTTGGAATGCGGAACAAGCAGGCGAGGCGCACAAGGAAGAATATTAGGGCTGCAAGTAAGGCGACCCTCCCTTTTAAGGCGACCCGCCCTTTGCCTTTGGGGCTCAGACTAAAGCCCGCATCGTCTTCCGAGACCAAGTGCGAGGTCTGTCACACTCACTTACTCACTCACTGCAAGCTTGTGAATCGGTTGATCGTCAGCAAGACACACGCACCACTCATCTTAATGAAAACATGGCACGGGTTTGGCTGGGTAGCAATGCTTACCAAGTTGGTGACGCATGTACAGGGAGTGCTTCGTCCCTGAGAGACTAGGGCAAATAGAAAGGAAATTGCTGTTAGCCGGTAGCTTCGGTGGCATCTTGTGCTACCAGCCGAGCGGCTTTGAGATATGTTGCCGCTCACTATGGCTGCGATGTCAACGACAGCGCTCAACGCAGAGACTCACTTTTGGCTGGCTGTATAAAATTTCCACATCTCGCAAATCATTAGTAGGGCTGTACGAAGGCACATATGACCCTTTGCAAGTCCGCCTGCCCTTGTGCCCTCCAGGAGCTGGGGTGGTACTGTCCCCCTACATACTGCATACCTGCTTCAAAATACACCAGAGAAGATCGCAGGCAGACACCAACGGACCATTTACAAATAGGTACAAGGCCCCCACTTCACCCCGTTTATCACGCCCGGTGATCAGCTCTCGACATAGTTTGCAGTCAGGATTCCTGTTAAATGTACAGCATCAGGGTCATAGGCAAAAAAGTGGCATGAAGCAATGGGGGTATCCACGCAATGTGATCTATTTGATATGCTGTGCATGCATGAGTGACTCCTACTCGTCCATGGCTCCCAGTTCAGACTCCAACGGCCTGTTCCCCGTATTCAGAGTCTGCATCCTAGTGACACGGTGCTACTTCTATCTCAAGCACACTGCGCAGTGGCATTTCTTAACAAACACCCTACTCTCCTATAACAAACACAGACTCTACATGCATTCAGACTCGTGGCTGCCATCATTGCCAACATTAGCCACCAGTTAAGCTATTGCAAACAACAGCCCCTGAGCTCAGGTCAGCTCTGAGCGAAGCTCAATTCCTGCATGCAATTCACTCTGTCTAACCTAAATTCTCAAGTAAGATCCCCAAAAGACCCGGCACGTATCTCCCTCAGCGGCCATTCCCAAACAAGTAGAAGAGGTCTTGCATGGTCAGCCTGTTTGCAGCCCCTCCACCTTCCTTGCCTTCTGCCAAAGCCGCAGAGACAAGTTCCCGCTTCTTGTCCTGTAAGAGAAACGCACAAAACATCTGTCATAAGTTCATGAGGAATTGCACACTGAAACAGGATTAATCATGATATGCAGGGTACTGACTGGCCAGAGGATCAAACTCAACATGCAAGAAATCTCCAACCTTGATGTCTTCACTCAGCCTGCAGTTTGTTCACTTTCACCACCTGCAATACATTGACCAGCCCGCACTTAACCCGCAAAATGATGCCAAACCAGATTTCTCTAGCTCAAAGCTGGAGGGCTCAGTTTGAAAGGAGAGGTAATGGCCCCATGGGCACTGAGCCTGATAGACCTTCCATATGCACTGGTGGAGGTGGTGCCAGGACCTTTGCCTTTAGAAGCTTTACGGTTTTGTTTTGTTTGGTGGCCGCTGAGTTATGAGCTTGTGCCGGTGCCACTTTGTGCCTTGGTGGTAGTCGTGGATGTTGCAGCTATGCATGCATTAGTCATGGAGACATTGACATATTATTGCCGGAGTTTCATGCTCATTGCGTCCTGTGATCAGGTTCGGTGTCACTCTTATACTTTCTGCATACAAGTTGGCACTCAATTTCGATATGCATAATATGGAATGAATATGTAAAGCGCCTGATGGCCAAGATTAATGACGTCGCATTGTTCGTAAAGCTTATGCCCCGTTGCTTGCAGATTCGCAGGTTGGTCGCTGCCATGTGCCTGCGAAGGATTCGCAAGCATGCACATACCCTTGCAGCCCTTCCCAACCGGCGCAAGGTATTTATTACCCATTGCCGTCTCTCTTTCTTTGATTGAGCTCTAGTCCATACGTTCTTGCTCTGCAAAGCGCTGTAACACCTGCTAACCCAATGAAGGCTTGACCTCTCATCCCACTTCCGTGCACCTCACCACCATTGCTTACACACCCGTGCCAGTTGCTTATGCAGTTTCTACCTTCTCCTTATCTACATGGCACAATCTCTCTATTCTTGTCCATACTGAACCTGGTCCATACCACAACGGATCTCACCCGCTCAATGACCAACGACTCATAATGCTTTCCCGCTGGGCCCATCCAATCACCCGGCCCTGCCAGTGTGACAAGCCCCAATTCCCTCCATCCCCACACCCGCTCCCTTGCACTAGCACCTTCTGCCCCACCACTAACCTGCAACTCCAGAATCCTCTCCTCCACAGTCCCGGGCACCGTGAGCCTCGTCACATACACCGTCCGCGTCTGCCCAATCCGATGTGCACGGTCAATGGCCTGCTCCTCGGTTGTGGGGTTCCACCAAAGGTCCAGCAGCACCACATGGTTTGCCACCGTAAGGTTCAAACCCAACGCAGCGGCTTTCAAGCTGACCACAAGCACCCATACATCATCCTTCCTCTCAAACTCCTCAATCGCCCGCTCCCGCTGTGCTACAGTCATGGTCCCATCCAGCCTACGGTAGTGATAGCGTCCCTTCTTCAGAGGCACTTCCAACAGATCTAACATGGAAGTCCACTGGCTAAAGACAATCACCTTCTCAGGCCGTACCCCGCTGTTGTTGACTGCACCCGCAAGATTAGGAGAAGCCGCTCGTCGGAACTGCGACGCGATACGCACCTCAGACTTGCTTTTGGCCACCAGTGGATTCCGCTGACCTGCCCCATCACTAGATCTCCTCCCTTGGTCAGCTGCCTGCAGGTTCCTTTGCCGGATGCTGTCTAAAAGCGCAAGCAGCTTGTCAACCTTGGTGCTACTGCTCCACTTCCCGTTTGTGCTGCTGCTACTGCTAGCGCCCCCTGCCCCTGCGCCCCCTGCCCCAGCACCACCCCCCGCCTCCATCTCCAGTGCAGCCCCTCTGTACACATCCACCCCTCTCACCACCGCGTTGCAGTTCAAGCACAGGAACTCCCCCTCTGCACCCCCACTCCCCTCCAGCTGTGCTGCCACACACTGCTGGCAGTACACATGCCCACACCGGGTGACACTCGGATCCTCCGGTACATCACTACAAGCAGGACACTGACTGCTATGCCCCCGAAGAGCCGTCAGCAAGGCTGCCCGTGTATCAGCACTAAGCCGCCGTACTGACGTAAGCTCTGCCGCAGATGGAGACTTAGCCTTCTCCCTGTAATGCATCCCAGCCCCCCGCACCAGCCAGGGGTGGTTACAAGCCTGCCGCAGCTTAAGCAGCAGGTACAGCATGTTGACGTACTGACTGCTGCCGCCTGCCTCTGACTCCTGCAAATTCTTGAGCTCCTTCAGGGTGTCAGCCTCAATCTGCTTGTAGAAGCTCAGCTCAGGAGGGCTGAAGTCCACCTGCGAGTGAGAGGGAAAAGTCATGCCTCCTACAGTTACAGCTGGAGACCAAGATGTGCAGAAACCCACCATAAAGCAAGCACCACAGGTAGCGGCCCAAGCTGATCTTGGACATTGGTGGACCACCCATCGACCCTAGAGGGCAAACACATCCTGTACACTAGGCAGGGTAGCACGCACGTATGCACACAACACAGGGCAGTCTGCCATGAATGAAAGCCACAATCATGCAGGCGGAAGAGCGTGGGCATTGTGCCCAAAGCAACCCACTGCTAGAAGGACTTGCCCAGTTATCAAGGCTATGCATGCAACAGACCACAGTGGGCGCTGCCAGGGGCTCTTCCCCAGCCCTAACTCCAACCCCACTCAAGCATGGCAATTGATCTCTCATGAAAGTCTCTTCACATTAAACGCTGCAGAAAGTGCATGTGCATCAGTTCTGTTTAGGAGACACATACCTTGACCAGCTTGGCCTCCCTGCCCGGTAGCTGCACAATAGGCTCCCCGTTGAGCTTTGTGGTCTTGGTGCGGCGCAGCAGAACCGCCTGCAGCACAGTCTGAAGCTTCTTAAACCCTCTCTCTGGCTTGTAAGCAATATCGTCCTTGATCAGCTTCTTGAAATGCTTTGGGTGGTTGAAGGGCTCATAGCGCAGAAACCTGCAAAAGCACGGAGTTAAGGACGTAAGAACCACGAAATGCAGCAGCAACAGCACGGCTGCAACTCCACCAGTCATTCAACCCTGCAGACGACCTTGTGATGATATGTGCAAGAGGTGGGCAATGATGCTCTTTCCTATGGTGGGACTTTCTCTTAGTCCAACTGCAATTCACTCACAGTGGTGCAACCTGGGCAAAAGCTGAAAGACACCAGCTAGGTCTCCTTTCTTTCACTATTCCCTGAAAAGGTTCGCCTACAGAACAGTGACAGATATCCATGAATTGATTGCACTCTACCAACTGCGCCACTACCACCATTCCCGTCAAGGACAGTCCCTGCCTTGAAACGCCTCACACAGGACCACCAGGTAGCCAGAACAGACGCCTGCCATGCAGCTGCTCGTGGGTTTAAGCTGGCATGGCACCCTCATCCCCTCGGTGACCGTGCAACTAGCCACCAATCACTATGCAACTAGCCCCCTGGTAAGCATGCAACCAGCCTTCAGCTAACCATGCACTCAGCCACCTGATGACAATGTAACCAGTTGCCCAATAACCATGCAATCAGCCATCCTGCGTTCATGCGGTCAGCGCTTGGCCTCACCTGAAATAGCTAAACAAATCATCCAGGCTGTTCTGGATCGGCGTCCCACTCAAGCACCACCTATGCCGTGCCACCAGCGCCCACGCTGCATTCGCTGCCAGCGTCCTGCTGTTCTTGATGCTCTGAGCCTCATCCAATACGATTCTATGCCATTTCACCTGATACAATGGGCCCCCCTGGGTCGCCTTTGCCTTCTTCTTCTTACCCCCTACCTCCCCAATCATTACTCCTCCTCCTGCTGCTGCCGACGGTGGCCCCGTTGAGGTTGTTGCTTCCTCCTCGGCTGCGTTGTCGGAGTCGTCAAGGTCACACAGGTCTATGGGTGCTGCTGCAGTTCCTTGCTTCTTAATCTTAGCCGCCAGACGCTCCTTAGCAGGGGCTTCGTGTGCCAAAGTGCCGTAAGTAGTGAGGACTACAGTGTAACCCGAGAGCAAGGGCGCATAGCTGATCTTGTCCTGGAAAGAAGTAGCAGGAGGCAAAGACAGCAGGGCCTGTTAGGCAGAAGGTCCTAGTGGGCCAGAGTATGAGGAAGAGTCATAGCAAGAGCTTGTCCATAGACATCACATAAGAAAATGGGAAAGCCTTGTCTTGGTATGCCTAGCATCGTATCATTACACTCCATGACATGCCAGAGCAGAAAAGTGCCACAGGCCCTCAAACTGTTGGGAAAACAGCGAGGTGGAACAAGATATGGGTAGTCTTCGGTATACAACCAGAAAGTGTGACCACACATGCCCAGACATGACATGCCTAGCATTGTAATCACAAACTCCAGAAGCTCCAAGGCTGTGCACAAGCTTGTTTCTAGAAATGATCTTATCCATAATCCAAGCACCAACCCTCCACTTGTGCCATGCTGAGGTAACCATATAGTTTCCTAAGTATGGCTACAGGGTCCACGAGCGAGGCCATTACTGGCAATTGAGAGAAATGAGCACATTTCGGGGCTACCGGTACCTGCTCAAAGAAGGGTCGACATATCCAGCAAGCACCCCAAGCCAGCAGCTGCCCCCGTCATGTCTCACCTTTCCATGGTACACGTGCACTACACAGCCCGCCAATGGGTGCACCTTGTCCTTCAGCTCCTTGGCCCACTGGTGCAGTACACTTGTAGGACAAACCACCAACGTACCGCCTGCCACTAGCCCGTCATCTTCCGCAGCAGCAGCAGCAGGAGCCTTGACTTTGGGAGCTGATGAACTCTTGTGCTGCCCAAGCTGCTGCTTGCTGCGCTGATGCTGCTGCTCTTGCCTCTTGCTGTGATCCTGCCGTTTTTCACTCCTATCTCCATCCTGCTGCTGCTGCTCTTGCTGCTGGATATGGGACTGCTGCTGCTTGCTGCCGTCCTTGTGCTCTGGCTGTGCTACCTCAGCTGGCTGCTGCTGCAATGGCCGCTGCTCTAACTCATCTAACACTTGCTGCTGCTGCTGCTGGTGGTGGTCCTGCACTTGCTGGGGCTGCTGGTGCAGTTGTCGCTGCTGCTGTTTCCCCTGCTGCTGCTGGTGGTGGTCCTGCATTTGCTGTGGCTGCTGATGTGATTGTTGCTGCTGCTGTTTCCCCTGCTGCTCCTGATGTCGATCCTGTATTTGCTGCGGTTGCTGCTGCAGTTGTTGCTGCTGCTGCTGTTGGTGGTGGTGGTCCTGCATTTGCTGTGGCTGCTGGTGCAATTGTTGCTGCTGATGTTGCCCCTGCTGCTCCTGCTGCTGCTCCTGCACTTGCAGTGGCTGCTCATGCAGTTGCTGTTGCTGTTGCTGCTCCTGGTCTCCCTGAGACCCTGTTTCAGGTGCTAGTCCCAGCAATTCATCCAGCTCCTTGGAAAACAAGTCATCCATTGCTTCTTGCCCCTGCTGCTCTGACTGCACTATTGGCCCCCTCTGCACCTGCTGCGGTACTGAGGAAACCTCCTCTTGCTGCTGTTGCTGCTCCTGCTGTTGTGGCTCTGTTTGCTGCTGTAGTTGCTGCTGCTGCTGCTGCTCTTGAGCCTGCTTGCCAATGGCGGGCTCCAACAGCTGGTCTTGCTGCTCGCCTACTTGCCCGCTTAGCCCCACCTCCTGCTTCAGCTCCTCCTGGCCTCGCTCTGCCACAGGTTGCCCTTGGAGGGCTTGCTGTTGCTGCTCCTGCTGCTGCTGCTGGGGACTTCCCATTTTTACAAATCCATCCTGCTGCTGCTGCTGCTGGTGGTGGTGGTGGTGGCCATCCTGCATTAAGAACCCGTCCTGCTGCTGCTCATGATGACTTTCCTGCTTTATAAATCCTTCCTGCTGCTGCTGCTGGTGGCCGCCTTCCTGCTCTAGAAACCCGCCCTGCTGCTTCTCATGACTTTCCTGCTTTACAAACCCTTCTCGCTGCTGGTGGTGGTGGTGGTGGTTGCGCTCTTGGTGATGGTGGTGGTGGTGGTGGTGATGATGATGATGATGATGTGGCTCCTCAGACTGCTGCTGCTGACGAAGATCATGTGGGTGATGATGCTTGTGATGGGAATGGTGGTGGCTGATCCCCTGGCCCTCCTCCTTTTTTTTCTGCTGCTGCTCCACCTTTACCACACCCCCAAACGGCAACTGCTCCTCTTGCTGCTGCCTTACTGCATTTGCAGCCCTTGCAAACCCGCTCCCAGGGTCCTTCACATTCGTGATCTCCAAAATGTCCTCGTCTGAATCATCCAGCACTATGGCTTCTGCTGCTGCTGAAGTTGCCCTCTTCCTCTGCCTCCCCCCCTTTTCAGGGCTGCTGTCATCATCAATCACCACCACCACCTCCTCGCTCTCCCGACCACCACCCCAGCCTCCCCTGTTTCCCAGCCCCCTGCCCAAGCCGGCATTCAGCATAAACCCCATACTACTACCGCCACCAGCCGCAGCAGCAGCAGCAGCAGGCACAGACCTGCTCCGCATCCCCGACAGCCCCGCCTCTGTCTCCCACCCCCGATCCATCGCTTGCAATTGCAACACTTTATCTTCCGTGTCATCGACCTCCAACTGCTGCTGAAGGTAATCCCCATCCCTTGGATGGGTCATGATGAGCGCTATAGTAGTGATGGTTTTACCTAAACCCTGATCATCTGCCAAGATACCCCCAGACACCTTACGAGATAGCTCCCTTCGGCACATCCAATGGAGGGCCATACGCTGATGCTTAAGCAGGGGCATAGACAGGGTTTTCTGCAGGGCAAAACGCAGCACAAAGTAGCATTGGTCAGCAAGACACAAACAGGATCTAACAGAGGGGACTAGTGGGTAACCGGTAGCAATCAGCAAGAACAAGGAGGAGCAACCAGACTTAGTCATTGGTGATCACAGCCCCATACGTGCAGGTGTATGTCAGGTGGATGAGCATAAAGTGGCTACACATCCCAGCGTTTCATGTATAATCGACATGTTCCAAGTGGCAGGAGTGGCAGTTATGGTGTGATCCCCATCCCAACCAGCTAAAGTTGCTGCTCTACCCAAAACAGACATTGCCATTGCAGCAACCCTGGCTTCCAGACATGCAAGCCAGCCCCAGCTTATCTCCCACTTGGAACCCCTCTACAAGACATCTCTTTACATTGTTAGTAATCAAACCTATCCCTATAAGGCCTCTCATGTCAAGAAAGACCCCACTGGACCTCAACACTTCAGGAGCTCAATCACCCCACATATGGGCCATCATAAGGGGGAAGCAACTCAAGGCCCTGCTTGCGTAGTGTGCTCTCCAAAAAACCACCCCCTCGGTCAAACCTCACCTGAGGCACATCCTTCTCATCCTCGGCCGTCATATGCAGTGCCTCAATAACCGCCTTCAATGCTGCTTGAGACTCTGCCCCCGAGGGCCTCAAGTACCCCTGAGCAGACACTGGCATCAAGCTGCTACTGCCACCACCGCCACCACCAATGCCGCTGCTCCCACCCATCCCACCCCTGCTGCTGCCCGCAATCATCGCCCCACCCGCCGGAACAAAGGATGGTGGCAGCTTCCGACTAGTTCCACTTGTAACCGCAGCTTGCATCCCCGGCGGCAGCTCTCCCGACATCCATCCTCCGGACAGAGAGACAGAAGTGTTGTTGTACATCCCGGTACCACCAACACCATTATACGCCCACCCCACCCCACCAGCAGCCGCTGCCGCCGCAGCCGCAGCAGTTTCTGTTGCCGCAGCTACTGCCCCTGCCATCCTTAATCCCTTGCTACAAAGCCCTGCAAGGATGTTGCTGCTACGGTCAACCCCCGCAGTAGACCCCAGCCCAGTATGGTAGCCTCCCACCCCACCACTCCCCTGAGGGTTCTGCATGCCTGAACCACCCCCAGCAAGATCCGCCCTAAAGCCCTGGGAGTATGCTGCTGCGGCCTCGGGAAACAGCACTGACATATCCATCTCCTGCTGCTGCTGGCGTTGCAGATGTGCACTGCCCATCCCCAAAGGTGCTGTTGGTGCTGAGCCTCCCGGCAGCGGCATAGCCCCTGCCTCCACCATCGCAATCATTGCATCCAAAGCTTTGCTTGTTGGTGCCCCACTAGCACCACTAACCCCAGCAGAAGCCACCCTCTCTGGATTCAGAGCTCCTGGTCCACCTCCCTGCATAAAGCGCTGCTGCTGCTGCTGTTGCTGCAGCTGCTGCTGCTGGAAAGCATTCAGCGCACTACCTGACAGGACACCTCCCCCCTTCTTGCTAGGGTTTAGAGACCCTAGGCTCCCAAGGCGTCCACCACTAGCACCTACACCTGCTCCCACCCCAAGCAAGCTGGGAGGAAGCAAACGGCTGCTGACACCACTCAGCCCACCACCACCACTACCACTACCACCAGCAGCAGCAGCACCAGCTGAGTTTGATGAGAGGGAGGAAGCTGCAGAGAGGTTGGGGCTGCTGTGATGCCGCTTGGGAGGGACAAGAGCAGCACCTGCTGCTGCTGGTATGGCACTGCTGCCACCAACACCAGCAGCAGCGGGTATGGGAGGGGTGACTGTCCCAGACCAGGGCCGTTTCTTCTGATGCTGAGGCTTGAAGACAAGAGGCTTGCCTGCAGGGAACGTCAAGCACAGAATGAACCAAAGTTCTGCAACTTTGCATACAATGTTCCAGTACACCCATGATGTTAGAGGTTGTCTTTTGTGATGACAGGATGTCTATAAATCCAAAGGGCCCAGGCCCCCTACTGAGCCCTCAGTTTGGCTCACTGGACCAGGCCCAGCCAAACAAGCCTCTCTGCATTGCAAGCACAGAATGTCAGCAAACCGCTACTACCATCTTATCTGCAGCTACGAAGCAACCTTCTCTGCCACATGGAAGGACCACCCCTCATATGCAGCTCATCAACGGATGAATTCTAGCAACGTCCTCTAGATGCAAATTTCAAAGTACATAGCACCAGTTACACCATGGCTTGGCCAGGGAGATTCAGTAAGTGTAACCCAGCGGGTGACAATACCTCAGCTGTGGCACCGGCAGGTGAGCAACATCCCCCTCACCTGGCTTGGCACCTCCTGGCAGAAGTGAAGGTGGGAGCCGCCTGCTGGAAACACCACCACTACCACCACCAGCACCAGCAGCAGCAGCATCTCCCAGCCCATCTTGCCCTGGCAATGAGCCGCTGCTAGAGCTCCTAACTGGCAGCAGCTGATTCAAGGCCGCTGAAGGGAGCAGCCCCTGCAGTGGTTGCTGCTGCTGGACAAGCTGCTTGTGCTGTCTCTGCAGGAGCAAAAGATGTTGTTGCTGCTGTTGCTGCAGACTCTGCTGTGCCTGCTGCCTGGCTAGTGCCGCCTTCTGCTGGAGCTTTTGGAGCTGCTGCTGGACAGAGTCCGGCTCCTGCTGGGGTAGTTGCTGCGCTGAGAGCCACTGCTGTTGCTGTGGGTGCTGCTCTTGGTGCTGCTGTGGCTGTGGTCGTTCTGCTTGCCAATCGGGCAGCTTGTCCAACCAGTCATTAAGCTGCTGCTCAGGGGTCATGGGACGTGAGGGAGGGTCTGTAACTACCTCCTGCTGCTCCTGCTGCTGCTGCTGCTGCTGCTGTGAGGGGCTTTGTAAGAGTGCCTGCTCATCCTGCTGCTGATGCATGGGCGGCTGAGGGGCAGCCTGCTGCTGCTGTTGCATGTTGTGGAGCTCGTGTTGGAGGCCCTGTACATGTTGCCATAGAGGGGACCTTTCCGGCTGGTCCTGCTGCTGCTGTTGATGAGCTGCACCTGTGGGAGGAGGGCAAAAGTGAGGGTCATTGTAAACGGCATTGGCAAGAATCACTGCATGTTTTCTGTGGCTTTGCAGCCACAGAACGTTCTAAGTCTCATACAACGGGTTTTCCTAGTTCTGCATTAGTGGCATGTTCCTTCTGCAAAACCTGCCTATATCAGATTTCCATGTTACATGCCCTTCTGTGGCCTTTCATCTTCCGTCCTAACTGCTGCCTGCAAGATAGAGCCTCGACTTGGGCGCATGTAGCATTGGGCAAGCGTAGCTTAGCAAAATGTCCCAGCTCTCTAGAAAGCTGAGCATACCTTGCAACTGCCCCAGAATGTCTTGTGGAGGAGGGTTTAAGTCCGTGCCAGGTGGCAAACCCTTGGGAACCCTGGGGAACATAGGGTTGTGCTGAGGAATACCTTGAGAAACCTCCTCAAACCGTAGGACTGGTGATTGCCGCTGCTGCCGCTGGTGAAGAAGCCACTCCGGCTCCTGTACAAGCGCTTCCGGACCTGCCTGCTCGTCAGATTCTTGGGTGAGGCTTATGACTTCCTCCTCCGGCCGCTGCAGCTGCTGCTGCGAGGGCGAAGGGCCATATCAGCAGCCCGTGAAACTCTTGCTGTGTGTGGCAATACATTGCGGCACCCCATCCACATGCTTGCATGCAACAGGGGACACGTAGCAGCCGTTGGCGTGTCCCATACGTAGAATTGCATGCATCTCCCCCCTGCACCCAGGCGTACCTGCTGGATAGCTAATTGCTGCCGCGCCGACCGCCATTCTTCCAACACTTTATCAATAGGCCTGCAAAGTAATTGGGGATAACGCGCGTGTTCCGTCTTAGGTACAGTAGCAGGTATCCCAGCTACACAAGCTCACTCAAAGCCCATCCTACTCCTTAAGCCAGGAGATCGGCAACAGACGCATCTGCGCTTCGATGCATTCTAGTGCAGACCGTGCGCTAAGCATAGCTCTGGAGACTCAATCGTGCATGCCGTCCAGCAAACGAAGCTTGAGACTCAAGCTAAACAGAGCGCAGCACTAAAAGGTAAGCCCCATCGTAAACAAATGCATGGAGTCAAGATGTCATGTACTGTGGTGTGCCCATATAGCTTTGGTCACCCGCTCCCCTCCACTCACTTGCCCCGAACGTGCAATTGATCGGATCGGTCCCTTGATCCCTTGCCGTTGCTGCGGGTCTAGCAGTAGTGTGCATGTACATTGCTGTATTGGCATGCACGGAACGAGTGCCTGAAGTACCGCTTAAGTAAGCTCGTAGCACAGGTGTCATGGCACTGGCGAAGGCTTAGAGGTCTGCAACGAAAAGGAGGTTGCAGAGTTTGAATTAGGCCACGTGCTATGCTTTCCAACGCTCTTAAGAGCCTCTCTTGCTCTTCATGCGTCTCGAGTGTACGGCTTCCTGCAGTCTCTGGTTCCCCGGTTCTTTCTACCGCCATAGTACGGGCTTTCAGCTGCAGCGTCCTACGCAAGGCGTGTAGGGGAAGGAACAGACTTTGTACTAAAGCCGTCAAGAGGACCAAAGGTCTGTCAGGTAGGCCCTGAAAGTACCATCTTTTCAGATGCTGCTCCTTGGTATGGGTGGCCTTCACTGCTGCTAGTGGCTCGGAGCATGGATGCAGTGATTGGCACCGACACCATCAAGCACGAACAGCACATGGACTAGCCGTGTACGTTTCAGCAATCAGAGGTATCAGGAAGCATGTTGGTTGATATGGGAGAATATATATACTAGGATACACAGACGGGCCAAATGTATCTTGCCCAGAAGGTAGGGAAGTACCTTCTGCTCTGTAGCTTGCGCGCAGACTAGTTGAACTTGTCCCTTAACTTTCAACCGAACCCACATAAAAAATGCTGATGAAGGTTGGATCTCATTGAATCGCAACTGCGCAGCCTGCTAGCAAAAGGCTGTTTCTGGCTTCTGTCCTGTATGGACCATTAGCGCACTGTACTATGAATCATGAGCACACAATCCACTTGCCTGGCAAGCTCTCAAGAAAAGCTTTCCTGGAAGCAATCAGCCATAGAACAGTTTGCATGCATGAATGAATCGGTAGTGTGTGAGCTGATTGCCATAAGCTCTTGGAACAGCTGTGTCCTGACATCTTCTGAGCATTAAATATGTATGCTAGGCCACTGCCGGGCAAGTCAAGCATGACACTATGTTCTGCAGCTAGCCGAGCATGTCAAGTACCAGCAGGAACAAGTAATCATCTGCACACTCCTGCACTGGTTTTACTCCCTTTGCTGGCGCTTGCTGCATGCACTGCAGAGAAATTGCAAGCAGACAAGGAAAAGAGGCGGCGCATTGAAGATGAGCTAAGAGACCCGAAGAATTTCCTAGAGTGAGTGCTGAGTACTGCAGTATTTTATCTCCACCTGCTTGCAGCAGAGCAGTTCATGAAAGTGTTGCATCGAATGCTTCCAGCATCGCATACTGTGCCTATGCTTCAAGCATACCAAACAAGCACGAGCAAGCAGTCATTGACCGTATTCATCTGTCACAGCCCAATTACTAAGCTGCTCTCTGCTCCTTCAAACAACTGTTCTGCTCCTTTCTGAAGACTTGCGGCATGCTTCTGTTTTCTTCCATAAATAGACTGGCCATGGACATGGCGTGAGGGGCATAATGGTGCTTACCTTACCTACCTTACCTACCTAACCTACCTTAGCCACACCTTGAATTTTGGTGTGTTTACCGGTATTTGTTACCTAAAGAATCAGGCTAGGTTGCTTTCACAGCCAGTAAAAGTAAACTAGGCTATGATTTGCACACGAACAACCGCTGGCCATCGCCAGTAGAGTTACATGCAGCACTAGTAACTGTTTGTGTCTTCTGTGGCGCCAGGTACTTCCTCCCGCGCCCTCTCCGTTTGTTGTTCTTCGGTGGCTCAGCTGCTTCATGCTTCATAGCATCTCTCCTATCAGCAGTGCGCCTAATACAGGTAGGTGCAAACAGAATGCAGGCAAACGACCACCTGTTGCCCACCTTTATGGCTCTTTATCTTCAGCAGCTTTCTGCACCAGATTGAGGTAGGACCACCGCACTCCCGACGGGGAGGAACAATGGGACCTCAGCGACCCACAGCAACCCAAGGGACTCCATTTTGCACTTACAAGGGAGGGATAAGTTGTCCTGCCCATGTGTCGTTCTGCATGCTGCCTGCTGCACAGGTTTGAAGCTTTCTGGCCAGTGCTCTTGCTTGTGCGCAGACTCATCTTACTGAGGAGACATGCAGTAGAAACAGGCAAAACTGCACACAGGGGGAGGGCAGTAAAGATTTTCAGTTGTATACAAACGGAAGGCCGCTACTCAGTGCATAGTTAGCTTGCCACGCATTGCTATGTATGTTCTATCGCCAAGCCAATGTCTTACTGTTGGGGGTGTTGACATGGGTATAGAATGCCACACCTCCTAGTAAGCCTATGGAGGCCACAGACCCATGGACATCACAGCCACAGGAACTGGGGATTCTAAAGGCACTCCACCACTTCCCAGCCAAGGAGAATATATTAAACTTATTTCTTTTTAATCCCCTGACACATGCTTAAGCTCCTGTCATATTGTTTTTTAATGTTAATCTACCCTGCCTGGCCTTTTGTCGACGGTACACTTCTTGTGAGCAAAAGAGGAGCCCTGCCCCAGCCGGTTTGCTGACTTTTGTGTGCCCAGTGTGCCGGCCCACAGGGGACCATAATACAGATTGGAGCATGAGCCTGAATACATGTGCTATACACTGTGTTTCTGCGAGCTGCAGGAACCTGCAGTTGTAGCAGCTGAAGGGGCAGGACCTAAAGACCTGCTGATAAACCTCCTGGGCCTGGCAGTTTTTTCAGCCCTCCTGTACTATGACAATGCAGCAGCGCAAGAGCGAATAGAGCGGCGCAAAGAAGTCCGGCAGGCCCAGATTGCCTTCGGGGATAGGGAGGTGTTTGTGAATGAGCAAGGGGATACCATGTCAAGGCTGAAGGAGGTGGGTTGCCTGGCCACTTGGTATCTGCTTTTAACGCGCACCCAGCCTTGCAGGAAGCTGCAGATATACTTATCTCCAGGTCTTGGGCATGGTGGCAAGGAATTGGCCTCTGCCGTGCAGCACATACAGTCAAGAACCCCATATGGTAACTTCGGCAGGAGTCATACAGTCCTTGGCTTGCAGGCATCATGGGCTGCTATTGGTGAAAAGGGTGTGATCATAGGTTCAAGCTTCATGTGTATGACTTTGTCCGGGAGCAAGCCTGGGAGGGGTTTATGCCCCCTTGCATTGCATTTATTGCATTCCATAGTATTGCCTTGTAATGTAGCATTGGTCGCTTCTGGACTGTCTTTGTCTGATGAGTTTGTCGTATGCGCCCTGCTCCAGGTAGATGATGAGTGGATCTTACGGAGGCTTGAGCGCTGGGGTAAACGTGAGGGAATGCCCTTCATTGGTCCCAAAAAGGCAATCCTGCTGCAGCAGTTAGTGCGGCAGCAGCAACCTCAGGTGGCTGTAGAAGTGGGCACCATGGCAGGCTACTCAGCCATCGTGATTGCTCAAGTGAGGGAGTGAGCAAGCGTCGTGATGCAGAAAACAGACGGGTTAAAGGCCTAAATCACACTTAAGTCTAGTGCATTCCAGAGAATGTCAGCATCATCCCTGGATCTTTTAAGTATTTAAAGATCAGTGTGACGCTTGGTGGGTAATGATCACCATGATTGTCTGGGCGTAGGTGGTCCATGGCGTGGGCAATGTGTAGCCAACCATAGAACTAGTAATGCTGAAGCTCAACACTGCCTGCTCCTGCTGTATATTGCTAGGTGTCCTCGAGCATGTTAAAGACAGCTCAGAAGGAAAGTGAACGCATGAATGTTGGTACAGGTGACCGCATATCAGTACTGGAGCAGAATGGTAATACATATTGTGCTTAATTTGACATGGCAGCTGTTTGCCTTTGTATGTAGATATCAGGTATCACTGCACATGCTTAGATCTGCAGGGTGGAAGCCATGAATCTGCTGTTTGGCCGTCACAAGCATCATGCTGAGGGTGGTTCCCAGCTGGTCCCCTTTTTTATAATTTAATCAAGAGGTTCAGCGCCCAACACTATGCTTTAATACATCTCAAATGTGTGTTACGCACTGGTATCTGGGCACTCTCTGCTTGTATCAATACTTGGTCATCTTTATACTCCACGGGTTACCCTCCCATACACGTATGCCATCCTTGATCCACCTCGTCACAATTAGACAGCTTGAACTGCGGCCTATGGCATGTTAGCTATGAAACATGATATCAAATGTATTGACATGCCTCAGGTTCTTCCTGAGAATGGTCACCTTGTGAGCCTTGAGAAGGATTTGAGCTGGGTGCTGGTGGGCAAACGCTTTCTGTGGCAGGCAAGCCAAGGCAGCAGAAACAAGCAGAGCAAACCCAAAGGTGATAAGGTAAGCCAGTTAGTTGCTGCTTTCGGGTTAGCAAGACGCAGCGTGGTTGTACCATGGCATGTGATTGAGGAAACGGTGGCATCGATCTTTGCATGTCAAGCTTTTTGCAGAACCCCTGCAAGGTAGAGGATCAAATGTAAGGCGCTATTGATAGTGGGGATGCATGAGGGGTCTTCCGCTCTTAGTTTGGCTGACTTGCGCCGTCTTCAGCTCTAATGCTTGCAACTTGGTGGCTCTTGCTGTGTCAAGTGTGGCGGAAGGGACAGTTTCTTTTGGTGACCATGACACATAGGGTAGCATCTCACATATATCTCCTGGAGCATGGGAGCATGGGGCCCTTCAGAGGAAATACTGTTGCAACCAGGCAGTTGTCACAGCGCCTGGACATATTACATGTTGTGCCGAGATGTTTCTCAGACATATTGCTATGATCTTTTGCCTTTGCAGGTGTCTGTTTGGTGGGGTGATGCTTGCAGCAAGTTCCAGGAGGTGGCTGGCAAGTATGGCCCCATTGAGTTCCTGCTGATTGATGGTGTGCCCAAAGAGGCGCTGGCATACCTCCAGGCTGCTGAGCCGTTCCTAGCAGAAGGGGCTCTGATAGTGGCTGATAATGCAGGTGAATGGGGGACTTGAACGTTACATTTGCGGTTACGGTGCATGTACCTGCCACCCCTAACTCTCTTGCGGCGTGTCCTGAGAAGTCTCAAATGGATGCACGAAGTGAATCAGTTGGCTGCCATGGGAACATGCCAGGGGAAATCCAGTTGCCAGTTGTGCTGCCAAGGAAGGTTAAGAGTTCGATGTGTGTATCGAGGTGTGAACCATCATTTATGGAGTATGTCCTGATCTACACTCTCCTCTTTTCCTCCATGGTGTAGGCGTCTTTGCAGAAGGGGGCATGAAGCCTTACCTGGAGTATGTCAGGAGCAGCACCAAGTACAGCAGCAGGTTCGAGGAGAGCACGCTCGAATGGCGAGATGACGTGCCAGATGGTCTAGAAATTTCTGTATACCATTCATCCAACGCATCTAATGCCACTGCCCCGGGCAACTGGTCCATATGAAGCAGGACGATGGGCGACCGATGCTACAGCACGGTGCCGACCAATGTGGGAGTTTCTTAGGGCTCAAGTAACAACGGCACTGTCTGTAGGAGTGTAAAGCAGCGGGTCTAGCGGGTCTCTTAATAGACTTGACTAGAACTTCACAACTTCGGTTCGTGACTGGAGTCACTTGAGTTGGGTCATCCCGAGCTGCGTCGCTGGTCCTGGCTGCCCTGCCTGGTGATCACACCGTATTGGATAAGACCTTCGGTGGCGAGTGTTGTGAAACTGTGGTTGCGCTAATGTACTGGCTCCCAACTTGCATGCCTACCACGGAAGCTACTACGCCAGTTGCCCGAACGTTCAAGCCCGAACAGAGGCTAATGTCTATGTGATCTGTAAGATTTTGTTTTAGAAGAGGGAGGCTTGCGGCCTGCGCTACCCTTGGCTTAAACACAGTATCAGGGGTCTGTGCACAGACGGAGTCCACGGAGTCAGAACGCGGTTAGGTTTATACCACGTGTTTGCGTCATATTGCGTGGGTCCTCGTCCTCTGGCCAGCTGTGATTCAAGGAGCGCAACAGATAGCGCCGGAGAACGGTACATTATTGAGGCCTTCTAGCGGGCCCTTCAGAAAGGGGTAGCGCCGTGTGATGGAGCAACGTATCGGCAGGGGTCTGGGGAGGTGCCTGAACAGGGATGGTCAGCATTTCAATAAACGAGGGTGTACAGCCAATCTCAGGAGCAAGCCCGTGCCCCGTAAAGTCCCACATGCTGGCCTTCGACCTTGCCCATCCCAGATGTTGCGCCTCTTGGGTGCAAGGCACGTAGCAGCATGCGAGTTCAACCAGACCAACGGCAATGGGCACGGCGTTTACACTGAGGTTCAGTATCCTGTTAGCGGTCCACTAGATGCCAGCCAAGACCTGTCATGGGACTTTTCCCAGGACCCTGCTCTGCAGTCTAGGGAGGAGTTTTTGACGCCGGTGAAGTCACCAGAGCTGAAAGCAAAGTACTTCGTCATCGTAAGGCATGGTCACTCTAGCTGGAACGACCAGGGACGCATCCAGGTGGGAAGGCTTGTGCGAGCATGCAGCTGCAGCTTCTGTGTGTGGCAGCAGGTTCTGACTGCTCCATGGCATGGCAGCAGCTGCACTTATTGACCAACCTATCACTCCTTGGGAGTTACTTGCAGACGTGCAATGCATACGTTCCCTTTTTGCTCCCGCTTCCAGGCAAGGCATTGCACACCATAACAACTCTTTACGGGGAAGTGTTGTATATTCTTCACAGGCTTGCCTCATGGGTCCACCATTCAGCCATCATCACTCTTTACTTGTAGATGCTTGATCACTCATGCTCACTTATTTGACCGTTACCGCATTCTCTTGCAGGGGAACACAGATGAGTCAGAGCTGACAGAAACAGGTCGCATACAAGCCCTCAAAGCCAAAGAAGCACTGGAGGGCATGCACTTTGACAGGTATGTCCGCTGTCCATACATAATACTCAAAAGTGTAAATCCATAAGATCAGCTTGTTGTGCTGTTGCTGGTATTGGTCCAGGTCACTGTAAGCTTCGCCAACAGCTAGCCTTCTGATCACAGCTGATGGTGCGCCAGGCACTATACAGCACCTTGTTTCAGTCAGCGCATTGTCATGGTGAAGATGATGCCCAGGTGTTACAGTACTTGTTTAAGCAGGACAACCAGTTGGAGTTTGCATACTGCATAAGGGAGATGATGGAGCACAGGAGGAAGCAAGTGGCTGAGGGCAGGGGTGCGCCCATAGAGGGGGAGGTATTAGCCAAATTGTGGGATGAGAAGGTTGTGGACATCTTTGACAAGGAGTTTGAGGAGGCCGCTGTGGAAGGGGCATGTGAACCATGTCCAGTAACACTGCCAGAGCATTTAGACCCTTGACGGGTTAATGGCAGAAAGTGGTGTACAGCTTTAGGGCTATGTAGGTTTTTGAAACCCAGGAGGGTGAGTGAGGAGGGAGACATGGGATTTTGTTGGAGAGGAGATAGAAAGTGTTTTGTTTATTGTTTTGCGTTGTTTTTGGATGTTTGTGGTTTACGGGTATCAGGCTTCGGTTGGTGGTGGTGTTGGTGTGTAGAGGTCAGCAGGGCTATTTTTGGAGGTTGCCTGGGCTGGAGAATGGTTTTTTCCTGTTGTGGCTTGGAGGGATATTTGGTGGTCAGTATTGACCGAGTCCCTTCTTTGCTGTAAATTCACTTCACTTCACTATATTCCAACCTGTGTGTCATGCATTGATTTCAATGTCTCGATTTTGCACTCAACTTCACCTAACACGTTAAGGATAGAATATGCTGCATCAAGCCACAGTGTTCCTGCACGCCACTTTATGTGCATTCACGTTGTATTGGATTTGCAATGTGCAGTTGCTTTGCCAGCCCCCATAAGCGTGCACGTCAGACCGCAGAGATTGTATGGGAGGAGCGTGGGCAGCAGCTGGGCCCTCCCCTCTACCTGGACACTCTGCGTGAAGCCAACCTAGGGTGGTTCCAAGGCCTGAAGAATGGTGAGTGCCTGAGTTGGCAAGGCCCTGCTACAGATGAGCTGTGTTGCCATGGTCAAACTAGGCTCTTTTGTGGGCAGCCCATTTCCTGGTGTGAGGATTTGCTTTTTGTTTCTCGATACAAGTGTTGGACCCATGGCTGAGCAGCACCATGTAATGTCACCAGTTGCAGATTGCAGATGTTGTAAGACAGCATTGGTGCAGTTGTAGCGTACTTGCAGAGAGCTGTTTCTGTTGCCAGGGCAGGCCCTCTGACGAACGGACACTATGCCACAAAATGAGATCTGTGACTGGATCTTGCATATCCCTAGGAGGCAAACAAGATTTACAATTTTTTTTATTTCTCTGGCATCTTGGATTTTAAGGGACAAGCTCAAGCATGTTAACAGCAGCTTCTTGTTCTGAAGCCGCTGCTGCTGCTGCTGTCACTGCAGAGGATATTGCAAGGCTGCATCCAGAGCTATTCAGGTATTAAAGGAAGGGGGCTGGGAGGGGCATGGTCCCGGAAGGGCACCTCATCTCTACTGGGGCATAACCTTATACCACACTAAGTTGCACTCTGGCTCGTTTCTGGATAGGGTGTTGCATCCTGGCTTATTTCCTGAGGGATTTGCATGCACAGGCTCTTGTCACATGAGCACTATGGCACTTTTTGGTATAGCATCTCATGAAATGTAATATGGTGCCCTGATCTTGGGGTAACAATGTCCCTGTCATTGCTGGTTATTAGCTGTAGGTGGTCATTCTGTGACATGTTTTGGTGCCCTGCATGGCAGATCAGGAAAGTCTGGGCCTCTGGATGCCATACGGTGTAACAAAACCCCAATCTGGCACAGTATTTGCAGAGGACCACAGTAACCCGCATGGTGCTGTGGTGTGCTTGCAGGGTGTGGCGTCAAGAACCAGAGCACTTCTGTCTAGATGGACGCTACCCAGTGCTGGATGCTTTCCGGCAAGCACGCCAAGCATGGAAAGGTACTGCGAAGACCTGTGATAAGTACAAAATCTGCTTCCATGGACAACATAGGGAGATTAAGGTGTCTCATTCTTGCATATGTTACCAGTAGTACAGCGTAGAGTACCAATAGCTCCTGTGATTTTGTGGGGATGCAAGCCCCTTGTTGCGCCCCCCTTGTCAGGCCTTTCCTCGTAGTAGGCTTTTGGCAGAATTCCTGTATTGTATTAACTACACATGTAGTTCATGATTGAGCTGATCTATGTCTCATGGCTTGCCTGAGTCCCATTATACTCTGAATAACAGCGCCAAACTGTGAACCCATGTATCTTCCAAGTCAAAGCCAGCTTGCATCTTTTTTGACACTCCACCGCTCAGCCAACTGAACTTCGCCTGGACTAAGCCATAGCTTTTCACCCATATGTACTCCCTGCAGACATGTTAGCAGCTCCTGGCACCACCCATCTGGTGGTCACCCACAAGTCCCTGCTGCGCTCCATGCTGTGTGCGGCCATGGGCCTGCCACCGCGTCAGTTCAGGGCTATTGACATCTCTAATGCAGCTGTTTGCATGGTCAGGTGAGGATGACGCTGGGTCGGAGAAGAGACAGAGCTATGCAAATAGATCATCTGGTTCTCTCAGCCGGGATGGGAGTGTGGGATTGGTTGCTGGGTGCAAAGGTTGTATAGAGCTCTCAGGTAGTAGAAGTGGAGCGTGTGGCCAGTCTGTGATTGCTTCCCATATTCTCCATACCAATAACCATGAATATGGTGGCAGCTGCCTAAGTATGTGTTACATGAGACAGGCAACATAGTAGCTACAACGTGTCCTCTGGGAGAGTGTCTGCTTTGGAAACGTGCTGATCCATTGCATTAGCCCCCATGTGGCTACTTGAAGCATGTTCTGCTACTTTCATTTGATCTAACTGCCCGTTATGGTGTTTTCAGGTGCAACGAGCGGGGTGATATGATGCTCAGCGCCTTGAACCTGACCACACATCTGGAGTATGATAACATCAAGTACAAGCTGCCCATCAAGGACAAGAATGATACCTTGGCAGAAGCAGCAGCTGTGCAAATGCAATCAATGGGCTAAGTGATTCTTGACTGACGGTGGTGGAGTCAAGGGAAGTAATATAAGACAGGACAGAATTAAAAAAAGCAAAGCATGTGACAAAGGTTATAAGTTTTGGCGATTTTGTGGAAGGCTGGTTGAAGCGAGGCTGCACCTGCATTGGAAGCAGCAGTCACTGCCTGGATTCAGGCATAAAAAGCTCTATAAAGTGACCATTGGATTTCCTGGGCTGAAGTATGGGCGGGGAAGGGTTCGGTGCTTCATGGTTGGAGCCAATAATTGGTTTACAGATGTATACTACCACTGGTGCAGTCTGGGCTGCCACATGGCAGGTTCTTGTGAGCTGCAAGTTCTGGTTGTGATGATGGTTGGTGGCAACAGTACAGGGTATTACAGGGTATTACGTTGCTTATGTTCTGAGCATCCACGGGATGGTGTTTTTTTGTGTTTGGAGGTAGGGAGGCGGCATCACCATCGCAGGTTATGTTGCCACACCTTAAATGTTTGCTTGTTATGTGCTGATGCCGGTCAATTCTTGTGTGAGGATCGGGTGATAGCTGACTGCTCAATCCGATCACATCCAGATGCAGTGGCTGCCCTTTCAGCATGTTGTGTGTAGGTAGTTTGGCACAAAGAGTACATACGTATCGACCGGGCGCTGAGTGCTCCACAGTAGTTGATGATGAGGCGCATTGTTTGTTCATGTGTGAACACCCCACAATTGTTGAGGCTAGAGATTTGTTTCTGGCAGCTGTGGTTCCCCCCGTGGCCGCGTTGTCCTCGCTCCGGTATGCTGATTTCTGGGCACTGTCAGCCACTGGCTGTGTCCCTCTCTCGGCCTTGGTCAAGTATGTGGCCGTGTGTGTTCGTGTCTGTTGGTACTGCCATCAGTCAGGTGGTACTGATGTGGTGGATTTACCAGATATCTTGCTCCCGGCAGGTCAATATTTGGATATGTTTGATTCGGAGTCGGAGCCAGATGTTCCTAGTGATTCGTCTGATGAGGAACTGGTTGAAGTCTAGATAGCTACATGCTTGGGTCTTAGCCTTGGTTGGTGTGCTGGACGTCTTGGGTGGTACATATGCGGTGGACTTACTGGACATCCTGCTTGGTTGGTGCTCTGGATTGTGTTTGATTTGGACACACCAATCAGTCTCCTGCTGGTGATTTGTTTGCTGGTGCTACTATTTGTTTCTGGCAGCTGTGGTTCCCCCCGTGGCCGCGTTGTCCTCGCTCAGGTATGCTGATTTCTGGGCACTGTCAGCCACTGGCTGTGTCCCTCTCTCGGCCTTGGTCAAGTATGTGGCCGTGTGTGTTCGTGTCTGTTGGTACTGCCATCAGTCCGGTGGTACTGATGTGGTGGACTTACCGGATATCTTGGATCTGTTTGATTCGGAGTCGGAGACAGATGTTCCTAGTGATTCGTCTGATGAGGAACTGGTTGAAGTCTAGATAGCTACATGTTTGGGTATTCGCCTTGGTTGGTGTGCTGGCCGTCTTGGGTGGTACATATGCGGTGGACTTACTGGACATCCTGCTTGGTTGGTGCTCTGGATTGTGTTTGATTTGGATACACCCATCAGTCTCCTGCTGGTGATTTGTTTGCCGTGTCCGTAGTTGGATGTCTGCTTGGGTATTCCTCTTGCTTGGTGGTATGGATTCCATTGTTTTTGGACCCATCCGATGGTGTGTTTGGTCGTTTCGACCTAGCAGCCCTTTGCGGTTGCCGCACCTTAAATTTTTGTTTGTTTGTTTGTTTGTTTGCCGTGTCCGTAGTTGGATGTCTGCTTGGGTATTCCTCTTGCTTGGTGGTATGGATTCCATTGTTTTTGGACCCATCCGATGGTGCGTTTGGTCGTTTCGACTTAGCAGCCCTTTGCGGTTGCCGCACCTTAAATTTTTGTTTGTTTGTTTGTTTAAACATTTGTTAAGAGAGACCACTGCACAGCCCTCTGGGCCGTGCAGCACCCAAGCATGACTCAACCGGTTTTTTTCAGTGGGGTGGGTTGAGTAAGGGATAACAGACAGCTAGAGGACTGCGGATTCGAGCGAGGCGGAGACAAATAGACGTGTAAACTTTTGCCATTAAACATTTGCGAGTCAATTACGAGTATTCCCAGCACGGGTGGCCATTCAATGTCACTCTCTGTTCCACTCTTTAATCTTCTAAACAGTGCAAGGTACCATATAAACGGCAGTCCCCTCTCATGCGAGGTCACACAAACATCATTAAGCTCGCACATGCTTATTGGCACGATCAACCTTCTGAGGAGCGGACTTTTGGTCCGCCCCATGCCATGAATCCGTTTCGGGAGCACCGTCTGCCGTTACGCCTCCTGGCCTAGTGGTCCTCTTTGTGCTCGTCGCGTTCTATGGGATTTTAAAGAAGGACTGGAAGCACTGTATGGATGGCGTTGAGGTGTCCAAGGGTACGACCTTCGGCACCTGGGCCTGGGTGATCACGTGGGTGATGAGTGGGACGGGAATGATCAGTTCTGAAAGTGAGACGTTTTCGCTCGCAGCGCTAACTGAAAGTGAGTCGTTTTCGCTCGCAGCGAGTACTCTAGTCTGACGGATGCTTTCGGAACCTGTGCGGACACTCCCGTGGCTTGCCTAGATGAGAATTGATCCGCTGAGGTGAAACGATCTCTGCAGCATAGTACTCGGTAGTGCTATCCAGTCTCATACATCATCTCTTCATTCATCATTCGTGTTAAACATGTCAAACACAACCGAGAACCTGATCCCTGAAGATCACCACGATATAAGGTAAGCAGCTCCTATCTATCCCATCCAGAAAACTGTCTATGTACTGTTCCTTTCCTTGTCTGTACACGATGCCTGCTCACCGAGCTTTACTACACTCCAAACTGAAGGTAAGGGGCCATGGGTGATGTAATCGTAATCGTAACCAATGCCAATGCCAAACATGACAACCTCGCAAGCATTAACCATAGCTCACGTGCCACACCAACAACCACACTTACTTAGCCACCTTGGGCGGCAACCAAGACTGGTAACTTGAGCTGCAAACAACTTTTTTCTTACCAACCACAATCTCCACCTGCACCGCCCAATGCCCCTCTTTAAACTGAGTCACCAGTTCATCCTCTGTACCGGCCCATGCCTCACCCTAATCAATCTTAATTGCTCCATAGATCTTGTGCACAAACCAGTATGTGGCGTAAAACCCAATCGTGCCTGTGAGGCAGAAGAAGCCATACGACACAATGGCCATGTACCCAAAGTACAGAAGCATAGACACCACCTTCGTGATATCCAACTTGCTGTAGAAGTAAAAAGCACTGTATGCAAACAGGTACAGCGCACTAGCTCCACTGGTGATGTAAGCCCTCCACCACCAGTTGTAATCTTCAGAGCATAGTTGGAAGTAGCACAGCACAATTGTGATCTCTGCACATGTGAGAGCCAAGATCACAAACACCAGGGCCAGGAAGCCGAAGAGATAGTAGAACTGGTGAAGCCACACACTGGTGAGGATGAAAAACAGCTCAATGAAGACAGCACCAAAGGGCAGGACCCCGCCCACGAGGCAGCTGAACAGTGGATGCATGTACCATGGTTGCTCAGGTATCTGCCGTGGGATCTTGTTGGTGCGCACTGGGTCTTCAGGGGCAGGCTTCTTGAAGCCGAAGTAGGAGCCCACAAACACGAGAGGCACACTGACGCCAAACCACAAGAAACAGAGGGCGATCAATGTACCAATTGGTACTGCCCCACTGCTCCGCTGGCCCCAGATCAGCAGGTCCAGGAAAAAGAACACAGCGAAGAGGATACCTGCGAAGAGAGAGAAAGCAACAGGATTTCAGCGGCTTGGAGGGCCTGGTAGTGTGCTGAAGCGCCCTTTTTGCAAAGGAAAGACCGCCTCCTGCCTTGTTGTAAGTCCAACATAAGCAATTTCACTTACATAACCAAGAGCGTCCATGTAAAACCACACCATCGAGCCTACATTTCGATATGAATAAGCAATCTACCAGCATTATACACCTTGGGAACATCGCATGTACTGCACTGTTTGTCGCATTGCAAACATTCATACTAACCACAGCATGACTGTGAACAAAGCTACACCCACCTGGGAACATGAATGCAGTCCGTGTGGTCATCTTTTTCCACTCATCACCCCTGAAAGCCTTGTACAGGCGGGCTGCACTGTAGCCCGCCAGCAGTCCCATGAACACAAACATCATCACCATGGCTGTCATGAGCCCACCACGGTTGGCAGGGGACAGGAAGCCCAGGAGTGCAAAGATCATGGTGATCAACAACATACCCAGAATCTGCACACCTACGCCTACATATGTAGCAAGAAGCGAGGCATGCTGAGGCGGCCGGAAGACATCCCCATGGACCTGCACACAACAGAAAAGCAAGCAAGGGAGCACTTAATTTTTCAGGCAACACCCCCAGAAACGCATGCCTGGCAGTTCCAAAGCTTGTATGACTCGCCTGAATGTAATGGGCTTCCTCCTAACCTGCAATACTGCATCCCCTGACAAACACAGCAGTCACGAAGCACAGATGTGGAACACATGTGCTGAAAACCTAACCAGGACAGTGGTATGCATCTCAAGCATCTTAAGGGGCCGTCAACCCAGACTGCACACCTAACACATCTTGCTGCTGATGACCACATCTGCCGCTGCTGCCGACCTCCCAAGCTACATGCATGGCCTGCTGCTTTCATCCCAACAGGCTACCGCATAAATTGGCTGTATCATGGATGCTTCACAGCATCTGTGACAGAACCCAGCTGCATTGAACCCCTACTCCATAAGAGTGTGCTGTCAACTCCTGCATGCTGCTGCTTCCTAAAAACCAGCGAGCCTATCCCAAATTATCCTCCAGAACCCCAAGCCAACCCACCAGCTTCCAGCCAGTTTCTTCCTGAGCATCTTCCTGTGTATCAAGCTGGTTGTACTTGGAGATATCCCTGTGCAGCGTACGGGTCATGATCATGGCCACCATGCCAGACAGGAAAAGCACAATCATAACGCTGTTGATGATGCTGAACCAATGGATCTGGCCATCTGTCATCTTCAGGTATGTGTCCCAGCGCGATGCCCATCGGATGTCACTTTGCTGCAGCACACGACACACGGCACAACACAATGACCAGTGAGAAGCTTGATGGGCTAATTAACCAGGGCTGCTTCTGCCTGTGTGCAGCTAGAAGTGCTGTGGCAATAGAACAGCACAGCACCATCCCCATTAACTGAGCGATGTACCTGGGTGTTCAGTCTTTCATTCCAGGTTATCATAGCACTGCGGCTAGAGCGTGTTGTGCTGACAAAGTGTTCCTGTTGGATCAAGCAATGTTGTACTGGTAGTGCGCCATAAAGGATTTGAATGGCAGACACACCAGATAAGGTAGACTGCATGTTGGCTAGACCTGTATTATGATTTTAATTTCCATGGGAGAAGCCCCACACTGCGCTCTAATACTCACTGTGAACTTCACATCATAGGTGAAGATGACTTCCTCACCCTCCTCCACTGCCTGAGGGGACTGTGTATGAGAAACAGCAATCATCCTGCCAGGGTTGCAGGTGTTGAGCACAGGATTCTTCTTATCCCATGGTGCCTCATACTCATGCTTCACGCTGAAAGCCTCAACTTCAAAACCAACAACTCTTGACAGTTCTGTGTTGGCATCCTTGTTGAACAAGATGGTGAATCTTAAATGGTTATTCAGGAAGTACTTGAAGTCCTTCTGGTTCTGCACACCACCAAAAAAATTGTATGAGCATTGTCACTTGCTAACATGTACGTAGCTATGCTTCAAGCCTATGAACCATCAAGTGCAGTATGTTCCTGTCAATCTCGAAGCACCTGGTGCATGCACAAGGCAAAGGGTACATCACTGCTTCAGCATAACAGGAAGGGCAACGGAGCCAGCTCGCTTCCTATACTGCTTCAGCAGCTGCCCGAATGCTTCACACGGCCCGCCGACTGCTGCTGCAAACCCTGCGCACCTCCACTGAGCCTTTGAAACCAACCCAGAAGCCCCTTTCATATGACTTGACTGGCTTGCCATTCTCGTCCTTCCTAGGCCGAACCATAGCCACAGGCAAGTTGTCAAGGATCCTGCAAAGTAACATGGACGTCATTAAATCTGAGACATAGCCCTTGTGTTAAAGTTCCTCAAGCCAGTACCCTCAGGGCTTTGGTCTGCATGCAAGCTGGCTCAGCTCAAAGACGTACATGTTCACTTTGTAGTCATCCTCTACCTTCTCCTTGAAAGCCTTCGACTGGACCTCAGTCAGCTTTTCAATCCGACAGAGTACTTTACACTGCTCATCCACCCGCATCTGGATCTGCAGACGGACACCCCCAGGTTAACCTCGTTTTGCGACGAATACATTCTTTGACATTCCTCCCTGTACCTGATATACCGAGTTCTCGATCCTGTCCCCTCTTAGGACCTCTCCCAGGTTCTCGGCAAAGGGTACAACCTTCTGGGGCCGGCAGTATGGGAGAGAGTAATACTCGTATGGAAGCTGCGTCTTGGTGGACGAGAGCTTATTGACCTTAAGCTGCATTTCATCTTTCTACAAGACAACAGCAGGGAACAAAGTTATCATCCAGCGCTTGGTGGTTTGCTCTACTGCCATGTCGACCTCCAAGCCAAAGCAGCCGAACTACAGCCACACCTTTGCGAAATCGCGTGGTGCTACTCCTGGCAGATAGAATGCATGCGCCACACAAGCAGTGGCGACCATTACGGCCACCACCGAGCGTAGCCTTGCCAGACCCATCGCGCCAATAGAAGAGTAAGTCACGGCGACATGTGATAGATACTGGGCCCCTGTTGACATTTGCCACTTCCAAGGGCGAACTCCAAGTTGCTTGGCATGGTAGCGTTAAGCAATGGGACAAGTCCGAGGCAGTTCAGTTGCTCGAGCTTTTATAAACCCCAAACCCCAAGGTCATTGCTGCAGCCAGTGAGGGTGTTCTTGACCTGTGGCACATCTAGCCGTTCCTGTGGAGGGTCCCGATGGGGTCTGTATCTCTTCAAAAGCATACATTGCTCAGGCTGGGAAACGGGGCCATGCGTACTTGAAGGTTGTTTTGCCAACCATGCTTCCCTGCGCCTTGTTTCCAGGACAATGAGTTAACGCGGGTGTCTGTTGAATGCGGGCCTTCTGGAGCCGCGTACTGTGAATCACACTCTTGTTGTTAAAAGTGGTGCAGAGTATGATGTGAGTCCTGAGGGTGCACCAGGCGGAGTTTCTTTGTGCATCAGTCATGAGCGATGCATACAAACACGCAATTACTCGAATACCCCTGTACAAAATTTGTCAAGTTTAGTAGCTTGGAAACAGCACGTGTGTCAGAATGCTGTTGAGTAACGAGATTTTGCATCTGTGCTCGCAGGACTAGCTGGACTGGAGAACACCCAGGGCTCCTTTGCCATCAACCGCTTCTGCTGCCCACCACTTAGGGAATACAGTATGAGCGGGACCTCAATGTCCTCGCACACACTTCAGGCATGTGCTTGTCATTCTGCAGCTTCTGGATCTCATGCACCATGGCCTATGCCTTGACAACCCGCAGCACCTGCAGGTACTCCAAGAGGTCCTGCACAGCAAAAGAAATAGTCCCCGGCAATCAGAAGGGCTTACTTGCCCTGTACAGGTGAACTACTTGCCAGCAATGATCGCATCGCTGGAGGTACTTACGGAGAGGTACCTATGCTCTTGGCTTTGCTTTCGCAGGAGCCAGCCCCTGAAGCAGTGAAAATGCCCAGTGGCCCAAGCACAAGTAAGTCAGCTATGGGACTTTATACTGACAGACACACATGGACAGGGTTAAAAGCAGGCTTACTGGCAGCTTCCCTGGACCCTTACCTAAGAAGTACGTACAGCACCAGCATGCAAGTCTATCCTCATGGACAGCAACAGCTCTTCAAATCCTTCATGGTCACAGATCACGTTCGAACCGATTCTGACTGAAGCACAGCACCCTGAATTGAACTCCTCAACTCCTGTCACAGCTTGTGCTTACTGGTGAAAGGAGATGTGTGCTTACCCTCACCTCTGTCCTGCAGGTACAGAGGGCAGTCCTTCTGCCAACCGGGCCTCGCCCCTAAATGAGCAGGAGCTCAACTTGATCACAAATGTCATCTCTCATGTCCTGTCTCAAAGCAACATGTCAGTTCTCATGCAGCGCCCTGGTGTGGGGAACCAGATGGTGAGCATGATCATGCAGGCTCAAAAGCTCAGGCGCTCCTGGACATATGGGACAGTACATGGTTTGAGATTGGAGTAAGGAGATTGCCTTACAGGTTGCCTTGGTCTGGTGGCAGAGAAGCAGCAGTGTCCGTGGTATGAATATTTATCACAAGTACATGTCCCAGCCCTGGTTAGAACTCCGACCCAACGTGATTATAGGTCACAGCAAGGCTAGTTTTCCGGCAGCCATGAGCATGATCTGGTGATTGAATTGCCCATTGAAGTTAATGGCATGTATGGTTCCTGCTTGTGTAATCAGGCCTCTGGTGATGCCCCTCTGAGTGGGAATGCCCCTGGGACGCCGGATGTCCTTGGAGCTGCCAGCCCCATTCCCCCGGGTCCCCCAGGCCAGACTAGGGCCACTTCCAGCAGCCTGTCAGCAGCAGCAGCTGCAGCAGCTGCTCGGGCCATCATGAACTACAGCCTGCCAACTACCCCCGTAAGAGCAGCTCCCCCGCCCTCGCCTGTGACCCCAGGCATGCAAGCAGTTGTTGGGAGCCCTCAAGGCATGCCTGGAACACCAGGAGCTGCTGTGCAGGTGGGTTCAATGCACCCGTCAGGGCTCTGAAGTCATTTCCTTGTTTGCCTCTGCAGAAAGTGTCATCAGGCCTCTAGCTTGCATTTGCATGGGGCTTATTCAGGTGGCTGTGTGGCACCTCAGGCATATTTCTGGAGGGATTAATGGCATAAGTTTAAGATGTGCAGGGCATAAGGTGAGGATGCATGCCATTAGGAGGAAGCACCTAACCCAATTTCTCGCTTGCTGCCTTCTGCACGTGCCCTGCACAAGCAGGCTTCAGGCCAAAGGCATCGCTTGGCAGCAAGCGGAAGCAGCCCCACCAATGCAGCGAGTGGCAGCTTCACTGCAACCGACGGCAAGATTGAGCCGCAGCCCCAGCAGCAGCAGCAGCTTGGCTCCAGCGGCAACTCCCCAGCAGCTGTTGCAGATGGAGCTCCCTCACAGCAGCATCCCACGGCAGCCTCATGGTACAGGCCAACTGCTGGAGAGCCGTTGCAACATCCAATGGGTCAGGTCAAGAGATCGCCTAGTGGCCTGCTTGGCACTGGGAACTTGAACCCTGACGCCATCCTGGCCAAGTACAGCAGTGGAGGGTTTGACTCCAATGTTGACTGGAGGGAGATTGGAGCAATGGAGCTGGCCTTAGAAGAGGAGTTGATGAGGTTGGGCTCAGAGATCTCGCCCAATGCTAGATTGAGCGGCCAGCAGCAGCAACAGCAACAGCGCCAGAGCAAAGGTCGGCAGGGTGGGGTGGCAGGATCAGCAACACACAGCCGGGATGAGGGAGCAACAGCTGGGTTATCACCCCCAGCCTCTGGACCAATAGCTGGAGGGGGTACTTCCAGTGCTGATGCTGGAAATAGGCCTGCAAAAAGACCGACAACTTCAGCCTTTTCCCCAAGAGCTCATGCAATCAGCCCTGGGCAGAGCCCTAGAGCAGGTGGGCTGAACCCTTTGGACGACCTGGTGGAGTTGCTTGCAGCAGCAGCACCTGGACAGAACCTGCAGCAGCTCCTAGGAGAGGATTTAGCAGCAGCACTTGGGCTTTTGAGCATTGGTAGCAGTAGCAACCCCTTGCAGTCAGGCGCCAGCAGCAGCATGCATGCTGCGAGGCCTGCTGCTGCAGCTGCTGTTGTGGGTGGTCAGGGGGCAGGAGTAAGGGTCCAAGGGGAGCACTTTGACTATGGGAGGCAGATTGCAGCCGGTACTGCAGACGCACGTGAACCTCCTCCTGCTTCTGAGCGGTACAAGGCCGCACCTTCACGCCCAAGTTCTGCGCCACCTCATGGAATTTTTGAGGTGATTGGAAGCTCTGGAGTACAGCAGCAGCAGAGGCAACAACAGCAGCTGCGGACTGGGGAGGAATTGCGCACCAGCCCACGTGAAGTAGTGAGCAAGCAAGGGGGGTATCCTGTGCACCCCAGCAGCACCAGGGAGAGCTACACAGAGAGGCAGCTCAGGGCAGCGGGGTTGGGAGCACAGGCAACCAATGCAGCAAGAGAAGCCCCAGGGATCAGCCAGGGTTTTGACCCTGAGATGGTTCGGTTGACTGCACTGCAGAATATGGGGCAGTGGCATGCTGAAGGTGGTTTTATCATGGGGGCAGGCGGCTTGCCAGTGAATAATGGGGGGGACATCAAGACAAATAGTTCAGCAATAGACAGCAGGGAGGATGGGGCTGCAAAGCAAGGAAGCCCTGGTAGGCAGAGGAACAGCAGGCTGGACAGCAAAGCAGCAGAGGCTCCGAGGAGACTATCACAGTACGAGGAGGAAATGGCATGGCGGTCCGGCCTGAGGAAGATTGAGCCGTCCAAGCCAAACCAGAGCCCTAGAGCAGCACATCTAAGGGGGGAGAGGAGCCCTCTGAAGACGTGGGCTGAGGGGGATAAGTCTGACCAGGGGGATGGGTACAGAGACCCTAGGTACACAGCTGAGTGTGAGGGGAGGTTTGAGCAGCTGTACAAAAGGGCTATAGACTGGCGGCAGAAGAGGGAAATTAGGCAGGAGCATGCCAGGAGGGAGAGGGAGCAGGCGGAGACTGCTGCTTGCACCTTTGCACCACGGATCAACAAAGTCAGCAACAAGCTATTCAAGGTAAGGCTGACAAATTGGCGTGTGTGACAGGTATTGCTGAATTTGGAAAGCCAGAGTACTGTGTAGATAATACGAAAACATTGCACAGACCCTGTCATCGCAATGCAGTTTCAGACTCTGTATATGATGAAGTTCAAGTCTTGTCCTTAGCATACCCACACCACCGGCATGCTCTTTAACGTACAACATTGAATCGAACAGATTACACCTACCAATCTAAACAAGGCACGAGCATCTCGTATCCAGCCTTGTAAGTTCACTTAGTTGAGGCTTGCTTGATTAAATACTCTTTGTAAATGCAGGATGGTGTACGGTACCCATCCAAGCCCATTACGCCGGATGGCATAGGCAACCCCCTGGTGTCACGAGTAGATCGACCAGGCACAGCGGGTCACCAGCGGTCAGCATCAGCTGGACCAAGGCCTCGTGTCCAAGGTACTCAAAACAGCAGTGGGAGCCCCCGGAGAGGGTGCGGGAGCCCACCTCGTACCCACAGCGTGACCACCAGCCCCCTTCGTGGCAGTGGCCATCCTTCAAGCAGCCAGGCTGATCAGCTGCAGTCAGCACCATATGGGGCTATGGCTAGCACGCACACGGGCAGGAGCAGCAGCACCAGCAGAGGGGCTTCCTCTGGCAACAATCGGAACAGGGAAACAAAGGATCAGATAGCTAAAGCTGTAGTAGAAGCTCTTGGTCAAGAGGATGCCTCAGTGGTGCTGAAAATGCTCTTTGGGGACAGGGCGACAGACAGTGACCGAGGAAGCAGCCACGATGGAGATGGCAGCAGCGGTGCACAGCTCAAACAGCAGCCGCCCCAGCACTTCACGCCAGCAGTCTGCCAGAGGTTGTATCAGCAGGCCTCTGTGTGGCAGGAGAGGCGCCAGCAGCGGGCACAGCTGAAGGACACCCTTGAGAAGGAGGCTCGAAAGTTCCAGGCACACAAAGGCCCTAAGGAGGTTTCACCTAGGGTGTATGACTGGTACTTGGGCAGTGCAGCAGGCAAACAGCTTAGCAAGAAGCCGGTCCTTCCGTCAGGTATGGATTGCAGGAGGTTTCAGCAGCTAATATGGTATAGTGATAGTGATAGTGATTACAGCAAACAGAGGGGACTCGGCCAATACTGACCACCAATGTTCCCTCAGAGCCGTTTCATACTGGTTTGGCACTCCAAAGGAGACACGATGTCCACAAACAAATTTGATCTCCTGCCTCCCCTTACCAACCTTCCCTCACCTTTCCCAACCCTTCTCTCAACCCCAAAGATTCCCCCTTCCTGAGAATCACCCCAAACACAATGAAAGATAAATGTCCTTCCGGGCCACAAATGCAGACCAGGGTGGGCACTCTGGCTGACCTGTGTTCTAGTGGCGCAGATCTCAATCAAAAAGAAATCCATGAGCAAAACCCATCTCATCATCCATCCCCAAAAACTATGCAGAAACAAAAAGATATATTGTATAACTGAAACATGAACCTGATCTGATACATGCATCGACATATCCCCTTATAGTGTCGCTGGCAAGTAACACTTTCTTCCATTCCTGAACCATGATATCTCTCTTTCCACCTCCTCTCCAGTTTCCCCACCTCCTTCCACAGTGCCTTCTATGCTCCTCTCTTCCTCAGCATCCTCTACGTCGCTATAAGAAACGACTCCAACACTTGCTGCATTATCACCACAACCCACCTCACCACCAAGTCCATCTATCATATCTGCTGCTTGCTCCCAAATACCCACCACCTCCTTGCATGATGCTTGTGCCTCATTGGCTTCACACACTCTATTTCGATGCTGTAGCATCTCATTAACACAGCATGCCAGTTCCATCTGGTTCCTGTCCGCAAACAATAGTTGCAGCATGTCAGCATCTTTGCCACCCGGGCTACAAGCCCATGCAAGCAAAACCTGTTATACTTTGCCCTTAACCTGGCATAACATCCACAGTGTAACATGAGATGCATATTGTCCTCCACTTCCTTGACATGACCTTGCCCCCCCACAGCCACCAGATTGCACGCCTTGCAATATCTGTGCTGCCTGTCCACATTTTCTTTCCTCTGCTCATGAATTGCCAAATTATGACAACCTAGCCTTTTTTTGTCAACTGCCTACGCAACCCTGGTGGTATGCATCTTTGTAAATACATTGCACATGTCCCTTTTTGATACCCTACCCAGTGCTTGTACGTGCTCATGAACACATCACCACCCTCTGCCCTCTCAGGGTCACTATTGCAGGCATCCCATTCTCTGTCAAACCACTCTTGTACAGACTGGCCTGTACAGACTGTAATCACTGTTATGACTGGCCTGTACAGACTTTTAAAGGCTGCGGCTCTCTCTTGTGCATCAGTGATGCCAGGCTTTTCAAAAAGGCAGAACTCACCAGAATAGGAACCTCTAGCCACATCGTCACTGCAAAGTTGGAGGGATCAAGATCCAAACTTTGAATGTAGTCAATCAATCAATCAAAACGCAAGACCAGCAATGCCAATGGCCAAACAAACCTAACTTTGAATGTAGTGCACGCAAAAATATTGTCCTGCTGATTTTACAGGCATGGATCAATGTACCTTTCAGCCCCGGACCAACTCCAGGTGCAAGTCCCGCCCCAGGTCCCCCAGGGCAGCAGCAGCTAGTGCTGGCTCCAGTCCTTCTTCACCAGTCCATTCCAAGTTGCTGGACGACCAGAGGTGGCAGGTGCAGGAGTCTGAGGCTGCACATCAGCAGCACCAGCAGCAGCAGGCATGGCAGCAAGAGCACCAGCAAACTATAGCACAGCTGAATGAGCTGCATGCCCAGGGTGCGCTCACTACAGCAGAGTATGCACAAAGCTTGGAGGCAGCAGCGGCAGCAGCAGCGGAGAGGTATATTGGGGACCAGAGGGAGTCGCAGAGGATTCTCAGCAGTGCCCTGATGCTGGTAAGTGTAAGCAGGCTGGCGCAGTGCATCTGACAACATTCAGACTGTCTACAGGCAGGCCAAAGCTGGTATTTTTCTCTTCTGAATCATTCTTGCATTCTGCTTGATCAATTCAATTACCTTCTGAAAGTTTATTGTTGCACAGCTTACTTATTGACTGATTTGACTATAACAACTCAAACCAGTTAGCCAGCTGGCTGCTTTTTGGCGCAACCCAAGGTGAGCCATGTCCTTTTGGTACCTGGTGAAGGCTGCCTGTGTCTTGCAACAGCAATTCCAAGGAGCTCCAACACGTGTCGACAAGTGCTTGCGTGCATCCCACCTGCTTGCAGAGCTCCCACCCCATCAACGCTTCAATCCAGGCCTCACCCAGGGCCCAGGAGGCTCTGCTATCCCCAGGCTCTTCTTTGCTAGACGTGTCGCGAGAAGCAGCAACTTCGGATCTTGCCAGCAGCAGTTCTCATAGCCCAGGAGCAGCAGCAGCTCCTGGCCATAGCTCTGTAGAGCGCCCAGGATCACGGCTCAGTCCCTTGCGGGGCAGTAGTGGTGGGCTGAGGTCCTCTTTGGGGTTTGAACAGCAGGGTGACAGCCAGCCTAGCAGCCCAGGTGCTGGTTCATCTGCTGCTTACTATGTGTATGACAGGGAGGGAAGCACGAGTCCCGGTGGGGCTGGGTATATGAAAGGATCAAGTGGCAGGCTGCATGGTTCGCAGTCGTTGAGCAGAGGGGCTAGGGAGAGCCCAAGGCCATGGCATGGGGCTGGAGAGAAGTTCAACAGAGAGGGGCGGGATGATCCCTTTTCTGGGCACAGCGGTGTAATGGAGCTGCCGCAGCAAGAGTCGGACTGGGGGGAGTTCATTGAGCGGCAGCAGCACTTCTTGGAAAACAAGGAATGGAAGGTCTCTCTGATGAGAGAGCGGCAGACAACATCTGATAAGCCAAAGGTGTGCCACGCTCAGACTGCATAGGAAGGGCACGTGAATTGCAGGCAGAGGAATGCTACCTGCTCTGCCGTAGTGGCGGCCATATGACGTGTGGTTGTAGGTGTATACATTGGTATTGTTTTCATCGGTTGTCGCATTGATGACGTGTATCATGAATCTTGTCACCGTCATCACATTGCTCTCCAAGTTTATCTCCCCGGCCTTTGGTGACAAAGTCTTTCTGCCAGTTACGGTTAAGCACTCAGGAGCACAGGAAAGGGCCTAACAAAAGCAGAACAAGTGCCAGCTTTGCCAGCACTGCTTGGTACAAACGCCGCCTGAATGCCTTGGGCATGGCCAACCAGGATGTTCTTTTGTCCAAAAAGAATAATTCGTTTGTGCAAACCTGCAGCTCTCTCCAGGGACTCTACGGATACTGAAGCAAAAGCAGCGGGCAGCAGAAGCAGCAGACCTTATGGGCAAAGAAGAAGATACTGTAGACCTTAGCCCCTCTGCATCACCTATGGCAGATGGGGCCGCACCAGGGTCACCTTTCTTACAGCGGTTGCAGATGCAACTGAGGAGTAGCAGTGCAGGGGGAGCCTCTCCCAGCACCGGCAGCATGGAGTCCTTGGGGTCTGCCAGGTGTGTGTCCTACTTAGGGTCCTGCAGCCTCCATTCTTATGCAATTGTCTGCAAGTCAGCTTGCTCACCAGCTGCATTGTCCTCTCTGTCAGAAAAGGCATTTGGCACTTGTGAAATAAGCCTTCTACGATCACTACAGAAGGAAAATGCTACTCATTGGCAGCTTCAGGTCATATCTTGTAGACGGACAAGCATCCTCCTGAGCTGATGAAACTCGCATGGTAGATTCTCAAGGAACAGCACTTTGAGGGTGCACTGCTTCATCTGCAAGTCTGATCATTTGTACCATTTGCTCTACCAGATCTCAGCACACTGCTGATCGCAACAGTGCTGGAACCAGCCCTCATTGCACCTTCAAGCCAGTGATCACAAAGAAGGGGGCATCCATGAAGCCCCATACCATTGAGGAGCTGAGTGATGGCGAGCGGGTGAAGAGGGAGGCAAAGCTGGTGAGAGGGATGCAGGACAGAAGCAGGCTGCTGCCAGATAATGAACAATATTGTGTGTACGAGTCGGGAACTTACCAGCTGCCATTGTTGGTTGCAACATGGCTTGCATAGATTATTTGACACATGTGAGTCAACAGGGCTGTGCATGCTGCAAACTTTCCTGCAACGGAACATTCCTTCAGCGATTCCTTAGACATGTGCATTACTCTACACAAAACAGCGCTGTCCCTCTTGAGCACAACTGTACTTGTAAATGCTGCAGGCAGAGGCGCGATTGCTGAAGGAGGCTCGGGAGCTGGAGGAGGCCACCTTTGCACCTTCATTGTCCCCTGAGTCAAAGATGGGGACCTACGTGAATGTGAAGCCTCGCATCAATCTGCGTAATCCAGAGCAGTATCAGGCAGAGCTAGAGGAGAGGCGGCGCAAGGAGGAGGAGAGGCGGCAGGAGGCCATCCGCCAGCGAGAGGTAGGTTAGCAAATTGAGCTATGCTGGGTGGGACAGTCTGGAGTATTTGTAGATATGCTAAACATCCTTAAGATTTGGGAGCGATCAGACCTGGTGCATATAGGCTCTCTATCCACTGCTGCCAAACTGTGAATTTCTACATGCTTGCATGACCACAGAGGGAAAAGAGCAAAGCAGGGGGACTGCCTTATGACAGTACGCTGCTATGAATGCCTTCAAGAACATTGCTCTGTATTCACATTTGTATCTATTAACCTCCTTGCAACACCTGCTTTGTATGTAGGCTGCTGAGCTGGCTGAATGTACCTTCTATCCAAGCACTACCCCTGTGCCCAGCTATCTGTCTGATCTGGCAGACGTGGGCTACACTGCTCGCTTCATTGAAGCACGTTTGGCAGAAGCATTGGCAGCCCGGCCTGGGACCAGTGGCGGGGGCAGTAACATGGGGGGGCCCAAGCCATGGCAGTGACGGGAGCAGGAGGAAAGCTTCACTTCGGCTGCATTAGTTGCTTTTATTACAGCAGAAGCCATATGTCGAGTCTCCTAATAGGGACAGATCTGTTAGGCCCGTAGAATGCTGCTTGTGCAGCAAGTGTACTGTTCCAGTGGCATCACAGACAACCTGGATAGTTGTTGACAGCTGGTGAGTGGAAAGAACATGGGCATTGAGGCAGGGGGTGCTGTTCGTTCCTGGCTAACCCTGCCCTGTCACCCTGTTGCGATGAAAGTTGTTGTTAGGCTCACACTGAGCATAGTATTTACCATGCAGTTGCTTGAGGGTGGATACTGCAGACTCTCGGCACGCATTAGCTGCTGTGGCAACATCACTGTCATTGCAGGCCCACCTTAAGCCCATCTGAAGGTGAGGTCTACCTTGGCAGGCTGTTACCATAGATAGCACGCCTAATTCTTCAGTTCAAGAGGGCTACGAGCTCATTGTGGTGGAATAGGCAGTACGGGCTCGTACTGCCTATTCCAGCACGGCGACATGAAGAACGAAGGGCACACAAAAACATTTGACATTGTATCGCGCAGCAACTAACTCTGCTCTGCTGGTAGCTCCCAGTCTTGCATTGCCGGCACGTGTGCTGATACTTTCTGAAATAATTTGAGAATTGGCCGATAGGCGTTTCACCGAATTCATCACGGTGAACTAAGATTTTTGAGAAGTAATCAATACTTACGTTATAGATGATCTCGTGGCCGCCGTTTGTCCATACTTCCAGAGTATACGACTCTACTCAATGGGTCCAGTGCCGATCCACTTTCACCCAACTCCACTCAACGGGTCCAGTTGGTTGACCGCCATATGTGAACCACTGACGAGCATGTTAGCAGGATAGATGTGGTCCAACTAGAGTAGCTTTACGATTTTTTTCCTGGTCTCCTGGTGATCTGCAAGAAAAGGCCACGGCAATCAGGGTGTTGCGAAATGAACGTGCCGGTGGCGGGGTGCCTCGGCTGACTCGACAAGTGAGAGGCCGGAGGTGTAACTTTTCGGGATGACCCGCCCATCATGGCACAGCACATGCATGCCCAATTTGCACGGCGGTTACGGCTATGCATTTGTCTGATGATTTGCTATGTTTTGCTCTCAAGGAGTGTATGGCCAATTCTGACTTGGTGAAAAGTTGATCATGGGCTGCGCTGAAAATGCCCATTTTGAGGAGGCAACCGTGCGAATTTGGGCCTGAAAATTTCCGAAAAATGTGTATAGGTCCCTGGACTTATGATGTGTGCTGGGACCCTTGCCCACCAGCTGCAAGTGGTTTGAAGGCAATCAGACAAGTGAGCTAGGACTTATGCTCCATCAACCATCCCCAAAGGGGCCAACTTCGAAGGGCAGGTAGCAGCCACCCAGCAAAGCAATGCCCATAGGGACCAGTGGGTGTTAACAAGCATGCAAGGGCCTGCACCAAGGATGGGCCCTGCCCTGAAGGGAGTGCCCTCTTTACTAGGACAGGAGCTGAAAGTTGGGGTCAAGCCATAGGGTGATGGTGCAAAAAAAGCACTTGTGAGAATGCTTAAACCCCAAGCACCCAAGCTTGGCCCTGCAACAGCTGACCACACCAGTGCATTCATCACAGCCTGCACCACTGCACAATATGTTTCCAGCACCATACTCCACATTGTCAAGACAGGCTGGAAAAAATTGCTGTGACAAAGGGGTCACGCCGAAAGCATTTGGTACAAAAGAGACCTAGAATGGAGCAGCCTATCAGCATGCCTCAACCCCACAGCATGTAATGAAACAAGACTTGCCTCCGCTGCAGCCTTATCCCCTTGCCACTGCAATCCAGGGTTTAAGCACCACAGTGGGATGTAGCAAAACACCCAGGGTTTGGTTGGCACAGCAACTAGGTGAAGTGCACAGGTGCCCATCTTGCACTCCAAACAAACATGTGCAAACAACACCCAAGCAGCCAGGCCCCCACATGCTGCTGTACTAGAGAGGGAGCCTCACCAAAGCCACCTGACTGCCACTCATGAGAATAAAGACTGGAACCATGGGAGCTAAGGCTAGCTGGCACATTCATTATGCAACACCCTGATCGCTCCTGCAGACGGACCCCGACCCGGCTCCGTCCAGGCTGTCACTCGTATGAGAGGAGTTGCTAAAGAGTAACTCCCCGAAGCATGTCCTCGCACATGGCATGGGTAGACCAACTCGTAGCTGCACCCCAGCCCGAAAAAGGGACGCAACCGTGGCAAAAAACAGAGGCCCCCTGCACTACGTCTACCATCAAACACTACGAACGGCTGCATTCTCCCTCGAAGGGGCCCCAAGTTTGTGCAGTGCACTTTGTGCGAGCAGCATTTGAACAGCCCATTCCATTGGGTTGCGAAATTCATCATTCAATAATGCTGCTGTGCCTTACTTATGCTGTACGAAGTCAACGTACGATCTGACAAAGACCAACATCTTGGAGCACCCCTGTCTCTGCCCCCTCAAACACCAGAGTTGACTCATACGCAGCCAACTTTGAATAGGCACATTACTGGCACATACATCTTACTGCATCCCTACCCTGATCAGATTGCCAACGCATGTACAGGTAGTCCATGGTGGCACGCCATCAGAGGCCAAATCATCCGCTCACAACAAAGAGCAAAATGCAAGACATTCATCAGGTAGCCATGCATCCCTCCTAAAATCCATCATCATATATGGGTTTCAGAACATTCTTCCACACTTCCTCCGGATCCGCTGAATGGTATACCGGCATTTCGCAGTCAACAAGGTACCCATGAAGCACTCATCACCCTCACCAGTGTACTTTCCTGGCACAATTTAATGCATATTGAGGCATCTCACAGACATAGGGCCAACATTACTGTAGAGTCCATCACAGGTGACTGAACGGACTACAAGCCCAATCTGGGGCCGACAGGACTGGACAACACACACACTCTGTCAAAAGAACCGCCACACACCTGTTAACACTGATGGGCAAGGATTAGACAAGTAAAGAAGAGAGTCCCCCCATCAGTAGTGATCTACAGAGGAACAATTGAGCTGCCTCCTGAACTATATCACCCCTCTGCAGAGGTTGCTGCACTGGAACACTTTCCCCAATACTGTGTCTCAGTACTTCCAACACACCCACACATATACACATTAACCACCCGGATTGCAGTACCAGGACCCACACCCTTGAGACTGCACGTGGCAAGGTAGCAACATGCCCACCTCTGCATGCACGGGCTACAGTGCAATGCTGTAGTGCTATAATGACAATGCCACCATACATATTGCAGTACTTATCAAGGTCTTGAATGATGTTGCTAAACATGCCCATTTCTCTGGTCATCATCACATACAAGAGGGCTTGCGGTGCAGGAACAGCACGTAAACCATATCTCTCTGCATGCCCTGAAATACCAACAGGTACGCCTGCCTGTTGCATAAACACGTGTAATAGACATTGCATTATGTCCAGGATATAAGACTGTGCAATACCTGGGGATGAAGTACAAGGGTCCCAGCTCCACTAGACAAACAGCCGCAACACATGTCGCAAGTATCCCAATCTCAGAAGGCCCATGATAGACCATTGAGGTCACCATATGAACAGCCTCAACCTTTACTCACAAGAAGTTAAGCCCCTGCTGGATCCCTTGTTAATGATTATTCACCTGAATCTGTCCGAACAGCTTTAACCTTTACTCGCCAGGAGTTAAAACCCATCGTTGATCCTTTTCAGGAGGTAAGAACATCAGCACTTGTAACCAACACAACATTATACATTGAGTCTGCAATCCAAAACAAAACAAACTCCTCACCAGGCACCATATACACAGAAAGGATGAGCTGGCAAGTTGACCCATCTCCGCCAGTCGCGTCCTCTACTGGACCATGTGCCCTTAAAAGTCAGATTGCATGCACATTGAAGACTTCGCCAGTCCTTCCTGCTCAACCGGCCTTAGTGTCAGGATAACCTGTTGCACTGGCCTTAGTGTCAGGAAAACCTGTTGCACTGGAGCTTACTACCCTCTGTCCCGAACTGACCACACATCGCATTGTACATGCATGGCAATACCAATTGGGTTCTCTGATGCATGCTGGAGAAAGGCGAAGGGCCAACAACGCAGTTCCCCCTCATGATGGCATGGCAGGGTCAACTGAAACAAGTTGATGATGACTTTGACAGAACGCAACCACTGAGCCTCTGGACTACCCCCTAAAGTACTCAGTGTGCTTGGCTGCAGCTTTTCGCAGACCACTCTGCAGGATTTTCTAAGCAAACTGCACATGTGGGTTTATGCACAGCCTATGGTTGGGGGGGCATGTAACAGCGCACCAAAAGTAAGGGCCAGCCAAGATGAGCACAGTATCGCTGTCTGCAAGGTGCCGTTACCTTCCACCCACCACCATGTCATACACCGCACTAGTGACAGAATACATGAAGTGCTATGTGCAAAACACCTTCGTTGTAATCAGCAGGGAGCACTCAAAACATATGAACAGTAGCTAGCCTGTGATATAAGGATACAGCTCCAGTCCTCCACTTGTTGGTTGTCGTGCAAGCAGCCTGAGTGTCTAGCACATTATCCATCCCATGCTATCAACCCGGTGGGAGGCCATTGCTGGTTAACCACACTCAACCACAGCCCCTGCAAACAAAAGCAGGCGGTATCTGTGTAGTGTTGTTGCCCACTTGATAGAACACAATCCAACCACAGGCGCCCGAAACTCATAGGCCCTGCTGCACCCAGCAAGGAGCTCTCTGTAGTGTTGCCTACACAGGCAGCAGCAGTCAGAGACTTGCAGCACATTTCATGACTTCCTATCTTATGCCTGGCCTGTCCATGAGACGCTATGCTCCCAAAGTTTCTCCGAACTCACTCTACCAACAAAAAGGTCAAATATGGGGCAGCAAAACACGCATACCTTCTGAAAAACATATGATACAATGCTGGAGGCGCAAGAAAAGACCACCAACCAAGCCCAATAGGGGCGGCAGCCTTGGAAAGGACAATATCCTGGACTGTCTAAGAGGCAACAATTGCGACAATGAAGTGCCGTACAGCACATGCGAACAGCCTGATGCCAAATTGCCTTGAGCCTAGGGGCTCCAGGAAGAAGGTGGCACAATGCTTCCCATGACCAGCATGGTAAACCGGCAAGCATATCGCTGCTCAGTCCAGCAAACTAGCTCAGGACTGTTTGCCTGATCCATCAGATCTTTTGTCTTATGCTTGCCTGAGGAAAAGAATATTAATGAATGTGTTGACCCATGGCAGCAGACAACAGCACCACACTGGGGGGTTCACATTCACCCAGCGACTTATTCCTTCCTGCCTAGATATGCTCTGCATGCACTGCCTTCAGCTTCTGGACAATTGCTCTTTGAAAGCTCCACCAGAATTACAGGAAGTGGCACCAAAACATGTAACCACATAGTAACAACAGGAGGCGTGCACCGGGCCCTGCAGCAGCTGGTGGAAGGGAATCCAGAGTCATAAGCTCATATCATGCTATGCCCTTCAAAGCTGAATGCACAGCCAAGGACAGATGAGCAGGTGGCAGCCACAATAAGAGCAAGCCGTACTCATGAAGCCTGCCAGGAGCCAACTTGCCTTGTAAAGCAAGCAAACAGTAAACACAGTATGTAAAGAAAGAGAGAAGAACTGAGATGCAAGGCCAGATTACCATACGTGGTGAATCTAGATCCTCACAATCTTGTTATGTCACAGCATCCATGCGCTCAGGCATAGGGACTATACACCAATGCTTGGTAACAATACATGCACCACCTTGGGTGTAGCCAATCAATATGACACACAAGCACCACATATCTGCATCATGTTCATCCACAGCATACCTGAATTGACAGACACCTTTGCACATCTGCATCACAATTTGCTATGGTGACTGCCTGGTATAACACATACTAATTGTGTCTTCAAGGCAGCTACACAACCCATCAAAGGCCCCCATAACAGCCACAGTATCAAGATACAAAGAGAACATGTCTTTGTGTACCTCCCCCAAAAGACATATTGCCGAAGAAACACAAAACATGTGTTCTGTACCTCCAATCACGACAAGCTGCAGCTCAAGCACCGGTCTGCAGCCCGGTCTCCATTCCCATTCTCACTGACAGTAGCCCTGGCGGCATATCCCAAGATGATCAAACCAAGGTGAAACCGGGACAATAACTAAAGTGTCCTGCGTAATCCTAGACCAAGCCCCACAGGATCACACCCATCAAGATTTAAGATGCAGTCGACCGCAGCTTGGCATTGACCAAAGCTGCACACCACAGTTTACTTGCACCAAAGCTGCTCAACAAGCTGGCATGCGCTTCACATTTGTCACTAGGACACAATTCAACACAGCCTGGCATACATGCGCGCAGCAGCCAGTAACTGTTAGATGCTGTACACCTCTCACAACAGTCCCCTTTCCATATGTGGAACCTCGGAGAGGATGAACCGGCCCAGTTCAGGGCCTTGAAACCAAGCAGGACAGTGTGTGACCCACAGTAGGGAGCATCTAGCAGATGTGTGCCAAAGCTCTCCTTGGTAAACCCACCTTCCACATACTCGGCAGGGACACATTAAGCCTATCATACTCCATTGTGCCTCGATGTCGAGGCCAGATCAATGGCGCATGACTACACATACCAAATTAAGTTCCATTTCCCCTCTCTTCTTTTGCTGCAGCAAGCCTGTTCAAGTGCGTTCCACTGACAGCAGTTTGCCACCAGAATCTGCTAAACTCAACCAAAATACATTAGCGAACTTCTTGCTGCAGCTGGCGCTGTCATGCTTCCAGTCAACAGACAGGCAGTGGACGAACATGTAGAGTCAACACTTGAAAGCAGCGTCAGCACGTCCCATAAAGCTGACTTGCCCAGTTCCAACCCACCTGCCTTGGAAAACAGCCAAGGCGAGCCCCCTTCATCTTATGTATCAACGCAGAGGAGAAACCCATTTCCATGCTGAAGTTGATCACCTGCCAACCCCTTTTTGCAGATGCAGTGTCAGCCATATCAAGGACACAACCTTTTAATCTGACATGTACTGCACTAGAGAACATGTTCACATGCGTGGACAGGCGCAAGCGGTGAGCAACGGGACTCTTTCTATGTTTCCATAGTCCAGCTAACCCTCAGGCAATGGTGTGTTGTTCATTCCAGGAAACATCATGCGCCTCTGCCAGTCCTGACTACCTTCCTTGAGGGCACGCAAGTGACCCCTAGGCAGACAACATGCGCTCCCAATAAAACCACTTAAATGGCCCCTAGGCAGACAACATGCGCTTCGAGTAAAATAATGGAAATGGCCCCTAGGCAGACAACATGCACTTCCAGTTGAATCACAAAAATGGCCCCTAGGCAGACGACATGGCACTTCCAATAACTAGAGCGATGCCATGTTGCCCCTACCAGTCCGGACCACCTTGCATCATATTGCAGACACAAGCCAAACAAAACAAGCACCCCCTGCCCTCCTTTAGCCCTTTCGTTCCTTTGCAGAATTAGTCACATAGTAGGTTCCCAAGCTTGTCCAAGCCCATTGCCATTGGCCCACTTACAAATCCATAGTCCATTGCTGCTGGCTGTAAGATCGACACTTTGCTGTTGACCCACTTACAGGTCCATAACCCACTGCTGCTGGTCTGCGATTGGCAGCTCACCAGCGCTGACACAAGCAGCAGCACTAGACACCCCCAACCCATCCCTGTCACCCCTCCCCAATGCTACCGCTGAGTCTGCATCCTTTTCCCTGATGCTGCCACTGCTGGCATGGCGGCCAAACTGCCCACCAAATAGCGCTCTTAAGCTAGAGCGCCGCCTTTGGCCCCCTCCTGCCCCCGTCTGGCTAAACCCCAGTTTCTGTCGCAGCCAGCGTGGCTTCCTAGGGCCCCTGCACACCCTTCCTTCTGTCCCAACTTCACAGGGACGTGCCGCTGCTGCTGCTGCTGCTTCCTGAGCGATAAGCCCTTCGAGTCGCTTAACCACTGTGCTTATAGTGGGTCTAGCTTTGGGATCCTGTGCCCAGCAGTCTTGAGCAAGTTGAACATACTCGTGGGGCGCACCAGGGGGAAATGGTGGACGCAAGCCTTGCTGAAGTACCCCCACAATGATGTCGCCTTCATAGAGGCCATGGTAAGGCAGGTCACCCATAAGCATCTCCCACACTGCGGAAACACGCAACACAACCATTGAGTCTCTTGGAGTGTTTGACTTGGATCTGAGCATGTCTTTCCTGCATAGAAACAAAGTGATGTCTCAACTTTGCTTGCCGACCATTTCCTGTGGAGCTTACTCTATTTGGACCATATGACCCAGCCATGGGGAGGTTGCATACAAGGCATCGAACAATTGTTGTAAGTAGACTTGCAAAGCATATCGGCATACATGATAAAAACTATACATGACCCTTATCCAGCCTCCATGGCAGGGAAATAAGGAAGGTGATAAGGAAGGTAAGGTAAGGACAGAACATGCAAATGCGCAGGCAAAAATTTGACCCTATTGTGCACCAAAGTTAGACAGCTGCATGTCCGGTCAACCAACATCAGGTTCAATACCATAACCCACAACCATACTAGGACAGATCAAGGAAGTGAGTATGCGAGGCATCTGATCCCAAAAAACACACCTCAGACCTGGAATGGAAGCACCCTTTCATGCATGCACAGTGCAAGTTGCTTGGCACATTACTCAATGGTGCCTCTGTCAGTATGTGAATGTGAGTCGCTGATACAAGGGGAGGATATCCTTGTCCTCTCGAGTAAACCACCATAAGCAAGCAATAACTCCGTGCCCTCTTTCCCCAGCAACTTACTTAGGATGCCATAAGCATAGACATCTGCTGCTGGCCCCAACAGGCCATGCTCCAGCACCTCTGGTGGCTGATGGGTGATGGTGCCCATAGTCACAGTCTGCTTTGCACTCTGCCCGCAGCTTAGGGCCTTGCTCAAGCCAAAGTCGCAGAGCTTAGCCACATAGTACGGCCTAGGTCCTTCCAACCCTAACCTCAGCACCCCTTCTGCCTCCTCCGGTGCTTCCATAGCAGCATGCAGCTGTGCAGCTTCTGCTGCGCTCAAGCCGCTGCCTTGGGTGCTTCTACGGCCAACATTGCCCCTGCTAAGCTGCTGCTGGTACACTACCTGGCTGGCCCCTGGCCCACTAGCCCTTGACGTATCCGAGGGCGTACGGGTATCAGATGCAGTGCTCTGCTCCTGTAGATACTTCACCGTCCCAGATAGGTGCATGGCTTCCTGCTGCTCCAAGTAGCTGTCCACCTGCACTTCCTTCTGCTGCACCTCAATCTTATGCTGTGCCTTCACAGGCCCTATGACATAGCTGCCCGTAACCACATCATAGCTAAAGCGGCGCTGTGCAATCACTGCTGGAGTACCGGGTGACCTCACAGTACCAAGCTCTACCCCACCCGCGGTGTGACTCTCGCTCACCCAGTCGCCCACCCCGTGAAGACTAGGACGCATATGTTCTGCCACTGCTGCGACAGCCGTCGCCGCTAATGCTGCAGCTGCTTGTGGGGCTAATGCTACAGCCCCCGCTTCCGAAATGCTAGCTGCTGTTGTTGCTGAAGTCTGCCTAGAAAGCTCCGCCACCTGCCCCTCCTGCTGCTCCTGCTTCTTCTGCTGGTCTCTCCTCAGTGCATGCAAACCATCTGCATTACTCCAACGCCTCATACGTGCCGTTTCCACACTGACATGCTGCTGCAGCTGCTGCTGCTGCTGTAAATGCTGGGCGCAAGCTCCATCCAATTCCCAGCTACCCTCATGAGACAGCATCCCTGGTGAACGTCCCTGCTTAATTGCTGCTGCAACCTTTGCTGGGGTACCCGCTTGCAGCGCAGCCGAGGCCGTCCTAGGGTAAATCGCCATTTCAACCGAGTGACCGGGGGATGGCGCTGTCTGGCTTGAACCGCTGTTGATGGTGGACAGGGCCTGCTGCCCCCTTACTTGATGCCTGCAGCTCCAAGGCCTGGCTACGGCGGCAGTGGAATCGTCGTCCCCTCCAACTAGCCCTGCTGCTGCCGTTGCTGAGGATGCATTAGATGAAGTGCGACCAGCAGCCCCACCCAAGCTAGAGCTTCCCTCCCCGTCTAAACGAGACCCTTCCACACTGTGCAAAGCATCCTCAGCTGCTGCTGATGATGCTAAGAGAGGCACCCGCATCTCCTCCTCGTCCTGCTGCTGTTGTCCTTCCAAGGCCTCACTCGGGAAGGAGCTGCTATTACCAAAGCAGCAGGAAGCTGCTTCTGCTGCTGTCCAGCTAAGACGACGAATGTGCTGCTTCAACCCTGCGCCTGCAGCCTTTACTGTGTCCCCAAGCGGGAAACACCCCATAGCTATCTGATACTTCGCTTCCTGTGCCTCCTCAACCTCACACCACTTTCTCCAGGCAATCAAGCTGTCTCCCCCCTCTACCACAGAAGCAGATGCTCTCCTACGCCTAACATGCATGCCCTGCTGCTGCTGCTGCTCCTCCCTCCGCTGTTCGTCAGGTTGCCGTCTTTCACAAGGCGCCAATAAAACTGGCAACCTCCACTGCAGAGACTTCCTACCAGCTGAAGCAGCTGCCGTGCCCACTGAGCTGGGCGAACCCTCTTGAACCACCCTGGCAAGCTCCTGGCCAAGACTGCCAACGCTGCTGCCATCGCCATCTTTACCCAGCAAACCGGAGGACCTACGGCGGCGGCTGACAGCAGTGCCCACACCGGCGGGTATCTTCCTCATGGCTTTCTGCGATGCTGCTGCCCATGCCCATGCTGCTTCCGAGCTGCTGAACGCAGGCATGCTTGCACGCCGCCGTCGCTGTTGCTGAAGACCTGGCTGAGGACCCCAAGATGCAGCTGTTGCTGCCATCTGGGAATACACCTCCCAGCCTCCTGTTGTGCCAACACTAGCTTCACAAGGCGCCCCCCTTGACGACAGAAGAGGCCCAGGTGCTGCTGCTGTCCCCGGAACTAATGAATTTCCCTTAACCCCAGCACTGAGCGCAGCTGCTTGCTGTATAGGCTGCGGCGGCCGGTCAGGGCTCTGCAGGTGCTGGCCTATTAATCCTGCTGTTCCCCTGCTGCTGGCGCTGCTGAAAGAGCTTGCCTCTCGCAGCGTACCCAGTGTTGTGCCTGCTGCAGCTGCGCCCAAACCCAGACCCCAAGCACCGTCTGATCCCATACGTGGGCAAGGATACGGAGCTGATGCGGACTGCAGCCCCAGCTCTAACCCCTCTGCTGCACCTGGTGCATGGCTTGTACCGGCCTTCAGGAAGCGAGCTCCACCACCGGCAAGAACACCGGCAGCAGGAGAGGCCGGCTCCGCTCCTCCGCTGCCACACTGACAGTTTGAGCCCACCTTGCTGCTGGATAGTGGCAGCTGCTGCGCCCTTGTGCCCGTACCGATGCAAGCGCCAACGCCGGAACAACCAGAGCTACACACACAAGCCGCCGCTAGTGGCACGGAAGTAGGCACCACACCCATCATAAGCCCAGCAGCTGTAAGGGGAATACCTCCACAAGCTGTGCAAGGCCCAGACACACCGCCAAGCCCAGAAAACAGACTTGGGAGTTCTTCTATGTAAGACGCCCGGCGAGACATCCTGCGAGCCCGGCGTGCTGCTTGTTGCTGCTCCCACTGCTGCTGCAACGACACCTTGCCGACGTCCTCAGCCTCTTCGTCTATGCCCAAAGGAACCCCCACTTCGTCGCTGCTGCTGTCCTGAACTGGAAGGAAGCTTGGCGCACGACCTAAGGGTGCACCTGCTGTGCCTAGCAGCGGGGCCAAAGACATCAAATCCATACGGCCCTCTCCAGATGCCCCCACTGCTGCTGCTGCTGCTGGAGGTAGAGGTGGCATACCCAACGCTGCTGAAGTTGTCTGAGATGAGGAGGCCCAGCCTTCCCCAGCAGCTGGCAACTTTGTGCTCCCAGTTCGCAGACGCATCCTCCCTTTGGCTGCTGGGGCAATAGTCTGCTGCCCAACCGGCTCAGCCTCACCCACCTTATCCACCGACCCCCGCCCTTCCTTGGACTGCATTAGTGCAGCTATTTTGCTTCCAGCAGTATCCGCAGTGACAGCTGGCTGCCTAACCCCATGCATGACCCACTCCTCAACCTCTGTTGCACCAAAGCTCTCGTGCCGGACTGCCAAGGCTGCTTCTGTGAGCGGAAGGTAGCTGCTATCCACACAGCTACTGCTGCACACCCCGGAAGAGATGTCACCAGCAGCAGCAGTGCTCCCTACAGTAGTAACTGCGCTGCTCCTAGTTACAGCGCCAGACCCATTAACGCAGCCCTCCTCCTCTTCCCAGAACCCAGACACCTTCATAGCTGAGTCTCTGCTGAGCTGGTGCTGACCAGGGATCATGGGACTTACGCAAGATCGACCAAGCATGTCCCAGCTGCCCACACTCAGCTCAGTCTGCGGCTGAGCCTTACCCATCTCACTGCTGCTGTTAGCAGCTGCTGCCAGGCTTTGTCTACAGCCAGCAAAAGACCTGGCCTCAGAACCACCCTCCAAGCCGTAACCTGATAACAGCCTCTGCTGCTCCAGCTCAGCCACACGACCCTTGCCCCTCCCCTCATCCACCCCCTCCCGTAGTCCAACAAGCAGCCTACCCTCAGCTTCCCCTAGCTGCTGCTGAGACGGTGCAAAACTCAACCTCCGCTGGCGAGTTGTGCCCCCATAGTCCAGAGCTGCACACCCTGGCTTGTAGCTTCCCCCACGCCCCTGTAAACCACTGTTGCATGCAGCGCCCTTTGGCCAATAGCCCCACTCCCCACTGTTCGCACTGTGCCTGCGCTGTCGCTCATACTCCACAAACTCCTCCGTCTGCCACCCTGTCCCCGACTCGGACAAACAGCTGCTCTTACGCTGCCGCTGCTGGCTGCTCTGCACGTGAAGGCTCCCGCTGAAAGGTTCAGACAAGCAACTATCCCTTCGCTGCTGTAGCTGCTGCTGCTGATCCCAAGGAGAGGATACACCTCCCGCTGCCGCTGTCCCGGTCACAAAGTCACTTGAGTGGCTTGCTCTCCTCTGCCCCTTCGGCCATCGATTTGATCTCATAGACCGACCATGCTGCCCTCTGCTGCCGAAGCTAGAGAAGAACTCCGGGATCTTGGCTGCTGCTGAGGAGGCCAGTGAGTTGGAAACCGAGAGCAAACTGCTGCGGCGGCGGCTGCTCCTGTGCCTTGAGCATGCAACGCTGCTGGCTGCTGCTGGGCTCATGGGAGGTCTGTTGCCACCTGACAGAGGGCCAGCTGCCCAGGTCCCGTCTGCACTTCTTGGCGTGGTACAGCTGCTGCAGGGGTGAAAGCAGCAGTGAATACATTCAACCTCAGACGGCCAAGCTTAACATTCATTTTCCAACAATGAGGTTTCGCAACCATCACTCTGTCAGAAGCGTTATCATCAGCGGGCAGTTGAGTAGATTCAGCAGCATCAGAAGGACACGGTAGCAGGCAATGGCTGCCCGCAACACTCAAGGTGCGTAAGCCATGGAAATTAGGCCCATGGGACTTCCCAGCTGTAACCAATATGGTCACAACTCAACTTGCACCTTGGATGCAGACAACTTCCATAACTCGCTGCTTCAGCCTCCTTCACAACTGTGAAAAGCACTCCTCCAGAGGCTAGATGGATGGTTTCTAGCTCCCTGATGCTCCCAAAGCGAATCCTGTCTTTGGCAAGATCTGCAAGGGATCTCGTAGGTGGATACTTGCTTCACCGACCCCTCACCTGCACAAGGAGCTCCACCAGGACTCTGTGCTAGCCCTCCTGCTCCTGTCACCATTGTTGCTGTCGCATGTGCCACACCCGCACAGGCTGCTAAGCAGGGACGAGCTCATGTGACTGTTGTTGGGGCTGCAGCAGCCAGCGCAGCTTGAGCCGGAGGAGTTGACAGATGGCTCTGATGCCACAGCCAGGAGCACCTGCAGGGATGTGGCGAAAAGCAGTGGCATGAGCTCAGACGGCCTCCAGACACACGCAGCAAGGCTTCCGGGTAGTCCAAGAACAGCCATGTGAAATTCCAGGTGTGTTTCCTTGCCTTGTCGTTCCAACTACACTCACAGCACCTTGGCGTTCCATATACAATCACAGCTCAATACAACAATGCAACAGGCTCGGACAGGCTGCAGGCTGCGCTTCCCTTCATCTTAGTGTTCATTGACCAGACCTGCCCACAGAACATGTGACCCATGTAGCATCACATACTACTCCCTTCCCAGCTGCACCTGACCTGCCCTCCCCTGTACATGCAATCAACCATTGAACATATTGTCGGCTGCGCATCTACACAGAGCAGCATTCACATAATCCCGTGAGGCGCAAAAAAAAGGTCTCAGGTGAGAAAACCGCACTCACATTCTCACTCTTGAGGTCCCCATGGCAGACAGCACGACTGTGCATGTACTCCAGCGCCCTGGCCACATCCAAAGCAATGCGCAAGAGGAAGCTCTGCAGACAGCAGAAGCACGGACACGGTGAGTATGTCCTGTTCAACTTGAAACATGACCCAACTCCCTCAGGGAGCCAGTGCTGTCTGCTTGGCCTTAGACAATAGGGAGCATAGCTGTCATGTACGAAACAGTGAAACACCTCCCTTACAAGACTCTGCTGGCTTCACAAGCATGGGCTTACAAGACTCTGCTGGCTTGAGAAGCATGGTCAAAATACTCATCACATAGCATATGTAAGGAGCTCCTGCCACCTGCGCTGTGCCCACAAACATTGAAGATCCTTACTTCATGGCTACCTGCAACGCCCAGCACTTGGTAGGGCTATCACTCCGTGCTTCAGTCCTACCAGAACCTGCCTTCTACCTCAGCCCCAACTCCCATGTTGTCCCTGAGGCCACTCACCATGTCCACCTTGCCACTGCCAGGTAGCAGCTGCACACCCCGTTGCAGCTGATCACCCAAGGTGCCTCCAGCACAGAACTCCATCACCAGCCACACCTCAGGCAAACCACCACCACCCGCAGCACCCCCAGCATGGGCCTCATGTGACATGCCCCAATCAAAGCTTAACGCATTTGTAGTGCTTTGGTGCTGCAGGACCCAACCTGGGGCCCCACCAAATGCGATGCTTGCAACACTTGGTGCAGGGACCGCTGATGATGCTGTTTGGATGGATGGGAGGCCGAGCTGTAACTGGGAGAACTCCAGAGGCTGCTGCTGCTCATTCAACAGACGCTGCTGCTCCCGGTCCTGGGAGGTTGTGCCAGGGGCTGGTCCAAGCAAGCAAGCTGATGTTGTCCGTGAGGCTGCATCACTGCCATGGGATGTAGAACAGGTCTGGTTGCTTGATACTGGGATGACCTCTGGTGCTTCAGGGATGACCTGGGACGAGCGCAGGACGTCTGCAATGACTGGTACCTACACAATTCAATGGAAGATGCATCATATGACAGAAGATGCTTTGCAAGTGCAACATGCATGGGGTCATGCATTCAGATAAGACATGCTCAAGGGGTTAATACCAAACACCTCAAGCCCTGATACCCTGCTTCTGTGCACAGCTGGTGCAAGATGGCATGCCATGTACAGGCACACGTGTCTCCCTAGATCTGCTGTGGACAAGCAAGAGGTGCCTGCATGCCAGTACATGCCATGTCGCGCTGACTTCCACATCCAGAGGTCCTAGCATGCCTGCAGAAATCTTCACAAAAGCAATGGCTCACCAAGAATCCCGAGCCTGTAGTTGGTGCATACACCCTGAGGCTTGACCACAAGTACGTCGCTAAAGGGGCATCTCGAATATATGGGAAGCTCCAAAGCTGACTGCAACCATTGCCTAAATGCACTCCCACGCCGCAAGTATCCTCACCTGCTGCCCTCTTGACCCACGGTTGACGATTGCACAGTGCCTGAAGGCTACCAGGTTGGGGTGCTGCATGTCGACTGCTAGCCGCACCTCCCGCAAGATGCCTCCACATGTGTCTTCATCCAACACAAGGACTTTGATGGCGGCAGGCTCTCCATGGTAGGTACCTGGCATTGCAAGCAAGTAAACATGAAGGTGTGTACTGAAGGTGTGCTGGCTGTTGGGGTACCACACCATGCTAGCTGCATGAAAGCTGCCTCGGCCATCAGCTGTTGAGAGATCCACTGGGAGGACCATCTCAGTTTGCTCACTCAGCCGCCTACAGGGTAGTAACCAGGCCTGCTGGAATTGGGTGCTTATTACTAGGTATTAAACTCTGTTGCTGCTGGAGGGACTTAGAGGCTTTCCTGATTGCTGTAAGACAGTCGCTAGGGACCCTTTTCACTCCCCAAAGCCCCGAGAGTCAACATGCGAGCCTGCGCCGGTTGTGAGCTTGCAGGGCCTATAGGGACCAACGGAAATCTGCTACGCAAGGTAAGCCGACTTCATCCCAATAACGCCGCATCGCTGAAGCTCACCTTCATAAACACGTGCCGAGCAACCGGCCCCAAGCAACCGCCCCAGGAAAATGCCTTCAGGAAGCTGGCCAAATCCAGCCTCATCAAAAACGTGGCCAAAGCTTCGTATCGTGCTCTCTAAAGATCGGTATCTGAGTTACAAAGATGCACAGGATATGTAAGATTAAGCCAACGCCGCTTCGCGCTATCAAGGCACATGAAACACAGAGGGAAACTCACTCAGCGGTAGCAATTTGCCGATTGGGATCACATCCACGTGCAGAAGCACAAGTCTCCTCAGGGATTTGTACCTCTAACGAATCCTGCCTATGGTGCTGCGGGTCTCTGCTGATTCCCTGGCCCATGAGTAACTTCCGTTTTCGATAGCCACCTAACAAGGCAAGCTTGCATGTTCATTTACTCCTGGCTTGAAGTGCCATCTTCGTGAACAGTAAAACGTTTACAGAGCAGAAACAGAAGAGATTTATTGACTGCCGGAAAAACAACGTGACTGATTGCAAGTGTCAAGACATGTGTCAAGACTTCAAGAAACTGGCAAGACGCCTCTTTGGGGGCTAACCTAGCCCTGTTGTCGAGCCACTAGAGGCCTGCCGCCTGCGAGAATCCCGAGTGCAGCCGGCAGATCAGATACCCACCTGACTCACCAGCAGGCAGGAAAGCACCGGATCCTGCAGATTGTCGTGATTGCCTTTTTGTGCCCGTTTCCAAAAGATCTCCGCATGATATCTCGGTAATGGTGTCGATGCCATCCAGGAATGCCATCTACATGCCCTTGAACTATCCTTAACATCCGTTGTCTGCAAAGTAGTGCCCGTATTCTTGGACATGAGGGGGCGGTAGGATGCAAGCTTCACCAACTGCGGGCGTCCGCGCGGGAGTTGCTTGATTCTACATAGGGCTCGCGTCATGGCTCGCGTCATGGCCAGCAGTGGACGCTCAATTTGATGCCAAGCAGTGGCCTTACAGTCCCCAGCTGCTCGTTTACATTACGGACGGACGGGACAAGCAAGTTCTTCTCGGCCTTCGTGCAGTGCAGCAAGCTGTAACGACAAAACAGACAAGGGACACTATGAAAGGGAGGAATGCTGTCCTCGATCCATCAGCAGTTCAATTACAGAGGACTTTATATGGCCTAAAGTGTTGTTCCTGTACGGTCCTGCCACTGCTGCTTGATGAAAGTCTCGCACTCTTCAAGGGACCCTTGAGGGTGGCTGAACTGCCAGTCCATCACTCCGTTCAGCAACTGCCCCAACTGAGGCCCAGCTTTCTGCAGGCCTAGCATCTTCATCACCTGGAGAGATCAGCCAGTTCAACCACTGGGTGTGAGGATTCCCTTGGTACCCGTCAGCACCAATAAAAGAAATGCTTTTCGTCTGCAAGTGTCTAATGCTCATCGACCACTGCAGAGGAGCAGGTCTGATAAAATTGTAACTCTTGAACACGATTGGGGACATGTGCTCAGACTTTGTGCATTTCAGGTGGCACCCGCCTGAAGAGAACCCTGTGAGCCTGACCTGCTTTAATCGGGCAGCCTCCTAATTGTTGCTTAAACTAGCATTGCTTAATCCAGCGTGCAACAAAGTTCCCCTTCAAAAGCCCAACAGCATCCTATATGTGGCCAGGTGTTGCAAGTAGGTACTGGAGTTGCCCTGGACAGGAGAACGCCTGCATATTTAGCTTCAACATACTAATACACCCCGCCCTGGAGGCCGGCAGAACGCCTGCATGTTTGAGAATCCAAGTACCAACCGCCTGCATAAATAGTCCCAACATACCTAATACACGCTCAGAAACCCTGGTGCTGACCAGCAGCGGAGCTAACATCTTACCCAAACCCTGGTCATGCACATTACAGCTCCAGCCCCTACCCAAACAAGCTCACCGGTAATACCTGCTTCTAGTACAACCAGCCCCCCTAAAGCCTTACCTGCTTGCCATCAAGTAAAGGCTTCCACTTCCAAGCATCCTCCAGCCCCAAGCCAGCTGCTGCTGCCATGAGCTCTCTTGCTATGGCTACATGCTGCTGCAGCTCTGGGCCTTCCTGAGCCGCCCCAGTACTGCTGCTGCTGCCTCCTGGCCCTACATCTCCAGAACCCAGCTCGACTCCCAAGGGCGCAGCAGATGGAAGCTGAAGCAGAGGAGCCAGCAGCACCCCCAGTTGCCAATGCTCCTTCAACTTCCGGATGTTACGGCCGAGCTGAACCCTCAAGTTCTCAGGGACTGATGATAGATCAGCAGCACCTATGCCAGCACGCAGCCAATAAATGTGTTCAAGGTTTGTGCATTCAGCCGTGGTTCTGCAAAGGGTTTTGCACACGCATTTGTTCAATGAAGCAGAATAAGTCACAGCTAGGTCAACTGCTAGATTCATGAATCCCTAGTCCTTGGTTCAAAATATTGTGGCAGCTCTTAGATATGGGATGGATCACTGCACAGTTCTTGGACCGTGCAGCTCCCCCCACATGACAACAACCAGTTCGTTGGTGTCTTGAGTAAGAGACCAATACTGAGACAACGACAGCGGGAGACAATCAGACATCAAGGACCTAGAGGAATAGCTAAAGATATACACTTCTATTACGTTGTGCACTTCTAGCTGTCGTAAAGTCAGATGGTGAGGCGGGAGCATGGCCCGGTTGGGTACTGCTCCTTCCAGAGCTGCAGGCGCCATTCTTGTGGCACCTTTGCCCAGTCCCAGACCCCATTCCCACCTTGTGCCGCTCCAAGTTGCTGATGCATTTGCACCAACTCAGCAGCAGCTGCATGCAATAGCTCCACCCCTTCTGCTTCCTTCACCCTCCACTTGATGGAGTCCTTGATAATGTAGCTGCTTGCTGCGGCCTGCTTGCTGCCCTTGCCTGCTGGGTACTGTAAGCTACGCAGAGGGAGGAGCAGGGCAGCAATGAAGAACAGCCGCTTGCTTTCTATTGACAGCTGCAGCAAGTTGGAATGGCAGGGCAGGAAGGGTTAGGGGTGCCATCTGACAATTGCAGCAAGTTGTAATGGCAGGCCGAAAGGGCTAAACAACTGTCTGTCAGCAAACAAGGCAGTACAGTATGTCTCCACTACTTGGTTGCACGCAAACATGACGTACCGGTAATTGTGAGCTGCGCATGATCTCAGGTGTGCTCCAAAACTAGCCATGAAGTGCAGCTGTGTCTGTAGGTTCTTCCAGATTATTGCATGGGTCTTTTTGGGCCAACTGCTGGAGATATCTCGGCTGTGGGCACATTATAGTTAAGTTTGAAATCAACAGACAAGAAGGGTTGTGCTCAAGTACTTGTCTTTACTGTGCAGCAGTTGACATCGAGCCCCGTACACCATACATAAGTTGCACCCGAGCGCTGCTTCTGCATGAGAAACTTTCAAAAGCACACGTGTGCGTGCACAGCTGCCATATCAACTGCAGCATCCTGCTATGTTTAGGTCACACTAAAAGAATCATGATGGGGCCACAGTACATGCATAGCAAATTTTGGTTTCCCCATAGGACCAGTCTTCACAGCAGCGATTCCGGGTCAGCCTTATGGGACAGTCTTATGGGACACAAACATGCAGGCCTGCACATGCATGCGCTTATAGCACTGCTTGCAGAGTTGCAGGCCCCTACCTCCATCGCCATCTCCCTCAGCAGGTCCTCTGCTACTGCCGCTGTTGTGCTGCATGCTTCAGGCCAGTTGGCGGGCAGGCGAGAAGCTACTGCTGCTGGTGGAGTGAACACCTGGGGGAAGATCTGCAGGCGCTGTAGCAGCTGCACGGCAGCACCTGGGGAACGCCCTGCAGCAGTAGCAGGAAAACAACCAGGGTAGAACCTCATGTTAAGCCAACTGCCCACGGGTTTGGAACTGGGAAGTCACCAACTACGCTGCCTTCTAGCAACACTGCACGAAAGCCTGCTGCTCCTGGCAATTGTGTGTTAAAAGGCAGTCCTTTTGGCCAGTGGGTGTAGTGATGTGACGAAAAAAGGAGTATGGCACATTAAAATAACAGGCACAACCCCGACAGGCAAGTACAATGTGGCATGCACACTGCTATACCACTGCATCCTTGAACCTACAGTTAACCTCCGTTACACTGGATGAATGCAGAGAACCATCACGTCTTCACAGCATCTTTTACTCCCTAGCACAAAGCTATCTTTGCACTCCGTTCCCATGCTTGGTCCTGCTAAGTAGGGGGTGGAGGTCCTTGTGCTGGTAGAGACGTCGCCGATGTCAAAATCGCAATATTAGTCCTTCAAAGCATAAAATGGATGCAGTTGCAGATGTGCACACGTGTGCAAGTGTGAGTTGTACAACTCCTGCCTTAAAAACCATTCATGAGTGCTCTTGTGCAGGCCAGCTATATCCAATGTTGTTGATAACTGCAGTGGCATGTCTCTTCCAATGCCACTAACAGAGATGCGCCTCTCACCTGCAAACATGCCTTCCAGCTCCACTCCAATGCGCTCACGGCTGACCTTGCTGCCAAGGGCTTCCCGCACCTACATGCACAGAGGAGGAATTTCTTTGATTCTTCTTTCCTGTCGGGTACATGGAACCATTCCAGGGTACTGATGTGTGGCTAACAGCTACACCCACAGTCGGGTGGGTACTGGGCATGCCTGTCCACGGGCGGGTGCCTTACCTAGATGCATGACTTCAGGACCGTAGCGGTACGATTGGAGCAACCCCGCTACACTGTGCATACTCACTATTGCACTTCCATCTCTGGCTCATGCCAAACGGCTAAGCATGCAGGAGTCTAGCCCCAATACCCGCTAGTTGGAAGGCCGACCCCTAGCAGGGCACACGATACAGTCAACAACCTGCAAGCCATAGCAGGACAGGTGGGCCTCAACCCTCAACATTACGGCCACCCAGTACACAAAAGCAGAGCAGAGCTGCAGGCCTCAGGTGGGCCTCAACCCTCCAGATCTTGCACAAATGCGAACACAGGTTCTACAATGTTTGGAGGTTCTCAGTCTACCATGGCAGTAAGCTGTAGCTGCATGAAGTGCCTCCCAGCCCCTAAACCGCGGGCTTCGGAGAGTGACGTAATGACACTCGAATAACTGCATGAACAAAGGACCGAGCACGCTGGACCAAGCGTGGGATGAATAGGCAATCGTGAAAGCGCGTCCTACTCCTGACCGCGTTCTGCATTTCTGGGTCTACCTGTGGACCTCAGGACCGCCATCGTCCTACCGCCCTTCGTTTACCTTGTTTGCACGATAACCATGAAGGTCAACATTAAATGGGGCAAGGAGGTGTATAGTGGTATCGACCTTGATACGTCTCAGCCTCCTTTGGTGTTCAAGAGCCAGATCTTCACTTTGACGGGGGTTCCCCCGGACAGACAGAAAGTAATGATCAAGGGTGGCTTGCTCAAGGATGATGAGTGGGGAAAGCAGCTACCTAAAGAGGGCCTCACAATCATGATGATGGGCTCTGCGGACGCCGTGAAGGTGGAGGCGCCTGTAAACGCCCCAACCTTCGTTGAGGACCTCCCGGAGGATGAGCAGGATGCTCTGGAGACTAAGCAGTACGGCTCAGGACTGACCAACCTCGGGAACACGTGCTACATGAACTCCACAGTGCAATGCTTGTACTCTCTGGACAAGTTGAGGGAGGCACTTGCCAAATCTACTGCAGTAGCTGCTGACCCCAACAGCAAGCTAGTGTCAGCAACTAGGGAGCTGTTCAAGGACCTGGAGAAGGGGGGCACTGCGTTCCCCCCTTTCAGGTTCTTGATGACCTTGCGGGAGAGGTTCCCCCAGTTTGGGCAACAAACCAATGAGGGCATCTACATGCAGCAGGATGCAGAGGAGTGCTGGACACAGGTCATGTACAGCCTGAAGGAGAAGCTGAAGGTAGTTACCACCAGCCTGTACCGGCAGTCCTATCAAATGGCATTCAGCAAACGGAGCTGTCCTTCTCATCCCGCTAGTAGCGAATAAATAGAAGATCAGGAAACGGTGCCAGTGCTTTGCTGGTATGTAACCACCTTGCAGTTGCAGAAGACCACAGTGAACCATGCAGACTGCTTAGAGAACTAGCAAGCTCGTTCTTCTCTATCCCGTTATGGGTCAGTTACTTGCAGTGGTTGGTGTGGTGTCACATCACACATCTTACAGCAGTGGCCTATATGGTGCTTGCAGGATGATGCTGGCAACCCCATCATTGACCAGCTGTTTGGTGTCAAGCTGCGGACCATCCTCAAGTGTGAAGAGTCAGGGGAAGAGTTCACGGTAAGACAAGACCGAGGCTGTATTTTGAGCATTCCAGCAGTATCCGTGCTTAGCTTTCTAGGGAGCGCATGCATAATGCACAAGCATCTGAGGGGACTTGGGGATTTACTGTGCCAAAGCAGATGAATTCAATTCAACAGTTTAGAGGCAGACGCAGGGCTTCACCATCGTGCTGGGTAGTCCTGCAGAGTCTGATGCTCTGTGGTCTGACTCCACTAATGAAGTCTGTTGGATCGCAATTCCTGCAGGATGAAAACATAGCTTACTCCATGAAGTGCAACATCGCCAACGACACCAATTACCTGCACCAAGGCCTGCAGCTGGGGCTGGTAGAAGACCGGGAGAAGAACAGTGAGAATTTGGGTAGGCTGGCGCTGTTCAAGGGCAGCTCGCAAGTGACACAGCTGCCTCCTTACCTCACTGTGCAGCTAGTGCGCTTTTTCTACAAGGCTGAGGCTAGGCAGAAGGCCAAGATCTTGCGCAAGGTATGTTCAAAAGAGGGCACAGCAGCATGGGTTTGCAAGGGGGCGTGGTCTGAATGCATATGTTGCATGATATGGAGAGCAAAGGTTGTGGAAGCGTGGGTTATGCAAAAGATGGGCTCTATTGTAAGTTACATATACATATGAGGGGCAGGACCTTTGTCTGCTCCTTGGGTTGAGGCCATTGATGGTTAACATGGGAAATAAAAGTTTCCCATCAGCTGTGCAAGTGGGAAGTTGTCAACCTGTAGATCTGGGGAACGCTGACGGTGTCTTATGCAATGGTTTGTCATGAAGATATGCATATGCTTCGTACGGGCATGCAAGTTATGCTGGTGGGGAATTGCGTAAGATCCACTTTTATGGAATCTGTGTGTATTGGATCGCGCTAATACAGCGTGTGGTCTGTGGTTAATCTTTGTCTTTCTGTGCTGCTGATGCTTGCTTCTTAGGTGACGTACCCCGTGGAGCTGGATGTTTATGACTTCTGCTCCCCAGACCTCAAGAAGGTTCTGGAGGGTCCTCGTGCAGCCCTGAAAGACTGGCAGGATAAGAAGGCAATGGAGAAGAAGACAGCTAAGCAGCAGAAGCTGGAGGATGGATCAGCAAAGCCATCACCAGCAGCAGGCGGAGGCAGCAGTTTGGCAACAGCAGCAGCAGCAGGTGAAGGCAGCAGTTCAGCAGCAGTGGGTGGTGATGTGGAGATGAAGGACGCTGGTGACACAGGAGCAGCTGCAAGCAGCAGTAGCACTTCCTTTGTGGGGGCAGCCACTGGTGAGTGGGAAGGGGTTGCGCAAGGTGGAGCGAAATGACAGGTCATGTGGGGCTTGTGGGAAAGCTGGGTTCGTTTGCAGCAGCAATCTTGCAGGCTGTATGCACATGGAAGCGCACTTTGTGTCCTTGGTCGTTGCTAGTGGAGAAGGCCAGCTGTGGTGCAGAACTGACGTGCAGGGTGACAGAGGCCGCAGGGATGAGTAGCAGGTTGAACCAGCTCCTTCCAGAATGCAGTTGCCATGCAGCTATCCCAAGGGGCTTACTGATCTCTTGCAATATAGACCAGATGGCAATCATGTGCACTCTTATGACACCTACAGATCAGAATGAACCTGGCTTTTTGCATGATCATGGATCAACATCGGCAGAGATTCATTAGACTGGAAAGTTGGCAGGATAATAATAATGAGCTGTGATGCCCTGTCTTTTGTGTGTTTAGCTCACTTTGTGTTTTTATTATTATAACTGTGTGTTGCAGGCAAGTATCAGCTGTCAGGCGTGCTGACTCACAAGGGCCGCAGTGCTGACTCTGGACACTACACAGCATGGATCAAGCAGAAAGATGGCACCTGGCAGCTTTTTGACGATGATAAGATCATTTCCAAGACGACAGAAGAAGTGCTGAACCTGTCGGGTGGCGGTGACTGGCACATGGCCTACTTGCTGCTGTACCAGGAGATGACTGTGCCTAGTGAGTAGAGGCTGGTTGCAGTTGGCAGAGGAAGGAAGTAGGCTGAGTTGAGGTGTTTTCTTTTGCGCGCCAACTGCCTGCCCTGATCATTGAGGTCCAACAGAATTTGCGCACATGCTCTGCTGATGATTGCCACCGAGGCAAGATATAGCAGTGGAGTGTAATGTGCCTGGGTTCATACTATAAGTGCAGCTGATGGGGCTGGTGAAGCAGTCACTCCAGCGGTGTGCACAAGCGATTGCAAGAGTCTGTAGTGATTGATCCAGAAGTTAGGCGGACATTTGGGATGGGTTGGACCAGTTTGGGCTGATGCAGGCAGAGGACAGTAGGGGACAGGACAAACAAACAAACAAAAATTTAAGGTGCGGCAACCGCAAAGGGCTGCTAGGTCGAAACGACCAAACACACCATCGGATGGGTCCAAAAACAATGGAATCCATACCACCAAGCAAGAGGAATACCCAAGCAGACATCCAACTACGGACACGGCAAACAAATCACCAGCAGGATCAGATAAGAGGTTGTGCACAAAGAGTTGATCACACAGTGTGCTAGTCAAGACGCTTAAAGTAGAAGGATGTAATCTGAAGAGAAGGACTGTGATCTGAAAAAAAGCTGTCGTGCACATCCTTTTAACGCTAGCTTGAATGCTGCACAGCATGGGCAACTTTTGAGAGGGCAACGGTAGAACCCTGTAGAAAAGGTAAAAGGTCTTAAGAATTACATGGACATGTCTGTTTTACCGCTGCCGCTGCCTCGTCATGACTTGATGTACCGTACATCAGCAAACGTATCCAACCCAGATAGTATCCCGCGGAAGGGAGGTGGAGTCCTATGGTTATGGTGGTCACAAGCCCGGAAAACATACATCTAGGGGTCTGGCTCTACATGCCTTAGTTGACACGAGACCGAAAAAATTACCGAAGTGTCATAAGAATGCAGCAGCAAGCATTCCCTGTTGCCTTAGACGCTCACCTCTGCTAAATTGATGTGTCAGGAATGTCAGCCAGATTGGACAAAAAATGGTATCGATATGTTGCTGCATGCCCACCCGGCTCCAAGGAGAATGTTGCTAACCCTCTCACTCCCACAAGGCCCATCCATTCTCCCAGCCATCAAAGCAACCCATGGTTGCACCACCCCAACTCACCTGGTCGCTAGCAGCTGCCTCCAGAATAGATGTCTCAAGCTCGAATCCAAAGCGTGTCCCAAAGCGGACAGCTCGAAGCACTCTCAGAGGATCTGCAACAAAACAACCAATTGAAACAACATTGAGGTTTGGTGCAAACACGTACTTGCTACATCCTGCACTAAACAGGCAACATGATGCCGTTTGCCTGTATTCAGCAGCATCTTCCACAGCTCCTTCAACTGAACCACAACTGCATGGCACACCTAGACGTGCATCTTTCAAGCAAGCCTCATCAACTGAGCCACAACTGACTGACTATCCACCACAGAACGTTGAAGCAGCACAACAGTAGTCAGGGGCTTCAATCCATACAGCTTAAGCACAATAGCACCACAGCGTGCTTGCAGTAACTTCATCTGTCATTTCAGCCAGCGCATGCATGGCTGGCGCCCATGCACTCAGCCTACAGAAAGCCAGATATCCAGCTGCTGTTACAGAAGTGACAAAGCTTAGCTGTCTGGCCAGTTCAAGGAACCATTAAGGCTGAGCCCAAATACATCAAAGCTGACTAGTGGTCGGGTTCAGTTAGTGCAGAGAAAAGTGCATATGGATTAAGCAGGGTTTTTCTCATGCACTGCTGAAGCCGCAAAAAGCAGAGTACAGTGTACAACGCAAGTTGCAACCACCACCCCAAACCTATCTTGCCCCGAGAACCGATCACTGAGCTGAACTGGCTAGCAGGCATGCTGAATAGCTGACTTTACAGGCCCAGTGGTTGTAACATCCACAACCAGCTGTCTTGCCCCTTACCATCTAGGAAGGTGTGACTGGGAGGCAATGGTGTCCGAATGATTCCGGCCCGCAGGTCATCTAACCCTTTGCCAGTGAAGTCCTCCACCATACTGCTGTTGAGGTTGTAGAACATGCTGTTGATGGTGAAGTCCCTGCAAGGCACACACAACCTAATTTCAAGGGCAGCTAGGCATCTCTAGGGCTGTGTTACCTATACTGCAGGATAACAGCTCTTTGCATGAGCCAGTGGTGAAGTTCATAGAAACAAGACCAAGCTAAACAGGGCCAGTGGCAACACAAAAGCTTGCGCGTATTTGCATCTAGTATTGCTTCATTGTAATTGAGTAAATGGGTTTTCAGTAGATTCATAAACGATAGGCATGCAAAAGGAGGTGGCCCTGTGTAGCACCCGATCCACAAGGCCCCTGCCCTAGTGCTTATATGGTGCATTTCTACTATGGCCTGTAGGCAAGTGCTCCACACTAGGAAAGGACCTCTTCACGTGTACAATGATCAAAACACAAAACCAGCTGTGCCAAGAGGTCGCTCCAGCACAGTTCAGACAGCACACAACCCAAGTACAATTATTGGAGACGAGCATAACATGTGATCTCATAACACTGCTACTCACGCAGCCACCACACCTGCGCAGGGCATCTTGCTCAGGTGTCCCAAACTCCATGGTAGGTATCCTGCTGCCTTCAGCATACGTCTCAGACCGCAGGTTGACAAAATCAATCCACATGTCATTGACCTTCATGCGGGCTGTCTCCAGGTGCTTTGACTGCTCTGGGTTGCTTTGAATCACAGCTGTCTTGTGTATCTCCTTGCCCTGTGACTGTAAATACTCATTGACCTGTAGGGGCAAAGGGTGCATGTCAGCAAAGAACCATGGGGTATAGGGGAGTGGTTTGAAGACAAGGGCACACAAGGACTTGAGGTTGGAAAGGACTAATAGCAGCGGTGGTCCAGAACCAATGCAGATTACTTATAGGGGCTGTCTGGGGCATCAACTAGCATGCCAAGAATGAGAACATACGCAGAAAACATGATCTTGGGCAAATTAGGCATCTGCATTGTGTTCCTAGCCATGACTCCCTCCCTGGCATCCTGTCCAGTACATACTCCGCCATCTTTGCTGCTCACTCAGCATTCAGGCCATTTGGATGCTACCAGGGCTGGATTATCTGCAAGTCTCAGGCTTTCCACATAGCTGTACCAAACTTGCACCGCAGCTGTCTATGTAGGAGCAGCTCTTAGCCCTAGTCCCATCGGCTGCATAGGTATGTGCTTCTGCTTGCTGCACTGCTCAGGTGTCAGTCCCGTACACTGATCTTGCCAGCGCCCGCAGCTTACATGTGTTCACAAGGTAACTGTTAAACCCTATCGCATCAAGAATCCTGCTGGACTATGCCTAGCCGTCTGCTGTTCTTTGGCAACTGCATAGCTGCTAAAAAGCTCGCTGCTGGGTAAGCCGTACCTTCTCTGCAAAGTCCTTGCCCATGATGTTGTCCAAAGCAATATCAATGTCCTTGGAATCCTTGCCAAGGAGCTTGTCTCGAACCCAGCCACCAGCACAGCGTATGGTGGTGCCGGTGCCAGCGTGTTTGCCTGCTGCCACCAGAGTGGCAAAGAGGTCCTTCTCCTGATCCGTCAGAGTTATGCTATCGTTTACTGCAACCATGACGGCAATTCCTCGTGTAGCTGGCAACCGAGAGCGGCCGAAAGGGACCCCTATATGCCGGAAGCTGCGGAAGTGACCAAGGCACGCAAATGGCTGGATGCGGGCGCAATGCAATGCCATACGTGCACGAGAATTGATCTCAAGAAGTTAACGCGGCATAGCATGCAAGGCTAAGGGGATCCCACACCTGTTATCGCCACCAAAGCTGCAGTGACCATACAGACATGCACGTAAGGCAATGACCTGCTGTTACTGCCTCCCATTCGCATTCACTCTTCAACCATTACCAAGTTATACAACGACACAAGGAGTGTATGATCTGTGAGCTTTATCCCATGGGACATGGGGGCACTGAAGCAGGGGGCTCTCAGGAACTCGAGTGAATTCAAACACACTGCTCAGGTGACACCGCGTAAGGGTCCCACGTTGTCAAATTTGCTGGACAGTCAACAAAGCGTGCTGTAGAGTCGCGCAAAATGCTTGCTGGCTTTCTTTGGATGCGATTAGATTCAATGACCAACCATGTTTTCGTGCCAGGCAACCCTTGCGATGACAGCTATCTGGGGAAGATGAGGCCCAGCTGTGGATCCTCGCCATCAGCATGGCTGAATCTGCGTCTGCGAGGAATGACGGCCGGCGGCCTGGTCAGCAGCGGGGCCCAGCAGCAAATGACCAGCACATTCTCGTCCTGAGAAGGTTGCAGCTTACAAAGACCTTGCAGGTGAAACACTAGATCAATGATATTGGTAGCTGTTTCTTTTATAATCCGAGACATTCCAGATGTGAGACTTACCTTACAAGTGGTTTTTGCAGCTGTATGAGGCACGTTTGGCAGCAGCTGCACATGGAGCTCAGGTCATACCAGCAGTACAGAAACAAGCAGGAGCAGTAAGAGCAAGCAAGCCTGCAGCTCATGGCCATGCCCCAGCAAGAGGTTCAAATCCTGTAGCAGACGAACCTCAGCTTTCCCCACAACGAGCAGGGCCAGCAAGGGCAGGCGCAGCAGACTGCTCTATCTCCCCCAACAAACAGCAGGCACAGCCCAGATTTAAGGCTGACATTAATCCGTACCCAGATCAAGATACCCTGGGTATAAGTAAGCAGCAGCATGGACTACAGCAGCAGGAGCCACAGCAGCATTACGGGCAATGCGACCAGGAGCAGCAATGGCATGCCAAGCACCATCACAACCAGCACGAACAGCAGCAGCAACGGATACAGCAGTACCACCAGCACCAAGACCATCGGAAGCATCACCACCACCAAGCAGGCGGCAGGAGGCGGACCCATCAGCAAATGTTTCAGCAGCAGCAGCAGCAGCCGGTAACGCAGCCCAGCAGCGGCAGCATAGACCTTCAGGACGATTGGACTGAGCAACATCAGCAGCAGGAGCAGATAGCGCCTGATTTCCCCCTGCCCGCTGCCAAGCATGCCTTGATGCAACGTCAGCCACACACTGTGGGCCAATGGCATACCAGCAATCCCACCAGGCAGGGGCAGCTGTTGTTGACTAAAGCTGCAGTAGGACCACCTTTGGACGCCCAGTCTCAATTGATAGGCAGTGGAACGGCCATCAGCCCAGCTGTAGCTCAAGCTCCTGCTGCTGCTGCAGCCGGCAGTGGCCATATACACAACCGCTTGCAACAGCAGCAGCTAGAGCAGAGCCCTTATACTGGATCCCATAACCCTAATTACACGCCGATGGTGCCTGTAACCAGGACTCCAGCGGTAGCAGCAGCAGCAGCAGCAGGAGGGAGGACTCCTGGTGATTTGCAACAGCTGCACTTCAGTAGTCCCGGAGTGACCCCCTTGCATTTTGGTAGCAGCATGAGGATACCTGGACCACAGGCAGCAGCAGCAGCAGCAGTGCAAAGGGCAGCAGTAGCAGCAGGGCGGTGTTTAGGCACTCCAGAAACACCAGCAGGACTGCATCTAATAGGGAGAAGCAGAGCTGAAGCAAACAAGGGCAGGGCTGATAGGGAGGGTGACGCTGTACATGGGGGTTCCGGTGGGAATGGGTCAGGAGGTCCGAGTGTTGGGCGTCTGGCAGCTTGCACGTATGGTAACCAGCACCACCACCACCAGCAGCAGCAGCAAGGACAAGACCTGCACGCTTACCACGAAAAGCAGCAGAGCACAGAAGAGCAGGAAGCACAGCAGCAGCAGCACCGGGGAGACGAAGAAGGGGAGGTGGGAATAGGGGTTGGGGTGGTTGAGGATAGCACTCAGATCACCCATGTACCTGACTCCTTTGTTTTAGATAGCAGCGAGCACAGTCGCTTGCATGCTGCCATTGTTCCAGGTGACCCTCAGTTGCCACGGGGCTCTTTGCAAACCCCGGCTAAGCCCTTACTAGCAGTACCAAGGGACACAGCAGCAGCAGCAGCATCAGGGGGCGCCCAGGGACTGTGGCAGCACCAGCACCAACAGCAGGAGGACTTGTCAGTAGAGCAGCACATGCAGCAGCAGCAAGGGCAGTGCTGTGGTCAGGGTGAGGGGTATAGTGGGCACCACAGCAGTCCTGGTGATGGTGTTGATGAGGTCCAGCGTCATCAGGGGGTACAGGTGGTGCCTCCTACACCACCAGAGCCCCCCAGGCCTCAGGAGGGTGGGCTGAGGGAGCACGAGGGGGAGGAGAAGGACGCCCAGAAGCAGCAGCAGCAGCAGGGACAGGGGGCTCGACAGCAACAGTGGCAGTCGCAGCAGCAGCAGCAGGATGCGGAGGAGGAGCAGCAAGGATACCATGTGCAGCAGCTGAAGCAGCAGGAGGATCATGGGCCTCAACAGAAGCATTGGCAGCAGCAGCAGCAGGAGGAGGAGGAGGAGCATGGGCCTCAACAGAAGCGATGGCAGCAGCAGCAGCAGCAGGAGGAGGAGGAGGAGGAGCAAGGATACCGTGTGCAGCAGCTGAAGCAGCAGGAGGAGCATGGGCCTCAACAGAAGCAATGGCAGCAGCAGCAGCAGGAGGAGGAGGAGGAGGAGCAAGGATACCGTGTGCAGCAGCTGAAGCAGCAGGAGCAGGAGCAGGGGCCTCAACAGCAGCAGTGGCAGCATCAGAAGCATGAGGAGGAGCAAGGATACCTTCTGCAGCAGCAGCAGCAGGAGGAGGAGGGTGAGAGGTTGGTTGAGGAGAGGTCAAGAGGGCTGCTGCGGCAACAGGGGGTGCAGCTGTGCAGACAACTGGGAGATGAGCAGGCAGGAGAGCAAGGGAATCAGGAGCTTGATGCTCTGTTTGGTAGCTGCATCCCTGCGTCTCCACTATTCCACCAGCAGCAGCAGCAGCAGCACCAGCAGCAGAAGGGGAGCTATCATGAGCAGCAGCAGCAACAGCAGTGTCAGGAAGAGCAGCAGCAGCGACATAGTAAGGGGTCTATGGTGTCTGTCATAGAAGCCACCCAGCTTCCCTCTAGCTGTGATGTTGGTACGGGAGACTGGGCATCACCAGCTTACAATGCTACTACTGCTGCTGCTGCTGCAGTTGGTAGCGGTTCTGGTGTTGGTGCTGGTCTCGCTGCTGCTGCTGCTGCTGGTAGCAGTTCTGGTGCTGGCGTGGGTATCGCTGCTGCTGCTGGGATTAGCTGTGGTGCCACTGCTGCTGCTATTACGGGTGATGGTAGTAGGGGCACTCATGGTGCTGCTTGTGTTGCTGGCTCTGTTTCTGGAGCTGATGTGAGAGCTGGACATGGGGTTGCATTGAACATTGCAGGCAAGCATACTATAGCCACATGCAAGCAACAGGAGCAGCAGACGAGGGAGTGCAGTGGTGCAGCTACCGGTGCTGTTCTGGGGGGTGGGATCAGGCTAAGTGCCCAGCTGCAGGAAGAGGAAGCAGCCAGCCAGGGGGTTGACGGGTATCTTAGGTGGGGTGATGGGCAGTCCCCTAGAGCAGTGGTGCCAGCATTCACAGGAACAGCGGCAGTGGTGTGTGATGGAAGTGCAGCAGCCAACCACGTGGCAGCAACACCTGAATCACATGCTGGAGAAGCAGCTGGAGCAAGAAGAGCAGCAGCAACATCATCACCAACAGCAGCATCAGAGATGGTAGTAGCACATTTGGGTCTCCTTACAGCAGTATCAGTATCAGTAGCAGCAGCAACAGCGCGAGGCCCTGGTTGTGGCATGGATGCAGGGTGTCAGGCGCCAGAGGCCCCAGCACCACAAGCAGCAGCAAAAGCAGTGTTAGCAGGCTTTGCTACCCCAGCTCGCTCCATAGCCGCACCCAAGACGCTCAGGGCAGGTACCTCAGCAGCAGCAGCAGCAGGCCCAGGTGGGATAAGCAATGACAGGGGTTGTGTGGCTGCGACTCCTTTAAGGCTAGCTGCTGCCAGTACTTCAGAAGGGGCCACACCAGCAGTAGCAACAGGAGGCACACCTGCAGCCATGGCAGCAGCAGCAGCCGCAGAGGGTCCAGCAGCAGCAGCAGCAAAAGATCCAGCCGCAACAGCAGCAGTAGCAGCAACAGCAGAGCCTCTAGCAGCAGCGGCAGCAGCAGCAGCGGCAAAAGATCCAGCCGCAACAGCAGCAGGACTAGAAGGAGCTTTAACAGCGGAGGCTCCAGCCGGAACAGGAGCAGTAGCAGCAGCTTCGGAGCCTCCAGCAGCAGCAGCAGCAGCACGAGCAATGCCAGCAATGGAGTTGCCTCGCACATCAGCTGCTGCTGCTGCTGGGGTTGAAGGATCCACTTATGACCAGCTCCAGCTGCATTTGGATGCTCCTGTGCTCCGTATACTGCTGTCTAGCTACCTGGGGGTCATGCTGCTGGCTGCCAGGGGCAGGGAGAGCAGCAGTGGCATGGGGGGCAAGGGATCTGTTCCGCTGCAGCTTCTACTGTTCAGCCATGGCAACCAATCAGCTGCAGATACCCTTCGAAATACGTTACTGCTGCAGCAGCAGCCACAGCAACACCAGCGGCAGCAGAAGAAGAAGCTTGAGGGATTAGAGCAAGAGCAGAACAAGGGATGGATGGCTGCCCCTGCTGGTGCTACTTCCGGACAAGCAGCAGCAGCAGGAACAGCAGCAAGAGAGCCAAAAGCAGCAGGAGCAGCAGCAGGGGGCACAGACAGAGGTGGTGGGCATGGGATAAGGGCGGATATCACCTCAACTTCTTGTGTCAAGGCCAGCCAGCTGTCATTCTTTGATTCCATCGCGGTGCAGCTGCAGGGGGGTTGCGTAGAGCAGCCAGTGCAGCAGCTGTTACAGCATGGTGTGGTGATGCTGCCAGACGCTCTCTTACAAGCAGCTCCACCTGTGGTTGGAGCATCAGCTGCTGCTGCTGGTAGGAGTCCTGCTCCTCCTCCTTCTGCTGCTGCTGGCATGTTTGCTGCTACTGTCACTGCTGCTGCAGCGGGTAGGAGGTGCGACGTCCATGTACAAGGCCCGGGGCAGGGTACTGTCACCAGCAGCAGCAGAGGGAGTAGTTCTGCTGGGCAGGCCTCTGGAACGTTCTTAGCCATAGCGGGTACACTGCAAGAAAGTGGCAGCAGTAGCAGCATCAGGTTAACAGGGAGAGACTGTGGGAGTGTTCAAGCAGAGGGTCATAAGAGCTCACCTGCCTCCGCTGCAGGGTTTTGTAATGGGGCCGGGGCTTTTACAGGGGTTCAAGGGGCGAGGCTTACCGGTGGGAGGCTTAGCTGCAGCCCTAGGGTCATGCCTGGGGTGCTGCGAGGTTCTGCGGCTGGGGCTGATGGCAGTGCTGCTGCTGTTGCTAGTGTTGGCAAGTGTGTTAACATTTACCTTGCTCGACCAAGGGCTGTTCCATTGGCTGTGGACTGTGAGGAGCAGCAGCAGGCTGTTGGGGAGGAGGGGTTAGATCGCAGCAGGCACAGCAGGGAAAAGGTGAGGGATGTAGAGGGCCCACAGCAGCACCACCACCAGCAGCAGCAGCAGCAGCACCAGCAGCTACAGAGGCTGGAAGTAGAGGCACTGCCGCAGGAAGAGCAGATGTTGCATCATGTTCAATGCTTGCCCGTCAGTCATGCTGTACATAGCTTAGCAGTGGCACCTCTCCCTCACCAGTATCTTGCGGCAGGAGGGGAGGCGGGGCATGCATGGCTGTGGCAGTTGCAGCGGGTATCTCCCAAGAGCTTCATTGAGGGGAAGCATCAGCAGCAGCCGGGGCAAGGGTACCTTGACCGTAATGTCAGTCCAGCTGCTGCTGCTGCTTTGAGAAACGAGGGTTTGGGGGTAGGGGGAAGGGGAGGAGGTACAGTAGCAAAGGGAAACATGAGTGGAATTGGAGATGGAAGGGATCGGGGAGACCAAGGCTGCTGGATTTCCAAAAGAGCGCATGTGGGCGGGCTGCATTTCGGCAAAAGAAGGAGGATCTCGGCAGCAGGTGCAGCAAGAGCAGGAGTAGGAGCAGGAGCATCGGGACACGCACCAGCGGGAGCAGCAGTTGCAACTGAAGCAGCAGCCGGGGCTAGGACTAAGCAAGGAGTAACGCCAGACGTAGGGGGCTCTGCCAGGGGTGCCACGCATAGCAGCAGGAGCTTAGGGCTCAGGCCTGGCAAGCACCTAGGGCTTAAACCCCAGCCTAGGAAGCTACTCAACCAAACAGACACAGCAGCGGGTGCAGCAGCTCCAACAACCGCTGCTGCTGTCGCGACTGCTCTTCATAGCAGCTCCACGGAGCATCTTGCAAGCAGGATGGCCAGCAGCAGCAATAATGCAGGGGTTGCAGGAGAGATGCCAGTGGTGCCTAGGAGTGTGATTGACCTCCCAGCAGCTACCTATAAGGGAATTCCCTTCCCTGCACTCTCATCTCTCTGCTTTGTGGAAGGGCCTAGTAGCACTGCTACTGGTGCAGGCATCATCAGCAAGCAGCAGCAGCAGCAGGGACAGGGGGTGCAGCAGCAGCAGGGTTTGCTTCCTGAGCAAGGGGACCTCTTACTTGTGGCTTGTTGTCAAGAAGGTCTAGTGGCGGTTTGGGATGTGGGTAGACGGCAGCTGCTGACATCAGCGTACCCTTTCACTGGGGCCTTGCAATCACTGCTGCCCTTGGCACCACCTGCTGCAGCTGGTTCAGGCAAGGGGGTGACAGCAGCGGGGGGTGGGGGCTGGGGCCCTGTGGTCCTCCTGGCTCAGGTGAAGAATGAGGAGCAGAGCAGAAGCGGACGGCGAGCTCCTATTGCTGGTGCTGCTGCTACTGCTGATCTGAATGCAGCGAATTCGGGCCACAGCAACAAGCAGCAGGAGGGGGAGGGGGTGCAGTCTCCAGGTTCAAGCTTGGTGCCATTGCTGCTGCACCCGGAGGGAGCAGTTATAGGAGCAGCTTACCCACTCCCTGGTCCAGTTGTTTCTGCAGCTGTGGCAGGTGGGGGCAGCGAGGGTGGTGGGAGCGGTCGCAAGGTGGCGGCTCTGTTGCAGAATGGGGAGGTCTGCTTATGGGATGCTTATAGTGGGGCAGTGGACATGAGGGTTCACTTGGCACATAATGGAGTAAATGACGCGGGTGCACGGGGCAGGGCAATCCGTGGGGCGCTGGGGCTTGCCCAGGGCTTAGTTGGGCTTGCTGTGTTGGAACAGGAAGGTGTGGTGGTGGTGGGTGATGGACAGGGCTGCTCTTTTGTAAGCTGCTAGAAGTACTGCAATTTTTCCTGGCAATCTGTGTGGTTACATAAGCTGTGATCTGCGCGGCTTTTGCTATATCATGGACAGTGAGGTGGAAGGGCAGATGGGTGCCTTTGGGATGAGGAGGGCTATTTGGGAAGGGTCATGAGGTGCGGGACCTATGGCACTTTTTGCTATGGCATATCATGAAAACTAGTAATATGGGATGGGTCCAGCAGCAGGTCTGGTGATGCTGCAGTTTGTGGGGTAGGAGGTGGGTGGCCAAGGTGTCAAACGGAATCCACAAACTGCAAATGCTAGGTGAGCAGTGACGTGGTATGCCTGAAGTGTTATGTCATTTCCTAAGCATGGTGACTAAAAGCACCTGGGCCTTTTCCCAGGTATGATGGGATCTTGTGAGGTGCCCTCCACAAATCTTTTTGCGTGTCAAAATGTTGGTGCATGTGATGAGCTATGAGAGCTAACATGGGAGCTTTGGGTGCCGTTTCAGGTTGGGTACTCGGCATCCGTTGTAGCAAGTCCACACTGCTGTTTCACAACAGCTTGAGTACGGGGCCTACGGCACTTCTTGATATGCCATAACATGAATATGATATTAGCAAGTAGCCAATGGTGTAATTGTGTGGTCTTCGGAAAGGGCTGAAGATAAGGCTAAACACATAGCGTAAACATGTGGATGGCAAACTGAAGTATGTGAAGCAGGCCAGGTGTGGGGTGTTCGGTTGGTTCGACCTAGCGACCCTCATATGGGGTGTTGCACCTTGAAATGCTTCTATGCATGGTTGATTGCCTGGTTGATGGAAGGGTGGACATACACAGCATCTACTAGTGATTGCCCATGATATGCGGATGCTTGCATCTACAAAAGAGTTGCTGGAGCAGCAGCAACGGTATCGCAGTAGCGGTTTACCTGTTGTTCTCTAGCACGGACTGACAAACCGAGACGCTGCTGCTCTTATGTTTGATACATTCAACATCGTCGTTGTGGGTAGCTCTGAGTAGATGTCGGTACTGAGGACAAGGAAGATAGGTCAGGTGTAAAGTGATGTCGGCGAACTCAATGGTATTTTATCTGTCCGGCGCGCCTGTGTCCAGCGGGCATCAACAGCAACAACAGCAGCTGTTGGGTCTCCATTCGAACCTGCGATACAAACAGGGACTCAGCTGCTGAGCGAGGCTGAGTTTGCTGCTGTTGAAGCAGCAGTATGGAGGTCATCATGTGCACTTATAAAAGGGAGACCCGTCGCATCTGAAAGCTAAGCACACTTTCTCAGAAAGCAGCTTACAGTGTCACACACGCGTGCTTAACGCACACAGCAATCGTCAAGCATGGCTCCTTCGAGTCCAGTATGATGTCCGTTTCGCCATGTTTGTCGTGGCCCTGGTGGCGTTTGCCGCCTATCAAGTCCTGAAAATGACAAGGAAGCGCCTCAATGTGTCCAAGGGCTCTGTTTTACCTACCTGGGTGGCGCATGTACCCGTGCGAAGGGACATGGAGAGTGAGGCGAATTCGCTCACAGGGACCCTCCTGAGGTTCATGGGCATTGGGTTGCCGCGCAAGGGTGGTTATGTCCCGTCGGTCGGACATACTTCCTCACATGTACGGTAAACATACCACCGTGGTGATTGTGGTAGACCGTAAGAGATGTGGTAAACATTCCAGTGTCTTCACTACGGAGGGGCGCCCCAATCAGAACCAGGCTGCTCAGTAGTGGCAAGTAGGACCCCACCTGCTCAATCAAACCAACCGGAAGCTCTGCATGGTTCCTCTGCCGAAACGGTGTTTTTCAACACCACCAACTTACAGGAAGAGTGCAGTATTGCTCTGCATGATTCCTCTGCCAAAACGGTGTTTTCAACACCACCAATTTTTGGGTTGCTTGACAGCTGCCTTCACGTGGCGCAACCTGTGAGTAGGGTGGTCCTAAACACACGCACGCAGGGCCAACCCGAAACCAAAGGCTGTCTTAGTAACCATCAACAAGTTAACCTCAACGGCATGGTACACTGTAAAAGCTACTGCCCCACTTAGTAAAGGCTTCAGCCAGTCAAAGTGAACCGGGTTTGAAAGTCCCAAGAAGGAAAAACCCTGGACCCCACACGAGGTTCAAGGGGGTTCCATTAAACCCTACGAGCGAACTGACTAAGGTCCACCTTAACCAACTCATTCTCTCTATTATCACTACTACAACATCACCACAGCTCTCGTCATTACTTGACTCGAATTGAATCTATCAAGCTGCAAGTCAAACAACAACTCAAGTATCTCTGAAAACATGTGTACTAATCACTGGCAATTGGTCTCCATATGTGTGAAACTACGCATGTACATGTGTACACGCATTTTGTGTACCAACTTGGCCATGATATGGTGCTTTAGTGGATGACACAAGCTTTCTCATACCACAATCAAAAATTCAAGGTGTGGCTGCAGCAAGCCGAAACGACCAAACACACCCGGGTCAACCCCCTTATCCCTACTCAATGGAAACAGGAAATATCAGGTACAAGGAATACAACAAACACATGATAAATACCTACATACACACAGCTATCAGAACTTCAAACCACAATCTCTTCCACTACAGCAGGAAAAAGCCTACTAGACAGCTGACATATATGTGACGCCGGTCTCGGTGCCTGTTGCCACAGGTAACTGCTGCTGTCTTTACAGGCTAACAGCTGTACTGTGAAGCAACTAGACAGCGGGCCCAAGGATCGTTTACAATAGCTACTGCGGAAAGTTTGCGGTGGGTGGGCCCGGGGTCACCGCTGCTGTGTGTATGTAAGCAAGCAGATGCTGCCTGTTACTGTCACAGCTTGGGTACAAGCTGGCTGTTTCCAAGAGAGGGCACAACTGGCTTGCTATAGGTTAAATAAGGCGTGGGTATGTTACGGTTATGTATTAAGGACTTGCTTTACTATACTGTTGGTTTTAGCTGACCTGTGTACGTACTGCCGATGTCACGGTTGTACTGCCGAAGCTGGCGTCCGACTTGTAGGCTTATGGCTGGGCTTAATTAGACACGTAAGATGAGAGGTTACTTTTGCTGTCGTTGACAATTGAATGAACGCTGGTATAGTTTCGGGGTCGCTTACGGGTTCTTATCTGGCAGCGCAACTGTGTGCGATGTGGCAGATGCTAACGTTTGGGCAACGGAGAGGCTGGCGCTAGGGCCTGGCTAGTCTCCGAGTGTGTGTCTAAGGCTATGTGTAGGTCCTTATGCCGTCGGTTCTGAGTCCGGGGGCAAGGAGGCTAGAGGCGGGAGCAGATTGATAGTTACACGATGCAGTGGACCAGTAAGTGTGCAAACACACAAAGAGTGGATTCCACAAGGTGTACACACAACTCCTCAAAGAGTAGAGACTTGGGCAAGGTCAACGTTTGAAGGCAAAGAGGCACTCCGGCCTGTGCGTCAAACTTGACTTGCAGAAGAGCTTGAATCCTTGAAAACAGCGTTTCTTGCTATGAGCGTATACAGATCCGTATACAGATAACTTTGCTTGATAAAAGCCTGATAGGCAGTGATCAGTCTGAGCTGTGAAAAGCTGAGTGGTTGATACTTTCAGTCAACAAACTCAAGCTATTTATATGGTTGGCCAAACCGGCCTTGTTCGTTTATAACGTTTGTATCAACTCCTCACACAGCTTCCTAGCTTCCAAGAACAATCTAGATTCTCCTCATTATAAACTATATAATGCATGATCATTTCGACCGGGGCTCGCCCAGCTCCTGCGAACCTTCTAGGGGCTTCTGTTCTAGAAGCGTCTGGAACCTTCTTATATGCATCTGGAAGCTTCTCGCAAGTTCCGCTGGAGTCTTCTGGAGTCCTCTAGAGCCTTCCAGAGGTCACCATACATGATTCTCACTACACACCGCGACGAACTTCACAATCTGCTCGACAGCGCTGTCATAATATATACATCTTTTCCAAGTCGTTACCAGCCTAATGCTTCGCCGTAGCTCTGTCATTGTATCCTTGAGCTTTCATTGTTGTTGCCGGCCTGAAGCCGGTGCTTTTGTCTCGCCCTAGGTTGCAGACATCTGCCGATCTTCACACTCGGGTGCTTACCTTGGACCGGTCGTCGGCGCTTGGGTTACTCACTACTTGTGTGACCCCGGCTACGTTCGACGGTGGCTACCTGTCACGTCGTCACATGAGAAGCAGCTATCTAAACCACTTACAGCAGCAGCGCATAAATTACAACAATCAGGAACTGTTTCACATGGCCACCTACACTGGCCACTTCCACCTCCATAGAAAGCTAATAAGAAAGGCAAAAGAACAACAAATTGTTCCTGATTGAACAGGTTGTACCTGATGTATTGAAGCACACAATGCCTCCCATTCAACTCCCATGAACCACTATAACCTCCCTCACGACAGCCTTTTACCAATTACCAATTACCAATTACCAAATGGCCCCGTCAAAGCGGGCAGCGCCACCCACAAGGAGCCAACTTAGGCTCCAACGGCATACTCAAGTTCCTGTCCAAAACTGACACCATGGCTGCCACCAGCCCACCCTAGATCCCTTGCTTGCCAATGTATGTCAGGCCAGCCCATTTCGACTTGCCATGTGCTGACCAGTTGACCCAGTCAGCAGCAAGCCAAGCAGTTTAATGCCTTGCTCAGGGCCAGCGAATCTAATTTTAATGGGTATGCTGCAGTCCTGTGCCTGGCCTGGCCGACCCTTTTGCATACCCAGCATGCAAAAGCGTCAGCAGAAGCCTTCACAACATCCCATCTTCAATTGGCTGGCACACTAAATGCCCATAACGTTGAATGTTACATTTCATGATATGCCATAGCAATAAGTGCCATAGGCCCCGCACCTCAAGCTGTCACAAAGAGCAGCGAGGTGGAACAGAATACGGGTAAACTTCGACATGTATGACAATATATGCATGCCTAAACATGAGGTCCAGCAGCTAGGTCAAAATCACCCAAAACCTCCACTGCCCCAATGGGGGTAAGAGCCTCCCTCCTACTTAAGAAAGCAAGGAGGGCTTGTAAGCCCGGGTGCAAGCAATAGTTGGTAACAAACCCCATTGGTTGGACCTCACGCCACATCAGAAGGGTGAGCATAAGCATTCCTAATCTTCCAAGCAGCTGCAACATATTTAGCTATACACTTAAATGCATGCTTGAAAGGGCCATATACTAAGCCAGACTCCTCATCGACGTCTACACCCCAGAACTCTTCATTAAGCATGCTATGCAGCTTCTCCTCATCAGATTTGCCATCCAATATCTGACATTTTGCAGCAACATCAGGGTCAGAAGTCAGCTTCTCCCACAGCTTTTGCCTTTGTGCCTGGTAAACAGGACAGTCAAACAAGAAGTGTTCAGGAGATTCAACTGCACCTCCCAATTCAGGGCCAAGATCACAGGACTTGCAGCACTCCCTACGTGCACTTTGCCTGCTAGCGCTCTGCCTACCGAATTTTGCTGTCATAGCGTTGAGAGGAAGAATACCTGCACGCAGCTGCATAATGAGTTCCATGCCTTTGCTCAGAGGGCCTGTGCACAGATATGGCTGCGGCTTGAAATAATTGATATCGTCATTGTAATGCTGCATATATGTCGCTAAAGTAGATTTATTCCTAGCACCCTCCTCCCGAACAGCCCTGTCTCTTTCATATATACTCCACCTGACATATGCCCTGAAGCTAGGTAGGTGTCCCTCTCTCACTCTTGCTTGTAAGGTTTCTTCCTGCATGCCTAGTTCAGCCCTGAGTTTATTGAACCTCTTCTGCCAAGAAGTATAATTCCTGTGGCTTGGCCAAGATGCTTCAAGTGCCTGCCTGCTAAAGCTAGTAGTATCCTTTTGCTGTAATTTGAACCACCATTCAACCTTCCTCTGGTCCAACCAGCTAGATAGAGGTCTAACACCAGCTTCTGCCCTCAATACCTCATGGCAGATGTTTGGCTTGCAATGCAGTGATCTCTTCAAAACCTCTATTTGGATCTTAGACTCTATGGTATTTGTCTGCTGGGATGATGCCCACCATACCTCAGAACCATACTCAACCCTTGGTCTTATCAAAGCCAGCAGCATGGCTCTCTTAACCTCAAAGCTTACATGACGATTCTGGAAGAATGTTTGCAATGCATTAATGGAGGCTGTAGCTTTTTCAATCATACCTGCAATGTGAGCGTCCCATTTGCAATCACTAGTGAAAACAATCCCCAAGTATGTATATGCATCTAGTACTGGCGAATTCTCACTGCTAAAACTTACCTTTGGGGACTCTTTATTGGGGGGCAAAGGACCAAACACAACAACAGCACTTTTAGTTGGGCTCAGCTTAAAACGCCACTTACGACTGTAGGCATGAATCGTGTCAGCCATCTTCTGAAGCTCTTCCTGCGATTCTGCAAGCCCTACAAGGTCGTCAGCGAGCATTAGTGCTACCAACTTTGATCTACCTTCAATGTTACTCTCATCAGCCCTTCCTATGCCCTGTTCCCCACTACCACTATTATCTACCTCTTTTGGTAGGGGAACCCCCGGGTGCTTTTCCCATATCTCTTTTAGGAGACCGTTGATGAACAAAGTATACAACAGTGGTGATAGCGGGTCCCCTTCCGCTAAGCCTAAATCGCTAGAAAAGTATTCTGATGACTCTCCATTATGCAAGGCACATCTAGAGAGGCTATCGTATAGATGTACAAGAACCCTAAACATTTTACCCCTAATGCCCATCTCCCAGAGCTTGTACCAGAGCCCGTCCCGCCAGACTGATGGGAAAGCTTTGACCACATCTACAAACAGTGCGTACGTCCGGAGTCCTGCACGCATTCGTCCGGATGTGACTGCATGCAATGTCCAGACATGATCAATGCAGCCTCTGCCTGGCCGGTACCCATTCTGGCTCTCGTGAAGGAGTCCCTTTGCTTCAGCAAAATTAGTTACCCTGTTGTTGATGATCTTGGTATAAACCTTGTCTACTACGCTTAGCAGCGTTATCCCCCGGTAATTATTACCATCTTCCTTATCCCCTTTCTTAAAAAGGCTGACTATTACCCCAGGGCGTTGGAAGGTGGATTCATGCTCCCAGGCCTTCTGATACATGCATAGGAGCATGTCTGTCATGGGTTCCCCGCCATACTTTAAAAGTTCAGCAGAAGTGTTCTCTAGAGGAATGCGTTGAATGCTCCCATGATTACCTTCGCATGCCACTTTGAGCACCGACTTACGCTGTGGACATTAGTCTATCTTCAGCCAATCAGCTACAAATCTCATAGCACAGCAAAGTAAAAAACAGCTGGTAAACAACCATCCACACTTACAGCAGCAGCCCATCGACCACAACAATCAAGAACCCTTCCCCATCACCGCCACTCCACCTTCAAAGCAAGTAAAAAGCAAGCCAACAAAGGAACATACAACCGAACCGTACTGTTTCTTGTGGCTCGTATTCAAGCACACAAAAGCCTCCCATTTAACCCCTGGCACCGTACTCCTACAAGCCCTTCCGTTTGCGCACTGTCATGTAATGAACTCCTCAAGCATTAACCTCATAAACTCATCAGCAAGGGGGTCCCAGCTCATGTCTTATTCCTTGCATCGTTCCAGGCCTCCATGCCACCATCAAGGATTGCTTGTGTGTGTGTGAATCTTACACTGGCAAACCCATCGGCACGCGTGCGGTGCCACAGTTCACCACAGGGGTGGCAAAGCCACTAACACAGATAGAACCAGGAAAAACTGAACACCATCCACCAGTTGAACTCCATGATCATGCATGTCCAAGCAGATACAATGATGTAAAATACTGGCCCTGGAAGAGTGCACACACAATTTATTTTTTCATTTTTTTGGTTTTTTGGTTTTTTGGGTTTACCCCCAGCAAACAAACAGCAACGCAACAGCATATATACCAGAACTTTGCATACAATTCATGCCAAAAACATTCTCACCCAGATGTGGAGAATCACTGATCAGCAGCAGTTCCAGAACTAACACAGACTATGAACCAGTGCCCAGTAACCGGTCCCCAGTAACATGTAAGTCATAGGTAATTAATCTATATCTTGTAAGCGTGCTAGTTGTCAGGTAGTAACTGCCGCAGAACTTTGACACATGACAAGTCCCCACCTTCCGTCACCAACAGCAGCTTACACACCGCCTCCACCCCCAACCCCTTCAAGCCTGGATGATGCTTCACTAGCACCTTCAAACATGCAACTTGCTTGTTAGCAACACAACACTTCACCAGCCCCTCTACCTCTGCTACTGCTGCTGGCAAGCTAGTGACCATCATCCCCATTAAGCACTGCTGCTGATATTGGATACAGGTCAAAGATTAACTCCAGCACCTGCTCCACCTCCTCCGGTCTGCTCACCACTGTGCACACAGTACGACAGATCCTGTCAATGCTCAAAGACATGCAACGCGACTGGGGCAGGCCTGCGGTCAACCGCTGAAGCAGCTTCAATACATCCTGCAGGGCCATGTTCCCCAGCTCTTCATGGCAAGAGGCTTCGGACAGCAAGAAACAGTAGTCACAGATGTCACCAGAGCTGTCAATGCACTTCCCATGTTCCAAACAGTGCTCATTACATGCCAAGCATTCATCCAACAGCTTCAGAAAGCTATCTAGGGGCACATCTATGTCCGCACAGCAGGTGCGCTGCAGCAAACACCAGCATTCTATCAAGTCCTTGGCGGCCGCTTGCTTGAGGAGATCTCCTGCTGCTGCTGCGGGAAGCTGCTCTGCTCCAGGCGCATCCACCAGGCTAAACAGCAGCTCCAAGCTGTCCACCTCCACTGCTAACTGCAGCAGCTGCTGCACTGCATCTACGTCTGTGAGCTGCTCTGCACTAGGTAGGAGTGTCAGCGCTGTCGCAGCCTGCCCGTCAAAGCACGGTGCCTGCAGCACAGTACGCGACAGCTGCAGTCTCTGCGCATGAGTAAGATCGTGGCCAAGCTGCAGCCACAGAGCGCCCACTGCATCCCCACTAGCGGCAGCAGCCTCAAACAGCTCCATGCGCACCGACACCGGCAGGTCCAACATCCCTTTCAGCCACAGCATAGAGCTGACATAGCCCCCTGTGCTGCATCCTGCCCTTTTCGCGTTAGCCAATATCAACCGTAGCAGCTTCTCATGCTGCTCTGGAGACCAGCGAGCTGTACTGGATGGAAAGAAGGATATATCGCCGAGCTTGCTGCGCGAGACGGCTGGTGTCGACCACATCACTGCTGCTAGGTCTAAGAGGTATCCTGCTGATAGCAGCTGAAGAGTCTCACTCTTGTGGACAAGGGTCCTACCAGGAGGGCAGAAGTCAGAGATGACTTCAGGAAGGCCCAAAGACACCCCCAGGAACTGCTGCAGGCGCACCCACACCAAAGGCCCAGGGTTTCCCTCCCATGCCGCTGAGATGAGGAGGGGTTCAGTGACACGAGCACCTGCTGAGATGAGGAGGGCTGAAAGCACAGGGTCGTCCTGAGCTGCTAGGAGAGCTTTCTGCAGCTGAAGGCGGGAGGCAAGGGAAAGGAGACCCCAGGAGCGACAACACTGGCGGAACAGCCAGCAGATACTGTGGGTGGTGGGACAGCGGGGGCAAAGGAGCGAAATCCTGATCTGAATATCGATGGAAAGCCCTTTATGATGCTGATCTGGGAGAGTGGATCTGTTGGGGTGGCTTGTGATGGCTTGCTGAAGCCATTGCTGCAGCTGCTGGTCTGGCTGGTCAAGGCATGCTGCTTTAACCAGCTTGGACGACTGACATAGGCTGACAACGTCCTGGAGGTGCAGGTGGGGGCAGCAGAGCTGAAAGACATCTGCCAGGCCCTGGTAGGTGCTTCTGCACAAAGGCCAAAACAGAGAGATTACCGTGTGTGGTCATAAAGCACCAGCGAGGCAGCCCAGATGTTGCATGTTGGCTGGTATGTCAGCTATGTTCATGGAATGTGGTCGCCCGGTCCCTTTCACTTGCTGGTCACAGGCTGTAAGCAAACACGGTGTGCATGTCCCACTCGGGGCTTCCTGTTGTCAATGGAGTTTACTTATGAAGCAGAGAGAGGATCACAGGGAAACCGGAGCACGTCTGCGGGACCACCCAATGCCAACCATGAGCATTTTCCCAGATTAATAACATGAACAATTCCACTGCGAAGACGTTATGCCCATGTCAGCATGCTCATACGAGCTTCTCCTAAGCTGGTCTACAAGGTCCACATGAAGTGAACGATGCCCTGTTGGCAGCGGGGTAAAAGCCATGACTGCCACAATACGATATTGCACATCAGTATGGCGCCCTGGAGACCAATTTGAATGCCTCCCATTATTGTTTGGCGCAGAAAAGGAGGTGCGGGGCTTTTAGTGATGTTGTCCCTCACCGCTGACTAAAGCTAAGAGCACTCGAGGCTTTCCCAAGCTTTCGCTTCATGTAGGATGCAGGGAAGGCAAATTTAACATGTATTCTTTGCCTAAGCCGCGCTTTCTGTGACCTGGGAGCTATGGGGGCAACATAATGAACAACGTAATGAACAGTTGAGTGTGCGATGCTCTTCTACGGGACGTGCTGCTCTGTGCTTGTTGACAGGATAGCTTTGCTTTAGAATTCTTTAAATATACTCTGCATGCGTCTACCCTCGGTTGCTGAGCGCACTAAGGAGCACACTGTCAATGCTCCCATGAACCTGCTACCTGTACTCTTTGTCAGATGAATGTCCAGCTAGCAGCATAGCTTCTCGTGCCACCAGAAGTACATCTCTGCCCTGAGTATGCTTGCGGGCTCAAAGACGAAGTGAAAAGCAGGCTCAGCCAGGAGCACGCTCTACCTACTGCAGACAGTACACCAGCAAGTATCAGCAGACTGCTGAGACCCTCACAAGATCAGCAGTGTTGCCAATGAACTCCACGCAGACACAGGAACGCTCCATCATTGTGTTTTACCAGGTCAAACTTTCACTCAGCGTTTGTTGAGGAGCACAAAGTAAGCCATGGAAGCCCTCTTGCTCTGAATTGTGTATCCTCTGATCAATCACCATGCTCATGGGTCAAGAGCAAGCCCTAATCACTTTGGGGCATGTGAAAGCAAGATACGCAACAAATTTAGAGACCACCAGTACACACGTTTCATTTACCGGCTGAATTTCATGTTAATGTCAACATTACATTCTCTCATGTGCCCTCAACATGCGCAGCCATTGCTTGTGTCTCCCTTTCCTTCTGTCCACTTGGTCCTGCCTCTGCCAACAGTACTGTATGAGCAGCAGATGATCTGGCAGGGTGGCAGCAGCAATGGATAAAAGACTAGGGAGCTCAGCATTGCTTCCCTCATCATCAGCAGCAGCGGTGCCGGCAGCAGCAAGTTGCAGCAGCAGCACGCACCACACATTCTCAGCAGCAGGGGTAGCAGGGGAAGTGGCAGCATGAGCAATAGAAGAGCTTCTACGAATGATGCGAGTACTAGTATTGCGATGGAAGGTGTTCCTGCCGGGCAGTTGGTGCTGTTGGTGCTTCGCTGGTGAGGGTGCTTCATTTCATGCCCCTCCCTGCAAGTCCTGGTGGGAATAACATATGGAGCATATTAGAGGCGGCAGCATGGGCTCTTGAGCAGGTGAAGAGCAGGGAGAGCGGTAGGGACCAGGAAGGGGCTGATGAGCGGCGGTGGGCAGAAAAGGGGCAGGAGCAGCAGCAGAAGGGGGAGGAGAGATAGGAGCAGGATCATTGGTTGGATTCAGAGCATGAGATATAGGAGTGTGCAGATGCAACACAGCAGGTTGAAGCGCAGTGCTGTCACCAAGAGCAGCAGCAGTGGCGGGAGCAGCAGCAGCAGCATGGACATGAGGACAAGGGTGGCGATGCGGTGCTGAGCCCTGATGTGGAGCTCCTGCTACAGTCTCTGGGTGCTGGGGTCAGGAGTAGTTACCCATGGGAAGTCATCTGGGACAATTGAAAGTTTTGCCCCTTCCTGAGCAGTAGCAGCAACACTTCTGCTCTCATCATTGCTGTGCTGTGGGGTTTAGCGCACCCGGCTGAGGTCCTGGGGACTGGGGTTCGTAGTGGTGGCAGGAGGCATGTAAGGGGGTTGGTAGTGGTGGCAGTAGCAGCATGTGCATGGAGGCGTGGAGGTGTGGAGGTTGACGAGGGTGCTGAGATATATGGGGACTGGGTGGAGAAGGGGGAGTATGGAGGGATCTGGGGTGGAAGGGGGTGGATGGAGACGGTGTGATTGGAGCTTGCCTGTTATGTGGAGGACAGCCAGTGTGCAGGCATGACGCCTGTACCGAGGCAACAACGGTTCGTGCCATATATGCCAGGCATGGACTTGGTGTAGTTTAACATAAGGATTACTAGGTAACGTCAAGGTGGCTTGGCTTAGTAGGGTTCCTGTTGCGGTAGCAAGGAGCAGTGTGGGACACTGGTATGGGAGCTGGAACCTTGCTCTGGTCGGAGGGCCAGTGTACATGTTAAAGAGTGTATAATAAGGGTCCTGAATCTCACTGCTTCTGACTCACTCAGTTATGGTGTCCCTCTGTATTTGTATGAATGATAGATTCGCCTGCTGTACATGTGTCTTTGGAAATCGTATCGTCTAATTCACTTTTCCCATGGAGTGTTCGGTCGGTTCGACCTAGCAACCCTCATTTGGGGTATTGCACCTTGATAGGTTGATTGCTGTAGCGCGGTAGCTGTTGTTGAACCCTGACTCGAGCGGCATCAACAGCAACAACAGCATCTGTCGAATCTCCATTCGAACCTGTCATTCAAACAGGGACTCAGCTGCTGAGCGAGGCTGAGTTTGCTGCTGTTGAAGCAGCAGTGGAAGGCCCTTCCGGGCACCTATATAAGACAGACATGTTTCGAGTGTCAAGCCTACGTTCTCAGAAAGAAGCTTACACTTTCACATAAGCGCGCTCAACAAGCAACCTTCAAGCATGGCTCTTTATTCTCATTACGATATCCGTTGCGCCATGTTTACCTTGGCTTTCATGGCGTTTGTTGTTCACCAAGTCTTGAAAAAGACTCGGAAGCGGTATATCGAGAGCCCCGATGTGTCCAAAAACACCACCTTACCCACCTGGGTGGAGCATGTGCCAAGGCCCCTCGCTGAGAGTGGCGACCTCGAGAGTGGCGAGGTCAAAAGTGGGACAATATCGCTCACAGGGAGCGTTTTGAGGTTTATGGAAGTGTGCAGGGGCAATTGGGTGCCACGCAAGGCTAGGAATATTCAGTCGGCAAATATACTTCCAGCATGGTATTTTGAGAGCAGGGGCGATGGCAGCCCTAATGTAGACATTGAGACAGGGTTGTGGCAGGACTCCAAGCATGATCCATGGTCTCAGATAGCAATGGTTCACTACGCATCTTTGTCCCAGGGGTATGATGACAGCAAGTGAGATATGTTCTGTGTTGAGGATTTGGCAGGTGACCCCTAGTGGGTCCCATCCTGCTATCCAGACCGCTAGTTCTGAGTTAGGACAAAAAAAAAGAAAAAACACAAAAAAAGTAAAAGAAGTAAAAGAAAAAAAGTAAAAAAAAGTATGCCTGTTCATGTGCCTGCATCCTGGTGTATGTGTGTGTTGAAGCGGTCAGGCAGGTGATCCCTAGTGGGTCATAACCTGCTATCCAGACCACTTGCTAGGGTTTTTTGCATTCTTAGAGTGTGTGCCTGTTCATAGGCCTGCATGAGATGTGTGTGTTGATTTGTTGTAGTCCACGGCGGTAATGATGCTAATGGCCACTTCTAGGGCTGCTAACAAATCTGTGGCACTAGCTGAACCCCTCAATGCTGTTTTATTGGGTTGCTTGACATCTGCCTTCACGTGGCGCAACCTGTGAGTAGGGTGGTCCAAACTAGCACAAGCATGCAGGATCAAACCCGAAACCAAAGGCTGTCTTATCTTAACCATCTTGTTTGGTCGGTCTGACCAAGCGACCCTCTTGCGGTTGCCACCCCTTAAACATTGGTGTTAGTGTGTACTTATAGCACGTTAGCACACTACTGCAGGAATATCAGCATCGTTTTATCCTTGTAAGGTCTTATTCTTTGTTCATGTCACTTCAGCATTCTGTCAGCAACTGTCTACCTGGCTAACTGCTGGTTTGCACTTTCACAGGTAGAGTAATGGCTTCACTCGGTATGGCCTACTGTGCCACTTAAACTGTTTTAGACCACAGGTGGCATGTGTACATAAATTTTTCTGATAAAGTGCATGAGAGAGCGTAGACAAATGCCATAAACCCTTTGTAGGTTTGGAAAAGAGACGGTACTTCTAGCACATGTTGTGTGTTTCCCCCTTACCCTGTGGCAGCAGCATATGAACGCTTCAGCAATAGAGGCATACAGAAAGACGGAGCCGGACCATTGAGCTAGTGAGCACCGGACCATACTGAACAGGGCTGAGCCCATTACTGCCAGGGCTACTTACTTATGGGTTGAAATCCAAGTGAAGGTTGTCAGAGTGCACTTTGAGTATGCCATTGCTTCTTGCGGATTGCTCTGCACCCCATGTCTTTGATGGGACAATTTGGTGGTTACAGAATGGTATCTGCAACCTGTGATCTGACATGCGGGAGCATCAGAGAGTCCATGTGCTGCAGCAGGCACAGCAGGAGTAGGGACAGCGGCAGCGAGGCTAAAGCACACCTAAGCAGGAATAGCATAGCAGTAGCAAAGGTATCAGCTAAGAACTCGGACAGAAAGAAGAGCAGCAGCAGTGGCAAATGCACGACCATAACAACAAAGCACAGAGGACAGGGAACAGCGAAGCAGGAACTTTGATCTGGGCAAAGTCCATGCAAAAACAGAACTAGCCCTGCTCCTGTGTTCTGCGACATCATAAAGCGCCAGCATGCAATTGCAGCATCAGCAACACAAGTCAAATCAACTGCTTATTGCGTGGGTTGCCGGATTGAGACAGGGAACGGAGAGGCTAGAGCCAGCCATTACATGCTCAAGTCCTCTGATCCTGTGGTTTTGCTGCCGTGCTCCTTAGCTTTTGCTGTTGTGCTTCTCTTCAGTGGTGCTGCTGCCTTGTCTACCTTCTCACATGTGCCCACATGCTCAGTCATCGCTTGGGTTTCCCTTGTTTCCACCCAATGGGTCCTGCCCCTGCCTACAATATGGTATCGGCAGCTTACTAAACAGTAGCAGCAGATGGTTTGGCAGGGTGGCAGCAGCAGTGGGTGGAAGACTAGGGAGCCCGGTGCTGCTTCCATCACCCGCAGCAGCAGCGGTGCTGCCAGCAGCAAGTTGCAGCGGCAGGTAGTTGCCGCCTTTAGCAAAGGGGTATGTAGCACCCGTGCTTGGAAGGGAAGGGTTCCAGCAGCACAAATCACGCATAACCAGCAGCAGGGGTACCAAGCGAACTGGGTGATGTGCAACAGAGTGATTCCTGGTAGCATGGTAGCGCACTGCAAGAATCTCAGCACTGTTTTTCTCTTGCTTGTCTCTTTTCTATGTTTCTGTCAGCTTAAATGTCAGCAACTGTGTACCTGGCTAACTGCTGCTTACACAGGTAAAGTATTGACTCCATGCACTAGACCTACTGGCCATATCACATTGTTATTAATATCATGATATATATGCCATAGCAAAAAATGCCCCGCACCTCAACCTGCCACACAGAACAGCGAGGTGAAACAGACTGCGGGTTATCTTCAGCATGTATGACAACATATGCTCAGACATGAGGTCCAGCAGCTAGGTCAGAATCACCCAAAACCTCCACTGCCCTATGCATTGTTTTAGGCCATGGGTGCCGTGTGTGCATTGTCGTGTCTGATGAAAGGTGCATGACAGAGGGCGTAGAGAAGTATCTCTGTTTCAGGCAGGTGGGGTGACACAGTACATGTGTTCGCCTGGGCTATTATATTTCAGAGTAAGCCATAGCAAAAAGTGCCATAGGCCTTCGCCTGGGCTAGTGGGGATAGGTGCCGCCAGCCACTGTTGTCAGCCAAAGAGAAGCAAAGCATGCAGTGGAATAGAGCAGCCACAACACATATATTATATGATATATTTAAAGTGAGTGTAGGAAGGAGTCACCACATGCGAGCGAGGATAATGTTGTTGGAGAGCCCAGCAGCAGTGAGGCACTACAAGCAGGGGACTGGCAGCCAGTATACTATGCCAGCAAGAATGGGCCAGCACCAAGGCAGCAACAAACAACAGCAGAGGCATAAATAGTGATGCAACTGCCACCGATCGATGTAACAGAGTCCTGACAGCTTGCTCTGGGTACAGTCATGTCTGGGCACCTGCTTCAACACACTCAAGAGCGAGCCGGGTGATGTCAACTGACAGGCTTCATGTGTGCGTGTATTCATATTTCCATTGTTGCGGGTGTAACACTTCCTCATCTATTGTGCTTGAAGCCTGTAAGTGCAGCAGTTACCTAATTATACTACGAGCTGATATGCGGAGCGCATGTGGCCGCGGCCAAAAGACGGCGGTCCGTACGGCTACTCGCCCTTTGTAAGACTCCGCTATAATTGGTCCGATTTGCCACTTGTATGTCAGAGATGTCGATGACCTTGGCATGCTGGGCTTCCTTCGTCTGCAAGCGTCGCAGTATGTCAGCATGTCACCGATGGCAGAGCCCCGGGGCCACCCAGAAAGGTCCCTTATCAGCCCTCTTTCGGTTCTTACACTTCATGGTTGTGTTTGTTGTATTTTGTATCATACACGCGAGTAGAGCAAGGGCCTCGCAAAGCTTAATTTGCCACTAAAGTGATGCGCACTTGACAACATCAATACACCTTCCATTCTGCCATCCCCTGTCTATCTTATTGTGGCGCCAAGCTGCCACTAAGCCCACTAGTCCGAGCAAGAGGTACAGGTACGTATGATTCACTTCATCCATATATGATGTCATTCCCTGTTAAATCAGAATAGGAATGCAAAACACAGCATTCATTACACCGCTAGGAATACCAGACTACCAAGCGACTAGTACCCCATTGCATTAAAGTAAGGCGGCAACGCGCCGGTGGGGGCAGCGCCACCCACAGGGAGCCGACTCAGGCTTCAACGGCACACTCAAAGGTTCTGTCCAGGTGCCTCCCACTGGCTGCCACCAGCCCTCCCTTGATCCCTGGCTAGCCAATACAATACAAAACAAACAAACAAAAAACTAAGGTGTGGCCGCACCGAAACGACCAAACGCACCGGGGTCAAACCCCTTCCCTACTCGACAGAACACGAAACACCACAGGAAACACAATGGCAAAAAGGACCAACACATACTTATCAGCTACACGCTCCTATCAAGAGATGAAGCCATTGGGGATGATCCATTTGCTTGCACTATATGCCAAATCAACCCAGTTTGAAGCTTGCCCTGACCAGCTGACCTAGTCAATGGCAAGCCAAGCAGTTTAAAGCAGTGCTCAGGGCCACAACACTACCGCCCATTGTACCACAAGGAAAAAGCAGGAAGCCAACACGAGGCTCCAGGGGTAACATTAGCATATCAGACACAGCTGCTTCATCAAGGCTACACCTGTCCATGCACGACCAGCACCAACAGCGAGTTCATGTTGTGTTTCGGAGGCCAGGCACACCAACTGACCAACCCAATGGAACGTGACAGCAGTGGCATTGGAAGCTTGCTGCCTGCTCCAGTCTTGCACAGGGACCCTGCTGCACCAGCGACATCTCGTGCAAACTGAGCCCACAAACACAACCCTTTTGCCCTCTGTGCGAGAGAAAGCATGGCAGGGCCTTCCACAGGTTACATGCATGGCTAGTCACTGTTCATGATCCCCACCAGACCCCAGTTTCGCCCTGCCTCTGACGGGCAGGACCCCTCCAGAGCTTCAGCTACCTGTGATGCAAGCAACTTCCATTCAACAACAGGATAACATGCATGTCCAAACGAATGCACAATAGCGCTGTAAGCCCGCTCTTGCTGACCCCCTGGTGATCGAGTTGGCTCTAATTGGCCTACTGCCACGAGAACTTCACCCCACATGACAAAGCAGCCCTGCCCTCAGAAAAGACAGCAGGCCAATCATGTGCCACCTTGCCACATCCAGGCATCTCCATGAGCCCTCCATTTCAAACCAACAAGCTCACAGCCGGACGCGCTGCATGCCCATGTCAGGACTTGCTGATCCATGCAAAAGCACTGCCGAGGAACGATTGATGCCTTTGATCTCAGCACACACCATTGCTCCCCTATGGTACACATGAAGGGCTGCAAGCAACTGCCAAGGATTCACGTGCCGAAGGCTGGCAAGTGTGACACACTTTGCCATGTAGTTGTAGTTGTCCCTGTATAGCTGTCAGGTGCCTTGTATCTTCAGCAGCACGATGAAGTACCAACAAGCTCCAGAAGGGTGCTGGTGTCAGAATACTACCGGCTGAAGGCAAAGCTCTGATTCCAGACCCAGGGTCTTGCTGGCCGGAACCCATTGGACACAGTTGTGGAACGACAAGAGGATCATGTTGGGGTCACGGCCTCCCAACCCGTATGCCCTTCAGTTCCTGCATCCAAGAACAGCATGCAGGCACACCTCCTTTTTAAGGCTTGATAATGAGCAAGCTGGAGCGGGAATTTCTGTTCTGACCCCAAATGCCAATTTGACATTGATTTGCTTGGCAAAAGTAATTTCTCACAGGTTGTCCTTTCACTTACATGGCTTCATAACCCCGTGCAGGTAACCACCGCGTCTGGAGTCAGCTTTTTGTCAGCAGCAGCCTATTCAGCTTTTTCAGCACGCCTGCCAGCCTGTTAAGCTCATCCATCAGCGCACAGGACAAGATCTAGGTTTGGGGTGGTGATTGCAACCTGCATTGTTCGCTGTACCCTGCTTTTCTCGCCTTCAGCACTGTATGACAGACCCTGCTTTTCTTGTCGCATCACTCTACCCTGCTTTGATTACTTGTACCCAATCTCTGAGGTTGTCCTAGGGTTGCTGCAAATCTGGCAATACGTCACCGCCTTGGTATATTGCAGACAGATTGTTTGTGGATGATCCTGAGCCGACCAAATTGGGCCTCAACACACGGTAATGTAAGCAAACAGCTACCAATGCTTTTAAAAGTGAACTAGGTGTGAGCCAGCCTAACCTTCCATTCCACAAACAGGTCCTCTGATTGCATAGCGATCATGTACCTTAACAGAGGCTCATGTCCAAGTGGCCCTCACCTCTGGAAGCACATGGTGCCCTGATGGCATGTCAAAGGCAGCAAGAAGCATGGAGGCAGGTGGCATTTGAATCTGTGCAGTGCGTACAACACGATCTGCAAGTGGCTCCAGATTGAATTGTGGTGACCTGCAATAAAAGTTGGGGTTTTCTGCTGAAAGTGTTGGTAGTTTGGAAGCCTGCTGAAGACCGTACAGGTGGCTTACATGTACAATGCTGTAGAACCTGGCACAGGTTGCACACGTGAATAGACGTTCTTGCCTTTCAATTTCAAAGCTCCTGCGCGGACTCGGGCAAGGCCTGTCTTGTCCATGATATCATCCCTAGCTGATATCTCGTCAGGAGCCCCTGTGCGAGGAAGAAATAGCCCGGAAATTTTCTGAGTGCTTCAGAAGCCAATTGCGTGCTGAGGTGGCCACGCCCTGACAGCCTACGGGGTTGGAGAGTAGCTTCCAGGTACTCCTGGAGTCCATTGGACGTGGAAGCCATTAGCAATTTGGCTGCAGCTGTGCTAGAATGCAGGTCCAGTAACCTAAGGTACGTGTGGAGCAGCAGCTGGATATGCCAAAGGCCAAAAGTGTAGCTCGCAGGACAGATGGATAGGCAGCGCAGCGGTGGAAATTAAGGTCTAATGGACACCTAAGCTGGAGTAGGAAACCATCTTAGGAAGCCTACCGACCTCGACGCAGGCTTTCTTCTCAACCCTTCAGCTTCCCACTGATTCAAATTTCGCAAAGTTGTTCGTCGTTCGCAGAAGATCAAGAAGAACCATGCCCTCGTTCTGCAACAGAACTGTTCGCCCGCGTCAATTGTTTCGCCTTCGCTATCCTCTTGGCTTGATAATTACTGTTCTTGCATGGGCGGGCATGCCTTGTTGTTGACATAACTCATTTTTCAGTTGGGGCTACCGAGCTCGTACTTAATCAAAGACATAATGGTGTCTCTGAGGGATGGCAAAACGTATGACCCCGGAGCCGTCTCAGAAACAACCAGCGGCAGGGGGCGGCGAGCATCTGTTGGGTGCAAGGACAGCACAGCAGTTTCTGGACGAAGGCCTGTCACCCGCAGGTCAAAGCTTGCGTCTTTAGAACAGCCAGAGATAAGCAACCTGCAGGAGCCGCCCAGCCCTATTGCTGAAACACCCTCCTCCACCAAAACTCGGGCGAAGCGGGTACGGAACCAAGTCTTAATCCCCGAAATGGAGCTGCCTGATACCTACCACAAGGACACGGATGTTGCCGAAGCAGCTGAGGTCGAGCTGCCGGAGGAGGTCGCCGGTACACCGTCTCCGGGCCCAGACCGGAAGAAGCCTCGAATCATCGTTACCCCCCCAAAGTCCAGGCTAAGTGGGCCAGTTGCTGTGGCTCTAGCAATCTCAGCTGTGCTGCTGGCTGTAGCAGTAGCTGTTGTCCTCAGTGGCCAAGATCCCCAGCAGCTCGGGATGGAGGCTCATCAACTGAGCCTGCAATACCTGCAGCGCACTAAGGCAGGGGCACAGACCTACTTTAAAGTCCTGTCCCAGCAGTCCGCTGACTCATTGTCTGCTGCAGCAGCATGGTCGCACCAAGCCCGGGAGCAGCTGCAGATGCGTATGATGCTAGCCCAGGAACGCAGCCAAGATCTCCTCTCAGAGACTCAGCTGCAGCTGTCCCAGCTCATCTCTCATGCCATGGACCAGCTATCTCAGATCAATGGCAGCTCTAAGCAGCAGCAGCCAGTTGGACCCAGCTTCCGTTATGAAGCAGCAGCCGTTGCTGAGCTGCTGCCTGCTGGGCCCCAATGGCAGGACCTAGCACAGGACATCTCCGACCTTCTGAACAGACCAGTTGCAGCTCGGGCCAAGGGTTCAGCTATCCTCATTGCATGCAGCTCCCCAGAAAACTGCCAGACCATCTCCTCCAGCCTCACACGCCTACCCCAGCCGCAGCAGCAGGACGAGGGTGTGCAGGCAGCAGCTAGTGACAGCAGCAAGTGCCTGCTACAGCTCTCTGCTCCTAGTCTTCCCTCAGCTGCAGACCTGCAAGCAGCCCTAGCCCCTTTCCTCCACAGCTGCCCCACAGGGCAGGTCCTCCTGCAGCACCTGGAGGAGCTGCCGCTACCAGCCTGGCCAGCCCTTCTGAACGCCTTGTCAGAGCTTGGTGGTTTCCAGCACGGTGGTACTGTGGACGCCACCAGGGCAGCTTACATGCTGCTTCTGCAGCTGCCACGTGAGGTAGTGGCAGATGCTGCTGCTTTAGGAGATCCCTTAGCTGCTGGGCAGCTGCTCAAGGGACAGGTGCTTGAGCTGCTGAGGCAAAGGGCAAGTGCATCAGCAGAAGCTGTTGTGGATGATGTGGAAGCATTGGCAAGGGCTATCCACAGGCGGTTGGACTTTGCTGTGGCTGCTAGGGGTGGTGGGGAGGGGTTTGAAGATCTTGCTGCGGCAGCAGCTGATGCTGATGATGTTTTTGAGGGAATCCCTGCTGAAGGGGACTCTTCTGGTGAAGGTGTGGATGGGGGTGGGATGGAAGCAGAGGGAGATTCAGCTGATGATATCATTGGTGATCATGAGAGGATGCTGAGCGAAGAGGAGGGGGAAGTACAGGAGGAAGAGCAGCAATAAACACATGAGGATGGTGGTAGCAAGGTGGAGGTTTGGGTTAAGAGGAGCTGTCAAGGTGGCTCTTCATTTGGAGAGCTATATGTCAAGAATGCCTATTGTGAGCGGAAGGGAGGTAGGCTAACCTGCCACATGTGCCTTTATGGTTGATCACTTGAGGCTTGCTGGGGGTCGAAGGATGTGATCTGGGCTGTAATGGTGCTGATCACAACAGATTTAGGCTGCTTGGATAGTGCATTTGTTTGGCTGGGGGACAGAAGGCGAGGCTGTGGCTGCTAGAACTCTATAGGATGGATGGTAATGTTCGCTGTGTCTGGCTACATATATGCAGCAGTCGCTACGGCTTCTACAAGAGTCCCATCAGTGCTGCGGCGCGTGTTGTGTGCAGTAATGAGCATTGAGGGTTTAAGATCTGAGGGCATTTGCTGAAGCTGTAGCCAAAGGGGGATTCGAAGGAATGAGAAGGGGGTGACAATGTTTCTTGCAAGCATGGATCCCTTTTGGAATATGAGGTGGTGGATGATGCTGGTGGTGCTTTGCAGTTGCCTCTGGGTAGCACTAAGATGGCATTGGGTTAACTCCCCCTTTAAGATGCAGAGCCAAAGGTTGTGACTATGATAGTGGTGGTGGAAGCATTAGGTGGGAGTGGATGCTGTAATGAGCAGTGTGTCTGCATTTGACCATTTGGTCTGACACATGCAGACTTTAGCTTTGGCCTGCTCGGAGGTGGAGGACATAGCATGGCTGTCGCAGCGCAGGGTTCTGGCAAGGGTGTGGTGAGTTGCCTGGTGTGGATACATGGGCAGTTTGTTGAGGGCACATGCATGCATGGTAACCGCTGCAACTTAACTGTTCTGGTTGTAGACATATCCTGAACTTTCAGTTGGGTGTGCGTAGAGATCCTGTGTATGGCATGCGCCCACATGGCACTTCTGGACTCTTGTGAAGATGTCTACAATTAGCAGGGGTTTGGGAAGGTCTAGTCTACTGCAAAGAAGATTGTGCATGTGCTAGCGACTCGCCGGCTTAGTGTTTGTATGCTCCGGTTTCCTGAGTGAGGTGGTGTCGCTGCTCAGGATATGTGACAGGGGGCATGGGCAACCATGGTCCAAGAGAGATGGACTTTGCTTTGAAGCAAGGGGCCACCTATGGTATGAATGCGCTTTTGCAAGTGGGCAAGTAAGGGTTGGCACTCCTCTTGATGGATTGCTTGAGATCTGCATGACATGTGACTTGAGTGGCCGAAGACAACATCGATACCTGCCCTGACCATAGTAATAGTCCTTCGTGAAGGGATTACCTGTATATTTTTACAGTAGGCTATGGTGTTATAGCATGTGCCACATATGAGTTGGGCTATAAGCGTTGTTTAGTGTTCCGAGTACCACAGGAACATCATGTGGGTGGCAGTAATATTGTGCAGTGCTCTGCTGCTTGACGCTCAAAAAGAAGCTTCTTCGCTCAAGTTATGTTTGCTGGTTGGTCCATGGTTGGTCCATGTGACTTGCAGTCACAGCTTTCTGTACAGGTGGCCTGGTAGCTAGCTGGCATGGGCTTGCTTCAACTGGGGCCTGCTGTCCATATAGCAGCTTTGCTGAGTCCTCTTTGCTTAGTTGTTTTACTCAATGACATGGTAGCAGTAGCATGACCTGACTTACTGAGAGCACTTCTAAGTTGCTATTGACAGTGCGTCTGGCCGCTTGATCATGATGCGGGCAGGTTGGCTAGTTGAGTACAGTGGACATTGTACATCCCACGCCAAGGCCATCCACGAGGCTTTGGGTGCACCGGGGCCTCGCTCTCTGTGTTTATGATATGGTATTGTTCCTTCTGTTGTCTTTTTTTTATCTGGCTGCTCTTGGCATTTATCTGTTTTAGTCCAGGCACTGCTGCTGCTGCTGCTTGATGATTGGGCAAGGTCAGAAGAATGGGTCAAAACCTCATTTTGAACTACTGTAGTGGTAGTGATTCTGTCATCAGTTTGCATCTCCAAGCGAGCAGTAGCCCATAGGTGATAACGCTAGTACCGATTTCTGCTACAGCTTTGTATGATGGTTCGTTTGCATGTATGTATGCCAGTCAATATCGGATGGGATGTAATGTGCCTGACTACTGTTGTTGTATGTGACAGGCACTAGAGAGGTAATGATGCCTTTACTGGCCTTCTTGTTTGCTGAGTGTTCCTTTAGATCAACTGACAAAGCATGCCACGACTCCGTCGACACTCCTTGGGTGCAGCGAGCCGCGACCGGCGCTTTATCAGTCTGGCCCGCTCCAAAGCTTCAGCCACTGGTGCGCGCCATGTACCCGCGCCCCTTCTTTGGTTCACACCTACAACACAGAGTAATCTCCGGCACATGAGAGGTCGGTTTGTGAGTGGTTCGCCCGATTTTTTCAATGACTTTCAGCGCCAGATACGCCATGCACGGCATGTCCGCGGTTACTATTGCTTGGCGCATGCCATGCACGGCCCATTGCCTGGGCAATACCAAAGCACAGTCGAACCTGCTTGACTCTGTACCTGCACATCCAAGTTTAATGGGAGCCATCGATCGCCTCAGGAGGTCAGTCTTAGCGATTCTCGAGTGAGTCGAAGATTTCAGGTACCGGTGCAAGCATCCTGGCGATCGAGCAACAGCGGAGTCTGCTGCAACCCTGGGGCGGCCGAACTCTCCGTATGTGAAGTGCAGCACCTACTTTAGCTTGTCTGTGGGCACGTAATTTGACCGTATTGCTGACGTCGCATCGTGACCACGTCTCCAAGAGCGGATGCATGGCTTGCTCCGCTATCAATGCTGACAGCACCAACAATTGCACCAGAGTTACGTGCTGATCCGTAGTGAACCAGCAGAAGCAGTGGAATTCATGGTTCCTGTTCATGGCTCCCCCCTCCTGCTGCTGCTCTTGGCTGCATATCTGAGTTCCAATACTGCTGCACCTGCTCCTGTTTGTGTGATACCCAATACAGAACACCGGTTGTGCAAGTGTACCGACCCGATTGCCATGCTAATCAGCCTAGGCAGCGCCAAGCTGCTGTTGATTGGGAATGCAACCGTGTGCCAGGATGTAGAGCAAGAAACAAACAGTACCCCGCCGTTGAGTGGTCATGCTGGTGCTGCTGCAAGCGGCTGTTGCTATTGTGCTCACTGTCGAGGCTCCACATCACTGCAGTAACCGACTGGGCTTGCTGCAGGGGATCAGGAGTAGTTGAGTGCATCGTTGGGGACCCTGCAGTGTAGAGAAAGGGGAGAGAGGCAGCATACATTGCATAGCTGCATTATTTGACATGCTTCAGCAGACGATCCCTAAGCTGTGTACGGAAAAATGAAGAGAAGAGTGTAAGATATGGATGACACTAAGGCTCGCCCACAAGATCTAAGAGTCACCATAGCAGTGGCTGAGGCGGTCATCGCCCGCAGGGGCGCTTTTGTGGGGGCGGCTTGGGAGGTGGAATGAGGGGATAGGATAAAAGGATACAGCAGTAGAAGATATCTCAACCTGGCCAGGAGTCCATGCTATCCGGCCCTATGAAAAGCACTGGAACGGGCTTGCCACTCAAGGGGTGCTTTGAAAAGGCGGGTTGACTGGGATTTTGTGAGATGTGGGACTGTGCAAATCGTCCCTCTGCCAATGATTCAATTAAGCAGGGCACTGGATTTGATCTGGCTGCATAGAAAACCTCCTGGGGTGGAAAGGGCGCAGTAGGCAGCAGAATACAAATGCGAACACGGTCCAATGGCCCTGCCAATCCCTCGTGCTGCTATTCCGCTGCCAATAGTTGCCTTGCCTGTGCTGCTTTGTGCTTCATCGCTGCTGCTACTGCTGCTGCTTTTGCTGCATTCCTTCCCTATGCTGCTACTGCTGCTACTGCTGCTGCTGCCCCTCTGCTAGATGCACTGCTGCGTCAGCCGGCACTGGCTGCTGCTGAAGCCCTTTTCTCATTATGCAGATCCTGCTCCTCTTTTTGCATCTTACTTCTGCTTATACTGGTTACTCTTGTTTCTGCCAATAAGCGCACCGGCCTGCCTCCCATCAGCTGGAGCTGGTGACATACCAGGCACTTTACTTCATACCCTATGCCAGGCTATGGCGTACCATGAAGTGTAAAAAAGCATACCAGAAATTCCTTATCAACATAAAACCACCATCAGTCCTATCTTTGGTAACTGTTACTTCAAAGTGGTTTCACCTACAAGTGCATGCTTTCCCATGTAGCTAAAATGGCGCTTCTGCTCCAGCGTCGGTCTATCTAGGTGTCCGCACGATTCCTGCTAGTCCAACCATATAGCTGTCAATCATTTATCTCGTGCCCTGTGCCATTGCCTACTAAGGTACCCACTGGCCATCAGAGTCCCGATGAGTTGCCAGACTTTGTTTGATTTAGATGGTTCAACCTCCACTTAGTCTGACCCCTGCTGGTCCTGCAAACTATGCTGGTCCATTTCCTCCGTCTACTTCTGCTGCTGCTTCTGCTCCATTAGTGATGCTTGTCCTGCTTTTGTTTGTACTACCGTTGCTGGTGCTGTCATACGGCCCATTCTCTCATTGCTTTCTTCTTTTTAGGTACTTAGGGCATGGCCTGTTGCAGTCAGCTTTGTGCCTTCCTCCTGTTGCCACCAACCCCCCACCCATCCTCTCTACCTGCTGCTATTCCCGCTGCTGCTGCTCCGCTTGCCATTTTCGTTCCTGGCACCCAACCCCTGGCTATCTTCCTTCTGCTGTCCCTGCCTGCTGGCACTCACTAGCATTGTCACCACATTGCACCACTTTCCCCCTCCTCCTGCCACCACTACTGCTGCCCCCGCTGTTGTTGCATGTCAGTCTCGTCCACCTCCCTCCCATCCCCCCACCCCCGTTTCCTCCTGCTGCTCTTGTGCGGCGTTACACGGCGCTTGCCCTCTTCCTTTCCTTCCCAGTGCTGTTGCTGCCTCACGCTGCGCTTGCTGCCAATGCACTGTCTCAATTGTGCCAAGCACTGCATGAGCTTTATCAAAGAGACTCTGCATCTGGGTCTTTTGCCATTCTTTGAAACTGACTGGACCTTTCCTCATGACATCCAGACCTGGTCGTGTGAAATTAGCAACCAGCAAGCCGAGTGACTGAGCAATCAGCAATGCTTGATGCACCTGCCTACTTGGTGGTCAGCACATATATAGTGTGGCTGATTCGGGTCCCGAAAAGAGAAGCTCAATGCAGATTGCTGCTCCTGTCGAGCGTGCCAGACCACTTGAACTGGACCAGCTCCTGGCCTGAGGGCTCAATCACAGGTGTTTAAAGGCTGCATCCCATGCTGTGCAGTCCTTTGGGTGGTATGTGTGTGCATGCTGCCGACTACCGCCCTGTTATCCTCACCGATAAGTGGTCCACTTTGTTGCAGAGGCGAATGTGCTAGCAGGTCATTGGCCAGGGTGAGTATGTGTGGCAGAGGGAGGCTGCACTGGATGGTGGTGTTCAGCCACTCAGGTTGTTGCCTGGGTTGCATTTGGGCGCAATCAGGCGCAGGGGCCATCACTGGCAGGTGGAGCGTTGGATTCGGAGCGGCTGTTGCTGCTTAAAACCTGTAAACAATTTGATAACTACTTTTGGGCCAGCTGGGCATCACCGCTTAAGCAGCGTCCGTAGTCTAGGGGTATGATAGGTCCCTGCCACGGACCAGGCCCGGGTTCGAGTCCCGGCGGACGCAGTACTGAGCGCAAGCACAGTAAGCCTTCTGACTGGTTGTAAGCGAATGAATGGTCGCCGTAGTATAGTGGTCAGTATCCCTGCCTGTCACGCAGGAGGCCGGGGTTCGATTCCCCGCGGTGGCGCTTTTGCTGCTTCTATTCGTTGTACCTTTTCTGGTATCATCAGAGTGTCTGGCATGGACAATGTGATCAATTAGGCTTTGCCTGCGCAGGTTCAAGTCCTGCTCACTGCGGATTCTACCGTTGTGGGTGCCTGAAATCTGACCATACATATGGTCAAAACATAGGCAGTGATGCCCGAGCGGTTAAGGGGATTGACTAGAATGCCATACCATATTATTATTATTACATTTCATGATATGCCATACCATATTGACGCCATTGATTATTTTGGCTGGCAGGACTCAAGTAGCCCACTGGCATTGTGCTGGCATAATTGCTTTTGCTGCCAGGACTCAAGTAGCCCACAGGCAGGGGGGCCTTTCATACCCACAGTCGCCAATTGCTGTCTCCCACAGGCTTGGGGCCTTCCATACCCATAGTTGGCATACGGCATACTCATGCTGCCATTTTTGCTGGCATTGTGCTGGCATTGTGCTGGCATTGATTGCTTTTGCTGGCAGGACTTAAGTAGCCCACATGCAGGGGGGCCTTTTATACCCACAGTCGCCAATTGCTGTCTCCCACAGGCAGGGGGGCCTTACATACCCGCAGTTGGCATACGGCATACTCAAGTTCCTGCCCTAATCCCACACAATGGCTGCCACCAGCACACCCTAGATCCCTTGCTAACCAATGTATGTCAGGCCAGCCCATTCGACGTGCCATGTTCTGACCAGTTGACCCATATAAAAGATATGCCAGATAAACCCAGTGCCAAGCACACGGCCCTCAATGTACCGGTAGTGTGTGACGATATGAATATCAATTATTTTTGACGATATCAATTATTTCAAGCCGCAGCCATATCTGTGCACAGGCCCTCTGAGCAAAGGCATGGAACTCATTATGCAGCTGCGTGCAGGTATTCTTCCTCTCAACGCTATGACAGCAAAATTCGGTAGGCAGAGCGCTAGCAGGCAAAGTGCACGTAGGGAGTGCTGCAAGTCCTGTGATCTTGGCCCTGAATTGGGAGGTGAAGTTGAGTCTCCTGAACACTTCTTGTTTGACTGTCCTGTTTACCAGGCACAAAGGCAAAAGCTGTGGGAGAAGCTGACTTCTGACCCTGATGTTGCTGCAAAATGTCAGATATTGGATGGCAAATCTGATGAGGAGAAGCTGCATAGCATGCTTAATGAAGAGTTCTGGGGTGTAGACGTCGATGAGGAGTCTGGCTTAGTATATGGCCCTTTCAAGCATGCATTTAAGTGTATAGCTAAATATGTTGCAGCTGCTTGGAAGATTAGGAATGCTTATGCTCACCCTTCTGATGCGGCGTGAGGTCCAACCAATGGGGTTTGTTACCAACTATTGCTTGCACCCGGGCTTACAAGCCCTCCTTGCTTTCTCAAGTAGGAGGGAAGCTCTTACCCCCATTGGGGCAGTGGAGGTTTTGGGTGATTTTGACCTAGCTGCTGGACCTCATGTTTAGGCATGCATATATTGTCATACATGTCGAAGTTTACCCGTATTCTGTTCCACCTCGCTGCTCTTTGTGACAGCTTGAGGTGCGGGGCCTATGGCACTTATTGCTATGGCATATCATGAAATGTAATAAAGTGTGTGCTCCTTCCAGATGTATGGTGGTGGGCAGGGCACCCGCATACGGATAAAATGTGTGTGCACTTCCTCCAGGGCCAGTATTTTGCATCAGTGTATCTACCTTGATGAAACATGCATGATCATGGAGTTCAAACTGGTGGAATGATGTCCAATGTTTCCTGGTTCTATCTGCGTCAGTGGGTTTGCCATCCCTGTGGTGAACTGGGGCACTGCAAGTGTGCCGATGGGTTTGCCAATGTAAGATTCACACACACATACCGTATTGTTTTGACGCCGATTGCCCTTCTGCCTGCCCTGCCCTGCCTGCCCTGTCTGCCATGCTTTTGATACTGCAGCAAAGGTGCATGCTGTGGCTGCTGCCATAGGGCCCACACCCCGAGATAAAACAGTCCTAAATATCTTCCTGTACCCATATCTCCGGTGGCAAGGCAGAGATCCCTGCTAACTTAGTGAAACAATTTCCTGCCTGCTTTCTCTTGCAAACAAAACACAGAAATGCCCTGCAAAAAATCTACACCATTGACGGCAGATTCTACATGAGCATGTCAGCAAGGCCCCCATCTTGAGGCCGTTACATAATTACACTGATGTTGCCATTTTGTTCTGTTACAGTCTGCCCGTGTGTGACTCACTATTGAATACAGTTGCCTAAAGCTGTAAATGCTTTAGGGAGGTGTTGCTGCTGCCATGCAGCCACCAGTTTTCATGCTGCAAATCGTTTCTGCTGCAAACTGGCTGTCTGGGTTGCTGCCTGGTGCTGACAGATGCATTGGGTAAATGTCCCACCGTGTCCTTTGCGGCCCAAGAGAATGGGGCAGACATCAATCGAGGGATTGAAGCAGTGCCACTCGGAGGTGCCAGGTAGGTAGGGCCTGGAAGTTCTGCCCCAGTGATCTATTTCAAAGCATATAGCAATGACGTGGCTGAGCTTTGGAGGTTCCCAGTGGCACTGAGAGGCAGGGAGCTTTCAGCCAGTGGCAGACCTTCCAGAAGGAGGCAGCAACCGGAGCAGCATAACAGGAGAGAAGAGGAGTATTGTGCACCGTTAACTATTTTGATTCGGAGGCTGAATAGGCTGAGTCAGGGTGTGTCTCAAACCCCTGGTAGTTGCTCCGATGGATTAACACACATGCATTCGGTGGAACCAAGGGGAATAAAGAAGCGCAATCTTTATAAATCTTTATACCCCTTGGTGGAACATGAGCTGTGCGGGCTGGAGTGCGGGCACCGATCTCCGTTCAAAGGCCGTACTGCAGTCAGTTTCAGCAGCACCGGTTTAGAGGCTTCTACATGAAGCCATCTGTGCCACTTACCATCACCCAACCTTCATTTCAGGCCCACTGATGCTGCAATGTGTAGGGTCTGCTTTCTGGCGCGAATTGGCTGAATCGGCGGGCATGCATCCACATAGCCATAGTGGGCCTATGCATCTAAGCTATTCAACAGCTTAAAAATGCAGGGACGTTTCTCTTCAGCGCTCTTTGTAGGACCAAATCCCAGAAACTAGCGGAGTCCTGGGCATACGTCTGGGAGCCAAGCAAGTAGCAGGGGGGAGCCAATCAGCTCAACCTGTGCTCAGCAGTGGCTAAGACAGCTGGCTGCGTGCCTAATGTGTGTAATTATCCGGCATGTCCGGCCCACCGCTCTGGACCCCTTAAAATTGACTAAAGGCAGAAGTGCCACCTGCCGCAGTCGATCATCAACCATGATGGCTAGGAATATCACACCCCATTCCTTGAATGGCAGCAGTTGCCACACAGTACTGAACACTATGACGCGCAACCGTGCAGGAACCGGGTCTGCCTACTCACGCTGGTCATTTGGCTGGCCATATGGAGGACAGCAGAACGCCTGCATATTTAGCTCCAACATACTTGGTGCAGCCACACCATCATTTTTTGTTTGTTTGTTTTGTTATTCTTGGGACTGCAGGCAGGAGGGCACTCGGCATCAAAACAATATCTGTGTGTGTGAATCTTACATTGGTAAACCCATCGGCACACATGCAGTGCCCCAGTTCACCACAGGGATGGCAAAGCAGTGTAACGCAGATATAACCAGAAAACATTGGACATCATTCCACCAGTTTGAACTCCATGATCATGCATGTTGATTCAAATCAGATACAATGATGCAGAATACTTGCCCTGGAGACGTGCACACACATCTTATAGCATGCAGGTGCCCTGCCCACCACCATACATCTGGAAGGAGCACACCCTACCGGTACATTGAGCATTTCTTTTATATGGGTCATCTAGTCAGCACAAGGCACGTCGAATTGGGCTGGGCTAACATACATTGGTTAGCAAGGGATGTAGGGTGTGCTGGTGGCAGCCATTGTGTGGGAGTAGGTATGTTGGAACTATTATTATTACATTTCATGATATGCCATAGCAATAAGTGCCATAGGCCCCGCACCTCAAGCTGTCACAAAGAACAGCGAGGTGGAACAGAATACGGGTAAACTTCGACATGTATGACAATATATGCCTAAACATGAGGTCCAGCAGCTAGGTCAAAATCACCCAAAACCTCCACTGCCCCAATGGGGGTAAGAGCCTCCCTTCTACTTAAGAAAGCAAGGAGGGCTTGTAAGCCCGGGTGCAAGCAATAGTTGGTAACAAACCCCATTGGTTGGACCTCATGCCACATCAGAAGGGTGAGCATAAGCATTCCTAATCTTCCAAGCAGCTGCAACATATTTAGCTATACACTTAAATGCATGCTTGAAAGGGCCATATACTAAGCCAGACTCCTCATCGACGTCTACACCCCAGAACTCTTCATTAAGCATGCTATGCAGCTTCTCCTCATCAGATTTGCCATCCTGTTGGAACTAATTATGCAGGCGTTCTGCCGACCTCCATATAGCACGATTAAATGGCTAGCGAGTAGACAGTCCCGATTCCTGCATACTAGGGGTCGCGGCGACGCTGCTAGGGTGAGTAGGGCAGGAACTTGAGTTGCCGCATGCCGACTGTGGGTTTGGAAGGCCCCCTTGCCTGTGGGAGACAGCAATTGGCGACTGTGGGTATAAAAGGCTCCGCTGCCTGTGGGCTACTTAAGTCCTGCCAGGAAAAATGGCTTCAAAATGGCATGGCATTCTAGTCAATCCCCTTAACCGATCGGGCATCACTGCCTATGGTTTGACCACATACAGGGTCAAATTCAAGGCACCCACTCCGATAGGAAGCGCAGTGAGCAGGATTTGAACCTGCGCAGGCAAAGTCTAATTGATCACCAAGTCCATGCCAGACACTCTGATACCACAAGGGGTATAAGAAGGAGAAGCAGCAAAAGCGCCACCGCCGGGAATTGAACCCGGATCTCCTGCGTGACAGGCAGGGATACTGACCATTATACTACGGAGACGGAGACACACATGCGTCCGCCGGGACTCGAACCCGGGCCTGGTCCGTGGCAGGGACCTATCATACCCCTAGACTACGGACGCTTGTTAAGCGGTGATGCACATAAGGCGCAAAAGTGTTTTTCAGTTACCTTACAGGGCTTAACCAGCAACAGCCGCTCCGAATCCGACGCTCCATCTTCCAGTGATGACCCCTGCGCCTGAGTGATTGCGTCAAATGCAACCCAAGCAACAATCTAAGTGGCTGGAACACCACAATCCAGTGCAGCCTCCCTCTGCCACACATACTCACCCTGGCCAATGACTACTCCGTCCGCCACACATACTCACCCTGGCCAACAACTCTGCTAGCACATTCGCCTTTGCAACAAAGTGGACCACTTATCGGTGAGGATAACAGGTAGTCAGCAGCATGCACACACATACCTCACAAAGGACTGCACAGCATGGGATGCAGCCTATCAACACCTGTGACTGAGCCCTCAGGCCAGGAGCTGGTCCAGTTCAAGTGGTCTGGCACGCTAGGCAGGAACAGCAGTCTGCAAACAACATTTCCGATGGCTTACCAAAGCCACCATCAGTGATGTCCGGCAATATAAACGTCAAGCTCCTCTTCTGCCCAGTAACCGCGATCAGCCACTGACTCCCATTCTGATCAGCACTCAGCCACAACCACCCTTCATATGGTACACCTGCTGCCATCGATATATATCAAAAACACAAATGTGCAGCATCAAGTGCGGTAAATTAAAGTGGACCGCAAATGGGGAATCTGACTGTGACACACAGGCACACAGTGTGTACATGGTATGATGCTGCCCTCCACAAAGGACACACATCCTGTTTCTGAAGTCTACATCAGCTAGTATACATTTCTCCAACAATTACTTCCAACAGTCCGTCCAACCACGCTCAGCTCTGCAACAACGCTGGACAGCAACCCAAAACACAAGGAGCAATCCAACAAGCCAGTCTCTTACCACTCCTCCTGCACTGGGCACAGGCACTTGAGCTTTGACTCGGGGCATAACCCCCTCAGCTCCCTGAGCACAGGCATATAACTAGATCATACGCCCCAATATAATCAGTTGGTTCTCAAACACCATCCAGACCACAATCTGCTGTCCAAGCATGGACGGGAAGGGGCTTACAATACACCAACATATCAAGCCATCGTTCATGCTCTGATGTCACGCTAAGTCCGGCCCTCTGGATCAATCCCAGTCGCAATGAAATCTGGAAATCAGAGCCAGAACCACCAGAACCCCGTTCCAATAGACCCAGGCTTGGTGCCATCTCAATGCGTTACAAAACAGCTAAAGCCCATGCTCAAGCAAGAACCAAGAAGCACGGCCCACTATCCCATTGGTTGTGACTACCCAGGCCACAAACACAGCTTCCAGAGCACAAAACCATATTACTGTTACATGTTATGACATTCCATAGGAAGAAGTGCCGTATACCCCGCACCTCAAGCTCTTACAAAACCACAAAAGCCATACAACCGCTAGTTGACAACTGCCCCATGTTGCAGCTCATGTCCTGCAATGTGACTTGCTGTAGATGATAGACCACAAACAGCTACTGGACCTGGAAACTCTCCTGCGTCCAATGAGAACGCTCTACTACCCGTCATAACGGGTTCCAAGCACTGTTGTAAACGAGCCTGTCCAACTGGCACATGTACCCCCAAAGGTCTGTGTGTTCCAGTTACCAAATTGCCTGACCACACCAGCTTAGCCTCTCCAATAACCTGTTGCTGATCACCCAACTGTCATGGACACTACCCATCAGGGGGAGGCCTGCCCACTTACTAAGCAAACTGGTAATAAAAATACATGGAACCTTACCTGGCATGATACATCCATCACCTCCCACCCACCGAGAAACATACACACAATTGGCTCCAATAACCTCTTGCTGATCACCCAACTGTCCTGGACTCTACCGACCAGGGAGCAGCCTGCCCACTCACTAAGCAAACTGGTAGTAATACATGGAACCTTACCTGGCATGATACATCCACCACTTGCCTCCCACCGAGAAACATACACACAATTGCCAAAGTGAAGAGCAATTGCTGATAATCCCCAAAGAACGCGAGGTCTCTGATTGCCATGTGGTGCCCTACATGATTTTCTCACCAAAAACAGGTACAGGTTGTGGCTACATCCTCCCAAGATGGGCATCAACACCATGCTAACCTCATCCTTGACTTTCAGGGTTCAGGCGATTTGAAGGAGCTTTTACAGGCAGGGTGTAAACAGGGCTCCATGTCAGGACACAGACAGTACATGAGCAGGTGCTTCAGCATCTCCAAAGCTGCACAAAAGCACCTTTCATTTTTGCCTCAGCAGCTGGCGCATAGGTGCATGCTATCGCTTGAGCACACCCACTTTTGTCACACTCATAAGCACACCCACTTGGGCTTTTCCACCACACATTAGACACACCCACTTGGGCTTTTCCACCACACATTACCTCTGATGGTGACGTATGCAAGCCTTCCTAGCAATCTACTTGGGCATCTCCAAAGACAAGCAATGCCCCACCAGGACGCAAGTATGTTGACGCATCAAGGTCAGCAACAACCCCATCAGCAACAACCAAAACTGTCAACAACTTCCCTTGTTGTTGCTGATAGGGTTGTTGCTGACCATGATGCGTCAATATGGGCTACTGCACTGCACTTTTGAAGCCTTGCCACTGAGCTCAGTGGTCATACACACACAATATATGTACACCTCGCTACTATACCAACAAGCACCTGGCAGTGATCTCTCTCACATATCAACAAGCACCTGGCAGTGATCTCTCTCACATATCAACAAGCACCCAAAACCTCAAATGCACCATTGTGGCAGGTACACGCCAGGAAACAACTCTTCTGTGCACTGCCTCCCGGACAATGCCATCACCCTCTCATGAAGGGCTGCTAATGATGCACTCATCCAGCACCTCCTGAGAGCTCATCTGCCTCACAGTAATCCTAGCAGGCACTACACCATTCAACAATGGCCCTGAGATAGACCCCACCGGCTCATCTTCCTCCTCCTCTGCCACCCCTCCCGCTCCCGCTGCACCCCTACCACCCCCTAATAAAGCCTCCTTCAGCTGCTGCTGCTGCTGGTGACTGCTGGCACTAGCCCCTGTCACCTCCCCCTGCCCCTGCTGCTGCTCCTTCCACCAGTTCCTGTCGAAGTGGCTCTTCAACCCCAGCCAGCACTTGTAATAGTCTCTGTCAATGGAAGGGCTGCTCATGGCTGCAGGCGTGACACGCGGGGTGAGGTGGGTCTCAAACATGAATGCCAAGGTATCTCTGCCCAGGTGCTGCGGCTGGTCTGCGGTACTAACAGCGTTTTCAAAGGTAGTGGTATCGGGGCCATGAGGGGTCATGCACAGATGCAGGCTGGCACCACCTGCAGGTCAAAGCAGACACAAAAATAAGGTTCTTCGGTCTGACCGGGGTGATTCCATCCTGTCTTTACACGGTGCCAGTGCTGCCGTCGCAGTGGCAGCAGCAGGAGCAGGAGCTCGCCACACACGCAAGAGTTTAAAAACTTGGTAATCATAAGTAATGTGCATGGATGCCGCTGGGAGGTTTCCAAATGGATTGCAGAACTGCACATTCTCATCACAGGCATCGGAACCAGCAGTTCCATTGCCATCGTCAAACAAACCCGAGTATGGGATACCAATGTTGCTGCCACAGCAACAGCATGGGGAGAGAACACAATGACAGTCATGTACAAGAAAGAACAGGCATCCCGGTAACACGAGAGCTGCCACAGAAAATTGCAGACCTCTATTGTGCACCTGCACTAAAAAAGCCGAAATTCCAGACAGGTTGCAGCCGCAGCCAAATCGAACACTACACAACACAAACTGCATCCTGCTGCTTGCTTCCTCCTACACAGGTGTGATGTGTTAGCCTGTTAGAGGTACACACTGCAACCAAACAACGGGTGTCCTTCAGTAGCGCTGGGTACCCCCAGTATACTACAACAGAACGAAAGGCAGCTTGTCGTACCTGGCACAAAGCCCCCTTGTTTTGCCTCATACACTCCTTTGATGAGGCCCATGAACTCATTCATTGTGTTCCGGTGGTAGTAGGGCGGGCGGAAGGTGTGCTCTGCCACAGTCCACCTGGGAGGAAAAATCACAAAGTCCGCAACCGCCACTCCTGCAAGCACTCAAGTCATGGGTTGGGATTTTCAGGATTGTATCCTTTATAGGGCCACTTATGCAGACTGGTACAAAGAGCAGACACGAGACAAGGTGTCTTTTGAGAGATCAACAGCATGAACGCGGTTAACAGGTCTTAACAGGAGGCTAAAGTCAGAGGAGGCAGCAGATACAGAGGTAGACCAGGTGCGACCTTACTGCCCTTGAACTGTGTTTGTTTAGTAGCAATGGTACTGTTTGGCAGTAATGGTACTGTGTAATGCTTGCAACACGTGTCCTACCAATCAAGCATGCAGAGTACAACAACAACCACAGACCCTTGGCCTGTGTGGCTGGAGCAAACACCATTAGCAAAGCCACTGAGCAGAGCCAAGGATTCAGCGCAATAACAGACAGCAGCTTAGAGACACTAGTTAAAAACAAATATTTTATGGTTTGGATTAGTATTCAAAACACAGTCTGTTTTTCACCTGCTCCACAAAAGTTTTACTCTTTATATGCAATTGCCATAAGGTAGAATCCTTTGCTCACAAGTAGTGCAGCATGAGGCATGAGAGGCCAGGCAGAACAGAAAAACAACACCAAAAGACGCTAGTGAGTCAGCATGTGGCTCCACTCACAGCAAGCTCCACACTTCTACCTATCACAGCAGCAACACAAGGACACAAGAGAGCTTCACTGTCACTCATGCAGGCCCATTGCGCTACGAAAACCACCATGTGCTGCCCCATGCATCACCCTTGCATCAGAACAGAGATGCCTAGGTACAAACAGCTTCACCGCCCCTACCTGAGGCAGCTCTAAGGGAAAGCAGCGCTAGTGCCCATTCTCAAAAACCCCGACCCCCCCCCCCCCCACACACACACACACACTCACACAATTAGAAGGACCCTAGATGCCAGTGTTGAGCATACCTGGTGTATCTGAGGGCACAGTGAGCACAGTGAAGATGGATGGGTCTGGGTGGTCAAAGGAAACGGAGTTGACTGGGCAGAACTTGGACAGGTCATACTTGAAGGGCACATAGTTGCCATGCCAAGCCACCACATTGAAAGGTGAGAACGTCTGCAGACACCAGCAGCAGCAGGTTTCCAACATCACCATGTGACTTCTCACAAAACATTCCAATCTACCTTGCTCAACAACTGAGCCCACGTGATAAAGTCAGAAACAGAGGAAATCCTGCCTGAAGCAGTCCACGCAAACAGAAACAAAGCAAAGCATGGATATCCCTCGTTGTTAAAGAAGGTCTCCTGGCATGCCTAGGCAGCCAACTTCATATTAATAGGCGATCACAGGAAGAGAGTGATTATTTCCCCGACCAAAGTCCAGCACACCAGCCAAGCTATGATTTGCGTAGGAACTCTCCGTGCAGTCAGGTTCCAGTGAAAACAAAGGTGTGCTGAGAACCAGACATCTCTAGGCCCCTCAAGAGCCCAATCAGCGCCTCGAAGCCCCTTCATGCGTTCATGCAAAGCTCTAGCAGGCTGCGACAACACCTCAACCTACCTGAACATACGCCCCTAAATCCTCTCTTCCGCAGCCCCTCTACCAACCCCCCACCAGAGCTGCTCAAAAAGCCGTTTTGCGGTCAACCGCGCATACCCACTGACCAACGCCGTCTAAAACCCTCTTTGCTTGATTAAAACCCAACCCACAGCCCCTTTCACCCCACCAAACTGCAAGCAGCTGCCATGCACCTCGTCCCACCAAGCCCCTGGCCCTCTCCGCTGCCCTGGCATCTTCAAATGAGGCAAATTAAAGCTCAGCCCTCCCCTTGTTTCTTCCTTGCCTGCCCACACCTTGGCCACTCCATACTGCAGCTCAGCACCCCCTCTTCCCACCTTCCCTGCCCAGCCCAGCAGGACCCCTGCCCTACCACTTCAGCCATCTACACAACCAACCCATTCTTTGGTGGCTCCCTCTCCAACCACCCACATGGGTTGGGTGTTTACACTCCTCTTTGACCAATCCCCCACCCATTCCCCCAATCCCACTGTCCCCCTCACCCATTTTCCTAACCTGAGCCGCCAGTAACAGGTGCCACCCCCCTTCCCTCCCCCCACCGGGGTTACTGTTTGCCTGACACCTCCTCCCTGAACAGAAACAGTGCCACCTTCCCCCCCCCCCCTTCACTCCCTCACCCTCAACATACCTAGCTACCCTTCCATCCCATTCTCCCCCTCCCCTCACCCTCCTTCCCCTTCCTCCATCCCCCCTTCCCCAAACCACCCACCTTCCCCTTCCTCCATCCCCCCTCAACCTGGCAACCAACCCATCCACCACCTTGTGCTGCCCCTCTCCCTCCCTCAACCCCAATCAACCACTGTCATCCCCTTACCCCCGTCTAACTTAAATCTCAATGTCCAATCAAGCCCCCCAAACCCCCTCCCCTGTCTGCCTGCCTCCCTCCCTCCCCCCTCTCAGACGTACCCAGCCCCCTCGCCATTCTCCCCTCCCATCCGCTCACCCATCCACCTACCCACCGACACGCTGCCCCCTTCACATCCACCCGACATCCCATCCACAATTCTCTGCTTCCCTTCGACACCCTCAACCCCACCACCCCTCCCTGCCTCTCTTCCCCCTCCCTCACCTTCCAGCCACCCACCAACCTCCCCCTGCCCCCGCCACCCATTTACCCTCAGTCCACCCACTCAAACCCCCCTCCCAGCACCCTCCCTCCCTGCCTCCATCACCGTTAACCCACACAATCACCTCACTCCTTCACCCTCCTTTACCTAATGATAACCCCTTTTCCTGGACCCCTCCCCCCTTCACCCCCAACCCACCCACATCTCCATACATCCATCGTTACCCTCAACCCACCCACACATCTGCATCTCTCACCTTCCATTATCATTCAGGAAGACCTTGGCCTTAAGCCCCTCCCTCCCCCCCCCTTTCTCAACCCCACCACCTATCTCCCTCCTCCGGCCCCCCCTCGAGCACAATGCACCCACCCACCTCACAATGCACCCACCCACCTCCTCTCTTTCTCCCCCTCCCTAAAAGCTCATCCCACCACTCACCCCGCCCTCCCTCCCTCATCCTCAACAACCCAGCTCCTCTCTGCCTCCCTGCCTTCCCCCCTAAAGTGCATCCCACCCACCCACTGAGCCCTCCCTCCCTCACCCTCAACCACTCACCCACTGAGCCCTCCCTCCCTCCCTCACCCTCACCCTCAACCACCCACCCACTCACCCCTCCCTCCCTCACCCTCAACCACCCACCCACTCACCCCTCCCTCCCTCACCCTCACCCACCCACTCACCCCTCCTTCCCTCACCCTCAACCACCCACCTGAGTGGCAGAAAACAGCTGCCCATCAAACTTATGCATCACCGTGTATGTTGTCTCCCTCTCCTCAAACCACGCCACAGGCGATTGGAAGTCCCTGGGGTTTGCCAGACCATTCGCCCCAATGGGCCCCAGGTCTGGCAAAACAAAGTGGCCCTGGAAGGGTTCCAGCACATAACCACGGGCCACACCATCCATCAACTCTACTGAGAAGCGCATGCCCCTCTGGACCACTGCCACCTCCCCCGGTGCTACTTCCAGCTTGCCAAACTCGGTAGTGAGCAGTAAACCACCTGCAGACAAGGCGATCATTCAAGTAAGCCAGTGAAAGGTTATTCAAGTAAGCCAGTGAAAGGGAAAGAAAAGAATAAATCTGGCCTCTGCCACCTGTACTGAGAAGTGCTTCACCCTCATATGCACCACTGCCACCCTGCCCTCGAACTACTTCCAGCTTCCATTGATACCATTATTCCTACAGTTTGTCATATGCCATAGCAAAAAGTGCCATAGGCCCCAAACCTCAACCTCTTACCAAAACATCTAGGTGGAACAGAATACAGAATACAGAATACAAAGGTTATATTTGTACTCGGCAGACCACCTGTTAGGAAGGTGGAACATGCGTTATGAAGTAAGGAGCAAATGGGAGGAAGAAAAAAGACAGCTTCCAGAGCCCATGAGCTCTGTTGACAACTGCCTACCTCTCTGCATCCCTGTCTCTTGTTCAGGGAATCCAGCTTGCCAAGTGCAGCAGTGCAAAATTGCCAAGATCGGCAGAAGCAGGACAAATCCCTTGCCTCAACTAGGCAGATTAAGGTTTGAATACAAAGGTTTGAATACATAGAAGGATTGGTTCCAGGCAAAAAGCATGCTTACGCTACCAAGAACAGCAATCAAGTCACCACCTTATCAGACATAAGCATGTCAGGGATAGAAGTACTTGACAAAGCAATCTGATACTTGAAAGAGTCACTTCGCAGCCCAACATTAGACGTGGCACAGTCCTACTGCACACTTCCCCCCAATCTCATCCAATGCATGACGTCCTGCCGATCGACGCGCCCCACTTTCCACGAAGCAAAGCAAATGTCCAAAATGCACAACTTGCTACCATTCCTACCATCTAAACCATGCCTTGGGGCGAAATCCCATGCTGCAGCCAGAGCAGAATGATGTTCCAATGTTACATCAACACTTCCTCCACCATGAGTGGCATACAATAAAACAAGTAGGCCTACTACAGTGAGCACACCAGCCTCCTGAACACGACCATTATGTCCTGCCTCGTCATGTCATAGAAGCAACAACTGTACATGTTGGCCCGGCCAGGACAAATCAGCTCAGCCCACATGGATGAGCCTTTCAATTGGTTACACCCCCTAGTCTGCACCAGGACCCACCAATGCAAAGACAACTCCTGTCATGCAGCATGTATCCCCAAACCCCCCCAGCCCCACCCGTCCGCCCGTAGGCCCGCCGCTCGTAAACCTGGCCGCCCAAATCCAGCCCGCCCCTAGCCCCGGCCGCCTGTATCCAGCCGGCCCATAGCCGCGGCCATCAATAGCCCCGCCCGCCCATAGCCGCGGCCATCAATAGCCCCGCCCGCCCATGAGCCCAACCATCAATAGCCCCGCCCGTCCAAAGCCCCTTCCTACCTTGCTGTGGCACGATGAGCATGTCTCCATCAGCATTCGCCAGGCAGCAATCCTTCATGCTCTGGTTGGCCGTGTAGATATGCACAGCAAATCCATGTTTCTGGTTTGCACTGCAGCAAAGCATGGTCCAGGTTGGGGAGCCCAGAATCAAAGAGGGCCACAACATCATGTCCAGTCTGGTAGCAGTTACGCATTGTCATTCACAGGAAGCACAAGTGGCCACCGCAATTTGTGGAGATGGAACATAGCTGGCCTTTTAGAAACAAGCTTGACAAGCAAGGTAAGATATGCAAGAAGATAAGGAGGGGATGTGCCAGGAGGGGGAAGTAGCTGAATGGAAACATGAAAATGGGTTGATTCCAGGGCAGGACATGCAGCGGAATTCTGGTGGTGATGCTGGCCATGAGATAGCGGTACTGCATATGGGGGATGATTTGGCCTCGCCTATCACCAGCAGCCCTAGCATAGATGTAGGGGCTGTGCTTTTTGAGATCCTGGCGCATGTAGGACCACTTTGCCTCTGCCGATAGCTCCCATAACTATGATACTAGTTAGCAGACGCAGTTCACTGTTTCTCACTGCAGACTCCATGGTGTAGCCCCTTGCTCAGACATTATGCTCGTGCATATGTCAATGATGGCTCAAACACGTTGCATATATGTGGACAGAATGCTCATACCCTGTGCTAGAAGAGGTTTCTGCCGTTCATCAATTCACCCACATCCACACCACTGCTACTCACCTGCCCGCCCCACACATGGTGACCAGCCCACGCACAAAATCTACATTGCCCTTGGGGATTGGAAAGGGTGACCATCTAAGCTGGTTGGGGGTTATCACAGCTGTTGAAAACTCAGAGGTCAACGTCTGTGTGGGGAACTCCAGGGGGTGAAAGGGCTCATGCGTCACTGATGGCCGGATGCGGTATAGCCAGCTTCGCTGCTGCATTCTGCATGTTCAAGGCCATCACTTCAAACTTGCATGTAAGCCTCTGCTCAAAGCGTGTCAGTTGCTGATGTCCTACCTCCTGGGGACTGTAAAGGCAGTACCAGAGAGCTGCTCTGCATATAGACCATAGGGGCACACCTGCATGCACATCGGCATATGTTGGCCTCCCATTTTACAACTTAGCCATGCATCAGCACCCGGTAATTCGTCTGCCAGCGCACCCTGGGGTTGTTCTGGCCCATTGGAAGTGCTCCCGGCAGTGCTTCCGAAGAGAATTCGTTGCCTGAAGAACCGAGAATTCACCTGAGCACTCTTCAGCCCAGACAACGGCGTCGCTCTTGTAGAGATCACGCTTACCGAAGCCATACAAGTACTGCAAGCTGCTCGGTGGCGCCATGCTAACTCCAAACCGCTCGGGACCCAGCTATAGAGCACGCGTTGCTTAACGCCTTGAGACAAAGCTGTTTGTAGACTGACAGTGCGCTCAGTACTTGCACATGCAAGTTCCAAGAGCGGCAGAGTACGTCGCAACCTGTACACAACCACTTAGTTGCATGAGCAGCAACTATATCCGTTTGCAAGCACCGGATCCGCAAGAAACACTAGTTTAAACTAGATAGCGTAAGTTACATTGCAATTACTCTAACATGGACTGGGCCTGCTGTTGAGTGGGAACAGTCAGTCCAGGTTACCTCCGAGGCTGCTGCGTCAGCAGTCGTATGAACTTGCCGTGAGTAATCTTTATCGGTCGTCCTTCAGCGAGGCACCACCCAATATAATACCGTAGCGAAATAATGTTTCGAGGCTACGAAACTGGCATGTGGGCAAGGGCAGCTATTGAACCCCATGTCCATGGCTTCAAATTTGGCTCCGATATGGTTTTGGTTGGAGACAACCGGAGAACCTCTCATTATGCCGCTGCGAACGATCGTCCAGACCCCAACTGTGCCTGATTACACACGACGAGACATTCATACTGCTACCCAAGCACAAACCACCCTTGCACAGGCATCTGCACCAGCAGTAAACAAACAAACAAACAAAAATTTAACGTGCGGCAACCGCAAAGCTGCAAGACAAGTGTAGCCCGAACCATCTGCAGCAACCACCCCACAGAGCCAGTGCAATCCGTCCCACCACATCCTGCAGGCAGCACGAACATGGTTCATTGTCAGGCAACAGACAACTTGTCCTTAGGAAGTACAGCACAAGACACTGGGGTGCTGTCCGCTCCATCCATTCTGCTTCAGCAACCTGGCTGTGCTCTTGCCTCCATGACAGAAACCCACCATACCCATCCCAGCATTCAACAGGCGCATGCCATTCACACCTTTTTCGCACAATACAGCATCCGTGCAATGAATCAGTCATCCTTGTACAGCACAGCTGAATCTTCTATATTTCATCCTCAATGTCCTTGCACCCCCCTCGTCCCTGGTCCCCACTTCCTCCTTTTGCTAATCTCTTATCACCAGTCTTTTCTGCCTCAGCCGCTGCTCATGTCTATGAGTGCGCTCCTTTCTCCTTCCACTCCCTTCCACATTGGCCAACACATGCTGCCACACTGGCTGCTCCCGATTTCTCGTGCTCCTTCCAATCATTTCCCCTACATGACCCACCACATGCTGCTTTGTCTCAAAACAGTCTGACAGCCTCCAGAGCCCTGCTGCTAAGGTTAACTAGAACCATATTTCCACCCCTGATACCGATATCTCATGTTGCTTCCTTCCACAATTCCTCGAATCCTCTCCCAAAAACCACGGAACCTGCCCAGTATGCCACCCACGTAAAATGTGCGCAACCGACTTGCACATCATGTCATGCTAACATCCCACAAACTGACCCCCAGTTTCTTCACCACTGTGCTGCTTACTTCTGCTCAAACTCCAACAATCCCACCAATACCCCCTGCATGCCCCCCTTCGCTTGCATATCACCCAGCCCCAGTCCCCTGAATCCAGAAGTGCCCACAAACCCCTGCTTCCTCTGCTCCTCACCTTTAACGGTACCTCCTGAAAGAAGGCGACTGGTGCTTTTTCCAGGTGGCGCGCTTGCTGGGGCGAGCCTTGTTGTACAGGTGCCCCTTGCCGCGCAGACCACGGTACTTCTTGCCAGCACTGGTCAGACCACGCAGCTCACGGTGCTTGTGCACGGGGTTGCAGATCCAGTTGGCACGAGCGTCCTGAACAGGGAGTGCAGGTATGAGGGTTCAGGTCGGGGGCAAAAGCAGTAACACAACCCGGCAGCCACTTAGTCAACATGCCTCCACTTAGGATTCACGAGCATGGGCACATAGCGCGCGGATCAAGTGTCCTACTGTTCAAGGAACCGACTGGCCCCATAACTTGCTGTTGTTGCCACCCCTCCATGCATAGCGGGCCCAGCTGCTCCCTGTATCAAAGCACCCTCACCAGGAGCACATGTTCTTCTGTTAACCCCAAGACTTCCAGTCCACTTCATTGGATAGAGGAGGGCAGAACCTAACATTAAAACCTAAACTCTGCTAATGCTACCAGTCCACGTAACGCATCCTGTTATCCTATCCTACCCAACCCCATCTGTTCCTACTGCATGATAAATGCCTTCCCAAACTGCTCTGTTATCACATGCCCAAGCGCTCCATCCCACTGCTCTGCAGCACGCGATGGAGACCTGTAAGTGATGCTACTGCTGAAGCTCCCTCAAGCCTTATTAAGCTGCATCAGACGAAGCCCCAGCTGCTTTAGCCTGTTGCTGCAAGACCCTGTGCTGCATCTTGTACAACCTCCCTTGCCATTTGGCCATGGTTGCGACGAAACAGCCAACCATAGGCACATTGGTCCGGCAACGCCTGCCATGCTGCTAAGGCTTGCATACGCTTTTGCCCAAAACCTGCCTCAGCCCCAGTTCTCTGAGGTCCACCAGCAGCTGCCTGCTGTTTCAACGCTCCTTGTTGTGCTGCTGTGCTGCTTTCCTGCCTTCCAGGTGCTACTGATTGCCAGTCTATCCATGAGCTGTTGCTTCCGCACCGCTATGCTCACGCGCTCAAGCTGCCTCTGCCTGCTCTACTGCTCCATAGCCATCCCTATGCTGCTGCATGCAGCCTGCTTCTGCCTGCCCTAGTGCTCTGTCCCCATGCTGCTGGCCCTCCCTGCTTACGTTGCGGACTGCATTGTGCATGGGGTCCAGCATGATGACCTCAAAGTACTTGTAGGTGGAGTCCTGTAACACACAATCCAAGCACGGCAAGGAGCAAAAGTCAGCACCAGGCATAGATGGTGGCATAGTGGACTGCAAGTGCGACAGCAGGAGTGCAATATCTGGGGCCCTGCCAAACAAGCAATAATTCACATGTATATTATATGGTTAAGGCGATCCAGTCCAGCAGGCAAATACAGAGATCATGAGAACATGCCACACTGCTGCAAATAAGCAGTCACAGCAAGAGTGCAGTGACCAGCTACTTGTGCCAATTTGTGCTGCTGTAGACAATTCTGACCTCTGCTAGTGATCCAGTAACCCATACTACCTGCAATATCTACGGTAACAAGCCCAAGCTGCCGATGTACCCACCTGGTTCACCCAGTAGGAGTTTAGCACCCTCAGGCCACCACACCTGCGGCCCACACGCTCCTCTGCCACATTGCGCAAGCTGCGGTTGGCCTTCAGCTGAGTGATACCCTGGTTGACGGGCTTACCATACACTTGACCCTGCATGCCAAAACATTCGTAATTATTAAGTACTGCTCCTAGGTACATGTTTGTAGTCTCTGCAACTGGTGACCGACCTTGCTCACTGGCCGCTTGCGGCCACCACGGCGGACACGCACACGGTACACAACAAAGCCCTGCTTGGCCTTGTAGCCCATGCGACGAGCCTTGTCAGGCCTGGAGGGCCTGTTCAGCCTAATGATGCCGGGCAGCTGACGGAACTCCCAGCACCGCACACGCAGGAGGAAGCGGAGCACATCGCTCTGCTTCTTCCTCCAAAGCTCCTCCACGTACTGCACAGATTTAGTACAACGTGTCAGAGGGATCGCTAAGGTGTAGGAGGCGGCATATCCTTGCAACGCTAGCCGGCTGACTTACTTTGTAAGCGCCCATCTTGCAATGCAATCCAACGGACAGGCGTATGCCCGGAAAGAGAGAGAACTGGGCTTTACCAGCTGCCTATATTGAATACAGCAGCTTGCTCTCAGTTGCCGGCGCAAGTCCGTAAACCGCAGAAATCGTAAAACCGCTCCGCCCCGTTGCTCGAGACTCGCTGCTACTGCCCGCTCACTACAGCTGAAGTACGCAAATCTGACCGCACTCACATGGAACCCTAGCCAGAACACATCATTGACACATTATGAAATAGATGGACGCGTTGGTTCTCTGTCTTGACTAAGCACCGGTTGGTCCAGAGCGGATCGCCGTGTTAAGTAGTGCGGAGCCAGGCCATGGCAGCGAGCCAGTAGCTATCTCAGAGGACATGGTGCCGCCCTTGCGTTTTGTGTAGGTAACGGCTGGTTTGAATACGTAGGGTGCAGGCTTAACCACGAGGGCCAACACTTCATGCAGAACATTCTGCTACCGAGTGGTTGGGATGGGACTCCATCCCAGCGATGCACTGCACAAACTTTTTTCCATGAGTTTGTTGTCCAAGCAGATGCCATATAATAGGTACGTTGGCATGCCAAACGCAGAGGAGACCAATGCATTAAGCTAACTTCGCTAGCAGCTGGAAGAGCCACTTCCCCGATACTGCATGTCCAGATTACAGACTATCTGGCACAGAATGCAGCAGTTTCCTCCAAACTGGCATAGAGCCCATCCTGGCAAAATATTCCTCCCCCAAAATTGAAGTCAACCCCTTTACAAGTCCTTGCCAAAAACTGGAGTCAGTGCCTCCAGACAGACAATCTTGCACTCATCGGCCAACCCTGAACCAGCATGACAGCCTTTTCCTTTCGGTTTGCAGAGGGAGGAGGCACTCAATGTCAGTGTACTAGCTGCTGAGTCCATAAACTGCCTGTGATGGCTGTTGGACCCTGACAGCATGTACTAGCTTGGACTGGGCCGCCCGACGTCTGGAGCATGCATCCCATGCCCACCCCTGCATGAAAAGGGTGCTTGGAAGCACTCAGTTCCAAGCAAACCACCAAACCACGGTAGGCATGCAATGGGCCAAGGGCAGAGGACATGAACTGGTCTCCTATGACCTCTGAAAAGCATGTACTTGCCAGCAGACCACTCAGACTCAACTAAACGCAACATCATCGAGATCTCATTGCATTCGGGGGGCGGAAGTACATATAACATATTACAGATTACAAGTTACATAATACAGTTATAGAAAGAAAGTGCTGCCCAGGCAGATCAGTACTCAGCTGTGGCTAGACGACTATAGCACACAAAAATTGCCATCACCAGGGAGAGAGGTATCTACGACCAAGTGGTAGCCCGACCGTAACTCCAGTATGCCAGCACAGGGAGAGCATGCTAAATGCTAAGTACTCTGAACAAACAGTCTGGTTAGCAGCACACCTAGTACGCATTTAAAATCATCCTCACATCTTGTTACAAGGGGACATGTAACAACAGCTTGAAGCACAGACTTGGCCCACAACAGCCCTTTCAAAAGCGCTAGTTCTAAAGCAGGCAGGCGCATGCTTGACAAGCAACCGCGCGAAACTAGAGGCCCCTACAGAGGCTTCAGGCAGAACCTGGGCCCAACAATGAACTCTGCAGCAACCACAATGCGGAATCATGGGACAAATTGAACTTCCAGACACCTCCTCTGCCCCTGGCAGGGGCTGTGACAACCCCGTGATGATTCTCAGCATTCTCACTTATGCAGGTCGACACAGTCACGACGTCTGCTACCAGTACTTATAAAATCACCGTCCTCACAGTCGCTGCCGTGTTGCAACCCTGCTTGCATGCCGGCCATCAACATGTTGATTGGAGGTAATGCAAGCTGCCACCCCCCTTGCACCCCAAAAACGGGCATCAAGATTCAGAAAGGTCATAAGCCTCACTGTCCGGTCGCATTGATCAACCAAGCACGGAGGAGGCTTGCAGAACCAAGAATGATATAGGCTTGCAGGAGTTCATTTGTTAGGTAGCCTGAAACCTATGGACGGGGGTCGTCTGCCTGTGCCCATACAACGAGGACAGGGCTCCAACCCCTTGGCCCTGCAATTCTTGCACCATTCAGGAAAGACGCCCTTGGGGAGGACGAGTTGGTGCCTTAGATTGGTCCTTCCCATGCCAGAGCATACGCTGCACTGCACATTGCCTTTTCCAGAGCATGTCCTGCAAGGATCACATATGGGTTTCTCTACTGCTGTCCCAGCCAAGTTTGGCGTGCCTCTGCCAACTTTCACTTGGGGTGACCTCCATAGAGGATTATGTACTGAGTCCCATTCCTTCAAATGTTGAACACATGAAGCGAATAGCACCAGGGCCGACACCGGCAGAAGGTCCTGGCTAGGGAGTCCTTGAACGTCCTCCAGAGGCATCGAGGCTGAATTTTCCGGTTTCACTGATAGCATGAACCCGCCATTGATGTAAGGATTAATTAAAAGCCGTTGCTGGGCCGCTAAAAGCTCCAGGGCAGGGCAGCACTCACCCTACGGACACAAGTCATGGCGGTAGCCAGGAGCTTTTCAAGGACCCCGAGCGCAAATGCCTTGGAGTTGGAGTTGTGATATAGGAGTATAATGAAGCATAGTTAAGCTACACAGGCCATGCGATCCCAAATGCTGACAAAGGAAGGGCAAGTGACTTTGGTGACCCAGAACCACCGCCACCCAATACCACTCTGACAGAGGCGGGGACACGCCAGGGATCTGGGCAGGCCTGCAAGGATGTGCCAAGCGAAAGCTCCAACATTGACACTGGAGAACAAGTCCGTGGATCTGACGTTATCTGCTGCCATGCCCGCATCAGCCGCGGTACAAGCTCATGATTTGAAGGGCCTTGAGGCTGCATATTGAATTCTGGGATGAATTAAGCTTCTCGCGGTGTCACAACATTTTCAAGCGTGCATACGCATCGATTGCTTGCCCTGCGTGGGCTACAGGCACTAGAGCTTTTCCCTCGCTATCTACCTGCATCAAACCGACTCCTCCAATACCTTGACAAACCGAAAGCTGGAATGTGGAGCTGCTTTGTGAACTGGTGCACATGTCGACACTATGCCTATCCTCAGCCCGCTGGAATCTAGTGCTCTGCTAGCTATCTTCAGAATCACAGAGAAGGGCTTTGAAGAGATTGCAAGGGATTTTAGAGCAGCCTTTCCAGCTGAGCAGCAGTTTCGAGCGTGCTGCTCCGTTGCTGGAGTGCTTGAGGTGTGTTAGCTGAGAACAGGACAAAGCAAGTAAACCAAGCAGAAGTCCGATGGTAACCGCCTTACTCTGTTCAGGATCCACAACTCCTTCAAGTGCAGCAACGCCTGGCTTTGTGGTACCTTGTATGGTCTTCTTTCAAGGACAAGCCACTGGCAGCTAACCCGTTCATTAGCTTGATCATTAAGGTACGTGGTACAGCACTGAGTTCAACAGCATTGGGGTGGGAACTTTTTGCTTCCACGTATGACATGTGGTTTGGGCCCTTTCACATGTATCACATCCTATGTGGCAAGCAGCTGATAGATGCTTTGTTTACATGCAGGCTGCAACAAGCCCTGCATCGTCCCAGCCTGAAAGGGTACTCCTACTCCAGCTTCTGAAGTCAGGGAGCCTTTCATCGGTAAGTGTCCCTCCTTACCTGCCCATGAGCGGTCTTGTGGGACGGCGCTTTCAAAGCCCTTCTGTGCAGGACTGCTGGCCTGTAGCTTGCTTTTGTAAGCGGCAATTAGCACACAGGCTCTATCCATGACATAGTTGGCAGGCTCTTCAGGCAGTAGTGGATGCCTCATCAATACATTTCATGATATGCCATAGCACAAAGTGCCATAGGCCCCGCACCTCCAGCTGTTCTTAAGAAACAACAGCGAGGTGGAACAAATAGCGACGTGGATGCATCATTAAACCATACTCAACCTTCCATTCCTTGCTATGACATGAAATGATGCTGTGATCATGGTGCTGTCAACAGACCCCTTCCAAAGCACTGCACACCCCAAAGCCCATGCCCTGTCGCACCCCCCACCTCCACCCTAATTTCCTTACCTCCTCCGCTGCCCCCTGCCTATCCAAAACGCTGGTATCCCTTGCCCGTCTTCGCTTGCGATGCCAACTACCTGCCCCCTATACCCATGCTCATCCCCACCCCCAGCCTCAAATGCACTACCCCCACGATCCACCCAACGCTCCCGACCACTTAATGTCGGCCACCACTGCCCGCCCCCAATTCCCACCCCCACCATTCGCTTGTTGCATTCGCCCTCGCCCCCCACCCCCACCAACCCCAAACCTAGACCCTGCCTCCCCGCCCCACCCCTAACCCCTGAGCCCCAGTTGCCGCTGCTTCCTGCATGCCCGCTGCCCACCCCATGCCAAACTGTGATGGCGGGAGCGGGGTGTACCTCTCCACATTACCGGGGCACATGCCTGTGATGTCTGTTTGATGAACCTTGCTAGTCTTGCTCCCAGGGCTCGGTGGTCATAGGCCCCGGTTATGTGGTCTCCTGATTTGTTGGCCTATGGAAAAGAGATTGGGCAAGACTGACAGCTATTCCTCTGTGCAATTCATGCATTTGCAGGTTTCCCGGCAGAAACCGCAGCATTTTGCTGCAAAAGCAGATTCACGGGTAATAGACAAAGCGCCAGATGAGGCTACATTGCGCAAGCAGTATGACTCAGGGTGAGTGGCGCTGAGAGGTATGGGTGCGTTTATACATGAGATCGATAATTGCACAGCTTTCGGGCCATGCAGCAGCGCCTGCGGATGACTGTATCCAGGTTGTTACTATGGGCTTGGGTGTTTATATCCCATGATTTCGCCACACCATTGTTTTGCCCCGTCAAACGAGTCGTTTGGGATGTTCTGCGAGAGGTTTTGCAGCAAGGCACAGTGCAGTAGCCACTGGCTCGATGTTGAGGTTGCAACTGACATCTTATCGCTGATGCAATGTACTTGCTTGACTATGTCCAACTTGAGATGCGTGGGCTATACCACTTTCTGCTGTGGCATTGTATGGAATGTACTAGTAATGTATTCAGGCCACGCAGGAACGTTTATAGTACACGTGGCTAATACGCAGCTTGGCAGGCCATAGCTGTGATCAGGGCGCATAAAAGTATGGTTTGAGCAATCCCTTATGGGATCAGCGCCAACCTTTGCATTATGCAGTATGTCATGCCCTTGATGCCCTCTGTCAGCTATACCTCTTTTTTCTTCCCACATGATGCCAACTCGGGAATGTTTAATCGTCTTGCAGGGACGCTGTGGTCACTCCAGCCAATCGCTTCCTGGCGTCTGCCATCCGCAATGTGCCATCATTCTCACCATCGCACTCCAGACAGCAGCAACAGCCGCCATTGCCACCACCACTACCACCAGCAGCAGCCAAGAAGCCAGCAGCACCAGGCGCAGCCACCAGCAGCAAAGTGCCAGGCCAGCAGCAGCAAGAGCAGCCACCAACAGCAGCGGCAACAGCCGGTCCCGGGGCTAGTGCAGGTAAGTTAGTGTGTGAGTTACAACTTGCAATGAGGAGAGCAGAGCTTGCAGTGCAGCCAACCGTGACCAAGAAGGGGTCCTCTAGCCATATTGGAGAAATGTTTTGAGATGCATCAGTGCGTACGCCTTGGCAAAGTGACGGTGGTATCCTGAACTCCTATGATTGCTAGTGTCTAACTTGCGCATAAAGAAAGCATGAAGTTCTCATGCGCTCATCCTTATCTTCAAATTGGTCAGGTCACAATAGTCCTCCTGTTCCTCTGGAACTGGAGATGTGACTAGCGAAGCAGTACCCGTAGCGAATATGACTTACTTGTCCCATCTTGGCTCCTTGCTGTCCCTCCAGGATCTAAGCAGGAGGTGGTGGCCTCCATGCTGAGCCAAATGTCCCTCTCGGGGTTCATGCCCCCCTGGCAACGCCCCAGGCCAGCCATTAGTACCCCCACTCCTCATGAACTGAAGTGGATCAACTTGGAGCTAGCACAACCCTTGCTGTGGGACAACACTTTAGGAGAAGACCCTTCAAGAGCAGAGGTAGGTCGGGTGGTTGAGTGGGAAGTCAAAGGGACTGGGCTTGGTGGTGGACGGGAGCGGGTTTATCTTGTTAGGCCATGGAGTCAGGGACTCCAGTTGAGGCATAGAGGCTAAGTGAAAAGCAAGAACCAATCTGGGCGGCGCAGGCTTGTGGGGGATGATAGCAAGTACTTCCTGGAGGCTGGTGTGGGGGATGATAGCAAGTCCCAATCTGGGCGGCGCAGGCTTTTGGTGTGGGGGATGATAGCAAGTACTTCCTGGAGGCTGTAGAGTTTTGTGGTCGAGGGTCAAAGATGACCTGATCAAGTTGCCTCTGCTGGATTTGTTTCCTTGTCGCTCCTGCGAAGCCTCATCAGCAGCTCTTAGTTAGGCTTATTGTATGCAGCGTTTCCTTCCTGGGGTTTCTTCCCAACCTTGTGAGCCTCCTTTGCTATTGTCTGTTGATAGGTCGAGTGGGAGCTTGCGGCAAATCCCGTACTGGGTCCTCAATGCTGCTGCACAGCTCCTCCCCATTGGTGTTGTAGTTCTACACAATGAACATCTCCCTTATTTGGTGATGGCTCTGCTGCCAACCTTGTGAACCCCCTTTGCTATTGTGCTATCGCAGGTGGTGCGGGAGCTTGTGTCCAAGGCCCTCCTGGGTCCTCTCATGCCCGCCCAGCAGCAGCAGGTGCTGTCTGAGCTGGCTGCAGACCCCTTGCTGGTCCATCACATAAGCCTCACCCCACACCAGCTGCCTGCTCTGGTGGAGAACACTCCAGTGATAGCTTATGAGGTGCTGTTGAAGCTCATGCACTCACGCCACATCAATGACTACTTTCAGGTAATGAAGGGGTTACCAGGGGTTACCAGGGAGAGGGGAGAGCAGGGGTTATCTGAAGTTGCCATTGTTGTTCAGGGAATTAGTCCTAACCATAGTTTGCCTCAACTCAGGATAGAACCGGGACCAGCTGGACTGGCAAAGTTCGATTCCTGCGATTGTACTGTCACTTTCTGTTCAAATACCGGTACAAATCACTAGTGTGAGAGGGGAGGTAGGGAGAGGGGATTAGCAGGGGTTACGAGGGAGAGGGGATAGCGGGGTTACCGAGGGATAGAGGGTAGCAGGGTTATGACGGGGAGAGGAATGAGTTGGCAGTCTCTGGAAACCCAGTTACTTTTTTCTGTTTCGGTGACGGCCTAGATGGAGGTACCCAAGTAGAGCAGTACCTACTCAGAAGTATTGGAGGCTTCTGGTTAAGATCCGAGGCTCGTAAGGGTTAAGATTGAAGATCCTATCAGTGCAGCGCTTACAAAAGCTGACACAAACTGCTGCCTGGTCCCAGGCCTGTGCACTGGTCTATGTCATGTAAATTGGTCTGACTTGGTACCTGTGGTCATCCCCATGTGTTGCCTCTGCTCCTTGTCCCCAGGTGCTTGCCAACATGGAGCTGAGCCTGCACAGCATGGAGGTGGTGAACCGCTTGACCAGTGCAGTGGACCTGCCCACAGACTTTGTGCACCTCTACATCACAAATTGCATCAACTCCTGTGAAGGAATCCAGGTGAGACATGAGGGACTCTGCATTATGGGTCATAAGCAGTAGCCACCATTTAGGGAATGGGTTTGGTTCGGTGTCATTCGGGAGTGGGAGGACCTTCATTAGAGCTAGTGTGTGCCATTGTGTGTGCTTTGGCAGCGTCGGTTTGTATTTGGGTGCAGGTTGTGGAGTTGTTGTTTGAGCCAACCACTGGGTACCTAACATGTATTTGAGAAGGATAAGCAGCTGAGAATTATCAAGGAGGGCGGGCATTACAAGAACCAGTGCGGAGCAGATATGCCGAGTCCATCTTGGCAATTGCTGCTTCACCTCTGTAAGCACCAGGGATGATCCTGCTTTCAAGGTGGTGTTTTAGGGTTTTTAAGTGTTACTAGAATTTCGCAGTTTGGCTCTCTATCGCTCGCTCTTACTCACTCCACAACCCTGACAAATTGGTTAAAGCCATGCTTGGGTGCTGCACGGCCTGGAGGGCTGTGCAGTGGTCTCTCTTAACAAATGTGTTACTGATGGCTTCTGCAATTGCAATGCTTGCAGGACAAGTACATGCAAAACCGCTTAGTACGCCTAGTGTGTGTGTTCCTTCAAAGCTTGATCCGTAACAAGATCATCAACATCCAGGACTTGCTGCATGAGGTGCAAGCCTTCTGCATCAATTTCAGCCGTATCAGGGAGGCTGCTGCACTCTTCCGGCTGCTGAAGCAGATGGAAGCTGGGGGGTCAGGGATCACCACAAGTACGGCAAGCGGAAGGTCTGGGGACACAGGCAGCAGCAGTGGGCCCAACTCGGAAGAGAGCAGCGGGGCAGCTGTAGGAGGCATGGGGGCTAGTGGGGGAGGGATGGAGAGCTGTTCGGGGCAGAATGGCGGGACGGAGGACACTGCTACTAGCGGTACTACGGGGAATACGGCAGCAGAGATTCGGCAGGCTGTGGCACATGCCGCCAGAGCTTAGGTGCACATTAATAGGGTGGATTGTGTTTTTTGGATCTGGGTTCCTGCTGATCTGGTTCCTACCACACCTTTGGCTTAAATTGGGAGGAATTCAATTAGGCAGTGTGACAGCAAAGGTCACATGCCGCTGCTTTGGCTGACTTCTCTGTATGGAATGCACACCCCGGCAGGTGACGCAACGTGTTCAAGTGTACCAGCAGGTCTGCAAGATCAGGGACACAATAGGCTGCCATGTTGGTCCGACCTGGTATATAAGAGGCCTTTGAGCTGCTTCAGCTGATCTCAGGTTAGCGCGGACTCCGAACTGGTTGATCGTACTCGCACCGGACCTGGCTGGGCACTGAAATCGGAGGAATGGGCTAAGGTAATATGCCGTCTCCTCGCATCCGTCGAGCATCAAGGGCACTATCTGGCCCTGAAGTGCACCCTGGAAACGAAGCAGCGGAAGAAGCGGGCTGGTTGCAGACTGTACCGCTCGAGTCCGTACACCTCTCACCCGTGACATAACATGCTTGCCCTGGCATGGTTTGAGGCCTGATCTATTTGTCACCACGGCTGACAGCAAAAGTTGATAGACCTTTCGCAATAGCCAATTGCTGGACTGGGCCTGACCGCAGAGTTCGTGGCGGTTATCTGCATGTCAGAGTGCCTGCTGAATCAAAGCCCAAACACACGCCACTGCCTAAAGCCAATTCGCCACTAACCCGTCATAGAGTGTTGCCTGGTTGAAATCAATCACAAAAAAGCAGACCGTGAACTCTGGACAGATAAAAGCCTGATGGGTGCCTAAACCCCTTCCAAATGTTGGTTTTGAACATAGCTGGCCACAAACTGTCCCCCGGGTGATTCACTGCCGTATTTCAAGACATGGGTAGCAGTGGCCAGCCAGCAAGCTTGAAGTACTATTATGTAGCAGTAGGACAGCCCGAGGACAAGCTGGTACGGTCCAACATGAATCATTAGGTTCCTACCATCCCGTCCCCCTTCCTGCTTCCACCAGATAAGAACTGTGCTTTAGCAATGCCAACATGTCTCCCTGTGGTGCAGACCACCTTAGTCGAGCTTCTGCATCTGCTGGTAGATCAACAGGTTTCGCTAGCAGTAGCCTGCAGGTGGGTGGCTTTCTTTCTGCCTCAGCTGCAGTTAGATCGGAAGCACCTTCCTTTCCTTCGGCCTCGGGGTCATTTAGAGTAATTGCATCTTCTTTTCCTTCTGCCTCGGCTTTCTTTAGCGTATATGCAGCTTCCTTGCTTCTGTCTGGGCTTGCTTTCAAGTAAATGCACCTTGAACCCCCCGTGCTGTATGTTGATCGAGGCTGGCACTGGTTTGCTTGCAAGCCAGTGACTACCCGCCAGAGTCAACAGGTCTGGAAAGCCGGCCTTCACGGGTCATGGGTCATACCGGGGTGCTGGCTCCCTACTTCCAGAACCCGCAAAAAAAACATGTGTAACAGGTGGCGACTGTGCAGCGCCATGCTGGAGAGTACCAATAAGCCAAGTGCAGTTGTTGGCTGTACAAGCTTCAGCAGCAATCATAACGGAGCCTGGGAGTAGAATGTTTTGTTTACTTTTTGCTATGGCGTACCATGAAATGTAATAATAAAATAATAGAATGTTTTGGGCACGCCTCATCATGCTAATGTGCCTCACTCTTGCTGCAGTTCTCGCGCATCTCTCGACAGCCTTGTTTACAGACTTAGCCAATCCCAAGCTTTCCAACTGGTGGTGCTGGTGAGTGCCTTAACCTGCTGCTGCTGCCGTGTGCCCTTCCCTGAGTGTGGCAGCAGGACTAACAAACAAACAAACATTTAAGGTGTGGCAACCACAAAAGGGCTGCTAGGTCATTATGACCAAACACACCATCGGATGGATCTCAACACAATGGATGGTTTGACCACCAACTACTAGCGATCAGTGCTGGATCTCTGTTTAATACCTGCAGTGGCAAATAAGCAAAGTGCCGATATACATTTTCCTCATTGGGGCAGTGGTGGTTTTGGGTGCTTTTGACCTAGCTGCTGGACCTCATGTCTAGGCATAAGTTGTCATGCATGTCGAAGACGACCCGTATTCTATTCCACCTCGCTGTACTTTTTGACAGCTTGAGGTGCAGGGCCTAAGGAACCTTTTGCTATGGCATATCATGTAATAATAATAACAATAACAATTATAATAGCAGCTGGCACTGAGAACAAGCTATGAAGCAGTAACCTCGTGAACTTCTCGTTCCACCATATTCTTACGGCTGCCTCAAGCACTGATAATCTGGTGCCAGGTTGGTTTCCAGTGTCTCCTCTGGCTGTAAGTGAGCTCGGTATTCATCCTCACACAGCATTGCAGCCTTTGGTTAGTACTGACATGCTATGTGCGCTCTGCATGCAGCATGCCGATCTGGCTTTGGAAGAGATAGAGTGGCGTGTCCAGCAGCTGAAGCAACACATTGCTCAGGGACCTGGTAAGTGCCTCCAACAAGAGAAGCGAGCTCCTTACTCATTGTTGTAGATTGTGCATTACAAGTAGATGGTGAGGGGTTGTGTCATCCAGGTAGATAGGTTGAAGGCGTAGGCAGTGTTCAGGCCCTGCAGACAGCCGGGCTCATGCTTGATATGTGCAAAGACCACGGTGTATGTTGAGCTGATGGGGCGATGCAAGCTGCATAGGCATGCAGAACCAGGCCAAAGGAGCGAGGTGTTCACCTGTTGTTTTATTGTCCTCCCCAAGGCACAGCAATGCTCACAGATAGGTCAGCAAGTATGCCATTTCAAGGTCGCATGCATACTCCCTTGCTGAGCTGGCAGCTGCTCTTTTGAATGAACATGGCAATTCTGGTGCGGCCATGAAGCAACCACAAACCTGCTGGGGAAAGGGTGGTGCATCGTACAAGAAATGCCTTTGACCATTTTACTAATACTCATGGTGGAGCTGTTAGTCGGAGTCCCAGTGACATTCCAGATCCTCGACCACGGCCTTGCTCGTGCTGCAGGTGAACCAAGCGCAGAAGTGCCAGCAGCCACTGCGCCTGCACCTGCATCTTTACCTGCTGTGCCAAGCAGCTCAGCAGCTTCAGAGGCAGCTCCCGCAGGACCGTCTCAGACACAAGCAGCAGCAGCAACAGTAACAGCAGCAGCAGCGGCAGCAGCGCCGGGGGATGGTGCAAGCGTCGCTGATGCAGGGTTGGAACCTCAACCTCAGCAGCAGCAGCAGCTAACACCAGAGGAAGCAGCCATAAGGGACCTTAGCCTAGAGATGAAGCCCAGACGGTCTGTTGCTAAGGTTGAGCAAGTGGAGGCACCTAAGGCTGGCAGTGTGATACTGGTGGCAACAGATGTGTGCTTGAAAGCACTGCCCAGGAGTGTCTTGCCTGTGGGGTTGCCACTGCTGATACAATTTGACATGCCAGCAACAAAGGTAGGGACTCTGGGCTAAGAAGCAGAATTGTAGAAGTGTGTATGGTGTGGATATCAGTTTGTGTGTACACATATGTCATTTTGTGCTAGGGGCAGAAACATGCTGCACTGTTGTGATGAGTGGCTTCCGTGTGTGGCCAGCATGAATATGGCCAGCAAAACTTCGCTTCGTATGCAGATATGCCTGTTGTTTGTCTCAAGCTATAACTTCTGCCACACACGCAAATGCCTTCTGCAAAGGGGCGCTGTGATTTAGTTCTGTTAATGCTCACGGTTAGTGCTCACAACTGCATATAAAACAGTTCGCAGGTCTACTTGTCTCAGACTCACTAGAATTCGCAGCCCTCTGCCTCTCTATTGCTCGCACTTACTCACCCCACACCGCTAACAAACTGGTTGGAGTCATGCTTGGGTGCTGCACGGCCCCGAGGGCTGTGCAGTGGTCTCTCTTAACAACTGCATATGTAGTGGTCTTTCTTAGCAACTGCATTTTTGCTGTAGACGGATGGCGTATCACCCATTCCACTCCGTTGTCTTCTCCACTGCTGCTGTGTGCAGGAAGTGTACTCCAAGCGACTGAGCAGTGTGTTTGGTGCCAGTAAGGAGCGCAGGCGTGGCAAGGGTGTGGTGATAGACTTTGTGGTGGCTGGTGAAGTGGACGCTTTCAGAGCAAGGGAGCGGTTTACTTCTGGGGTTATCCAGGAGATGCCAGTTCGTGTCCCAGACATATTGCAGTGAACCCCCTACTGACATACATTGGCTAGCAAGGGATCTAGGGTGGGCTGGTGGCAGCCATTGTGTGAGCCTTGGGCAGGAACTTGAGTATGCCGTTGGAGCCTGAGTTGGCTCCTTGTGGGTGGCGCTGCCCCCACCTGCGCCTCGCTTTGACGTGCCCACTTGGTAAGTGGTAATTGCTGAAGGGTGCCACCCTAGCCGCAGGACCAGCACCTGCACATATGTGTGTCAGTAAGGAAGGTTTCTAACCTGGAGGACATGAGGAATTCAAGGAGAAGCCTGAGGATGAGAAGGCTGCATCCATCAGGTAGTAGTGCCCCGGGTGAGTCCATGCTGCCGTCCTGCTGACAGCACATGCTGTGGAACTTAGTGATATACTGATTAGAACACTGAGTGACATGTAACCAGTTGTAGGGTGTAGTTGTTCAACCACAGTTTGACCCTGAGCAAGGTATTAAACTAGCTTAATCTACTGCTTGGCTTGCTGTTGAATGGGTCAACTGGTCAGCGCACGGCAACGCGGAATGGGCTGGCCTGATGATCGTACATTGGCTAGCAAGGGATCAAGGGGGGCTTGGTGGCGGCCAGCGTGACACACACTCTTGGACATGAACTTTGAGAATGGCGTAGAAGCCTAAGTTGGCTCCTTGTGGCTGGCGCTGCCCCCATCGGCGCCCCACTTTGATGGGGCCATTTGGTAATCTATCTGGTACTCTTGAAATATTACATTGAGAGACTGAAGCCTGGAGCCAAAACAATGTCAACCAGTATTCCAGTATTCCAGTATTTCTGCCCATGGAGCCTAGGTTGGCTCCGTACGGGCGCCCCCTTTGAGGGGCCATGATGTAATCGTAATCGTAATCAACCATTAAATTGCCACACAGGATTGTTGCACAACTGTCCTATTGCCCGGCTACAGCTCGATGGACCAGGCAAGAAGCGTGATGTAGCATCACTGAGCATACTCAGACCCACGCAAGCCAGACACTAGTCTACACTACTAGAACCGGATCCTTCAATTTGTACCTCCTCAGAAGGACCCTGAGGAGGTGCTTTTCCTTCCACTGCTGTCTGACTGCTCCCTTGCAGTGGACTCAAAACCGGCAGACCAAGCCAGTTTGCACCACATTTGGCAGCAAGTAGAGCACTGCAACAGTCAGTTTGCCACTGGCTGACACCCAAGACATGCACACCTTTGGCCACGAGTGCCTATGGGACATCCTCCAAAAAGATAGTCTCAGTGGAATGCTTTTTCCGACATCGCCGACCACGCCAAAACTAGCAATGCTGCTAGATGACCGGGCCCATAGTGCCCACCAAATCATTGGACCTGGCATCAGTTCCGCAAGTGTTGTACCTAAATTTTAATGACTCCTGTGCCTTTGTCACTAGGCATAGCCTACGGCTCTACCAACTAATAGATCCGCAACCCCCTAGCTCCTAGCCCACAACCCACTTCTAATGACCCCAGCATATGGCTGTCCAATCACCGCTTCGCACTGCTTCCAAACAAACTGGAACGTTCAAGCATCTGCCATGGTCCTAAAAACGATGGCAGATGCTTTAATGTTCCAGTTTGTGTATTGCAGGCCTGCAAGCACTTGAGCTGAACTGGGTTCCCTAACTAGGAATCAAATGCTACTCCTCTGAAGCCGCACTTGCACTCCATGCTTTTTTGTTGTTGCCTCAGCTAGCTGCCTAAGAATTAGGTCGGCCACTACATTCCAGACCTTGGCTACTGCAGCAATCCAACTACCGGCAGTCCCATGCCTGAAGCTGAAGCGCAAACAGCTTCACTAGCATCATACCACACCTATGTGCTAATCCCGTCAGCCCTGACACCCTAGCACATGCACCCGGGTATCAGCAACCACCAAACAGGCGAGACCCCATACTTCCTACATACCCTCCACAGATACCACACAATGAATTTTGAAGGGACAGCCCAAGCCCAGCCTCATTGATATCAGAATATCGGCTGCTGACCTTACTTTCCCCGTCCACCCTTACCACCCTCCTCATACAACACAAACCACAGTGCATTTGTGAACAGCCATTCACAACAGCCTCCGCGCCTTTAGATATTCCGCCACTGAAGTGCCTGATAGCTCAATGTTCCATGCTCTTCTATTACACCCTTCTTCATGCCACAAACGAAATCGTAAGTCCTTCTGCCAACCAAACATGCCTGCTCCTACGTATGCAGCCCTGCACCACTGCTCGTGCTTAACCCACCATTGACTGCCTGCTCCGCCCCTTCCTGTCTGCTCCCCAGCCAAAGCTCTCAACACACCGCCACACTGCTTCTTCCACCATCCCTCACAAGACGGGCCCCTACTTGTCTGTGCCCACAGAACAGCTACCTGCTATGCCCATTGCTCCCTCCCCTGACCATCCATCATCCAACATAACCCGATCACCCATAAAGCATCCCCTAACCCCCAGAGCTGCTACCATCAGCCCCTCACAAAGTCTGTGGTGCAGTCCCCATGCTCCACTGGCTGCCAGGCACCGCCCCCACGCTCATAGCAACAGGGGGTGGCTTAGGTGCAATAGCATGCGCTGTGAAGGTAGCGCCCAAATGATCTGATCCTGCTGCTCCTGGGGCGTCAAAGAGCCTCATGATGTCCTCCGTTGACCTGCCACCAGCACTGCCACTGCCCTGCACAGCCACTGCAGGTGTGCCTACCCCTCCTCCGCTGCCACTGCCACCTGCTGCTCCCGGTGCTGCTGCTGCTGCTCCTGGTGCTGGTGCTGGAGTGAGGCTTACTGCCTGGATGCTCGACAGCAAGTCATGCTCTGCACAGCTTGCAAATGGGTCCTTGGCAACTGGGGCAGCTAGAGCTGCTAGGGGGTCTGTCACTGGTGCTGCTGCTGCTGCTGGAGCTAACTTTGGTGCTGCTACTGCTAATGCTGCTGGGGCTGTGATCAGTGCTGCTGCTCTGGAAGCTGCTGAAGGTGCAGTCAGCTTTGGGGAGCTGTTGATGGTTGGTATGGAAAGCACAGAAGCTGCTGAGGCTGCTGCAGGGGGTGCTGTTTCAAAGTCACTCCAGTCGTCAATGAGGCTGGGGGCAGATGCTGCATGCTTGTGGGACATCTGTGGAGCCGGGGAAGCTGCACGGTCAGACAGGAGCAGATCAAACGGATCGTGGGTGGAGCCACTAGCTGCTGCTGCTGCAGATGGTGCTGCTGCTGGTGCTGTTACCCGTGGGCCAGGAGGTCTTGGGGGAGCCTCAAAGTTCAGGAGGTCAATTGCTGGGCTTGCGGCACGCGCAGCTGAAGCTCCGTTTGCTGCTGCCACTGCTGCTGCTGATGGTGGGGTTGCTGACCGCACTGAGGTGGGAGCAGCAGCAGCAGGGATAGTAGCTGAGGCAGCTGCTGTCTCCTCTGGAGCTCCAGTGAGGACGTAAGGGTGGGTGGTGTAGTTGTCTATGGTTGGAGGCTCAGCATCGGTAGCTGCGTAGCGGCGCTCTACGTACTTGGAACGGATGAAGGCTGCTAGCTCTGGGTTGGGTTGGCCACCAGGAGGGCGTTTGAAGTGGTCAGGGAGCTGAGCCTCCCAGTAGGCATTTGCCTTGTCGTTGCCCATGTTCCGCACGAACTCGACTTGCCGGGGCAGCCATGTATCCAAATTGCAGGAGCGGACCTGGGAGATGTGCACCCCCAAGGATCTATGGATGCCTGAGCATGTCAAGCAGACGAAGACGCCCAGGTTCACGCTGGACCAGGTGGGGTTGCGTGTTCTGCAATCCGCACAATGCTTGTTGCATTCCTGTTTAAGGATAAGGCCTAATATCTTCTTGTGACGCTCGTTCTGCTCGTCGCTGATGTCACGCTTGAAGTTCATTGCAACCTATGGCCTAGGTCAACCGGATGGCAGGTTGCTACAGCACTTCACAAGCGTTAGGAACGAACGAGTTTGATATACTGACTTAGTTACAGAGTAATACACCAAAGTCATCCAGATACGCAATCACAAGCCCCACAAGCAAGTAGCTAAAGGGGAAGCGGTGGTGCAACGGCATGCACGGCGTTTTGTGAATGCTTGGCCCCAAACACAGGCTACTAGTGAACTGTGCGCCGCCAGAAAGTGGCAGGAACATTAGTCTGCCCACTGAATGACACGCAGCAGGCAGATTCGTCCAAGACCCGGACCCCTGAGGCGGTTGTAGTCGTCACCAGCGAAGCACTCAACTGGTTCGTTTCTACTGGGATAAACACTTAAGCAGACACGTATCACCACCAATTCTTCCTAGCCCTCACTGTGTGCGGAGCCCTGGGATAAATTTTAAAAGGTTGGGGAAAGGCAGCATGGATGCTGTGCCTTCGGAGTGCTTGGCCCTGGACTGCTGCATAGCCTCCCCTGCATCTGCACGCACATCAGCAGAGAGCATTGCGCCAGCTACCTGTGTATTGTACAAGTTTTGGCCCCAGCCCCCAAGATCCCAGCCCAGCCATGCCAGTCCACTGGGCAGGTCGTGGTCATTGCAGGCACACTTGCGAACCATGTGTGCCACGATCATCAGTTTAACGCTATCGACTTGAGTATAAACCCTGCAGGCCATCAGGAGATGGTCGTATGCCAGGACGGTTCCTCGGAGTTTGCAGCAAGCTCGATGGAACACCTGCCAGCAGTTGTACCTTACGACGGGTCCTGTGGGGCTCACCCCTAGTACATGTAAGAGCATGAAAACGACAGCCTGGGTAAGTCCCGTTAAGCTGGTAACTGGCTGCTGCAGCATCACATACAGCAAGAGGAACTGTGCGGCCCTCCATTTACAATGACGAAGACGAGATGAGCAATCGTCCCTGTATATGTGAAGAGAGACCACTGCAATCGTCCCTGTATATGAGATGGCTTCCAGTCATGTAAAGTCGCCTTGATGAGTGCCATTCCTGTAACGTCGCCTTAATGCCAAAGACCACGTATGGGCAATGATGCCCTGATCTGACCATTCACCATGCAACCAGCCAAAAAGGTATCAGAAGTTGAACATCGGCAAACACCTATTACCAATGACCAACACCTCAAAGAAGCTGCCCCCATTCTACCAGAAACCCTTGATCATTGCCTTACAACAAAATTGCCTTAGGTTCAGCACCCCAAGCTGGTCACAGAAGCAGCAAGGTTGAAAAACAAACTAACAGAATACTATATGCCTTCCATGTACAGCCATGTATAGAGGATAACAGTTCCCTAACTCGACATTGCCCCATTTCAGGCATAGAAGGCACACTATACTGTTGGCCACCTGGCTTGCTTGGTTGCCCATGGGGGCTGCAAGCATTCAATTAATCACCACAATACCATAATGTGTCGAATGCACCTCAGGTCCTTCGCAGGCAAACACACACACAATACCACACAGCAGCAGCAGCAAATGCAACCAGAGTGACCACCACATATCAAGCATGACACCCACGACTGTGTTATTGGGGGCAAAGGGACCAATAGACCCTAGACCATGAAGTAAACTTTTGCACTTGATTGACAATGCAATCTGGCAGAACAATCACGTGGACAACAATAGTGACAAGGACGCAGGTGCAAAGTTCCAGACTGTGTCCCACTCGGTACAGTCTACTCTGCATCAATCTACAGGGTGGCAAATACACTACATCCGTTCAGTGACGTATGAGTATGTTACATACAAGCTGTCCAGAGCTGCTAAAGCCAATGCGCCGGTATGCTCCCACTCACCAGATACATGACAATCATGGCACGTCCAACTACCATAGCAACAGAGCATCAACTTCACACCCCTCCATACCCCTGGAGTTCCATCCCCAGCCATGTCAGTCCCCTCTCACATAGAACCATACTTTGGGAGGGAAGTTACAGGGACAAGCAACCCCCTCCTCTGGAAACAAGTCACCAATGCATAAGTACGAACACAACAAAAAAAGTGGCCAGCAATGGCATCACAAGCTACCCAACTTGACATACTGCAACAAGCAGCAGCGGCCGCAAAGTGTCTACCCTCTAGCCTCTCATGTATCGTTACATGCTTCGTCTTATGCCCCTGCACCTCTCTGCACTTACACTAAAGCTGCCCACGTCTCTGCTCCCTAAAGGTCGCAAGTGATATGCTGCTGCTGCTGTCACTCACCCGTGAACTTCCCCCACCACCATCTTCTGTTGATCCCTCTTCACGAGATGATATCTGCCGTGACAACCGTCCAGTTAAGCTGCGCCATGGATTCAGCAGCAGCGGCTTCCTTTCCTCGGGCGGCTCATCTGCTGCTACTGCTTTGTACACCTGCCCCTGCTGCTGCCGCTGCTCTGCCTGCTGCTTGCGCCTCTTTTCTAGCCACTTCAATGTATTCTGTAAGAACTTACCACGAACTGGCTTCCCATCTTCAGAGCTGCCTAATTCAGGCAGACTACCTCCTCCTCCTGCTGCTGCTGCTGTTGTTTGTGTGTTTTGCTTTGTACAGACATCCAATCCGGACCGCGATCCATAGTGTCGGCCCTGGTCTCCGCTGCTGCTGCTACAGCTACTGTGGCGCCCTTTACCTGCTGCTGCTGCTCCTGAGCCGGGGGCTACTCCAGAACCCTCTTCTGCTGCTGCTGCACTACTTGCTGCTGCTAATGATGTCGCATCCAGATGTTCTGTTCCTACAAGCATCTGTGCTCTGGACACCTCTTGATGCCAATCCAGTCTAAACATCACATAGACATTGACACATGACTGCAGTGAAGATGTCACCAACAAACTTGTCCAAAACCCAATGGTGCTCAATTTCAAGTGTAACCCGAGCAGTGCCGAAAGCGGCACCCCAATACACCAGTACCCCACCAGGTTCAGTGCAGCCCCCAAGCCTTGCCGCCCAGATGCCCTCAGAACCCCCATAGACACTGCATTCAGCCCATCTGGGACAAATGTAGCCGCAAGTAGCCCCATGACTTGCAATGTTGCGGCCTCCACCTCCTCATTGTTTGTAAGAGCTCTGACAATGCCTCTAGAAGCTGCCAGGCATGTCACCGCAACCATTGACTGTGTCCCAAGGACCATACCAAGGGCAGTGAAGGCACTGGTTCGAGCACATAGGGCACGCCCTGCGCCCAGCTCGTTGGAGACCCGGGTGTTGACAGCAGCCCCAAAACTCATGGAGAACATATACGCCACCATTGAGACTTGGAGGCACATGCCCATCACACCAACTGCCACAGCCGCATTGTGAGTCAACCCTGCACAACAATGGACAATCAATAATCAGCATCCATGTTTAGCTGTACCGTGGGATGCTGCATGTTGGGGTATGACCCTGGTGGGCAGCAGCAGCTGCTGGTGGACAAGGGGGCAAAATCCGGGAAACAGAAATGAGCAGGAGTGGACATAGCACCCAAAAGCAACTGACATGGAGCTGCTTTTGCAGCATCCAATAAGCCACCCAGATCAATACACACCTCGTAAACAGAGCAACGTCCTGCAACGGGCGTAAGGCAGTAAGTGACTGCGCAAGCTGCTCTTCAACACGCAAAAACAGCAGAACACAGGGCATGTACATCACAATACAATTCGACCTCAGCTTCTGCCCTGTACATCAAAAAACCTGATCCAAACCCCCCAGAAAGCTCCCACCATTCCTACCTGCCATGAGAATCACCACCTCATAGCACCACCACTCCATACAGATCATGGCAGTAGCAGGCAGGCCATATGAGAGGTACTGCCCCCACCCCTGTAGTGCCTCAAGTGACCAGCCCGGCCAGGTGCTCTCACTAGTGCCCAGCCTGCCCATCTCCCACCAGCAGATGTACAGCAGCATGAGGGCGGCGGTGGTGCCCATGGATAAGTTGAAGGCATGAGCAGCACCATCTAGCCCACGGCCCCACCTGCACCAAAATCAAGAAGCCAGTTTGAGTTGACATGCGGTCACATAGGCCTCATACAGCACTCCAAACCAAGGGCATGCATGTTTGTTCAAGATATTATCTGCTGCCTCTATAAACACATGAAAATAGTCAATCAGTCAATCCAAGAAATGTGCTATTTAAAGCCCTGCAGCATGCAGAGACACCTATTCCCCACCAGGCGTACATAATTGGCAGATTTGGAAAGGCATGCAATGTCAGAAAGCAGAACAACAAACATGCACAAGTAGAGAGGACAACATAAGGTGCTTGCCAAGTCCATGCAAAATCTCAGGTAGCCCCAAGAATACAGAGCTGCCTGAGCAGTTGACAGTGCTGTTGGCAGCTTGCAAATGCTGTCATCTAATCTCCCTACCCCTCCCCCAATCACATGCTATGTGCGTCACAAACACATGTTGCTCTGCAGCTGACCCACCAGTTGGCTTGGATAGCTCCTCGCTTACACAGCCTACCGTCATCAAGCCAATTCAATTAAGCATCCCTCAAAACACTGATTTGCTGCAACTTGCCTCCATAACAGGAACTCTAATATCTAGACTTTGGGATCAACACCCACACACACCCCTTCCCTAGTGCATAGTTTCCCTCGCCCAACCACACCCAAGCTACACCAGGCCAGCCCTCCCCAACCTAAGACGGTATTGTCTGAGGGGGCTGACAATACAATAGCGGCTTTAGGGGTGTCCCGGCATTCTTTCCAGAGGGCACTTCAAGCTTACTTGAACAGAAATAGCCAATTGTAGAGTGGTGTGAGCAAGCCTGTGAGGACTGTAATTGCCATCCCAGGTAGGACCACCCTCTGGGCTAGGAGATACCTCCGCATACATTCATTCAAGGTGGCCAGGAAGAGGCATGGAATAATTAGATGGAGGAACCTGCAACACAGAAACATGCAGGGGACCATCCGGTGAGGGAGCTGAAGGGACGGACATATGGTGGCTAGGATGATGAGTGATCATGATACACTCAAGTCCTCTTATACACAGTGAGGTCACTGAACATAAGCACCGTATTTTAAATGGTGCCAATTATTGCGTACAAGTTTCTTTTGGTAAAGGTTCTTCTCCTATGATAATCCATGTGATGTAGTAAAGTGCAAGAGTTCAACCCCAAGCTCTTCCCTAAATCCCGTCGGCAGGCTTCTTCTGCAGTGTCTCTCAATCCTTGCTGGTACTAACCATCTTCCTGCTGTCTCAGTATGCACGTCAATGGGGCAGGCTACCCCAGCTGGTGCTCTCAGCTCACATCACCTCTGCTCATGAAGCACAACCCCCACTTGTCAGACCATGCAAGTTCCCCATTTCACACAACCACAGGCCCCTCCCCCATTTCCACACAAGCTGAGGTTTCCCCCTGATATGCAATGCTTCAACCCCGATATGCAGTGCTCCCCGATATGCAGTGCGCTTGCCAAGCCATGACGTTCGTCCATGCAAATCCCTCCTTGAGCATTAGCCCTCACCCCCAGGTTTGCCCCCATGTTCCCACCTGGCAGCTCCTTCTGCAATCACATGTGGCTGGCCCAGGGCCAGCAGCACTGGCTGTATGTATGCCCACAGCAGTGCAATGGGTACACAAACCAGCCAGCAGATAATCACAGCTCGCTGCAGCACCAGGCCCACCAGGTGGTACTTGCCAGCGCCAAAGGCCTACAGTCAAAGAAAGAAGCATAGGAGTTAGTGTACCTCCTCTATGAAACCCCTTGAGCCATGTGCTGGCTTCCAGGCTTCCAGGAGATCATCTCTGCTGCTTTAAGAAGGTGAGGGCTCCTGCGCTCAACACTTGAATTGCAAAGGGTCCCTTTTGTGCCATAATCAGTCCTCTTCTATGCTGTGCGTTTTCTGGGAGCTTTCCAGGAGCCTGAGCCTTTGCTTGCAGGCAAGCTTGACAGCTGTATGCAGCTGTCGATGCAAAGACTATATGCTATCTAACGGACACACCCAGGAGGTGAGCTACGGGACTCTTTGCTACGGTCGGGAGGGTCCTTGGGACATTCTGCATTAGTCAACACAGGCTTTGATATCCCAACCTGGACATTCACCAGGCATCTGCTGCAAAGCTTTGCTGCAGCTATCTTCTCCGCAGGACACATTGTGTGGCTCACCTGCCCGCAGAGAGTCTCCATTCCAGATGCTAAACCAGCCATAACTGAGTAGCCTGTGACATTGAAGAGAGTATTTGCCATGACTACACTTGACAGGAGTGTTGCACTGTTCAGGTGTCCCACGAAGGCCACTGCTACAAGGGAAATGCCAAAGGTGAAGAGATTCTGGAGGACGAGAGGGCCGCCTAGCACCCAAAGCCTGCACATGACCAGGGAGGAGGGGTCAAGTTGCCAAGCAGATGAAACAGTACCCGCAAAGAAGCGTGTATTATGTTGCAGTCTGGAGCAGTGCTTCATATCTGCACTGTACTGCTACAATGTACTGCTACTTAATGTCCTTGATCCGTTCTGAAGCAGGATATAGTGTTGATATGGCTGCTTTGCGTTTGCCCTAGAGCTGGCATTGAAAGCTTTCTGGCAAGCACAGCTCAAGGTGGGGATGGTAACCTGTGGCAGCTATGACGCAGATCGTGGTGCAGTCCGATTACCAGATAATTCGCACCTGGTTGCTTCTGCTCTTATGATCGGAAAGGTGCATGCGTCATCTCCTAGATCTGCTGCCTCTGCCGTGCCCCATGCTATGGTAGGGTGGTGTAGGGTGGAAGGCAACTGATCTTCGAGGGAGTCTGCATCAGTGCCTCCAACCACGACATAATGGCTGTTTGTCCTATTGGAGTTAGCCACGCCTAGTTTCCCCATCTTGCTGGCTCAAGATACGTGGGAACGTATAGATTCAGGTCATCTTGTAAAAGAGGTAGGTCAGGGCAGCCTCAACCGTAGGCAGGTCGTGTGCAGGCAGTTTCGCGAAAGCTTAGCTTGCGCTGTCCCCTTCGCCATGGACAAGTCCCACAATTTGTGACGAACGGTAAGCAACAGTCACTAGCAGGGTTTGGGGCTTTATCCAATGTTCACACGTGTCAGTGACTAAGAAGCAGTTGATCGTTTCGGAACTCGAAGGGCCCTTCCACTCATCGGCAGGGGCCAGGGATCTAAAGGCTGAAGGCAGCCCAAGAACGGCTACAGGCACATATAGTGTGTATGTGCGAAAGCTTAGCAATAAAGCGGCGGCAGAGGTGCAACGTTCGTCAGTGTCCCCAGTGTTGTCAGTATCCTGTAATTCTCCCCATTTGCCTTTCCACGGGCTTGCTCCGACAGCTGATACTTCAGGTACGAAAACCACGCGCTATAGCAACCGCTCACTGACCTATATAGTGCTCTACAGCTCGAACTTCGAAAGCTCGATCCACATATGCACTTACGCGCAAGCAAAGGAGTGCCGACAGACCGAACTGGTCCTGATGAGACATGTAGCATGCTCCATTTTGGCGCGCTGATGGTTCTAGAGCTATTATGATATCTGGATGACAATGGCCCTTGTGCATGCTGATGCGTAGGGGTCCCGGAAGAGAGCCCTGTAATATGGCACCCACCTGCTTGACAAGCTCGGCTGGTCGATCCGCAACAGCGAGGCCGACCCGGCGCTGTTTCAGCAAGCCCGGTTCGCGGAGATCAACACCCAAACCAGTTCGAGCCTATGTTGAAGAGAAGCAGACCGGGCCTATGCCCTCTAGCACAGCTGCAAACCAGCTGGAGTCCCTTCGAGCCATGAGCATTGTGGTGGCAGATACCGGAGAACCAGCACTTGTAAAGAAGTTCAAGCCTGTAGATTGCACAACCAACCCAAGGTGAGTGGGTCCCTTTGCACCTCTTGGACTAGTCAACATCTAAATGATCAAACATGCATTGGATAGCTGCATAACAATTGTGGCTTTTCTTGTCGCATCACTCTACCCTGCTTTGATTACCTGTACCCAACCTCCAATTGCGGCGTGCGTGCCCACAACATGCTAGCAGCTTGTGCAGCTAGAATTTCCTTTTAGGCTCCCTCTGTTGCTTGACAGACCCTTGGACCTGCTTCTATACTCCTTTGATCAGACCCACCCGACATTTCAGGGCAGAAGTTGTGGTGTAAGGAGCCAGCAGTGCAGGTTTAAAGCACAAGCAAATCCGTGAAGTGTTTGCAACTGGCCTTGCTTGACTTACTGATCTCTTGCTTCTTCTGCAGCTTGGTGTACAAGGCCGTGCAATCACCAGAGTACAAGCGTTTTCTCACAGAAGCCCTGAAGGAGGCCAAGGACTTGGGGCCAGTCGACCCAACACGTCCATGTGCAGGTGGGTGGCATGACGTTCAACCCCCACCAGTCCCTGCCATGTGCTAGGGAGCAGCCAGGGCAGCTATGCGGGAGCTGCCAGCGTTCCTCATCCATGAAGCAATGTATATGAGATATATCACTGCCCAGCCTTCGGGCCGTGCAGCGCCCGCGGCATAACTCCATCCAGTTTTTTAGTTTGCGGAGAGCAAAAATCGAGACAAAGAGTCGAGCAATGTATATGAGGACAAGGCAGCTGGCTATGTTGTTGCGGTGGTCTTGAATGTAATGCCTTCATAATACGGTAGTCCCTTCATCATGGATGCCAGCAGAGTAGGAGTAGAGCAGTCTTTACTGCGTGAAACCCAGATCAGCTTCTGGAACAATCCCAGCGGCAAAAACCTGGTCTGACAGCTACCAATAGTGATGAAGTATTGGCATGGTGATGGCCATTTCATCAATCTCATGCAAGGCTCACCAGTATGCTCCACTTGTCTGCAGGCATTGTCAATGCTCTGTGATCTCATTAGCGGCTACTAGATGCTGAGTCTTGTTTGTAATCTTCGCTTCACTTTAAGAAGTCACAGTTAAGATCTCACGATCTGGCACTTCTGTCAGCCCACTCCTTGCTCCTGTGGCTAATGCCAAAAAGTATGTTTAGGTTATGTTTAGCCACAGTCTGTTTAGGTTACGGACGCACAAGTAGGGTGACAAGCTCCCATTTTTTCTAACACTGCGTTTGTCTGCAGGTGTCGCTGATGCCCTCTCCGTCCTAATCGGCTGTGAAATGCTGGACGTAGTCCCCGGCCGTGTTTCCACTGAAGTGGATGCACACCTCAGCTATGACACCGACGCTACTTACGACAAGGCACTGCGGCTAGTGGACTTGTATGCTAAGAAGGGAATTGAGACCAACAGGCTGTACATCAAGATTGCCTCAACTTGGGAGGGGATCCAGGCATGCAGGAAGCTACAGAATGAGGGCATTGACTGCAATATGACATTGCTGTTCTCCTTTGCTCAGGTGAGGGCTCTCACTCTGTTTCTCTGGAGAGTAAGTGGTTTTGGATAGGTTCAAAGATATGCTGAACATCTTGCTCCCGAACTTGTATTATTGCTCAGGTATGGGCTGCGAGTAAGTACCATTGGATTAATTTGCAAACCATTATGCAGGAAACTTGCTGCTTGAAAACTTGCATTGTTTGCTCAAGTTAGGTATGCAAATAGTGGTAGCTGCATTTTAGGTGTAGGACTTATATATATTTCGCCTGACACGCCTCCATCAGCCTTCCAAGTCCTCTTCCTTCAATTTGATGTTCCATGATATGCCAACTCAAAAGCACCCTGGACCCTGCATTTCAAAGTCCGAAAAGAAAGGGGCAATGATAGTTGACCTGTAAATAGAGAGTTCCAACACACGAGTGATACAGCAGCAAGCGGGCTTGCAGGTTGAAATGGTTCTAAGCGGCCGTTTGGGCCGGGGCCCCGAACCCTGCATCAGAGGCCAATTCATGCTTATTTCAACGCCAATTGTTGCTGCCCTGCAATGCAGGCTGCAGCGTGTGCTGATGCTGGTGCCTCATTGATCTCACCCTTTGTGGGACGTATCATGGATTGGTACAAGGAGAAGGAGGGGCGCGACTTTGCCCCGCATGAGGACCCGGGCGTCATCTCTGTAAAGCGCATCTACAGCTATCTTAAGACCTATGATTACCCTACTACGGTTATGGCGGCTTCTTTCAGGAATGCTGGGGAGATTAGGGAACTGGCTGGGTAAGTGGGCATGGAGCTTGCAGGGTTTTATTAAAAGGTAAAGTTGCTGTTACTTGAGTGCAGGAGGCAAGACATGGAGCTTCCCGGGTGTTGCTGCTTAGTGCTGGCTTGTGGGGCACAGGGTCATATAGCTTGGATTCGTTTCATTGCTGAAAGCGACTTATGGGCTTTGATAAAGGTGGCTACAAATTTTCGTTGCGAAGTTTTATAGTCTGGGAAAAGAGCCAGGGAAGAATTTGTAACTAAAGTGTAGGCAGTGGGATGTGGCCGTCGCCTACAATGAGGTAAGATGCAACTTCTGGCACAGGCGCTTGTGCTCATTCTAAAAAAGTGAGAAAGCAACTCACTAAGGATGCGGGAACGACATTGGCTCGAGGGATTGTATGCCTTTCTCGAGAGTTTCTTCGTGACTTACCTATTCCACGGCCTCAACATTGCCGTACGTAGTCTGCCTCTTGAGCATTGTTTTGGCTTTTTTAACTGGCTTTGACTCCATTGTACTGAAACCTGACCTCCTACTCCACCTTAGTGCAATAAGAATTTATCATAGTGGAGCTTCACCACCTTTTTCTCACCTTATTCTTATGTGTTGGGTACAATTGCTTAGCACACTGGAGTGCCGGTACATTCTCCTGTTTTTTAGTGGCCTCTAAATTTGCCATGAACATCCTCTCCATGCTTTTCTGAATGGGCCTGCTAAATAAGCACATGTCCCCCCTGGCTCGTCCCCCCTCTGCAGGTGTGGCACCATCACCCACAGGGTTTAGTGTCTCTAAACCCTACACCCTATCTTTGAGTTTCTGATCCCTTAACCGTTAACTAATTGAAGTTAGAAAAACCTTTTACCCTATCTGCAGGTGCGACGCCATCACCATCTCCCCTCAGCTGCTGGGTGAGCTGGAGGCCTGCAAGGACCCTCTGCCCCGCAAGCTATTCCCAGAGCAGAAAGACGCTGCTGACCCTGACTATGCAGACATCAGCTACATCACCTACCAGCAGATGCATAATGCTGACCAGATGGCTGTGGATAAGATCAACCAGGGCATCCAGGGCTTTGCTGCAGATCAGCGGAAGCTGGAAGAGCAGCTGGCGGCACTGGCAGACCAAGGGAAGTGAATGTGCTTTATGGCACGGTGTCGCCTTTGTGGCATGAGTTACATGAGGCATATGGGGCAAACTCGGTGCAGTTTAAATGGCAGAGCAAGGAACGGAAATGTGCTCTGCTGTTAAGGCGTAGTGTGCTATCGACAGCTTCGTCAGTACACAGCTACTTGGAACATATGGGGCAATCTCCATTGTGGATCTGCGACTCTGAAGGGGATGTATGCTTGCGGGGCAATGTCTGGTACAGGCATATGGGTCTGTTACAGGCATCTGGGTCTGTTACGATTACGATTACGATTACATCATGGCCCCTCAAAGGGGGCGCCCGTACGGAGCCAACCTAGGCTCCATGGGCAGAAATACTGGAACCTGGTCCATCAGAAGTGAATGTCTCAGCAATATCACCTCTTGGTCCAGAAGAAAACCTGTTACATGCATGGAAGTCCAAGTTGCGAGTTAAGCCAGTAAAGTATGCGCAAAGCTGGGAAGTGTGCAGGTGGACAAGGATGGGCATGCTGACACAGCTTAATCGCCTTCCAAGTTTGTTGGCTGAGTATGCTTAGCCTTATTACAGTGCCATTGCGGGAGGATTTGAGTATATATGACATAGATCACTGCACAGGAGATTTCCAGCACGGCATGTTTGCAACGTTGAAGATGGGCTATGCTCTGTGCAATTGTTTGTCACTGGGGACAAAGCAGATGCCCATTTTTGCATACAGGCGGCACGTATGTGTTTAGAATGCTGGACCTTTCTTTTTTCTTATTAGATACGTCTCACTTGTGCACGGCTTGCTGTTTCCCTGGATGCACGCGTTGCCCAGAGTGAACCAGCATGCCTGCACTTTGCGGGGCTGGGTGATGTACATGTTTATGTTTGAGTATCTGACAGTGAGTTTATGACAGCAATCTCTCCCCTGTTCATCTCGGCCATGCTGCCCTTGGTGAGTCGGGACTTGATATCTCACTGAAGCACGACAGGACAGGAGCTTGATCAGCATCTTGAGTATACATAACCATCCATGTTCTGCAGATAGTTTAGTCTATCGAACCTGGGGCGGGCCCTGTGGCCTGTACAATACGTTTTTGCATGTCCAGAGACCTATTGCTGTTGCCATCAGGCATTTCCATCCATGATTAGGGGACATACATATTTGTTTCTGGCATTTCATTCTTGTTCATGAACGGACTTTGATTGCCGAGTTTTGGGACGCGGTTGGGGTGCATCTTGCAAGATTACAATGCAGGATCTTCTCAGCAAGGTGTCGGGGAGCAATATGCTTAGGGCGGTCCGTCGGTTGCTTACTTGGAGAGCATGCATAGGAACAAGGGGTATGAAGAAGTGTCTCCGAGGGTATTGAAAATGCCAAGGAGGTTTGGAGGGGATACGCCAAGGGGGATTGGCCTGTTACTCGCGGTGCGGTTTACTCCCATGGCCCAGGGCGTGCCACATGAGCATTGCACTGCCGGCGAAGCGATGCCTTCAACTGGCCTGTTAGAGTTATTCTCAAAAGCGACAGTTTATTATTCGGCTTCTAGGGACGGCCACTCGTGTGCTTGCGACCGCATAGTGTACACGAAGGGCTTGAGGGCCGGGCCATGCATGTACAACTATATATGTAAAACATCGGCCACTAAGAGTGTTAAAGGCCCATTGACATCAACCTCCACATGCTAGAATGCACTAACGGCTTGAGTCCTGACAGCTCAGCGACCAGATGATTGTAGCAGTGCCTGTGCAACTTGATTTTCCGGCCTTCCGTACAACAGCAGCTGTTGCCATGCAGTTCATAATCACCCTAGAGGGATCAAGTCGACAGGGGGGGGATCAAGTTGAGTTTAACGAGCCAATATATAAGGCGGGCACTTCTGAAGGGTATGTCAAGCATACTTTCTCAGAAAGCAGCTTACAGTATCCCACCCGCGTGCTTGCTTATCGCACAAGCAACCTTCGAGCCATGGCTTTGCCTATTCTCGATTACGACAACCGTTCCATTATGCTTGCCTTGGCCGTGTCGTCCTCTGTCGTCTTCCTAATGTTGAGATCGACTCTGAAGCGCCCCAATGTGTCCAAGCGCTCTACCTTACTACCTATGTGGCGCATGTACCCGCAGTCGACATGGGACATTTGAAGTTTATGAAACGGTGCAAGGTGTGGTACAAGGTGTGGATGCCACGCAAGGCTCAGGATGTCCCGTCCATAGACATCCTTCCTCACATGTACGGTAAACACACCACCGTCGTGATTGTGGTAGGCCGTAGGAGATGTACGGTAAACATACCAGCGTCCTCAGTACCGGTGTTGGAGGATGGGAGTCACAGCAGCAGTGGCAAGTAGGACCCCAGCTGCTCAACAGAAAGCGTGCAGTATTGCTCTGCATGGTTAGTCCCATTAAAACGGTGTTTTCAATACCACAAACAGGAAGCGTGCAGTATTGCTCTGCATGGTTCCTGTCAAAACGGTGTTTTCAACACCACCAGTTTTTGGGTTGCTTGACAGCTGCCTTCACGTGGCGCAACCTGTGAGTAGGGTGATCCTAAGCTAGCACAAGCAGGGCCAACCCGAAACCAAAGGCTGTCTTAGTTGAACTATCCCAAGTGGTGTTTCTGGATGGTCCTGAACCGTGCACGTGCCACACCTTAAAGTTCAGCACGGTCTTCATACCTCTCGCTTTTCTGTTTCTATGTTTATGCCAGCTTGATGTCAGCAACTCTTTACCTGGCACGTTTAGATTAATAAGGTTAGAACAGAGCAGGTAGAACTCTCGTGCAGCTAATCCCATGGCGCAGTAGAGGAGGCTGTTTATTTCTTTTTTATGCTGCTGAGGCTTGAGGTCCAGACCAGCCCTCTGGGCTGCTTGGTTGTAGGCTGCTGCTGCTAGCTGAGCACATGAGCTTCTATCTCCATGTGCGCTCTCCAGATTGCTTAGGCATTGCCAGCCTAAAGCACTGCTATTGCGAGCATATATAAAGCATTGCTAATCTGCATAAAAATCCCTAACATAACCCTAAAACCTAACCCTACAACCTACGGCAGCGGCAGGGCCTTGCTACCTGCCCCATTAGCATTGTGGCGTTTTGCAGAGGTGCATTGGATTTGGAACCTCCAAAAACCTGTCCCGTGCAAGGGCCCGTTCCATAGGCAGCACTATTGTGATATACAGTGTGCAGGCAGAGCTCGGCTGATATCTACCTCCCTGCAAAACAGAGTTTAAATGCATCTCCCTTGACTCAACTCCACTGTAAGCAAGGCAACCTGATTCTGGGTTTGCAATACGCATAAACGACCTGGGCTTTGGTGCCGTGTCTACCGCACACAACCCCAGCATCATGGTGATGGTTGCCATAAGTAAAAGCAACACTGTTGCACTTTAGTGAAGTGCTATGGCCATGAACCCAAGTACCCATTTAGTTGTCGTGGAGCCTTAGTGGAACCTGCCTTGACATCTGCAATTGTTCTGGTTATGATATGGGAGCATGGGTTGGCCAAGATAGGAGGAGGAGCAGGAGCAATGCGTGTGAGAATAGAATGTAAAAAAGGAGTGCCGCTTTGGGTGTTTTTGACCTAGCTGCTGGATCTCATGTCTAGGCATATGTTGTGATACATGCCGAATCAAGACAACCCGTATTATGTTCCACCTCGCTGTTCTTTGTGACAACTTGAGGTGCGGGGCATATCACAAAGTGTATTAAGTAAATAGGAGTGATGAAATGTGTGAGTGAGTGTGGTTGCTGAAAGGGTTCCAAACATAACAGCACCAGGAGCAACTAGCAGCAGGGAGATCAACGACATTTGCAATAAAGAAGCAACGGCACTGGCAGGAGGTGTCAATCCCGGGAGTGGCTTTGAAAAAGCATTCAAATCTTAAACCCTGAGAGCCCGTGTGAGCAAGAGTGGCAGGAGGATGAGTCTGATGAGCTTGCAGCAGGAGCAGGAGCAGTACTTTTTAGCTCTGCAATATTAGCACCCTACATGCCTGTCGTGTTTGACTGCCTGCACTCATGCGTAAAAGCCCATAATTAATGGACTCTACTGTGTGGCACTGGTTCAGGAGGGAGATTCACACAAATGTGTGACAAGAGGTGAGCACAGCGAAGGCAGCAGTTGATGTAGTAAACTCACTTGAACATGAGATTAAAGTGGTATTTGTTCCACCTTGCTGGTTGTGAGACAGCTTGAGGTGCGGGGACTTTTCACTTTTTGCTATGGCATATCATGAACGAAAATGGTTGTAGCAGCAGGAGGAGAACCCCAACATACCCCAGCATCATGGCTACTGTTATTCCTCCTGCTGGTACTGCTACTCCTCCTCCTGCTGCTACTACTACTATTCCTGCTGCTGCCACTCCTCTTGCTGCTGCTACTCCTCCTGCTGCTACTGCTGCTACTCCTCCTGCTGCTACTGCTACTCCTCCTCCTGCTGCTGCTACTCCTCCTGCTGCTGCTACTACTATACCTGCTGCTGCTACTCCTCCTGCTGCTACTGCTACTCCTCCTGCTGCTGCTGCTACTCCTCCTGCTGCTACTGCTAATCCTCCTCCTGCTGCTCCTACTCCTCCTGCTGCTCCACAACCCCAGCGTCACGGTGATGGTTGCCTTAAGTACTGTTGCTGAAGTTTTGTGAAGTACTATGGCCGTGAACCCAAGTAGCCAATTTGTTGTTGTGGAACCTGCCTTGACATTTGCAATAGTTCTGAGTATCACATGGGAGCATGGGTTGGTCAAACACGTTGAGGAGAAACAGAAGCAGGAGCAAAATTTGTTTAGGAATAGACTGTAAAAAGGAGTTATGAGATTGTGAGTGGGGTGCTGAAGGGCTTCCAATATTAGCAGCCCCAGGAGCAAGAGCAACTATCAGCAGGAGGATCAATGACATTTGCTTTAGAGAAGCAACGGCACTGGCAGGAGGTGTCAGTTCCAGGAGTGGCTCTGAAACATGCACGTTCTTATCCAAAACCCTGAGTACCCGCGTGAGCAAGAGTGGCAGGAGGATGAGTCTGAGTTGCAGAAGGAGCAATTGAGAGTATTTCTCAGAGTCTGCGATATCAGCACCCTACATGCCTGTTGTGTTTGACTGGCTGCAACGGCATGCGTGAAAGGCCATTGTTTAGGTTCTACCATGTGGCCCCCTCTTGGATGAAGCTCTGGTTCAGGAGGAGGATCCACACAAGCATGTGACAAGAGCTGAGCACAACCGAAGGAGCAGTTGATGTGTAATCACTTGAACATTGAAGGTAGTTTGCTCCACCCTTGCTGGTTGTGAGACAGCTTGAGGTACAGGGCCTTTGGCACTTTTTGTTATGGCATATCATGAACGAACATGCTTGGTAGCAGCAGAAGAAGAAGCAGCAGCAGGAAGAGAAGTAGCAGCAGCAGGAGGACTAGAGCAGCAGCAGCAGGAGGAGTATAGCAGTAGCAGCAGCAGGAGTAGTAGCAGTAGCAGCAGGAGAAGGAGGAGTGGCACCTCTTGCTCCTCCTTCTGCAACTGTGGTTGCTGTATGTGCTGCCGGATGTGAAAAGCATATTCTAAATAAGCCTCTGTAGTGTCGGGTCCCTTCCACATGTGCTCAAGCTTAGAGCAACAAAACAAAAGATACATGCAGCCAAAGCAAGCAGAGCAGCAGCAGCAGGAGGAGAGAAGAACAGCAGCAGCAGCAGCAGCACCACTAGCAACACCACCAGCAGCAGCTGCTATGTTGAGCGGGCTCCTCTTAGGGCTTGCATACTTGCAGGCTCAACAATCCCTGCAAGTCCTGAGTCGAGCTCGCTGTGGAAAGTCACAACCAATGACAACCCATTTTACAGTCAAGGTCACCAGCAGGAGGAGGGGCAGGTCAAGAGCATTAACAGTGAGATTAAGCGGCACTCGGTGGAGTAGGGGTAACATATGCATATATGAGGCAAAAACCTGAAAAAGCAGGAGCACGAGCAAGGGCATGGGCAGCACCATCGGGGTGCCCAATGCGGAGTATATAAACAAGGAGTTCAACTAGGAGCGGGAGTGCTTCGCTGAGAATGATGCACATCATGAGAACTGCATCAGTGACAGACACTGGTCATACACAGACTGAGCCACTGGGCTTCGCCCGTGAGGCCTTCTCGCTTCTTATGCGCAAACTCGTGTTCTCAGCTGCGGGAGGTCTGCTCACCGCGGCCGTAGTTGGCGCAGCCGTTTGCAAGCTGGACTCCAGCTGCAGGGAAACCCACAGCAGCAGGCTGGGGCAAGCAGGACTCCAGCTGCTCACTCAAGCGTCAGCAACGGTGAAAGGCCTGTCACAAATGAATGTAATATAGCAAGGAGCCAATAGTGAATTCTTTGTGGTCGTTCGTAAGCTGCTGAAGGTCATTCAGTGGAAGTAAAAGATAAGCGTAGAATTTGATGTGGATCGGCAAACTGCCAAAGTAAAGGAACGTCAGGTGTGGAGCAGGGCTACGATACTCGTCTGTCTGTAAATGTATCGTGTATATCTCTGATGATGTTTGTCCCATCGGGTGCTCGGTCGATTCGACCTTGAAATAGTTCATGGTTTCGTATTGCTTGGCTGTCGATGGCCCAGCTGTAGGGCGGACATACACAGCACCTAAATGGTTCTCATGATGTGATGCTCATATCTACAGAAGAGTGGCTTGAGCAACAGGCAGCAGCGACAACACTATCTGCGCCGGAGTAGCTGTTCCGAATTTCAGTACGGATTCACGCACCAGCTGCTGCTCATATGTGGATGTGGGCGGGTAGAGGTCGTGAGTAGCTGAGGACAAGGATAACAGGGAAAGTATTAGGAAGTCGACGAACACAATGGTCCTTTACCCGTGATTGAGCCCAGCGCGCGCTTAAACAGCAACAACAGCAGCTGTCGAGTTCCCGACTCCTCGTTTGAAGCTGCGGTTCAAACTGGGACTCAACAGCCGTGAGTGCCGCTGAGTCCTGAGTTTGCTGTTCTTGAAGCAGCGTAAAGGCCATTGACGACCCCATATATAAGGCAGACACTTCTGAAGAGTATGTCAAGCATACTTCCACAGAAAGCAGCTTACAGTATCCCACACGCGTGCTTATCGCACAAGCAACCTTCGAGCCATGGCTTTGCCTATTTTCGATTACGACAACCGGTCCATGATGCTTGCCTTGGCCGTGTCGTCGTTTATCGTCTTCCTAATGTTGAGATCAACTCTGAAGCGCCCCAATGTGTCCAAGCGCTCTACCTTATTACCTACCTGGGTGGCGCATGTACCCGCCATCGACGTCAAGAATGAGGGGCATTTGAAGTTTATGAAACGGTGCAAGGTGTGGTACAAGGTGTGGCTGCCACACAAGGCTCAGGATGTCCCGTCCATAGACATCCTTCCTCATATGTACGGTAAACACACCACCGTCGTGATTGTGGTAGACCGTAGGAGATGTACGGTAAACATACCAGCGTCCTCAGTACCGGTGTTGGAGGATGGGAATCACAGCAGCAGTGGCAAGTAGGACCCCAGCTGCTCAACAGGAAGCGTGCGATATTGCTCTGCATGGTTCCTCTGCCGAAACGGTGTTTTCAACACCACATAGTGAACAGGAAGCGTGCAGTATTGCTCTGCATGGTTCCTGTCAAAACGGTGTTTTCAACACCACCAATTTTTGGGTTGCTTGACAGCTGCCTTCACGTGGCGCAACCTGTGAGTACGGTGATCCTAAGCACAAACAAGGACCAACCCGAAACCAAAGGCTGTCTTAGTGGAACCATTATTCGAGCTATTTGAACCATCCACCAATGGGGTTGCAAGAGCACACCCGGCCGCCCCTCAACCTGTCAAAGTTATAGCACTACAGTTGTAACAGGCAATTAATCTGCAGCACCCATGAACCTTCATGTGGATGCCAGTTACAAAACAAACCAACATTAAGGTTACACCTTTTCACACTGACTACATTGAGTGTGCCTATCCGCACCCATATAAGCTTAACGAAGAAGCTTATCTATTGAGCTCCCAACTCTCAAACCTTCTAGTAAACGTCTAGGTTGGTCTCGCATCCTTGCGCACCAGGATGGCATCAGGATGGCACCAGGATGGCATCACTCACATTTAATCAATCAATCAATCAAAAACGTATAAACCAGCTATACCAGAAGGTCACTGAAGACCATGCAGCAGAAGACCCCATGCCGGCCAACCATGTGCCGGATACCTCTTGTCCAATATCACTCCGAAGCTCAAACAGAAAACAGCCCACTGGACACCCCTTCAGCAGAAAATGGATCCTGTTGCAATTTCGGAACATCTACCACCAACCTCAGAACCATGGTGGCCTGTCTGATAAGATTTCAAGATCTATTAGACTGGGTTGGTGACTGAAAACAGCACAACCTGCAATGGTCCCAAACACATGTCGATTTGACCCACATCTGCCTTTCTATAAGGTCCCCCATGGAGGCTGAACGGAAAATAAGGTAGTATTGAGGACTTGCTACCTCAACACTAAGAATTAACCCCCTTCCCTTGATGTTTGAGATTCTAGGTTTAGAACAGAGAGTAAGTTGCATGCAGGAATCGACCTTCAATCAGGATGCAGCAGCCAGGCCCCCCCACCCCTTCATGATGCTGCAGCCCCCAGCAGCTTCCTCCGAGCTTCTATCACCAGCTGCCCCTCATCTACACCTGAGGCCTCTTTGGCTGATCGCATCAGGTGCCGCAGAGCAGCAATGTTAAACCCTAGGGTGTCCTTCAAGCCCTGCATGGCCCTCCTGAGGTGCTTGTGGAGGTCCAGGAGGGTCTGGCGGGCAGAGGGGGTGGCAACCAACTGACTGTGATGCAACCGCAACAGCAGGGAGGCGGCACGACAGCACAACTCCACCTGCAGTAGTAAGGACAGCACAAGCACCACAACAGCGTTATTCAACAAGACGCCAGGCAGGGTAGACAAGAGGCCTGGCAGGGTAAATAATGAAAGAGTAAGAGCGCTAATACTGGTGATTAGGAAAAATTGCCGCGCACCAGTATTTACTGCTTACAGCATAACCTCCATAGCATTGAGAGTTCCCAACCGGCCGCTGCAGTGCAAGAACCCCTTTAAAACTACAACCACCTCTGTCCTGTGTTCACAGAACAGAGAGGGTGGTCACAAGTAACTGTTCGCAACAGGAGCAGCAGGGATGCAGGCACGTGATGGCAGCACGCTTCCACCTGCAGTAGCCCTATATCAGCAGGGGAAGAAGTTCTTCTAATGGCAGCGGGCACAGTTTTCAACCACAACACCAGCAGGACTCGCCTTCTACCCCTTTGCATTTCACACTCCACACTTGTTACTACTCCTCTTACCCCAGCGCTTGGGCCCCTTCTCCACCCCACCATCCCCCCTTCCCCACCTTGAAGAACGCACGCCCTCCGATGCGTTGTCCCTTTTCTACTTTCCTGTCGTCCTGCCCTTCCCTATCTCCTTCGCCACCTCCCACACACAACCTTGACCTTTCCCATCTTACCCCGCCCCTGTCCCCCATCTTTCATTCTCCCTCATCTACCGGCCTTATAAACACAAGACATGCCACAACACATGCCACCCCTCCGTTTTCCTGTGCCATCTGTGCCTCCTCTCCCATTTACCCAGCCAGGTACCTAATGTAGCCCCACCACATCTGTAAACAGGAGCAGCACGATCATTCACAACTTCGCCCTGATTGCTCATCACTCCAACCCCCATGCAGCTCGATGTTGCCCTTCCTGCCCCCATCTCACCGCCCCTTGCCACATCCTCCCCCCCCCCACACAATAACAGGGTGCGACCCCTCTCGCATGCCACCCCATTTACCTGCACCCCTTCATAGCTCCAAATGAAAATCTCCATGTTCCAAAATCTTCCCCCCTCTCTCACCTGCGCCTCCTCCTCCAGCCACCCCGCCAAATATCTCATCAACCTCACAGCATCTGTAAAAGGCAACAGCAACAACGCCTGCTCCAGATCATTCGCCCGCACATTGCCCAAACACCTCAACACATAAGCCGCTGGTCTCAACCCCAGCAGCAGCGGGTTAGCAAGAGGCTTCTGCGGCTTCTTCACCCCACCACCCAAACCACCCCGGGGACCCTTAGAAGGTCCCCCAGCTGCTGCTGCTGCTTCTGCTGTGCGGAGGGCACGCTGGTACTCCTCCTCCTTCTCTTCCTCGTGAGCCGCCATCTCTAAAGCATCTACTATGGCATCTGCTGCGTTGACGGTTTCCAAGGTGCGGCGGCCAGCTGGGGCAGTGGCTGGGCCATCCACCTGTGTCAGGTACATTAAATGACAACATCAGAGGGATGTCTTTTTGCCCAGATTCCAGAAGGACAACCGTTGTGAAAAAACGATTTGCATTTGCCTGGCCTGCAATATCACAGACTAAAGAGGAGAAGGTACATGGACCCATTTCGCACTTTCCAAGGTTCATGGGGGCTGTCAATATGTTTCAGTAGAAAACACTACAGTGTAGCGTTCAATTGCCTGCTTCTATATTGGTCAAGCTGTCAGTGCGCACTACCTACTTTAGAAGCAACCATCAAGGCAGACTGCAGAAGGACAGATAGATTAAGCAGATGAGAGCAGCATTCATATGCCTAGCCAGCAGAATGACAGCCCAGACAGGAGAAGGCCCATGCTCTGTTTCCAAGTATCAACATGCCCTTCACTCCCTCTGTATGCCTTGTCTCTTAAGGTGCCAGCTACTTCACCAGACATACCTGGCACCCTTCTAATCCAAGAACCTGACTTGGTACATCAGGACCCGGCAACGGCGTTCCTATGCATGCAGCCCAACACATACCAGTGTACAATAACATCCTTCCGTTACTGCACGATGCTCTGTAGTAACATCCCGACTGCGCTGGTACTGTTGCATGCACAGCAAGCAGTCTACAATACAGCTGTACAGAACTCGAACTCTGCTCACCTGCTCTCCCTCTTTAGCCTCCTGCTGCTGCTGCTTCTCCAAATCTGCCTCAAACAAGCTTTCCAAGCGCTTCTCCTTCTCCTCCTCAACAAAGAAGGGCTCAGATGTGCGCTCCCACCTACGGATGGACCGATCATGAGAACCTGGCACCAGGGAACAAAGAACATTGAAAATGCAAGGGTTGAAGAATTATAGACCATCCACATTGCGCATAGCGCAAGGGGCTAAACCATAGGCATTCGCATTGCGCTCCGTTCCTCTGGAATTAGCAAGGAAGCACTGCATCCACTGGCCACAAGTAAATCACTGTTGTTGTTGTGCCGGGCCCAGGGGTTTGGGCTCAAGCTCCAGGTCAAAAATCAGCTCGGTAGTTGGATATGCCTCTGTCAAAGGAGGTTCTTTGAGGTCCAGCATTCATAAGTGCCATAATGCATGCAGCCCGTCCTTCCCTGTATGAAGCAACTTCTTCATCCACCAAGATGTACTTATTGCTGATACTCCAAGATGTACTTATTGCTGAACTGGTTACGTGTCATTGCTGCCCTGTAACATCACATAGGTCACATGGCACTCACAGCAAAATGTCGCAGAGGGAAACTAGCATGACTTTCACAAATGCTACAACGGTATTAGCAGCAAGAGTAGTCCAAGTGTAGAAGCGCCCCCGCCCCCCCCCCCCCCCCCTTGTTCTCTCTGACTTTCCTGACTGCCAGACGGAACTTCGCCCTCTGCCGTGCCCTCTCCCTACATATATGCCAGTCCCCGACCACCCTACAAGATAAAGCAACAAGCTGCTTGTGGGGCGCCCTTCCTCACTCAAGATTCAAACTTGAACCCACATCCAATACCCCATGAGCTCAACATCCACTTTATCAGCAGCAACATCAACCCAGACCCACGTGAATGCCCAGAGGTCGTCGGAACAGCCGGATTCAAGATACCTCTAAAGATACCCGTAAAAACCATGCCAGCACCGAGACAACTGCAACATGGTTGTCCATTGCATCAGCCTAGCCAACTTGGCTGTCAACACAACAAATAATAAATGCCTTACCTGTCATGACAAAGTCTCCGTAAGAGCTGACTGCCAGCCCCCACACCTCCCCATGATGCCCCGGCAGCTCCAGCAGCATCTCAAAGCGATCCATGTCCCAGTACTTGAGCACCTTATCCTTACCAGCACTGCAACAAGCAGAAGCAAGGGATGAACCTCATGGAAGGCACCCAGTCACACGTGTCTCTAGATACTACTGCAAACACCACATCTTACGCCAAAAGCAGCTGGGTCGGCACCTCTGTCTTTCAATACTACTGCAAGCTCGACAATTCGATCAAGAAGCAGCTGGATATGCAAGAACATAATCGCACACGACCACAATGCCTGGATCCTATGCCAGCACCGACAGGAATTCCAGCACTCAGAATTTCTACAGCACAAAACTCCTATATGTCATTTGCTGAAGCCTAGTAAGCTACTGCTGTACGATTAACGGCTCTCTCAACCAACTAAGTAATGACAGATTACCTGAGAAACAGTCAGCACCATCTTGCAACCACCGCTGCAGGATACCGGTACATCACTGTCCCATGACTGACAGAACAGGCCATGGCATCCATGCCCTACATCTTTTCAACAACATGCATCCCTTCCTGTTCATTAACCACAACCAGATTCGCAGCGGCTGTCTGCAAAGTACAATTACCTTGCAGTAACCACAATCGAGGGCTACCTTGCAAAGCACAGTGCGCACCTGAACACGTAGTGTGTGTCCCGTACAAATGCCACAGACATCACGGTGTCCTGGTGGGCAAACAAGCTGCGGTGGCAATCACCAAAGTCCAGACCCCACACCTACACAAGCAACACAGAACAAAGTGAGCATGTTGAACAGCCCTTCAATGCTCCTGTGGCCCATACTGGACTGCCAGCACAACGAGCACCCCGCTCTTGACTCATTGCAGCAAGCACACGGCATAACGCTTGTAGAGAAGAGCTCCAGCTTCCCCGCCCTCCAAACATCACACAAGCATCGCTGCTTCTGTCCTGCATCTGCAAATTCTGGAATTTAAAAGCAACCTCTCCCAGCCCCACTCCCCTCTTCCTTTCCTTCTCTCAGAAGATGTCCTGCCTCCTATTCTCATTGCTCCTAATCCAGCTTCATGCACACCTTTCTTCTTTTTTGTTCGCCCCTCTTTGCAGCCCCCCTCCCTCGCACCAGTGCTCCCTCACCCCGCAACCTAGGCCCCCTACTACCATCATTCCGTTGTAGAGGGGCGCAAAGGAACAAAACTGGGCTTGGTCGCCTATGTCTTGGGGGGTTGGGGGGTCGCCAGTGGATCGTCTGGCGTACAACGCTGGGGCTGTCTGCATGACGATCATCAGGTATATTCCCAGCATACTTCTACACACTCTCTGCATTATGGGGGTTCAGAACTTGCCACACCATTCTCTTGCCCAACTTTGGCCCCCGCCACCTTTGGGCTCCCCATTTGCCGCCCTCTCCCAAGACCCTCTCATCCTCTCGAGCCCAGACCCACCTTGATGTTTTTATCTGCACTCCCAGTGACCAGTAGTGTTGAATCACTGCTGATATCCATCGCCAGCACAGGCAGCTTATGGCCATATAAACTCAGAAAGAACTTCAAACTGCGAACAGAGACCAAAAACGGGCCAGGGTTACCCTATACACGCGTGACGAGGGCTTCTATGGCAATGCGGCATCAGTTAAACACAGCTACACATGGGGTTCAGTACGACTGATTGGACTAAGCAAGTGGCAAATGCATTGTAATTGGTTTAAACACTGCCGTTCCTGGACGGAATTAGCATGCAGATAAACTCACGGCAGAGGTCACAAGGAGCAACGATGCCACAATGAGGACACAGACATAGAAATCACACCTGTTGTTGCCCCTATGTTCATGTCATTTCCACAGCTTGCATAAGCAGATCTCACCAAGCTGGCAGAAGGTGGTGCCTGCAGCGGACAGTCCAGGTAGCACCATCCAGAACTATAGCCGCTCATACGGCCAATTCCAATAAACATGCTTTGCTCCCTTACAGCACTCTGCGACACCCTACTGCTTCTTGATCACTGACATAGCAGCACACTGAAGTATTCAAGACAGTCCAGCCTCCTCCAAAGTCCTGATTGCTCCTAGCCCTACCATCCTTCCAACCATGCAAGCCAGGAAACCCACCAAACCCTGATTGACACACTTACTTCTTAATGCAATACCCCCACTGGTCATGTCCACCCCCTCACCTATCCACGTAGTACACCTTGATAGTTGCATCCAGCAATGACGCCGCCAACAGCCGCCCATCCGGTGACACCCGAACACACAGCACATCATCAGCCATCTCCACCTGCCGTGTGCGCGTCACCCCTAACTGCCTCCGCACCTTCCCCTGCTGCTGCTCCTCCTCCTCTTCTCCCTCTCCTGCCTTCTTCCCCTTCTTTTTCTTCTTCGCCGGAGGCTCCTGCCCCTTCCCCTCCCCCGCACTGCCCCCCTCAGCCGGTGCCGTGACCACAGTCCATGTCCAGAACTTGATGGTTTTGTCGGCGCTGCCCGAGACGAAGCCGCTCTTGTCCGGTAGAAGAGCAAGGGACCAGACAGGGCCTGAATGAGCGGTCTCCACGTGGATGCGTGTGCAGGCACCTAAGTCATATAGCTCCAGGGTTCCCTCCTACACATAGCAATGACGCACCACATGCATGTACATTTCACAATATCCCATAGGCCCTGCAACTCAAGCCGTCGGCTCTTATAGCATTACAACACAACAAGAGTCTTGCTGCTTGCTAAGAGCGTGAGATAAAGGAACAAGGTCGTTTCTCAGGAGTTGGCAGTATGACACCATCCATAACACACATCTCCAAGAACACACAAATTTCAGTATGGTGGCTGCAAAGGAAAATTGGTGGCACGATGATTGTTGGGACATGGTAAGTGACAAAGGCAATGAGTGGATACTCGCGCAGTTACATAATAAGGGGGGGGCCAGCCGCGATCGGATACCTGTTTATGAAGCTCAGATCAAATTCACAGACCCCCTACAATTCCGCATCATGCCAATATTCAGATGACATGCACAATTGGAGCAGACCATCATAAGGTGCAAAAAAGAACCCAGACCTGACAACCCAATGACCTCCCAAATCAAACCAAGACTATCTACTGCCCATGCTCTTCAATGCCGCATGTACTGCCCATGCTCTTCAAAACACTCGTCCCGCCCCCAGCAGCACCTCACCTTAGTGCCTACCACTGCATGCTTGTTCCCCGGAGCAAACACCACACACAAACCATAGCCCCCCTCCATGCTCGCAATGCAGGCCCCTGTCTCCGGGTTCCACAGCTTCGGCCCAGCACTGCTCGCTGTCAACAGCAGCTGATCGTCATCACTCAAAGCCACACTCCGCACATCCGACCTGTGACCCTGCTGCGCAATCTGCTGCCTAAGCTCCCACCCCTCCTCCGTGAAATCCAGCACTTCCAAGCTGTTATTTGCTAAGCTGAGAACTACCTGCCCTAAGCTCCCTTTTCGGTTGCCACCCCCACCACCACCACCTGCTGCTGTTGCTGCTGGCGCAAAGGCAAAGCTGCGGACTTTGTGCTTGGCTGTGATGAGCAACATGCTGCCCATCTCATCACTAGCAGCGACGGCTGACTCATCACCGTGATGATCATCATCATCATCACCAGCAGCAGCAGCGGCAGCCGGCAACTGGCCGACATCATCATCACTGCCCGCCTCCTGATGATCATCGGCCCCTCCTGCGGTTGCTGTGCGTGCTGATTTGCTGGCTTTGGCTGCTTGCTTCTCTGCTTTGCGCTTCTTCCTGCGCTTAAGCTTCTTCTTGGTCTCCTCAGCAGTGCGGACCCTGCAGAAGAAGGTGGTACATCATACAGATGCATGTTTACTATAGTATACAGATGCATGTAAACTACAGTAAAGAATAAACTCCTGCATTTACATGACCTAGAATTAAAAAGCATTTACATGCATTGCTTCATATTCTACAACGGAAATGCTTGCAGCTTTGTGCTGTGTGGTTCTTTTAAAAATGAGTGGACAGAAAATACAAATACTACTAAAAATCAAATATTCAACAGGGCGTTAGCACTTGTTCAGGCATCCACTGGGATCCTATGGCAGGCAGCTGCTCATACATTTCAGATTGAGGCATGTGTAGCATTGCCCCTCTTTTCAGGACCACTGGCTCTCTGTTTAGGACCTCTGCTGGTCTCTTTGTGGGCAAGCATGCCCTTAGTTAGCCACACCCTACCTCAATAGGGAGTTGGGTGCTAATACTAGTGGGTAGATGCACAGCAGCCAGAACCCCTTGATCAGATTACCTTCTGGATAATAGCCCTGGTAACAGGCTTAAGGACAACAACAACAGTCCTAAAGATACACATACACCATTACCCCCCCTCCATCATCCCCCTACCACCACCCCACTCACACCCAATTCCTCTGCACGGCCCAGAAAGCATTTTTGCCCCCAACCTCCATCCTTCAGCAGGCCCATCCAACCCTACCATCACAGCCCCCTACTCCCCACTTCTACTCCTCGGCCAACCTTCACATGCCCCGCTCAATGTCAAACATGCTTCATACCTTGCTAAGATGCCCGAAACATTGCGGCCCCTTAGGGCCTCCCCCATCCCCTCAACCCAACCCCTGCCCCCCCTGCCCCAAACCCTGTCTTACTTGAACAGCTCCAAGCTCTTCCCAGCACTGAGCACCCCCAGCAATCCTCCCCCAGCACCATATCGCACCAATGCCACACGCTCTTGAGCAGTGCGCCTCACACCTCCCATGGGGTGCAGCACATCATGACTGCTGCTACTGCTATTGTGATGTGAGGCCTGATCCGCACCATGAACACTGAACACCTTGAGATCAGCCTCAACTGAACCTGTATAGAGCAAAGAAATGGCCTTGGGTCAGAATTACCTTATGATATTCCTCTTGAACTTTAATTGTCGTGTGCGCCAGCATTGTTTACAACCGCACACCTATCAATCGTCTACAGCACAACATCGTATAATAAACCTTTGCAGCATACATCACCATCCTTTCACTTAACAGCTAGTGATCACCACATTGGCAGCATTTTGTTCAGTCTGACCTGGATACCATGGACTAGTGGACTCCCATGCTGCCAGATAAGAAGAACATACACTTACTGTAGTCCCTCTGCCCACCTCCCAGATTCTTCCTCTCTCCAAACCTCCCACCACCCCCACCCCTGTCCACTCACCTGCCACCACCCGTGTCTGCTCAGGGTTTACATCCAGGGACCACACCTCCCCCTTGAACCCTGTGACAGTCTGGCAGCAGCGCTGTGCTGTGAGGTCCCACACCCTCAGGGAACCATCCTTGCTGCTGCTCACAAGCTTACCACAGCTGCTTAAGAAGGCCTGCAGAATGGAAATTGCAGATGCACAGCAGGAGGGTTCAGCAGCTCAAGTCCAGCCCACACTTTGCATCCAGCAGCATATATGCATGATCAATGTGCCCATCGGACACCCCGCAGCCCCTCGGCCTACACCTCCGCACCCCAGCCCTCCAATAACCATCCTCTCTTCCTCCAAGTCAATACTTTAACAACCAAGAAACCATGCCCGCAATTCCTCGGCTCGTTCTCCGCCCCCATATGCTCCCCAAGCCGTACAATCCCACCGTCTAAGCTCTTCATAGCATGCACTGCCTGTCACCTCCCTGCTTCCCTGCTTACATGCCTCTTCACATTCCCTCCCTCCGCTGGCCCCCTGTATCCACAACCCTCTTACCAGATCAGTCACTTGGTCAGTGTGTCCCCTCAATCTGTAGAGCCCTGCCTCCCCCACCACATCCCACACAATCACATCCGTGTCCTTCCCCCCTGAAGCCAGCAGGTCTCCCTTAGGGCTGTAGCGCAGAGATGCCACGGCTGACTTGTGACCTTGCAGGGTGACTTGGCAGCTGCTGCTAGTTAGGTCCCAGAGCCGCACCTGGAGCACAAAGAGCAGTACAATTAGCACTACTTATGATACAGATAGCAACACAACTGATACAAATAGCAATAAACATTGACACATGCAGCAATGCAATTGATACCAATAGGAATAGCAATACAATCAATACATAAAGCAATACAAAGCGTATTAAGATAGCAATACAACCTGTACAACGTGCGATACAGCTGCGCCTACAGCACATTTAATGCAAAGAACAACTCAGTGTGAACCCTAACCAGCATGCAAGTTTACATACGATATACGCTAGCTGCGTAGCAGCTGCTGCTGCTGCTTGGGTCCCACAGCGGAACCTGGAGCAGCGATCCCAAGAGCAATTCGATCACTACAAACCACAAGCAGCATGCAATAAGACATACTAACAACAGGCACAGCTACATGTGTCAGGAACAAAGAGCACGCGCCCCAAATGCTGACCATGCAGCAAATTAGCATTGAATGTACATACGTGGCGAGAAGGCGACTTTGCTGCTGCTGGCTCAACCATAAAACACACCAACTCAAGGATGCCACATGTGCATATGTAGCTAACTTCTACCTAGAAAAAAACTTTACCACCATGCACATGTTGCTGCATCAGTACTGCATGTAGCTACTGCTGTGAGTGCATACGTCTCTGGGTGCCTGGTGCCTGTCTCAATTCCTGGTAGTCTTAGCGCTTGTTGAACAGCTATCGCTATCCCCACTAATAAACTGGCTGGAGTCATGCCAGGGGGGCTGCACGGCTGCTGAGCTATGCATTGATCAACGGCATGTATCAGTACTCCTCTGACTGCTTCAGCACTACTGAGTACCATGCCAGATGCACTGTTACTAAAGTTGCTAGCGTTACTGAGGAATGCTACCGCTGCATGGCTCACTATCAACCCATTGCACAGGTCCAGGTCTGCCAGATCTTCATGCACAATGGCAGCTGCTGCAGTTGTGGCATGCTGGTAAGCAGGCCCCGGTGGCAAAGCTCCTATTCGTACGCACCGAGCCCTCGGCGTACCCAGCTGCCAGCTGGGTGCCGCTGGGTGAGAGCGCCACTTGAGTGACCTCTGGTGACGAATGGGAGGAGCTGCTGCTGCTGGCAATGCTGGGGGTCAGCATCTTGGCCTGCGGGGTGAGAAGCATAGATGTGGAATCAATTGATCAATGCATTGGATAGGGCCTCTGTTGCTAAACCGTACAGAACTACATATCCTGTGCTGCTGCTGGTGCTGCTGCTGCTGTGATCCTTAAAGCAGCTGCTGCAACTTCTGCTGCTGCTGGCCACAGGGTAGGAAGGATCAGCCATCGAAAGCCGTGCACTGGCAGCATCAAATGCTATTGCGGACTGGATTGTTTATCATAGTCTGCTTCGTTAATGCATGTGTTGGAAGGTGGGTGCCCATGTGGATGCCTCTTAGCACAGCTTGTCTGTCGAAACCAATACTGGGCACCCAGGGACAATGCCAGCTAACTTTGTGCCGCACATTCGCTTAGTTATCATGATCACAAACTCACCAAGTTGCCTTGCTTCACGTTCCATAAGGCCACATTTTCCAGTGCCGACGATACAATCGACTTGCCATCAGCCGAGAATAGGATGTTGGAGTTGCTTGTGATAACTCCGAAAGACTTGGCAAACTCATATCTCAAGTAGGCCTTGACCATGGCTGTCTGATGGGCTACTTCCGTGCACACAGGAGAGAGGCTAGACACAACATGCAGGTCGGTGCAAGCAACCACTTCCTGGACATGCGTGATATTAACAGAGCATAAACATTTCGACAGCGCCAGATCAATCTCCCCAGACCTCAAAGCATGCCTTACCGGGGTCAGAAAGGACTTGCAAGGGGGCTGGTGACGGCTGAACTTGAACTTGAAACCAGGGCTTAGCACACTCACTTTGTAAATATCGATAATCTCAAAATTATGACTCCACCCCATTTTAACATTTCCCACATTCCGTTTTCGAGGCGGCGTCCAGGAGGTCGAGTCCAAAGGGCATGTTCGCCGTAATCTGCAGTCTACATTTTCAAACACATAAGGCACCCTGGGTGCCTCGTTTAAATTACCTCTTTTGCTCTCGTGCAGAAGAAGTCCTTGGCTTGTTTGGTTGATCGTGCAGTGCTGGCAGGGGAAGTTGGCGGGCGAGTTGCTGTGAGGCGGGGCAGGTCTGTGAGACGTTGCAAAGGCAGGAAACATGGCTGAGAATGGCGGTGGTGATGATGGTATGATGCGTATTGGCAAGCGTTGCTATGTCAGCAACCTTGCTTGGAAGACGTCATGGCAGGATCTTAAGGACAAATTTCGGGAGTGCGGCAACGTCGTATATGCCAACGTTACTAGGGGAGAGGATGGTAGGGCAGCTGCAGCAGTGATCAGCATTCTCTGCAGCGGAGCTTAAGCAGGCAAACTTAACCAGGAGACTGGTATCCTTTGCAGGCCGTTCCAAGGGCTGGGGAATCGTGGAGTTCGAAACACCTGATGAGGTGAGTCTTTGAGGGGGCTCTTTGCGTACTAGTAAGTACTAGTACCATATCTACGCAATCGTTCAGGCTCAGGACCGTTGGGCTGCCAATGAGGTGCCGTGGAAGCTCGTTGCGGCCCATCGCGGGCATATGGGCATGCCTCTTTGGCCATATCCATTGGCCAGATCTGGTTTCTGTTTGCATCTATGTGCCATAGAACTGACCCCCTGCAGTAGTACCGTGTCAGCTGGCTCTTTCCCGACCGTTGGCTTTTAGGCGCGGATGTAATGCGTTCTTGCCTTGGTGGTGCCGCAGGCCATTGCAGCAGTCAACCAGCTGAATGGTGCCGACCTGGGCGGGCGTAGGATCTCCGTGCGTGAGGACAGGGAGGACAGGGACGTCAAGCAGTTCACAGAGGGCGAGGAGGGCGGTGGCTCTGCCCCTCGCCGCGGTGGTGGTGGCAGACGGGGGCGCGGCCGGGGTCCCCGCCCCCCTGTAGAGGGCGAGCCCAGCGGCTTCCAGGTTAGTAGACAACATAGCACTGATCAGAGCGTGTGGTTTGGCTGTTTCCTTGCTCAGTACCTAGGTGAGGTGCTGCCAGCTTCCTGTGGAATTCCATCATCTGCAAGCATGATTTTGGTATCCTTCTATCCACATTACAGCAGCTGTTATTGGTTTACAAGTGCTACATCTTGTAGCTGACTAGCAACTGCTGTCTTCCTTGCAGATCTGCGTGCAGGGCATCCCCTGGAAGTACACCTGGAAGGAGCTGAAGGACATGTTTGCAGAGGTTGGGGAGGTGGCTCATGCAGATGTTATGTTCTCCCCTGATGGCCGCAGCAAGGTGAGGACAGGACAGATCTTGCAGAAAGCAGGAAGTGACTCAGGAGCAGCTTGGCAGATGCAGGAGGTTTTGCATTGACATTTTGGCTGCTTGTCTCAAACCTGAGCAGCTGCAATTATGCACTTTAAATGAGTTCAGCAGCATGTATTGGTATTCAACAATTGGCCGGATTTCAGCAGCATGGATTGGTATCCAGCATGTGGCAGTATCGTTCTCTCTCCTTTGTTCCAGAGGGTACGCTGTGCTACACCTTTACGTCACCTTCGCTGCTGTGGGGAAATACAGAGGAACCAAAGCAGGTTAAGGCAGCAATTGCATGGGCATCTACACGTAGCTATGCTGCAAGATCCTCTCATGTCATGTGACCTGGTCGTATGGGAGGGCATAGAGGCTTCTCTTGGGCTGCTTTAAGCTCTCCTGGGAGTTGACTAGGCGGGTCATCTGATGGCCTTAATTGTCAGCTGCCCATTTCTCTTGGGACTGCTCACCTTGTGCTGAAGCTTTGCACAATCCATGTCTGCATGCATCTCTTTTGTGTCAAAAGAGCAAAGCAAAGCCAGTTACTGACTCCTCCATATCCGTGCTTGAATCTTGTGCAGGGTTGGGGCACCATCCGGTTCAACACTACTGAGGCTGCAGCTGCTGCCATTGACCAGTTCCACGGCTCACAGTTGGAGGGCAGGACCCTGACAGTCTTCTTGGACAAGAAGGCGTAAGCGTCTGCAACTAGACTTCAGCTTTTGAGCAAGCTGTGCAGCTGGACTGCTACCAGACCTGAGACAGAGGAAGGAGGGGTGGGTTGGCTGGTTGACAACGTTAGTTTGCTTGGATTCATTACACAGGGGGTGGTACGGAGTTTGGGGATTGGGCTTTGCTATCTTGGTAGAGGGAAGCAGGTCCATTTGGTGACTTAGGGGGCAGTCAGCAGTCTGGCTGGGGCTCCACTTGTGGTGTTATCGAGCATGTGAAAGAGGAGTTGGGGGGACCTGTCGGATACCAATTTTCGTGGCATAGACTGTGGCTGGAGCTTGTACCTCTCTGCAAGTTGAGTAGGAGGTACGTGGTAGGGCTGTGTGGGTTTGGATAAGGACTGCTGGGATTTCTTTAAAGCTAGGCTCCACAGGCGATGCCTTCCTGGGCTGTGGGGATCAGCTACATTGACTGCTAACCCAGGGGAATAGGCTTGGCACTGCCACTGCAGAGCCCTGCCTTGTTAGCTGGAGATATGTTGGCAGACTAGCCATGCAGGTTTTGGCTGCATGTCTGTATAGATTCACCTATATTTTGTATGGATAAGCAATATAAACTGTTTTGTGCCCCGTGGGCAGCAACAGTTACGTTGCAGGCTCTTTGTGGGCAGGGGCCAATTGCTGCTCTGCAGCCTGACCTCTTACTGTGTTACAGTCCCAGTCGATGGGCTGCCTTATCCTGTCTGGCACGCTTGGGGGTTGCATCTGTGCCATAAGGAGTAGATGCGTGTGGTGCTCCCAGGAGCTTGTGCTTGGATGGGCACTCGACCTTGATTGCAGGGAGTTAGACTGCTCTGCTCATTTGATCCACCTACATGTGGACCATCTCTGGCTAGCCATTTCACTGCTTGACACCTGGAAGACATTGCCCAGCATTGTGCCTTGGATTTGGATGTCAAGTGTGCACAAGTGGGCCTGGATGACTCTCTGATTTAGGTTGCTTTTGACACCACTCCCTGCATTGACGGACTGTGATGAGAATGGTGCCACCTATGTGGATTCAGATTATTCAGATCTAAAATCCTGTATTGGCACCCTTCTGTATTGGGGCCCAATCAAACAGATGGACTTGCTGCAGCTTGCTTTGTGCATGTGACACATGAACTCCTTAACTCAGTGACCAGTAGCCCAAAGCCAGCTTGGGGCAAGGAGCCTTACTTTGTGTAGTGGTGTAGCACAACAGTCTTGCTGCACATGAGACTGTTGTGGAGGAGTGTACGCGGGAGGTTTGTGCAGTGGGTGAGGTGTTTCTCCTTCTTCTGGGTAGTATATGTCTCGGTATGTATCAATCAATCAATATAGTCAATCAATCAGTACAGTAAGCATCCACAGTCATTGTGACTTGTCTGTGCTGCTATGATGATGTGGATGTTTAGGTTCCTGTGATGACTTGTGGGCTTATGCCTATGGTTGCATGCAGTGAGCATCACAGCTAGCTGCGAGTATTCTGCATGCAGCCATATCTGAAGGGGTAGGGGAGCCTATGCCATGTTATGGGAGGAAGGGAGTTTGCGCATGAACTAGCACTGTGGACCAACTTACCGTGCCGGTCCATGCGTCAGTTTACAGTCGGACGAGAACGAGGTGCCGAGTCGTTCCAGCACAAAAGCTTAAGCGTCAAAGCTTATGCACACATCGATAGCTTGCTCTTAACCCCGGAAGTACTAAGTCTTAACTCTTGGCACTCACCTCCCGTACCTAGTGACCTGGAACATCCATCGGCTGCTAAGTGCCAGTCGGGGCCTCAACCGGAACATGCCGTTGTCCATCTATCGCCGGAGTTAAAAACAGTGCTACTTAAGAGCGGCCTGTTTCCATGTGCACTAAGCCAGCGAAAAGGCCGATGAACGTAGTCGCCTGCAGCCGACCTTACTTGGATGTCGGCCACTGTCACATTGGTCCCAACCCATTCGGTTGACCGTGCCCATATATGTGTGACAACTCATGAGGTGAGCCAGGCGGCACGGCAGCTTCGCGCAGTACAGCGTCGTGGCGGGCCGTTTTAAATCTCTAGGACTGGGCTGGAGTAATGATGGATGATAGTTCAGTGATTGCGGAACTAGTTATAAATACCCCAATGCAAAGGCCACATGCTGTCCAGCTGAAACAACAGAAAAGAAAATTAAGGTAAGAGAATGAGAGGGGTAGGTACGTATGTTAAGATCACCTCCGGACGAAGCAAGCCCACTTGCAAAACAACAGTCAAACGCCCTTCTTAGTGTCAGTACCAACTCTGACTTCCAACCGACAGCCATCACCATCAGGATCAAACGATCTTTCATAACGGACACCACACATGACCAGGCTTCGGTCCATCAGTTTCACCTCGTCCCTGCTGCATCCGCACAACACTCAAGCACTTCCACTACTGCTCAATTGCAAAACCCACCATACCAGCCCATCCAATCCAAACTCTAGGGCTTGAGGGTTCCATTGCCTGTGCAGTGATCCAAGGACTGTGCAGTGTCCTCCCTCAAACTCTAGGGCTCACCCCACAACCCTAACAAACTGGTTGGAGTCATGCTTGGGTGCTGCATGGCCCTCGAGGGCTGTGCAGTGGTCTCCCTTAACAAACTCTAGGGTTTGATGGCACAGAAGCAAAGTGCCTGCATCTCCTGTTCGGTCAGCAGTGATAGTGCAGCTTCATCTGCTGTGCTCCAAGTTGGCAGCCCTTCCAGCCGTGCCATTCTCTTCGCCTTCATCTCGTGCTGCCGCCGCACCTCCGCCGTGTCCCCTTGCCCCGTAGCCACCAACAGCAGCGTGTTGTGAGGCAGAGCTTCCCACACTTCCCGCACATGCTGATCCAGGTGCTTGAGCAGCAGCTGCTGTTGGGTGCTGCTGTACTGCTCTTTTGCCTGCTGCTGTAGGTTGGCCAGTTCCTCTTGTAAGCTTCCTAGTCCATTCCCGCCTGCCCCTGCCTCTCCTTCATTCCCCCCACCCTCCCTTGTCGCTCCTGTTGCTGCTGGGCCCTTGCTTGGTTTCTTGGCTGCCCCTGGTACTTGCTGCTGCTGCTGCAAGTGCCTGATCTTGTGTTGCACCGACTCCAGTTGTCCCATGTGCCTGGACCTGTGAAAAGCCAGAACAACTGAGATGCTGCAGCGGTGATTGCATTCTCGCCTGGGATCCACAGCATAGTCTTACCAAGTGCTGAACATCTTAAAGCATGTCTACATAATAGGCTGAGTTCTCAGTATCGGTTTCTCTCAAGACACACTAACAAACTGGTTGGCGTCATGTGGCGGGTGCTGCACGGCCCGAAAGCTGTACAAACTGCTTGGAGTCATGCTTGGGTGCTGCACGGCCCGGAGCGCTGTGCAGTGGTCTCTCTTAACATATGATAGGTTGAGCAAGCCTGACCATTCACGACACGTCCATAAAAGATATCATTACCAGATCTATAGACTTACGCGGTACTTGTAAATCGTTTTTTTTAATTATGAAACACCATGGGGATGCTGCACGAGCATGTCATAATGGAGACACAAGTACCCCCAGGTTCAAGGAACAGCTCCCACCACATACGAGAAAAGCTCTTGCCACATAACGGTCTGCCCACCTGTCTACGTAGAACCCTGGGAGCTCCCTCAGCTGAAGCCAGATGAATCCGTACTTCTTCTGGCTGGCAGACTTAGCAGCATTAGCAGCACCCTGAGCATCTGAAGCTGACAGCACGGCACTGGCGGAACCTGCACAAAATCACACAGGCAATACAGCACCATCAGGTCTCCTACATCCCCCTGTCCTATCCTGTCCTGCCCTGCCCTGTCCTGTCCTGAACAGCAGCAGGAAACCCAATACACATATAGTCCTGGTTATAGATGCATGCCTATGGGTCACGCATGCTGACCTGGCCTGGAGCTCCCATTATGCAGGTTACAGGAGGTGGAAATGCCCTTTAACCACATTGGGCCAGCTGAGGTTCAGGTGGGTTCGTCCTACCTGCTCCACTTCATGTTTAGGCTTAGGTTGTCATTTACTGATGGGTGCAAACCAAAGGAATCCCATATACTGTTCTAACTTGGTGTTGCATACCGGTAGCAGACTGAGGTGTGGGGCCTATGGCAGTTTTGATATGGCTTATCATGAATGTATTACATTAGAGGCCCTGCACCAGCACTAGGACCAGGCAAGGCATGCAAACCCTCTCGTCATCAAACGTCCTGCTGCTCAGAAGCAAGGCATCCAATCGCTCTTCCTGCACGACAACCAACTATCCAGAAGGCAATATCTCTCCTATACCAGTCTGATCCTTGTACACACAGCTCCCTTCCTTAATCTTACGTGGGAAGGCAGCTCGCGCTTTTCCCTGGGTAGCTTTCTCCCCCTTCCCCCCCCCCCCCACATCCCTCCCTAGGAGCAAGCACCGCCTCAGACTAATAACAATAAATCGGCTCGCGCCAGCGGCCCCCCCTTCCCTTTCCTTCCCTTCCTTCACGCCCTACTCCAAGCCTCACCTGTCACATATTTTGTGAGACAGTCCTGCCTGTCCACTAAGCAGCTGCGCACTTTGAGGCCACTAGCAGCCAGCACATCAACCAGCTTGTCGCAATTGTTCTCACAGGTGCCGTAGGTGGGTCCTGCGCAACAACAAGTCTCTCAAGGTTTGTAACAATCAAAACTTGAAGATTGAAGATGGAGTATGGTGAAGAATATTGACGGAAGGTAAAAATGGGACAACAGATAGGATACATAGTGCACAATGTTTTGGCACTTTAGCTATAGCTACCCTGTCATCCAGTCTCTTTCAGCGTGTTCACTAGTCTGTCACTAAACCATGGATCTCAAATGTACCATACATTGGACCTGCAAGCTTAATATGTGCAGCCCAACCTACACGCTACCGGTCAGATGCCTTCAATTCAAACCCAGTTCGCATGCTGCAAAACAAGCCAATACCTGCAGAATAACCACTCCTACGGCCAATAAGTGGACTGGAGCCAGCCCCATTAGCTCAGGGAGCAGACAGCCATAATCATACCCTTCCGAGTATGCTTCAAACTAGCGTAAAACAGTCACACCCACATGACTATTGGCAAACACAAGATGTGCCACACTATCTCCCAGACCTTGCCACCACTGCTGCTGCTGCTGCTGCTTCCACTCCAGTCATGGTAGCGTCCTGAAACACTGCACTGCTCACAGGAAAGCCTCTTATAGCCCCCCTTGCAAACGGTGCCATGCCCAATGCCCTGCACCCGCACAATGCAAATGCACATAAATGTTCGCGCTGATACCCGAAGGCAAGGGTACTTACCATTCTGTATCTTAAGCAGTGCTAGGTCCATGGCTGCACGTGCATCCACAATGCTGTCATGCTGGCCATCCTGTATGTTACGTCTCAGGTGGCGGCTGGCCAGGATACGCAGAGCAGGCTTGGAAGGCAGGCCCCTACAACACAACAAGCAAGAGTAATGGGAAATAATAAGGCGTCAGCAAAAGGTGCTGATAAAGCAAGTTCAGTTTGCCATTGCTTCCGCTATCTGTCATTACCAGGACCGCAAGCAGCACATCGAGACTCTATCTTGTATAAGATGACACGAATTACCCACTGTCTTTAGAGCCATGGAATGCCATCTGATTGTAATTGACCCTGCAAACCTGCGCTCCCTGGAGATGGGCATACAGCAGCACATCATGTTGTTCTTTTAAGACCAACATGATGCACCCCAGCATCATGGTCTTGATGCTGTAGACCTGTCCTTTTAATAGCGGGTTTTTATCAACTCTCATATTTTTTCTTCCAGAGTATCACTTGACAGCATGCTGGCATGATGTGTCCCGATTGGACTGCAATAATGACTCATCCCAGCAATGTGAATGGGACATGCAGCATGGCATCCTGCTGTGAACGGGTCAACACGTCCATGTGAAGGATCTCTGGCAAAGGATGTGTTCATTCCCACTTGAGACCATGCCCTTTATTCCATCCCTATTACCCCCCATACGCCCCACCTCCCCCCAATACACCCCACCCCCCATACGCCCCACCTCCCATCAGAAACCCCATATGCCGCGCCCCCCTTAAGAGACCCCATATCCCCAACATGCCCCAGGCCCATCAGACACCAGATACGCCCCACCCATTCTCCAAAAGCCGCTACGCCCCACCCCCCATCAAACCCCCACACGCCCCACTTCCCATCAAAAACCCCAACCATGGTGATCCTGCTCACCTAGGGTGTGGGTAGAGGTACACCGTGTCCAGCACGTTACAGTGCACCATCTTCAGTGCTGCTAAGTCATTCTCCAGTGCATGGCCCACCAACAAGGTATCACTGCTGATCAGTGACAGCAGCCGCTCCTACAGCAGCAGCAGGAGCAGCAGCAGAGCAATCAGTAGAACCCCAAATTGACTAGAGCTGACCAAATGGGTTATTCTGGAGTCATCCAAGCGCCCTCAGAGTGTAAGGAAAGGATGATAGGCACCAGCCTCACAATAAGGTGCCAGTAGCAGCAGCAACGTAAAAGTGCAGCACTCAACGCCAACAGAGAAGACGATAGAACAAATCCAGACGATGTAGAGGTCCAAGACAGAAAAACAGCAGCAGCATGGAAGGTAGGAATAGAGCCTGCCCATTCTGTCAGTGCAGGGAACAGCAGCAAAAGGATAGAGCAGTTCCACCATACAATCAGCAGCATTGCACTCATGTGAATGTAACAACCTTTGCATAGAGGGGACTAGAGGATCCACACAGCAAACCCATCCAATCGACAGTAAAAGCTTTCTAGACACCCTCCGTCTTCACTTCCCCTTCAGGCTATTTACTTGAGCTGCACTGAACAACCACTGACAACAAGGGACAAGTTGCTAAGCGCAGCTCACCTGCTTTCACCTTCTAAACCCCCAGCATGATGTTCTCTCATTTCCTCACACAAGATATCTCTCAGAAGCATCAACACTGGCCCTTGGAGCTGTCCAAAGACCCATCCCGGGCGCCTCCCAGCGATGCACTTGCACACATCCATACTGTCCATAAGCATCCACTCCAACCAACTCCAGTCTTCTCATGTGCTGCCACAACCTGCTCCACCCTACCCGCACCGACCAACTCTAGTACAAAGTGGATCCGCTTAACCCCCTCCACCCTAACAGCCCAGCCAACCAACAAAACCCGTGATACCCCAGCCAACCAACGGAAAACCCTCTCCTCTAGCACCTCTCCCCCCCACCGCACCTGAATGTCCGCCAAGCTGGTCTTCACCCCCGCCATCATCTCCGCCGTAATCCCACTGTACTGTGTGTTGTAGTCCACAATGGGCACCTCCGGCAGCACCAGCTCATCCAGCAGCACATGACCAGCTGCATCCACACAGCTCACACGCGTCACATCATATACATTGCCCACTGTTATACACATCTCACAATCCATGGCCACCATGTTCGCCGCCCACTCCGCGGAGCCTCCTCCACCCACTCCACCGCCATTCCCTGCCACCCCTGAGGCTCCTGCTCCTGCTGTTACTATTGATAAGGGAGGTGGTGGTGGTGGAGGTGCTGCCCCATTTTCCTCTTTCCCGCCCATGCCCTTCGACTTCTTCTGTGCATCCCTGATGTCATCCATACTGCTGCGCCTCCTCTTCTTCTTCCCACCCCGCTGCTCCTCCTCCTCGTCTAGCTGCTGGCTTCCATTTTCCTCCACTCTGCTCTCCTCCTGCCCCCTCCCTCCTTCCTCCACTTCCCCTCCACCCCCCTTGCCCCCCTCCGCTGTCCTTTTCCGGCTGCACCCACCACCACCACCAGTACCACCGCCACCTTTAGCTTCAGCTGCCTCGCTCCTTCCTGTTGTAGTTCCTGTACCTGTACCTGCTGCTGCTGAACCTGCTGCCTCGCTCCCTCCTGTACCTGCTGCTGCTGCTAGTGCCGTGGCCGCTGCTGCTTTGGGGCGTGTTGCAATGAAGCCATCTGCAATATGCAGCTCCCCATCGTCTCCCAGCATAGGTACTGTGTAGCCGTGGTCATACATCTGTTGGAGGCTCATCACATAGTGACTAGGAGGGAAGGGCGGCAGACCTTCACGGGCATCATGATCAGCAGCTGACTCCTGCGCTGCCTCTCGCTTGCGCTTACGTGTCTGCGGCACGTTGAGCAAAGCTGCCACCGTATGTGCTGGCAGTACAGAAGCAGCACAAGATAGATGTTAGGGAGCTCAGAACCAACGAGATTGCCTTCAGCTGCTGACCAACGCATGAGTGCCGCCGTGCGGCATCCAATTTTCTGCTGGACGGTGACCACCTCTTAAAATCTTGTCGTGACAGCTTGAGGAGTGAGGCCTATGGCACTTTGCTATGGCAGATCATGGAAGGTGATCAAAATGACCACGGCTACCGCTGATCGTGCTGCATCACCCAGCAAGTGGCAAAATGCCAGTCCTGCACAATTCTTGGATGTCTGACATAGAGAGACAAGTGATCCTAACGGCTAGACCGTGCTTGTAGGTCATGGCAAGCTATCGCGTTGTTGAACTACTGGTGAAGCTATAACAGCAGTAAACTTGCAACTAAAGGCACTCTATCATTGCACCTCAAAACCGTCCACATAACAACCATCAGAAAGGCCAGGGCTCTGCAGTGAAGAATGATGTACAGATGCAACACCTGTCATGGCTATTAAAAGGCCATGAGTTTTTTCACCAAGAGACCTGGGCAGAAAAGCTCACCCACCCACATACCCCTCCCCCTTCCCCTGCCCCCACCCCGCACCCCACGACCACAAATCTAACCAACAGACCTGGAAAGGAAAGCTCACTCCCCCCCCCCCCCTTTGCCGCACCTTAAATTTTTGTTTGTTTGTTTGTTCTAGGCCATCAGACCTGGGAAGATAGCTCACCTGGTCTCACTGTGCCATTGAGTGCCATCACTGTCACAGGACGACCCAGCCTGGCTAAATGAGGCATCAGATTCTGCATGGCATTGCAAGAGGCACTGGGCTTCAGCAAAAGGATACAGTAAGCATGACAGCCTAGTATCCCCCTTGCTGAGTATTGCACATGGTACTGTACTGACACCCATGATACCCCAACAGACGGTATGCTTTTGCAGTTTCCATGAACACGATGCATGCCCCAATAGACATATGCAAGTGCTGGTGCTGCTTAGGCAAGAAAGTGGCTCTTTGCCTTACTTCTGCCTCCACCTGCCCCCTTGCTGTTGCACCTGTGTACTTCACTGCAAGCCCTTGAAATAATTTACTTAAGAGCGTGATTTCACCATGATATGTTAGCTGGAGCTCCCCAGGGTGGCCTTGGTAACACTATTTAAGGCCTTTACTGCTGCAACTGCTTTCCTTGTTGCTGCTACAGCTGTTTCTGTTGGTATTGCTGTTGCTGCTGCCATACTGCTGCTGCTGCTTGACTCCTGCAATGCTTGTCACTTGCTTACTGCTGTTCCTGCTTCGCTTGTTGCTGGTGCTGCTCCTTCATTCCTGCCACTGCTATACCTTGCTGCTGCTGTTACTTCCGCTGCTGTTGTTTATACTGTTGTTTATGCTGCTGCTGCCCTACTGCTGCTGCTTCATTGCTGCCTTGACTGTTGTCTCCTCACCTGGTGTTCTTGGAAAAGCCGCACACTGAGGCCATGGGCCATGATGAGCACAACCTTCGGGATCAGGGGCTTGTTCTGCGAACCAAGGGCATGGGCAAGTTTACTACAACGCCAACAGTTGCTGGGCCCTCTGATGACACCAGTGCTTATGCTGCTGCTTGAGCTATTCCTGCAGCTATCTCTGCCATTCAGCTTTTGGCATCACATGCCTTTGCATGGTGCAGGATAAAGAGCCAGCAGTTGCTGCTACGATGTCCAATCCAATCAAAATCCAAGAAGAAGCTACCTGCTGCAAGTGAATATCTGGGAAATCAGATTCAATGTGGTACTGGGTCATCCTGTCCTCAAATTTGCATGGCATATACCTCCCATTTAGCTGCTGCAAGAGGGTAGGGTTGGCAGCCCCAAGCTTACCCTCAGGAAGATCCAACGCGGGCAGACAGCATCACCAAGCACCCACTGCACCAAGCACTGTACGTCCCGGAGCTGCAAAGCGCTTGTAGCCTTGATTTCAAGTGATGCATGGGCCTGCAAGGGGCACACATGCTCAGGGCAGAACCTCGACAGATCTTGAAGAGGCTGCACGTTAGCCAGCATTACCACACTGCCCCGCTGTAGGCAGGATTGTCATGCCTAGCTAGGTATGGTAGAAGGCAGCTGCAAGAGAGCTCGGCTTACGTTAGTGCCGTAGATGTCCACAAAAGGCCTCTTTTTCGCTGGAGCTGCGTCTGCTGCATGGCTAGTTGTCTGTGGCTCAAGAGCAACGGTTCCTTTCTTCTGCATCTTCTTCAAGCGCCGCTTCTGGGCTCTGTCTAACTTCTCTAAGACTTGCTCTGCGCCGGGCCCTTGCATCTCGTCAGACACTCGCCTAACACGTCCGTGTGATGAAGGCTCCAGGTGGCTTTGAAGGTTCCAGTTCTCGTTCAATTCACCAGCCAGCTCCCCTTCCTCCAAATCCGCTGCACTCATGCCTACCAAGCCAGCAGCGACATGCCGGAGAAGACTTGGTCACTACTGTTACCTCCTTAATGGACCATACAGTGCGCATGGCTTTGAAAGATATTGTGATCTTTAGTACCATGATGAATTCACCTTCACACTATTGACACGATCGTCAGTATGGGGGTCACCCGAGGTACTCGCCGCCAGTCAAGCAGTCACTATCCTCACCCAGGCCAACTCCTCGCCCATAGTCAGGAGAGTGCCATCTAAACCCCATACATTTGGACTAGAGGGCCACCACCATGGCCCAGCGTATTGATACATGATAACTGCACAAAGGCAGCAGAAATTGCGCACCTGTTACTCATACAAACAGCCCACTCAACAAATCGGCAAAATCTCAACTATGACCCTCTGGTACAAACCCGAGGTGGCCTCAATGCTCATGGCGGCACTGCCCATACACTTGCAGCGCAGAAGGCATCATTGCGCATTTGAGCTCATCAGCAGCAGCGCCAGCAGCACTGCAGCAAACCGGGCATGGCAGGGGTGCCGTGATCTCAGTATGCATGCTGCAAAGCATAATTCCCCGGCACCTCATTCTTGCCTGGTCCTGCTTCTCGGTCCTGACCCCATAGCATGCTCTCACACAAGCGTGACTCTCCTCTTGCCAACATCTAACCCCACTACACACTGGCTGAACCCACTGCGTGTTCACGTCTCACAGCTGCTACTGCCGCCAGAGCCTCACCAGCAGACCCCCATCCTCCCAGCCATGTCCCATCCTTGCTCTGAAGCATCAGCACTGGTCAGGTATCAGTGATTACCAGCCCTGGCTGAAAGTGGCGCTGGAAGACTGCCTCTGCATGACGCTTGGCATCCTCACGCCCCTGCAGCAGTAATGCAGCAGCAGGGGGTCTGTTTGAGCTCAAGCTGACACCAAGCTAAAGCTATCGCACCCAGGAAAGGCGTGGGCATGTATGCGCTTGTCTCATGGTCTTTGGCACATGCAGCTTACACCAAAAGCGCAAGAGATACAAAATCTGCCTCCCTGAACATGGCTAGGAGGCCCCAAGCAACGGCGTACGCATGCATGGCAACCACTTATCTGCACTCCCAACTGCATGGGCACAACAATTGGGCTCCCTTGGCAATAGATTGTAACAGTGCACTGCGGGCCAAGCAAAGTAGCAGCTATGCCCAATAGACATTATACTTTGCCACCACAGGCACCGCCTGTCTCAAAAGCACACCTCTTGCCGAGAACCGCGCCTCCAGTGCTCCATTTTGAAGGCACACATAACGCCCTGAATAGGATCCAACTAAACCTTCCGGGATAAACCATCAAAGACTGCCCCGTCATATTCCAATGCATCATGTATGCCCAGCATCCTCACATGGCCAGGCCGCTTGCTTGAAACCTTGCTGCTGCTGCTCTCAAAGGGCCCTGCATCGCCACCACCAATAGAAGCATCCACAGCAGCTGCAGCAGCAGCCGGCCCCTTAGGAGAAGGCATCCACTGTGACAGGCTCACCATGAGCTCCCCTGCTTGGTCCTGATCATCACGTCCCGGGTCATCTCTCTCCCTGTTCTGCGCATTGCGATCAGCCTTGGTATGTGCTGGTAGTGCTGTCAGGTCCTGCTCGGGGCCGGCTGTGAGCTGTAGGGGGTTCCAGCGCATGCGGGGAGGACCGCTGCCTCGGCTGCTGCTGCTGTCTGTGGGATCCATGGCTGGCACGCTGTGGCGCAGGCCCACAAACACACCTGCAACACAATAATGATAGTGGGTTTGACATCCACATAGTGCATACGCCCCTATGCAATGGGTAGCGAAGGGAAGGCCCTTACTAGCTCAAGAAAACCAGTTAAGGCTCTGCACCGTTCTGCACCACAGATAGCTTGACTGTGGGTAAAGCTTTACCAAAAGCGGTATCTAGCTGTAGCTCAAAATTAGCCTTACAGCATATGCTTTCTATTAGCAGACTTAATAGGTCTTGCATATAAGCAGCAGGGCTGTGCATACAAGGTGTATGAAGCACACACTGGCATCACATCATGGCTTATTTCCAGGATAGGATGGCATATTTTAATTAGGGTGTCCCATACGCTGCGCATGTGATGCTTTCCCCACCTGCCATGTGTTCACTCCGGTAGCGTGGCCCATGCATGTGCAGCACCAGCAGGTACTTGTTATTCCTGAGTGTTGTGGCCTGCTTGTAGGAGCAGCGCTGGCACTGGGGAAAGAAGCGCTGGCGTATGCGGCCCTGCTTGTCACCTAGGAGCTGGGGAGCAAGCTGCAAACACACAAGCAGGACCATGACTTGGCAGTTTGCAAGGATCACAGAAGTTGACTACAGGAGGCACTGGTACTCACACACGACCCCATCGGATTGATGAAGACCGTATTTGGGAGGGTGCTTCTACCAGCCTTGCTGCACCCGGATGATTCTTAGATTGGAACAGCAGGTAACAGTAGGTCGTCCTTACATGCATTTACCGGAGCAGGCACTAACACAAGCATACACTGTCTAGTTTACAAGGAAGACAGGGACAAAGCTAACAATACACATTGCCTTTTACCTTCTGGAGCAGCGAGTTAGCTGCTGAAAATGGCAGCTTCATCTGACTCTTGGTGAAGACCTCCTTGTTGGGGGGCATGTGGTCGCCAATGACAGGGCCCTTCTTGGAACCTGCGGAATGGAAAGTCGTGTTTGTATCTGGGCTTGAGATTCTTGACTCTAGGTTCCAGCAGCAGGAGCAGCTGCAGCAACAAGCCCAGCTGCAGGCCACCCCTTGGCAGAGTCTATATGCATCCAGAGCACCACCTTCTGGGCTACATGCAACAGATGAGATCAATTATCCCCTTGTCATTCACCTACCAACGAGGACCAAGAAGGACCTTAGGGTGGCCTAAAGGTCAGCACACGTTAATGCTGGCTTGCTGACCTACAGCAGCTGCTGTGATGGCCAAAGCAGTATTAGATCCCATGAACCCAGGCCAGCTGAGGGAGCTTCTCAGGCAAACCTGTCCAGCATCCGGTAAGCCGTAGAAATAGAGTCATTGAGTCTCAGAGTTACCCATGTGGGTACCGTGGTATAGCATACATTCAGCTGCAGATCCAGGAACTCCTCAACTCACCACAGTGGTGGCATCCATCTCTCCTGAAGATGCGTGCCAGCTCTCTCTTTATGGAAGCCTTGGCATACTCCTCGCCCTTGGCTGGAATGGACTCAAATGCCAGAGCACCAGGCTTGGTGATGTCACTGGGCATGATGCTGGCAAACCGGCCACCCATGACCTGCAGGTAGCAGCAGCACAGGCAGTTCAAGCAAAGCACAATGAGGTATGTGACTGACAGGTTCCGGATCTATACATCATGCTATCCGCAAGAAGAGGACAACCTGCATCTGGCGCCACCACGAGACCATTTGATTTGCAGCAGATTCAAACGGAAGTAACAGGCACAGCACTGGCTGACAAAGTCACCATGAAAACCATGCTGGGAACAGGATACAGCAGATCGTGTCCCCCATGTCTTTTTAAGCTCTTGTCACGGCTTGGCTGCCGGCACACTGAATGAGATTGCCGGCCGCTGGGCGCTTTGCAGCAGTAAGATCTTGCTCAGTCAGCAAGTGCACTCCCCTCAGTGGAACCTGTGAGCGATGGTCCATATGCAATTAACATGCCATGTGCAATTAACACTAGCTCCTTTTGCAAGAGTTGCTGAACTTTGGCTGATTCCCTGTCTCCATGCTGGCCACACCTGTGCTGCAGACAAGATGGACTGCACCAAGATCCTAAGCTGACACGCACCTTGTAAAGGACTATACCCATGATGGAGTCAAGTGCAGCATCATCCAGGTCCACAGGCTCCCACCAGGACAGCTGCTTTACGTCGCAGCCTACTTTGAAGAACTTCTGTGACTGCATGGAGGCTTGGCCAGACAGTACGGATGCAAAGCCCACACCAACCATGCCCATGAGGGGCCCTGCTACTGGCGTGCGGCATGATACACGCAGGCAGTATCCTACGAGCTGCAACAGGTAGAGAACGTGGGGTGAGGGTGTGTATTGAAAGGGGATTTGCTGGCCATTGGTTCTGAAGGTGGAGGAAACAGGGTCACCTGAGTAGCAGTGATGCCCAAGGTGTACGCTGCTGCAGAGGCAAGCACTTGGAACCCGTAGGGGATGATCTTGAAGAGGGCCCTGGTGGCCTTGCCTTTTGCTTGCTCGACTAGCTCATTCCTACCGTTGAACCCCGATGTCAGAAGGAGTGGCGGGTCAATCAGCGTCTGTGTCTATCTCATGGGCTGGGATGTATCAAACATGACTTGATATTGTAACATTATAAGCATCATTTTATTGCTCAGATGCACTTACTCCGGCGGTGATTCTTGCTTCCTCTCCTTAGTCCCCATGGTAGCGGTGGAGTAGCGGGGTGACTCCAGGATAACACTCAGCTACCCATAACCATGATCATGCCTCTATATTCTGCTCAAGATTACAATTGGCTTGAGGGAGGCCTGATCATGTGTGTTTCCCTCAACTGCACACCTCTTATGCAGATGACGGACTCTAGCAGCTTAATCGAGCAGAGCTGTGAGTGAGCACCCAACCCCAAATGTGGTTCGCTCGATCCTTTGTAGACGAAACAGACGTTAGCATATTCACGTGCATTCAATTGCTTTTTACATCATCCAAAGTGTCCCGAGTGCCTCAGGTGACTCGGGTGGTTGACTCTGACTCAGAGAGACAGGTCACGAACTCATGCATGTGATGTCCAACTGTACATATGTGCCAGAAGCAGTAGTAATTCACGTTTTGGCCCCCTTCCCAACCTTGCGTGCAACAACCTTTCGGCACTTGAGATCAATCGGTACTGCAATAGGGTCGAGCCTTGCTCCCCAAAGACGCAGACGCAATACTCCCTGTGCCACCATGCACCACTTCTCGAGACATTCCAAGGTGGCTCTGTAGGATGATTGCGACTATCTCAACATACACAACACCACTTCCCGTGCAAAGTACGTCACACAATTTCTGCTACCAAGCGCAGCCTAGGGTTCTGCGTAACTCCCATCTTCTTCCATTCCCAGGCTCGGAGTGCCCACCCAGCATCTGCCAGTTGCTGCCTAACCGCTGCTGCATCCCCCTTCTCACTCCCTTCCCAAGCCACCTCAAGGCAGACCCTTCCACCAGGTCTTAGCACAGTCTTCATTTCTGCAAGCGCCTCTGCAACCAAGCAATCCTGAGCTGTCAAACTCGCCCTGCTGTTACCGCCGCTGCTGCTAATCCCGGCAGGGGCATCTAGCGGCAAGCTGTTGCCCACAGCATCATTCCTACTGCTGCATGAGGCAAGAGCATACACCAGCACAGCATCAAAGCCTTCTTCCCCAGCAGCCCCCCTTGCAGCTGCTAAGGCCCCACTGCTCAACAGACTTCCCTGCAGCTCAACACACTTCAGCCCCCTCTTCTCAGCTGCAGCCACGCACTCATCTACCCCCACCACCTGCAACCCCTTACTCGCCAGCATCTTTGACAGAGCCCCATCCCCACACCCCAGATGCAGCACCCTCTCCCCTCCTATAGGACACGCTTGCAGCCCCCCAGCAGCCTCTCCCATCTTTGGGAACGAGCAGCTGGCCATCTGCAGCGCCCCTTGCTCCGTCAAGAAGTCAACAAAATCCAACCCTGGTGCTGGAGCCCCCGGAGCTGCTGGATCTAAAACCTCATCCTCCGAAACCCTCAAGGGCCACCCGAGCAAGTGCCTGTACTTCTCCTCATGCTCTTGCTGCTGATTCTGACTACTGCTGCTGCTTGCAATTCCATCTGATGCTGCTCCGGCTGCTCCAGGGGCTGTTTTCTGGAGTATCTCCTCCAGCTCAGGTAGCTTGGTAACTGTGATTGTGGGTATGGCACCTGCTGGGGGCCCTAAGTTGCTGCCAGGAGCTTCATTGCCACCTCCGGCTATAAGACAGGTGGCTGTGCCAGCTGCATTGCCACATTCTACATCTTCAAAACTGCAGGACGTCAAACAGCCAAGCAAGCATTTCTTAGCTTCAAAGCTCCTCTGAAAAGCATTCCAGCGTCACTTCATTAGGCAATGCACTGTGGATATAAAGGCGCTGCCAGTGCAGGCAAGCAGCCCTTGAGAGGAGTGGCAACTTCAGACTCGTGAGCCACCCATGTGACAGCGTCAGCGTGAATGTGCTCCAGAATGTGCCTTAGAGCAGCAGCAGGCCCCTAACAAGCACCTGGCCTCTCTTGTGAACCTGAGCCTGGTATTCCATCTTTGAACAGCATGATAAGCTGCTACACTCAGGACTTGCACCAGAATAGCAAATGTATCCTCACCTGTCTCCCACCATCAACATCCTGGCTGGGTTCACTCCGCATGCCTGCAGCAACAGGCAATCAATCAATCAATCAATCAAAACGCAAGACCAGCAATGCCAATGGCCAAACAAACCTAGGCCACAAACACAAGGCTCCTGATCACAATCACGAAGCCACACAACCGATGGTGGATTTGCCACACACAAGCTGAGGCTAGATGCAACGGCGTGCACACCAAGGGGAAACAAACACCACCACTAAAACCCAAAACCTGCTCCACTTCCATCACACATGGGTGGCGGGGAGGCAGCAGGATCAAGCACCACCCTAGTAGGGGCTGAAGGTGGCTCCCACCACCTAGGTACTGGTGAACCACCATCCTCCCAGCCACTGAAAGGCACCACATAGCGCCCACATGCTTATCAATAGCTTGCTTAGTGCGCCTTCTACACCTCACTAACCGTTGGCTTTCCCAAGGGTGCGTAAGATCCCACAACCTCTTCCTCCAAGCACTCTTAATCTGACATGAAGCCTCCCAGCTCCCCTCATCTTGACCAAGCACCTTCAGATCAGCACACACGCATTTCTCCCAGGTATGGCGAGGCCTACCCACTGGCCTCGTCATGTCACCATGAAATGAAGAGAACAACGCAATATGCGGCAACCTGCCCTCCTCCATGCGGCCCACATGCCCCAGCCACCTCAGCCTATTTGCTGTGATGAATGCTGACAAGGTGGCTACCCCACATGATTTCCTGATATGCTCATTGGTGTGCCGATCTGACAGCCTGACCCCCAGGATGCTCCTAAGGCAGCTAGAGTGCACCCGCTCAAGCTTTTGCGATTGCACTTTGGTCAGGGACCAACACTCACTCCCGAACAGCAGAATTGGCAACACATATGCCTTGTAATACTTCACCTTCGTAGCCAATGACAGATGCTTGGTACCCCACATCTTTTCAAACTGCTTAAACCTCCCCACAGCCTTACCCCTCCTGATATTCAACTCCACATCCAACCTGCCATCAGTCACAAGCACACTTCCCAAGTACTTGAACTGTGACACCTCTTTTACCACACCCTCACTGATAACCACCTCTGGTCCTTGCTGCACTGGCACATCCCCCTCCTTCCAATCCTTGTCAATGGACAGGATCTCAGTCTTGCTTGCATTGATGCGCAACCCAAGACTAGCAGCAACCTTGTCCATCACCTGCAGCATGACCACCAACTCCTCCCTGCTGGGACTTAGCAACACCATATCATCTGCATACATTCGTAACATTACGACATCCACTACCCGGTATCCTGCTTTCAGCAACACCACAGGCTCCAACGCCAAGGCGAGACAGCTGCATGACGTAAGAGGATAGCTTGCTCTGTACCGAAGCATCGTCACTGCCGAAAGTTCTGCAGTTCACGAAGCTGAGGCGTTCGGACCCCGTCTTAAGCAATCGCAAGTGCTCAACAGGCCCATGCCTCTTGCTGTGCACGTAGCAACAGGCACCACAAGATAATCACACACGATAGAAACCAAGAGCTGGGCCCTTGTCAAAGCAATACATCGGTAACACCCATGCCAGCGTGACCCATAAATGTCCTTGATCCGAACGATTGTACTCACCATCGACCTAAATCAAGGTCCCATGGATGAAGTCAGTTTTACCCATACCCTTGTGCAGGTAACCACCGCATCAGGAGTCAGTTTTTTGTCAGCAGCAGCCTATTCAGCTTTTCAGCACACCTGCCAGCCTTTTAAGCTCATCGATCAGCTCCACAGGACAACGTCTAGGTTTGGGGTGGTGGTTGCAACCTGCTTTGTTCGCTGCACCCTGCTTTTCTCGCTTTCAGCACTGCATGACAGACCCTGCTATTCTCGTCCGCACTCTCCCATGCTTTTGTTACTGGTACCAACCTCCAGGATGAAGTCGGTAACAACTGAGTGACGGCGTCGCACTAATGCATCCGGTTTTATGCATGTAATAGCCTCGTAAAAGCCTTAAGAGATTTGACCATGGCGGCCCCGCCACAGTCCCATCTCAGTTGCGTGCACGTGGAGTTTCCTAGGAAGGCCCAAGCTCAATTAAGGTCACCAACATCCCTGTGCAGTGTGCCAGGGTGTAGCCCATTAGTGTAGTATCTAGAACATCAGGGCTGGTAGCTGGTACCTGAAGCCATATTTGCTCTTTTCACCAGATGCTTATCCTCTGCTTGCACAGCGTATCAATCGCAAGCGACCCACCTGTGCCACTTCAATCAACAGGCGCTTGTCTGGCTTGACGTATCTGAACTCTCTTGTGCGGATCTCACAGAACATGCTCCTCCACTCCTCTCCAATCAAGCTGAAGAAAGCATCGACGCTGCTTGTTGTGTTGCGAGTGACCAGGCCCACCTTTACCTGCAGATGGAAACATGTCTTGAGCGCTGTTTGCTGCAAGTTAACCAGGTGAGCAGATGCAAAGGCCCTTGCACATATGTCATATTGAGAATGGTGACTTAGCCGCCATTGAAGCGCAGACTCCAGGTTCCTGCTTGTAAGTACGTGATGCCTGTACGGACAACTTGACATTCACCACGGACCTTGCTTACCAATCCATATATGGTACTCGAGTTCTGTTTTCAATGGAGGCTGCCGCACTCCTATAAGCATTGCAAGTGATGCCAAGGGATACTCCAGCTGCTGTTCTCATTCCACCGTCACGTAGCCCACCTGCTAACCATGTGGCTTCATGATATTGGCTGAATATTTAGCCCTCAGGGCAAGCCTATATCAGCACATACATATCATGCCCAAATCCCCTAGTTTTCACTTTAAAACTTGAAAGAGGTAGGAGGAGAACACTCTACACCTTCACATATACTTTGGACCTCTATCACCGCCCCACTTAATGCTACTTGGCCAAGGACAGCCCCAGTAGCCAAGTTCATTCCACCGTGCCACACCTCGCACCTGGTACTGCTGCAGCATCTTTAGGAGGTTCACCAGCCCCTCTTTGCCTGACACCCGTTGCGCTGCTTCTGCTTCTATCTCCAGGATAACGTCCATGGAAGCCTTGATGCGCTCGGGTTCATCCCAAGACTCCATGGACACAAATAGATCACCAACAGGGATGCCTGCAGACAACAAATAAGAGTCATAAACTTGGGGAGTATTGGCATGGATGCTTGGTAACATGAGCTGGGGTGCCAGACATGGAAGGGTCTGGGTGTGTGAAGATGCCTCCTGAGTTTCAATTAATCATTTGGCATTCGTGACATGCACCTGTTCTGCAAGAGCAAGCAGTGGTGAAAAGTCTGAGGGTCCCCAATCAGCTGCTGCTGGCACACTTGGCACCTTAGCAAGCGCAGCGCAGCAGCAACAGCAACTATGAAAGACTGGTTGGAGATTGTGCTCTCGCTGCACACTGAGCTCTTTGAGTGCTTATGGAACTGGCAATCCAGAAGCTTTGAAGGGTAACCACAGAGCAGCGCTGGCACAACTGAATGCGTGGACACTTTAAGGCAGTACAAGAAAGCCTTACACTGGACACCAGCTGCTGCAGTCAGTGCTCTTTCACCACACCACTCAGAAAATGCAGCAACCAGGGCATTGCTATCTCCTCTCTTGGGAGCGGGCGATAGCTGGACAGCAAGGCCCTCTGTCCCTTCCCCATGTCCCAGGTCACACATGCTGCTTTATTTTACTATGCCGCATTGTCAGTAGATTTTCTGAACTGATGCCCAAGACAACCACAGAGTCTGCTGGTGCTCGTTGGCGAGCATGGGCTTTTGCAGCTGATGCTTCTGCTGCTCTTGCTGCTGTCGCTGGCCATATCAGCTTTAATCAATCACGTCAACCTGTGTAAAAAGGGCTCACCAGTGCGCTCTCTCATATCAGCAAAGTCTATGTGGGCTTCTGTAAGGGTGCCATCCATGTCAAACACTACCTGCAGTTGCAGAGGAACGCTGCAGTGATGAATATTGCCGGTAATGTAATAAGTGGTGCATGTTGGTAGGGTAACAAGGAAGGCTGGTTGCTACCATCCGTGTACACACTGGGAGGGCAATAGCAGCTATCTGAGCCATGGCAATGGGCAATGGGGTGGCCACGTTGAAAGGGGGCTATTTGCAGCAAGCCTGCAAAAGTAAGATGTGCCACTAGTCGTACCGCATCATATAGCAGGCGCGGTTTGCTCTGGTCTGCTATTGCTGGAGCTGTATCGACCACGGTGCTGCTGCCGGCAGCTCGCCTAGCTATAACGCTGACAAAACTGGCAGTGGTGGAGGTAAGGGCGGTTCTGCACTGGCGGCAGCGCCATTGCGGCTTTGGATAGCATTGCATGTTTTGCATGTCGAGTCCAACGCCTGAAGTAGGCAAGAGGAGAAGTAATGCACCCAGTGCTCGCAGAACTTGGCCTTGGTGGATTCACAGCAAGTGACAGAGCAAGTCCCAGAAAGCACAGACCCAGAGCACACAGCAGGATGTGGTTATCAATTGAAAGGTCAGGGTAATACGTTTATGCATGGTCGCAATCCACTTTATTTGCACAGCAAGCAGAGCAGAGGTGCTCGTCACCTGATCGCACCCCGTGCAGATCACGAGTGAGCATGTTCGACTTTGTAAATGAACTCCTTGGTCAACCGTTGCAGCAGCACATCTCTCGCTGTCAGGGGAACCAGCCCATTGAGCCGCTTCCATGATCGCAAGCATACGTAGTTGATCAAGATGGCAGCAGAAGTCCGGCACCATCCCAGGCCTGCGCGCAAGCCGAGAGCAGACAGCCCTAAGAATAATGAGTTCGTCATATTGGGGGATCTTGTTATGTCATGCTTCTGGGTTTTCCTGTCATCAACGTTCATGGAGGTGCGGGCAGAAGTCTCGGTCGATGAGCTCTTCGTCAGTTGGCAACTGCTCGGCAACAGCGTTGTCATTGGAACAGTTCGAGGGCTTATCAGCCAACAACGTACATTGTACAGGTGGCCGAAACACTATCAGATCTCAGTGGGCTCCAAGAGTTCGCCCTCGTGCTCGTGGTCACGTGCATAGCCATTATAGCAGTTGGACCCGTGTGCAACTACTTCGGCGGGGCACTGTTCAATCCAGCACACAATGCAGCTTTCATTGTATCAGGGAAGGGGTCTGTCACTGTCAACATTGCGCGCATGGTGAGTCCCAAGCGATCCTCCCCCAAAGGCAAGCTCTTGGGGGCAGCTGTTAGGTTCCCAGCCTCTGTCCACCCAGCCTGGGCTGTAGAGCAGCAGGCAACGAGGTAAATCAATTAGCAATGTCTGCTGCAGGTCGCTCAAATCGTGGGTGCTTTGGCAGGCAGCTATGCAGCTGTACATACACTACCACCATGGCTTCAGGAGTAAGTTCACTGGTGGCGTGAAAGCAGCACTTCAAGCAGCGCAGCATGCAACCTTGCAGTGTTATTGGTACATTTGGTGATATGCCATAGGCCTTACCAACCTTCCCTTCCCTACCTTGCCTTACCCTACCTACTGTGCAGCTTCCAGGCTGCTGCAGTGCCCAGCTGTGCATGCACGGCCTTGCGGCGTGCACTGTTGACAAAAGGATTACATGCATCGATAGATGGATCACATGCTGGTCACTCCATCGTGCTGATATTACCTGCTTGTCCTTCCATCGCTTCAGCAAAGTGCAATCAAGGCGGATGAATTGAATTCCGATTTGTGGTAGTAAGGAGATCCTCTGACATGCTATTGCAAGTGCTTGAGATGTACGAGGGTCAAGAGCTTGAACAGGGAACTTGTGTCTGCTAAGAGCAAGCATGTCTAAAAAGGACATACGCAGTTTTCCAGAAAATCTTACCATCTTCATACTTATAAAAGCCACTCTGTAGTACCAATAAGAATTGCAGTTTTTCCAGCCCCTACCCATCCCAAAGTTTCTGCAGCAGCTATGTAAACGGAGGCATAGGCAGTGGTTACTCACAGACAGCACGTGCCTCAATGTTACATTTTGCACCCTTACTCATACCCTGCTTCCCTCTTATGCCTGCTCTGCTACAGTCACTTCCACAAGTTACCAGCAGGTTTGAAAGAGGGGGTTGACCTGCAGTTGGGTTTTGGAATTGAAGCAGGGTTCAGTGCCTTGTTGAACATCATTGTGCTGTACTCCATAGGTAAGGCGAGGACAAAGTACCGTAATTGGACATTGGTCAAATTCTAAGGGTGTTTTGTGTTTTTGGTGGTGTTCAAATGTCATGGTTGGTCGCAGCGTAAGTCTCCCTTGCTTTGCTTGCCTGTACCTGACGGCAAGGTGCAATGTACTTATACGCAGAGCAAGCCAAAGCAGTCCAACGAGCTGAGGCAAATGGATTGGACTCCTTTGACTTGTGGGCTGCCAACACTTGACCAGCTAAGACTGCACAAATGCATCCTGAAGCCTGAAATATATCTACTGTGTTGGCTGTCACAAAGCATTAATGCCGTGTGCTGTGCAAAAGGTGAGAGTCACAGCATTACCCGAAACAATTGGAGAACATGTATAATGCCTTTTGCTGATGTGCCTTCCAATGCATACTGATGCTGCAGATACGAAGAATAAGATGTTTGCTTACTGGGCGCCGATAGTGTCCACTGTCGTCTTGGTAAGTAGCCCACTGTGAAACGTATTTGAGGTTGTTGCCTTGGTTTTAGTGGCTCCGTGCATTGGACAGACGCGTTGGCTTTGTACATTATCATCTTTCCTTTGAGTGGGTGTTTAATCAGCTCCATACCCAGTGGTTTGCAGCTCTAATTCAAGTACAATGGGGCCCTTCCATAACCATGCAGTTATGCAATATGTCCCTAAACCAGGGCTGACTGACCGCCGACATGTGCAATCCATACCTAGTGGATTGTGCATTTCATCTTCTAGCTTCTAGGCTGTATTGCTCTTGCTACAAGTTGCATGCAAACACTAATCACGCACATGAAGATCTGCGCTGGGGTATGTGCTACTGCCATGAGTGTTTGATATACCGGTATCTAACATGAAGGTTAAATGAGTGTTAGGGGATACTTCTCCAGTAATCTCCAGACAGCAACACAGCATGCAGGTCTCTTGTTTCTGGTGTCGGGCTGTGCCAGTATGCAGCCTGAAGCAGTCTTTGCGTGTATGTTGTGCAGTTGGTTGCAGGGTCATACTTCACCGGGCCCAGCCTCAACCCAGCAATTGTAAGTACTATCTCTAGTGATTGTTCAGCACGAAAGCTTTGGCAAGGCTTCGGCCAGCTATTCTTTGAGCTATAGGGCTAGTCATGCAATGGCACCTGAAAGGTACTTGCTTGAGTTGAACATGTGGAGCAAAACACTGTGAAGGAAATGCCCGTCTGATTTGGTCACTCTGGTATGGTGCTCTCTTCATGCCACAGCTTGAGCTTATGGGTCCTATAGTACTTCTGTCACCGCAATTCTGATCGAATAATTGGATTCAAATGCAATGAGCAGCCCAGCTGCAATCGAGCAGTATACTTCATGTGCTGCTCTGTTGTCACGATAGAAAGAACTGACATTGGCTACTGCAGAAGCGTGGCTTCCGTCTGACTAGTGGATGACTTGTGCCTTGCAGGCCTTCAGCTGGTACCACCATTATCAAGGCTTGGCTCTTTGGCAGCACGTACTGTTGTACTGGATGGCCCCTTTCCTAGGGGCTATGGCAGGGGCAGCAATCTACAGGATCTCAGCGGAACTGGATGGGCCCAAAAGGCGCCGCAAAGGTGGCAAGAAGGCATAACAGATGTTCCGACGTCACGTATAGGATGTTGTAGAGAGTACTGTCATTCATCTTGTTGGGAATGGATATCGTCGGGATATGTGTTGAACATGCGGGGGGGCGCGTGAATGTACTGACTTGGGATCACAACGCTGCATGTCGAGGCTGGAGTGACGCGCAGTGTGCCTTTACAAGGGTATGAGATCCACTACATGCTGTTGTTCCGCATGACAAGGCCCAGAACCAGCCAGGCAGCCACCTGCCAGGGTCTTCCCCCACGACATTCGTATCCACCTCGCTCTTCTTCAATCTCCATCATTACGCTGGCCACACGGCCAATTATGAACGAGAGTTTATGGATACCATGGCTTTATGCCATACCTGCTGCAAATAAATCAACGTGCACGTACACTGATCCACACGACCATCAGTACATGCCGCCTAGCATGCAACCAGCAGTAAATCCGCAACATGTGACACGCAGTTCATGAACAAAACGCATCTGTCATGTTGACAAATGTTGGGAGGATGTTGACCTTGTTTGTGAGCACCCTCAGGACCCAGCCTGTCCCAGGAATTGCATTATTCATAACTCCTATGCTGCATGGGCAAGAGGGCTCCATGACGATGCCCCTACATACTTGAAGGCTAAAACCCTGTCTTTCCGCATGGTACAATGCATTGCAAAGATGCGGCTAGGATGGCACTGCTTGGCCATCCACACAGGAAGATACAATGGAATAGCAAGGGATGACAGGGTGTGTCGGTTGTGTCAAACGCTTGGCTATAGGGATGATACTACAGGGTCAGCTCCAGTTGAAGATCTTGTCCACTTCATGTTGGATTGTAGGGTGCTTCACCCTGTCCGGGACAATTTCCCCCTCTTCTTCAAGCCCACCTCCTTACCAGGGCAATCCAAGGATAGTCATGTTAAGTTTATTCTCAATCATAGTGATCATGTGCAAGTTGTGAGGTGCATTTCAGCACTGAAGAAAAGGCGGGAAAGTTGTTTACAACTACTTGACGATGGTAGAGAGGGTGAAATCATGCCTGAAGGTTATCTTCCCTTTGATTACAACCTATGGCGGATTATGGGACATGATTTAGATTAATTACCTATGACTTTCATGTTACTGGACACCTCTTAGGCATGGCTATGTACTGTTAATAGTCTGTGATAGTTCTGGAATTGCTGCTGCTCTGTGATTCTCCACATCTGGGTGAGAGTATTTTTGGCATTAAGTTGTATACAAAATTCTGGTATATATGCTGTTGCGTTGCTGTTTGTTTGCTGGATGTACCCCAAAAAATAAAAAACCCAAAAAAAATTAAAAAATTAAAATTGTGTGTGCACTTTTCCAGGGCCAGTATTCTGCATCATTGTATCTGCTTGGACATGCATGATCATGGAGTTCCAACTGGTGGATGGTGTTCAGTTTTTCTTGGTTCTATCTGTGTTAGTGGCTTTGCCACCCCTGTGGTGAACTGTGGCACCGCACGCGTGCCGATGGGTTTGCCAATGTAAGATTCACACACACACACCAAAACAGACGCATATCTATCTCAATCAAGCATACCGATTTCTTAAAGCTTTTCCATGTGGCAGGATCTGAGTTAAAACCGGCGCCCCACTTTGTTGTGGCCATTTGGCACTGCTGGTAATCTGAGTGTATAGCAAGCACATTTGAAAACCCGGCACGCAAATACATATGCACTGTACAAAGTCCTCAAGATCAGCGGCACCAACGAGTGCACCCAAACATACCCTACCTCCTAAACTAGTTCACCTCCCCATCTTGTCTGATACTTGGCAAATCAAACCAAGGGCCCATACACCTCGACACAGGAGCATAGCACAGCAGCAGCCAATGATCTGAGTCTTCCCTGCACCAACTGCCTGGTAGTATGGAGACACTACTGCAGTAATCATACATACAGAACTTTGCATTGCAGGCAGGCATGCATGATTGGCTTCGTCATGTGATCATGACAACCTGATACCAGTCTGCACGAACCATCCATGGCCTGCTTCTGCTCCCCCTCCGTACTCACAGTCTTCAACAAGTCAAGACACTCAGATCAATCTGATGCACCAGTCTCCACACAAACTTTGGCTAAACATCAATTGTACTCAACCAGTTTAATGAGATGCAGCAATTCCAGCATGTGACTGAGTTTAAGACCGCAACCCAATTCTTACTCATGTATCTCCAGGGCAGGTGTCACCTAGATCAGAAATACTCAGAAAGAACTCAGAAACCCACACAAGCCTAAAGCGACCCCAACACATAATATGTGCATACACGGCATTTGTTATCCGAGAGGCAAAGGGTCGTCAAGATAAGACGGGCACTGCCATTTTGAACTGTATGCTCCTATAAAGGCTCCAAGGGTTTGATAGCAAACTCCCTCACCTCGGGTCAAGCGCACTCAGCACTGACAGGCTGCATGAAGGGCCTTCATGAAGCCCACCTTCCATTGGTCTTAGGTAGCTCTCTCATGAATGATTGTGCATGTAGGGCAGCCCTCTGGATGTCATGCGTTCTTGCCGACAAGTTTGGGCCGAGCCTGAGCTATTTGCAGCACCAGCCGTCCTTGTTGCTTTGCCAAGTCCCTGCACCTACGATTTGCTTGATCATGGATAGCTTACAGCAAAGGTGCAGGCATCAGCTTTCTGCACTTTAATGGTTGGTGTACGGTACCCAGTAGCTGTGTGGAAAGAATTCCAGCCCTTGACCCTGGGAGGTCCAAACTCCCTCCTGCTGCTGCTGCTGTTGCTGCTGCTTTCTCGCAGCGACTTTGTAGCGCGAGAAGTACAACAGTTGAGGCTGTGTGGATGGCATACCTACAGAAATGTGCAACGAGCCATCAGCAGGACAAGAGCTTGACAATGAACAATCTGCCTGTGTCCGATGAGGATTTGAGTAAATTTTTGCTCAATCATGGATATTCCTTCAGTCTTATGGCATTGCAGGCCCGTCAAAAACAAAAGCAGCAGATACATAGATAGAGAGGCAGGGGTTTTAGATGGAAGAGGTGTGGACAATGGCATCCAGCACCATACATAACTTTGGACGGCATGAAACATAATCATGACATCCAATACATGCATGAAGCGCTGACACCGGCCATGTGCTGAGGGTGAGGGACTTGGCTGCTTGAGAAGCTTCTCAAATTTGCTGGCAGTTTCAGGAATGCTCGGTTGAAACTAAAGCTAGCCTATCAAGGCATATGAAGACAGCCTCATGCTACAAGATGCCTGTGAGGACTTGCCACCTGTGATACCACTTCCAGCTATATACTCTTGTTGGTAGTTTAGCTATGTTCTAAGCTATTGGAATAGTTGCCAAAGAAGGTGAGAGCAACTATGGAGCTCCATATGATAGCTAAGACAGCATATCTGCTTGGTGATCCCTATCCACCTTTGTTACTCACTCTAATGGTTCCTGAGTAAGCCAAGCATTACTCAGCTGGAGGTCTTACTCAGGAACCATACCCATACCATCACATGGAATTTACACACTTACTTGTAACCATTGGTAAAGTCATCAGGGATTTGCTTGCCCTCCACCCACAAGCCAGCACCCTTGTAAACAAGAGGCTGGTGCACTCTGTCAGAGTTTCCTCGTACAAATGTGTAAGGGATGAGTCGGGCTGCCCTGGATGAACGATGGTAGCGTTCCATAGCCACTGCGGGGATAGAGACAAACAAACAAACATTTTAGGTGTGGCAACCGCAAAAGGGCTGCTAGGTCCCCGGCCCCCACTCACCCCGCACAAACCCACCCGCACACCCATCCTTCAACCCCTATCCACCAACAACCCATCATTTGGGTGCAAATGGGTTGGTTTAAAGGAAGGTGGACCAAATGCACCACAATGCCTCATTAGACAGAGAAACTCGGCCGTATTGCCAGGATTTTTCTGACCACATAGCCATCTGGAGCTCCGTTGCAGAGCGTGTTCCTCCCAAGCCGAGTTGGGAAGGAGCCAAGACAATAACACCTTGACACCTAATGACTTTGGGGGCATCGGTTACAATCTTGGCTAGAGCAAAGAGGGACAATACATGCAGGAATTTTGACTTAGCTCAGAGTCCACCTGACCATGCTTTCTCCTGTATCGGGACTTCGGGGTCATGAATATGCATAAACCGATCAGATATGATTAACATGGACACTTTGCAGCATGTTGGGCGCCTGGCCCCATCCCTGTGTAGCTCCAACTTACTGCCAACACCAATTCCTTCCATAGCAGACACAGACACCACATCATGTTGTCTGTACTGCCCTGGGGCCTTGAAGGCAGCATTCAGGGTGTCTGCAGCATACTTCCGTGAGACCATGTCCCATGGGGCTCCACTCCAGAAGAACTGACTGTCAACCTCCAGGCACTGCCGGTAAGACCATACTGTGGGGGGTGCTGCAGGCAGCAGCACAAGGTGCAATGCATTGTGTTTCATGACAGAAAATATTTGTAAACGGATTAGCCAGAAGAGATGCACTGTTTGCACCCACGCTACACAGATGCTACACAGAAATCACCACTTTGTAGGGGGGGCTGCAGTCAGCAGCACAAGGGCCATGCATTGCAGATTTCTGGCAGAGAGCATTTGAAATGACTAGGCACAAGAGCGGAGCTGATCTAGGTATGCTAAGAGATACTACAGTGACAGATATGTCCAGAGTGTGGGAGGTGCTGCAAGAAGCAGCAGGGGGGGGGGGTATGGGCTACAAAGCATCCAAATGAATGGGAATGAACTTACTTACTATCAAACTGGATATGGACTCGTTTTAGGGCAGCCAGTAGAAGACGAGGCACTGAACATGTTGCAGTCAATATGGCCCATATGGCTAGCCAGTCTAGCTGAACATTACACCGCATTATGCAACTCAGACCCTGTCTGGCTCTCACAATGCGTGGCTGACATAGCTAACATGCCCAAGCATCTCATATTGATATAAAGCCCTGTAAATTTTTGGTTCCCAACGGCCAGGCACAGTGGGTGCACAAAAGTCAGCAGCCCGTCTAGCTCATCACAAGTAGTGCAATGTCAACAAGAGGCCACGCAGGGTGGGCAAATGATATGTAGGCTGTGTGTGAGATCAGGCCGCTTCAGTTTGACATGTATAGTAAAGTCCGGCCCTTCCCTGGGTCCCACCGTGCTCCTGCTGCTTTCACCCCAAGCTTATCCATAATGTGAATTCCATCATGCCTCATTCAGTAATCCTCTACCCTGCCTGGCTTCTTGTCAATGGTGCATTGCCCAAGCCTAGACTGTCTGCTGGCTTTTGTGCAGCCACTGTGCCCATCGTGTCGGAGGCCCAAAACATTCTGCTGGTGCACGCTGCTTACATGCAGTTCTTGGGGATGGATGAAATTACTGTACTCACCATTCTGATCAAGGTTGAGGGGTATCATGCCCACTCCAGGTTTGGTATAGTTCCAAAATAGAACCTCGTTTTGCTGTATCTTCGCATTCCTCCTTGGCAACACCCTCTTTGCCTTTTCCTGTGACGCTGCAGCTAGCACCTCATGAGATAAAGCCAGCTGCTGTTCGCTGATGTTGTAGAAGGCACACTGGCCAAAGATGGCTTCATCTTCAAGTCCATGCTGCTGTTCCGGGAATGAGCATTGGTTAGGGCTACCTTGGCATGTTTGACTGTAGGATGCCATTCGACAGGCCCAGTTGACTGCAAAGGGGGTCACGCAAACGTCTCCCACCCTGGTAGAGACAGTAAAGCAAGATGGGGCACAGCAAGAGCGACACATCAGATATACCACAGAAGCCTGGCGGTTCGGAGCCTTGCAACAAGCCCAGTCAAATGGGTCGAGTTCTACCACTGTTCATGAGTGAGCCTTGATACTATGTTACTCAATGAATCGTTGTGCCCCAAATTTGGTTGGAAGTGGGATTATAGCAGGGTCATTGGGCGCCCAAAAAATGGCCACAGAGACATTTTGGGCTTGGTACAATGCAACACAGAGAAAGCAACATGCAATCAACTGCCTTTGTGGTGGCAGTTTACACAAGTCTACCAGGATGCACCACAGGAGGGGAAGGAGCATAGTCACAGTTTGGAACATAGTGACAGCTTAAGAGCCTGAATGGAGCAAACAAAGGGGCAGCTGAGTTGCTGGGACATTAGCAAAATGGAAACATAACACTCCAGGCATGCATCAACACACCCAGTACCCCGTGCTCTTAAAGAACATCAACTGAAATGCAAGCACCAGAAAGACAGCTGGCAGCAGCCTATTGTAGCAGTAGCCCTGCTGTGTACGTTGCACTTGTGGGATTTGGGTAGAGGAGTGGGTACAACAGAATACCTTGTGATGCGTCCATTGGTGTTCGCCACACCCTTTTCGCATGTGCTGTTATTGATAAGCCCGCCAAGCTGCACTGACCATCCAGATGTTCCGCTGTAGATGATGTCTTTGATGTGTGAACCACACTGGTTGACCACATCAGAGACACAAAGGGCGGCTGATGTGGGGCCAATACCTGCACATGGGACCCATTGTGTAAGACATTCTGGCGATATCACAGCTCATGTTGTATCCAAATGTTAGGTGAATATATGGGTATTGAACTGCTGCTGTATGCATGGAGGTGCCCACTGCAGGTGGTGTTTTTGATAGGCGGAGGCACAGTGTTTTTTGGCTGAAGGGTGTGTGGTCGTGTGATAAATGATTAGGTGAACGGTTTCTCTCGACACACACTAACAAACTGATTGGATTCATGTGGCGGGTGCTGCACGGCCCAAAAGCTGTGCAGTGATCTATCTCATATATATGATTAGGTCGCACAATGTGAATGCAAAATGGAACAGAAGGTACGGTGTTGACGCTTGCATCACAAGCATCGCTGCTGCTGCTTGAGCCATCGCAAGAACGCAGCTTCAGGATGTTTTTTTTGAGGGCTCACTTGCTGACATCACACAGGCCAAGTGCTGGGGAAGCGGCCGTCCTTTTGGCTCTGCCTGTATGAGAGAGCTCTGTCCATGCCACAGTATGGATAGAGGCTCAGCAAAACCAGGCATACTACCTGTTGTAATTACAGCAACACTTTGGCCCATGATGGTCCCAATGCTGCCTGAGGGGCACATTGTAGTGGCTTCTGGTATCTTCCTTGCATCTCTCAGGTGCTGCATGTATACTGCGGCTTCTGCTGATCCTGAAAACGTGCCTGGGTCAGCTACGAATAAGATGGTGGTTACTGGGCCCTTGGGTAGGTCCAGGGGGCATGCCCTGCAAGCAAGTTACAGGCTTAGGAGACGGTACAAATGTTGAAGGGTGGGCAGTTTGATATGCATTTTGTGGGTGCACTGTTTGACCAGCATGTGCCATGACATGCCACTCTTTGCCTATCAGCATGTCTCCGCGGCCTGATGCTCAGATGGAGCGTCCCGTTTGCAGCTGGAACTTACTTTGCAGCCGATGATAGTAAGGCGAATATGGAGATTAACAGGACACCCAGCAGTTGCAGGCGGACCATTGGTTGGTGTATATGGAACATGATGGTAGGCTGGTGGGAAACTTAGCTTGTTTATGCACAACAGATACTCCTGTTCCAGTAAAACGGGCCAGTTCTTGTGACGAACCTTGTCAAGCGCAGGGATCTTTACCGCCTCAACTGCAGCCTGGGGCTTGGCCGAACTACATTTACCCAGGTGTAGCAGTCCACCAGCTTGATAGAAATATGACAGCTCTTTCAACAAAAGAGTAATGAAATGTTTTTCATACACAGAGTCAGAAGGTGACCTGCCCTGGAGTGACCCATGCCACCATGGTTCGTCACCAGCTTTTAAGCGGTATTAAGCCAGCTTCGATAGATGCGAAGACAATTCAGGCGCACGTTCCCTTCAAGACCCGGTTACATTAGATCCATTTTCAAAAATGTATCAAATCCGCACAACCTGCAGGGATGGCCATATGCCACATCGAGACCATCGATTACTGGATAGAGTTCGCCAAAGACCAACGACAGCAATATAGTAGCCAGACATGCTTCCACCTGAAGCGCCCGCATCATCACCAAGAAATCCCCAGTGCTTGCTCCTCCTGCACTCATTTTGCTACGCTGGCACCTTCTCCAGCAGCGCGACTTTCTCCTCAAATATCTGCAATTGAAGAAAACAAACAAAAGTAAACGTCAGTATGTTCCAGCTATTTGGCAAGATTGCAGCGTGAGAACGCCATTGGCAGCACGGTAGAGCGTCCTGAAGTGGGTGGAATGGATGGAGAGGGCTATGTTTCACTGGATGTGTCACGGACAGCTGTTCTCCGACAACACCGCCTGTATATGCTGTCCCTGCCCAAACCACGTCCAAGTTGATGGCGCACCATGAGCGAAGATGTTAGGAAAAAACCATATGTGTTTCCCTCAGTCTGCAACTCTCGTGTTACTTTCGATTACAATTCCGTCCGGCTGCTGCCGCTATGAAGTCATGTCATCAACAATACAGCATTTACTGCAATCACGATATCCAGGGACCAGCTATCATACTCCTGTACAAAGCAACGCATTGCCCCACAGTCTAAAACTGTGCACATCACTAAAACGCACTCTGCAGGCATCCAAGGCTTGCTGTCCATTCACACCCCCAGCCACAAAGTTCTGGCATGCTATCCCCTGCACTATCTAAGAAGGGAAGAACAAATACGCTGAGACCCACCTTCTTTGCCTCCACCCATCCCTTCTCCTCTGGGTATGCCAGTAGTGCTGGCAGCAGCAGCTCTGCAAAAGCATGGCTGGCCTCCAGGGCTAAGACAGAGGGCAGGTTGTCAATGGAGATAACGTCCAGAAGAGGGTCATCCAACACGCGCTTAGCTGGCTCCTCCCTGAAAAGTCAGCATATAAGAGTTACATCAGCAAAGAGTGGGGAGGAGCAAGATGCATACAAAGCAAACACTGGCCAGCCCGCCTGTATCTATATATGAAGCGGTACCTTGGGCTGCACATAAAACATATACAGTACTGCTTTGGGACTGTGCAGTCCCGCCGGCATGGCTCCAACCGGTTTGAAACTGTTTGCTGAGCAAAAGCCCAAGACCAAGAGCATTGACAAACACTTGACAGCTTATATTATGTACAATCCTTCCATACGACATTTCCCTTTACCGATATCAATCAAGACCTGAGGTTCCAAGAGAGCTGAAACAGCCAGGTCATTCAGACAGTAGGTAAGCACTCAGCTAACTGATGAGAATGCAGTACAAACAGCAACCCAGTAACCCCATATCCTCTCTAAGGCTGCACATAGTTTCTCATGCCAAGGGCTGGTCTATAGGAAATTGTAACAAACAAAGCATTGCCACCCCAACTTGTCCAGAGGAGTGGTTGTGAGAGGCGACACCAGTAGCTCCATTAACCCAGACAAGAATAATGACATAGTGTCCTTCTGACGAGTGCAGAACCCTCACCCCCAGCCTCAGAAGTCTCCCTAGCCACCTGCTTAACATGCTTGTTTGGGTGCTGGTCCTCTGCCTTTCCATAGTTCTGCCGCCTATGCCTAACCACCTTAAGAGTATCCTAGCTTTCATGGTCCTCCTGCACCCGGCTTGGTGTTAGTAGGACCTCTTCTCCTTGCCAAGTCATCTCAGTCCAGACCCACAGCTGCTCTATTCCCACCACACGCCCCATATACTCATCAATCTAGACTGCACCCCCCACCAGCCCGGTCTCTACGTTACAATAACATATGCCCTCTTCACATCCCTGGGCCTCATCCAGTGCGTCTGTTTGTCGTAACTCAGAAGCTGCCTCGTGTGCACCTATACCTTTATTATTATATGAGATAGATCACTGCACAGCTTTTGGGCCGTGCAGCACCCGCCACATGACTCCAACCTTTACTGTCATGCATTTCTACTAGATAAGGAGGTACAGTACATCCTGGCACTCACCATGAAGTGATGCTATCATAGATGGGGATGGGGTTATTCAAGGAGTTAGGGTCACAACTGACGTCACCAATGGAGGTCAGCCGCCGCTTGGGTGTCTTATCCAGCAGCTCCTTGGTAACAAAGGGAGGCATGGAACCCTGCGACCCAGCCAAGACAGAGACACCTATTAGCACCTAAGCTTTTGGGCGTTTGGTTTCAAGCAGCAAACAGAATGCTGCTGAAGGGACAGTCCCTGGCTAATCCCCTGCTGTCCCTCTCCGTTCACTTTGCTGTTGGTGGTTCTGCTTAGCCATGGATTGCTGTTTGGGTATGTCCTTTGTACCAATCAAAGGCACGTGCCTGGATACAAGAGGAAAGATCTTGGCATGGATTGCAAGCATCAGCCTCGATAGGGCAACATGGACCCTTTTGAACAGTGATAACTACAGATGCCACACACATTTGCTCAAGGTACGCTGCAGTTCTCTGTCAGAGAGTAAGGTATGCTAGCTGCATCATGTTCCTGCATTCGCACTCTTTCTGACCTGACGAGGCCTGGTCTGCCTAATTCCAATGCCAGGATTTGTTCAAAACCGCACAACATCCTTGCTATAAAAATTTTGCCCCTGCTAACCAACCCAGCAGCAGCCATGCAAACTCCTAAAGCCACTTGTCACACCATTCACACTCAGGAAACCCACTCCTGCCCTCCAGTCTCCATCCTTCCCATCTTATATGCCTTTCTGAAGCTGTTAACCACACCATTCCCGCTCAGGAAACCCACCCCTGCCCTCCGCTCCCCACCTCATGAACCTATCTCATTACCTGCAGTAGGATGCAATTGACGAAGACATCACAGTCTGTAAGGATCTGAGGGAAGGGTCCACCTGCTGCTGTCTCATCCTTGTCCCACTTAAGCACCTCCAGGCCTGCTCTTACAGCACAATCTACAGCACCACTGCCACAGCGACCCAGAGCACCCATCACCAGTACCACAGGGGCATGACCACCCTGTGAAGACAACAGAGGACACACCAAACATTAGACATCATAAACCTGGGGGGAAGGGGGCTCTTTACTACTGTCGGGCGGATTCCTGGGGCATTACATGAGATAGATCACTGCACAGCCCTGGGACCCTTGGGGCATCCTTGGAGCATTATGCATTACTCAGCATGTTAAACCAATTAAAGAGACCCCACAGCTCACTGTTACATGCATGATGGTACCTTGATCATGTCTGGCATTCACAACAGCGAGCAAAAGACCTTGATGTCAGGCAAGTAAGAAGGCGGGGTTTGTATGAGGAGAGCTGAGCGGGGTTCAAGGCAGGTTGTGGCATAATAAACAATTCATGCAGGCGAGCACATGCAAACACCACGCTTGCAACTTCTGTGTGTGCTGATAGAGGACTTTTAGACTTCTTACACATTATGTGGAAGGACAGCAGAAACCTATAGGACCTGCAGGGGGATCCTGGGTTGGCCCCTTCCGATCGGGATTAGTCTGTACATAGGCATCACATACATCACCTCCCTTGCTAGAGAGTATGCGGAAGGGCACACCCTGGGCATAGCATGCTTGTGCAATCGGGGGGGGGGGGGCCACCACAGATTCAGCCTATCCCAAACCCAAGCTGGACTTCAAGCAGCTTGGGCGGCATATTAAACCAGTATTTGATGTCACCTTTCTGCCTCTTCCATAGAACTGTTGGGTTTTTTTGAAATGTTCCGTTGCGAACTTACTTTTCCCAAATATACATCCTCTCACCTGTGCTTTCACCTCATCCACCAGCCGTCTAAGCTCATCAACTAGCCCCTGCTTTGTAGACACCTTAACGGGTGCCAATGGGGAACCAGGGTGTAGCTTCTGGTGACACCAGTTACGCACGGCAACAGCACACCCCACAAAGCCAGCAAAGGGGCTCATGCCTGCGCCTACATTCTTGCCCTCTGGGTTGTTGAGGAATTCATAGTCGTAGATGACGCCACCTCCCTTGCTGTACCGCTCCAACACATCCTGTAAAGCGGTACACATGAACAGTCACAGTCAGTGAGCATCTCTGCTGAAGCATGTTCCCGAAAGAATGCACCCTTGTGTCACCCAGCCAGTAGGCAGAAGGGGCACCATATTACCAAGTGGGGTTCTACAGAACGTTGTTCACAACATGCGAGCAGAGTACTGTAGCTGCCAGAGAGCTTGCCTGCATAGCATTATGTCACCAAGCGCACCATCTCCACATCTCAGCTGACTTAGTTTACCTGAAAATTTCCTCGATCAGTGCTCATCCTGGCAACCTCCTCACACCCAACCCAAATGCCCCTCTCAATCAAGCAGCTGCCCAGTGGCTGCTGGGCCAACCGTACTTTACTTTTGCAGTAGCTTCCCCCTCACTGTCTTAGCAATAGTCAGAAAGCCTACTGAGCCCGAGCTCCTGCTGGGCCATAATACCGATACACTGCGATCCCCAATAGCCTCCCTTTTGTAGTCTAAGCCAACAGCCAGAAAGCCTGATGGCTGGACCTGAGCCTCTCACCTGCCACCCCTCTTGCCCCTTGAACACGTGAGCAAAGTAGGTGTGCTTGTTCACTATGGGGAAGGTGTCCTGAGCCAGCTCCTTAAGCCCTACTATCAGCAGGTTGTCATCCTTCTCTAGAGCGGCCCAGCTGCCAGTGTCCTCCATCGTGCAACCCGCCTGATCAGAAGCAGCAGTAGCAGCAGCAGCAGCAGGCCTAAAATTTGGTACTAAGGAGCAGCGATAGCAGCAGCAGCAGGCTTAGTATTCAGTATTAAAGGAGCAGCAGTAGCAGCAGCAGCAGCAGCAGGCTTAGTACTTGGCATTAAGGAGCAGCGACAGCAGCACAGCAGCAGCAACAGCAAGAAGAGAGGATTGCCACATATGGTGGGCATCGCACTTACTAAGACAGCAGCAGCATTGCATAGGCACAGCAACATTTTGCATCTTGCAATAATTGCATCAACCCACGGTGTATAGCTGAGGTATTAAAACCCTCTGCAGTGGGAAACAGCCGAACTGTTGATCGAGCAAGGTTGAAGCAGCCAGCAGTCACAGGCAGTCAACAAATCCTTGCAGTCCTTGCAGTCCTTGCTCTATAACAACAGAACAGTCCATTGTCATTCAACTGAGCAGCGTGCAACTGTTACTGCCGGCTGGGTGGGGTTGGCGGCTGCTCCTGGGGGTGGAGCAGCAACATGAACTGCTCCTAATGGCATGGACAACACCCCACCCACCTTGCTCAGCACCATGCAAAAGTGGCTGCTGCTCATCTGCTGCACCAATAAGAGTGGCTGCCCTGCTGCTGCCCTTTCAAGAAGAGTGCTGCCAGCCAGTCGTAGAAACTCTCCTTGCCTGCTGTCGCTTCTGGTGGGACCAAGCTGACATATATTTCTTTGAGACATGGTGTTGATGCTGCGGCTAACCTGCTACTGCTACACTCCTGCTACTGCTTGAATGTCCACAAAGCTGATGCTACAAGCACTTCTCCGTGCAATGCCAGTTGCTGCGAGCAGTCCGAAAACACACAGCGCCTCCCATGTGCCATAGAGGCGGTTAACTCGTAGCAAACTGAGCGCAATACCCTACACGTTGCCGTGCTGCGATACGCACCTTCTCGTACTCTTGATCCTTTATGATGCGCGTTGGGCTGCGTTCGACATGGACATCAAACTTGTCCATGAGCTGCTTAGCGCTCTCAGGTGTTATCGTCACACGTTCCTCATAGGCTGCGGCATGACAATGGTTCGTTCAGCATTGTCAACCTTGCCTGGGTTGACGAAACGCGTGATGCGAAGTCTAAGCGGGTCCTGTGGTCTCGACCCACACAGCTAGATGCAGAGCTAGCAGAGGTTAGGCTTATACGCAGTTACAGAGGGTTAGAGAATATCTGAATGTGTTAAATGTGCATACAATACCTTTAGTTTCATGGCGGAGCCACAAGGTCGGCTTCTTGGCTTCTGCCATAGCGTAAACGAGAAGCTGCGAGCCAAAGTAGTTGTCTGAGCCACTATCAGAAGTTCAATCTGCTGAAGGCAGAGTAATAAGGATGTTTGCAACCTGTGAACGGCTGTTGTTTGATCTGCGATACGGGACAGAGGTGGCACTCAGAAAAGGCACACGGTGTTTTGCACTCGAGACGCTCCGCAGCTCGAGAAGGTTGCACTGTAAGGACCTTGCACTAGCCAGACACATGATGAATCGCAGATTGTACAGCTTACGTAGTTCCGGAAGTCCGCGGGGGTGACGCAACCGGTGAGTGAAGCCCAGAGGTTCAAAGATGTGCGAGCGGGCCCACCAAGTTTTCGATACCCCCCTATGCACCAATGACGTCTCTCCTTTGTCCCTCCCAACGCATCCCTACCCTTGAATCCGAGGAGAAGGGGAAGTTAAGCTCTATCAAGGGGGGCACCCGAGTGACACCGCACTTCTGGCTGACTCCTTCAGCAAGTTAGCCAGTCTCTTCCTCTTCAATGGTGTCTAGTAGTGCATAATCCAAGAACGCGCTGACGTTAACACAGGTGTGTTGAGTGCCTTCGGGTAACATAGGGGTGATATCACGTCCGAGACATCCACTAGTGCACTGTCGACAAGAGGCCAGGCAGGGTGCACAAAAAACAATCCACTGGACCCCTACCAAGTATCCCCCTGACACCCAACCTTTCATTCCACATAAACGAAAACATGCCTTGATGCTCCCATGCAGAACAACCCCCACAGGGCATAACGATGACCAGGCCAAAGTTCTTCATTGACATCCCAGCAGCAGACTGAAGCAGGTCCCAAAGTCCATAAACAGCAGTTGTGGTTACAGTAGCTCTAAGCTCTCCAGAATCAGATGCATCGCCGGATTCTGAGTCAAACAGATTTAGATGTGTATCTGTATTGCGAACAAGAACCTCTGGCAACAGATGTGCACTGATGTCTCCAGACTTGTGAGAAAACCATGCTACCCTGCTACACACAGCAACCAGTTACCTGTTGCATATACCATGTGCGGGCTTAACAACCTTCCCAACATGATACCCCAAAACTGGGCATATGTTGCCATGTTCCGCCTAAAAGCTGCATGCATCTTCTCTCGTGATCCCACAATGGTGGGATGAGAACACACCAGAAAGCAATGTGCATCATCGTCGAGACACAATAAGTGACAACGTAAACAAACCGCCATGATCTCTTACTCGTTTGAATGCGTCAGCACTCAAGCGAGTGCTGGCAACACACCCTCGTAACTAGCATTCTCTCAACCCATGTTCCATATACTTGCTTGCCCACAGCCTAACCAACAACATCAAGCCTGCACCAGAGCGCCTGCCAACAAGCGGGCTCACCCTCACATGTTCACATTTCAGTAGTAGTCTCGGCAGATTCGGTCCATCACCGCTGTACAGCCTCCATCCGATTTTAAGCTCTGCCCATGTAACTTGTTGGCCACCCCTCCCTTTCCTCAGCACAGTCCACACATCCGCACCGCACACTCCAACTGCCCTCATATTTCCCTTGCCCGTCCCTGCACAAAATACATACATTGACACCTCATATCACTCCACCTCGCCGAAAGCACCTGTCCTGTTGCTGTTGATGCGGCTGCTGGAAGAAGCCTGGCTAAGAGGACTGGCTACGGCTGCTGCTGCTGCTGCTGGTGGTGATTGACAAGCCTCTAACACCCCCTGCTGAACTTTGTTCTCCAGGTGAGTTACACGCTGGGACGTGGGCAGCTTATCCCACTCCCAGTACGGCACTGACACCACCACATACCCCCTGGCTGCCAGAGACCTGTTCCTCCACTGAGTGGAGCCAGTGGGCTGCAGGTCAGGCTGACGAAAGTGATGGGCGCTATCCACCTCGATAGCCACCTTCATACCCTCTGCTGTTACCACCAGCACATCTATACTATGCAGCCCATCAGCTGTTACTGCCTCTTGCTGAGGCAGACAGCTCAATCCCTGCAGATGCTGAGCGGCTTCAAACACGGCTCGTTGTGCTGAAGAGGCGTTGGCTGAAGTGGCTGCAAGGAGCTGTTTCTGCCACTGCTCTCTGCACCCATGCAACTGCTGCTCTGTTAGGCATGCTGACAAACCCCTGCTATTGCCTTGCTGGTCCAGCAGCCACATGTGAACCTGGTACAACTGATGCTTCTCCTCTGCGGCAGCTTCAAGCCATATGCTGCTGACAGCTGCAGCAAACTGCTCCACATGGCTAATCAGCTGCTGCATGTCCAAGACTGCAGCTGCCCAGCACATGTTGGCTAATTCTTGAGAATTGGGACCAGAAGTGCTGTTGCTAGTTCCACAAACACCAGTAAGTGCTTGGCGTGCTGTGTCAAACAGGGCAGGCAGCAGCTTGTCATCCTTATAACTGAGCCACCCGCAGGCCAAAGCAATGTTTGCAAGGTCTTGAGGTATCATGGCCGGCACCATACTGAGAATGGCTTGCTTTGCTTCAGCTTCAAGCAGAACAGCTGGAAAGAAGGGCTGAGGCTGCAGGGATGCCACTCCCCAGATAGTGTTGGCCACTTCCTGGGGCTTGGAATTGCCTAGCTTGGAAGCTAGTATGGTCAGCAACTCGCTCAGCGGCTTAACAGGCACCTGCTGTCCCATAGTTGCAATCCCCCATATCAGGTTGCTGATGCTCTGCGGAACTATTTCCTGGGCTTTACCCAGCATTGCACCCACTAGCTGGGTCAACTGCTTTGCAGGCACCTGTTGCCCCATTTTTGCCACCCCCCACACTGCATTACTGATCTCCTGTGGCTTCGCTCTTGCAAGCTTGCCTGCCAGCTCAGTAAGCAGGCGCTGCAACTGATCTGCAGGCACCTGCTGCTGCATCTTTGCAACACCCCAAAGCAGATTGGCTATTTCTTGCGGGTTGGCTGTCACAAGTGTGCTGAAAACTCCCTTAAGCAGCTGCTGCAGCTGCTCAGCAGGCACCACCCCTCCCATGGCTGCTACAGCCCAGAGCACATTAGCTACATGCTGAGGGTTAGCTGCTTCCAACTTCGCAACTAGCCCCCCCACCAGCAGCTGAACCTGCTGAGCAGGCAGCTGCTGACCCATAGCGGCCACACCCCACACCACATTTGCTATGTTCTGGGGCTGCCCTTCTCCTTGGGTCACAGCTTTTATGAAGGCTGGTAGCAGCTGCTCCTCTAACACAGGCCAGCATTGCTGCCTGGTGCTATCGTGTTGGGCTGTTGCTACTGCATACACAACATTTGCAAGTGTCCGCGCATCAGCCTGCCGCAGCTTGCTGACAAAGAAACCCAAGCACCTATTGTACAGCTGATCCCCCCCATACCCCAGTTTGGAGCAGGTCAACATGACCTCTCCCAGACCCCTGGGCTGACAGTGATGCAGCTGGGGTTCCAGAAGCTCCAGCAACTGCTTTAGAAGAGCAACCTTCTCAGGTACTCCTCCCTGTACTGATTTTAGCCTGGACATCATTGCAGTCAGCTGCACCCACTTCATCCTGCTCCCATACTGCTGCAGCAGCTGCTGAAGTTCTACAAAGCTCTTTTCCCTGAAGACAATATAGGGGGCATAAGCAGCAGCACAAACACCGCGGCCACTGCCACCATCGACTGCATGTCCACCCTGCCGCCCACCATCCCTCCCACTGCTTCTGCGTGGTCCCAAACCTCCCTGCCCACCAGGTCCCATATTGCAGCCCCCACTGAAAGCTTCCTGTGCTCCCCTCTTCTTGCCATCAGCCCGGTACGGTGTATAGACCCCACCTGCCCTCCCCTTACCGCTCTTGGCCCCACCATGTTCTGCTCCGAGATTGCTGCTGTGCCTTGATCCGGTGCTGCTGCTGCTACTGATGGGCCTGACAGCTGGCAGGCGGTATTTGCCTCTCTCCTGCCAAGTGGCTGTTACGAGTGCTGCTGCTGAGAGGGCTTTGCTGCGTTTAACATGGCCCAGGCAGAAGTTCAAACCTTCTGGGAGTCCTGTGGCTGCTGCTGCTGAGTTGGTATGGGATGTGCCTGTCGCGTTGAGCCCTGCTTGCTGAAGTTCATAGAAGGCATTTTGCTGCGTACAGAGGCCTTCCTGTGCTGGTCTGCTCAGGGCTGCTGCTCGCAAGCTGCAAGTTGTTCTGCCCAGCAAAGCCAGCAGCCTGCCTTGATGCCCAAGCATGGCGGAGCCGTGCAATCCTAGCGGCTCGCCACTTTTTCACAGCCTGATCGGGTGAATACAACCGCTAGGGCCTGTGCCAACTCCACTATGCGTGACCCCTCTTGGAGGCTTTAACCGCTGTAATGTGTAATGGGCACAGGCCTTCCTTCGGAAACACAATCCCTTTCGGCATAGTCGGCTGGTGTTGCTGGCAGGTACGCTGTGGGACTCTTGCACCAACGGAGTCGGATGCAGGACATGCAGCCCGACCCCCCACATGAAGTAACAAATGACAAGGCAAGATCCAGATGTAACGGGGCCAAGGAATGAGCTTCTTAAGCTCATAGTGTGAGGGGAAGTGAATCTGCCACGGTGTCAGAGTCGGACCTGACGTGGTGCCTGACTAATAAAGGACTGCCCTTGAAGTAAGGGAACCCTGCACTGGTTTGCTGGACGCGTGAGCAGCTGGATATCATCCCCAAAATGCCCAAGCAGCACCCAGCAAGGACTCGATCCTAACATCGCTGTCTACTTGTGTGTACTGCTCCTCTAACTCTAGTCTGACCTGAGGGATCGCGTCAGTTTTTGTCATAATTTGTGAGGCATGGACAGGCCCTACAAAAGATAGCCAGACATTAGAGCGACTCGTCCCTCTCAAAGGCATTATATTGCACCGCGGTAAGCAAGAGATGGTCAAGCTTGGCACTCAGGACGATTTGCAGTGGCATGTTCAGTGCCTTCAAGGCAACGGCAGCCAAAACCCACAAGCACTCCCAACAAATAAATCCAGCACATTCACTTTCATCACTCAAAATCTCACGGATGAGTCGCAACAACCAGAAAAACATATTTTGGGTTCTAAATGCATCACATCACACAGTCACGTTTGCCCCCCCACACCACATCGCAAATTTCTGTCGAAATCCTTGGTTCACAGCGAGTTTCCAAATTCCTGAGTTCTGGACCCAGCTAGGAAGCTGACAAAGCACAAATCCTGGTTCCCTTATAGACACCAACCCTGCCCATAGCACCTACAGCACCAGCCAAGCAAGACCCTTCCTGTCAAATTTGCATGTCAACAAACGTTCTCCCTTTCCTGCCTTTCATTGCTCTGTCACCGAGCATCACGATGCATTACCCATGCTTGCTCTCCTCCCCCTTCCTCCCCATGGTTCATACATCGACACCCCTCAGTCCCCACCCCTACACCCCCCCCCCCCCCAGCACCTCATCCTTCCCCTTGCAGCGCCCCCTTCCCACAGCACCAGCCAAGCAAGGCCACTCCAATCAAAGCTGCACATCAACAAATGTGGCATCATGTCTATCACTGCTCTCCAAGACATCATCACCATGCTCTACCCATGCTTTCCCTCCTCTCCTTTCCTCCCATACCCATGACATATACATCCAAACCCGTCACTCCACACCTCTCCCATCCTTCCCTTGCAGCAACCCCTTCACCATGACCTCCCTGATCTCCTCCACCACCACCGCCTTGGTCCTTCCTGGCCCTGAGGTGACCACCTTGACCAGACCTGAAGCTGATACAGCAACAGCTACCTGGCGCAGATCAGACATAGACATCTGGTCAAGGCGGACAAGCAAGGCGGGGAGGTCCTGGAGCTAGAGGCTCACAAGGGCTGCAGGAGAGCTGCGGCGCTTCTTCGCTGCAGGTCCTGCTGCTGCATCTGCTGGCTGCATTGTGCTGGCACTGTCACTCTGCGCCCTGCTTTGGCCTCTTTCTGCTTCTGTTGCTGCTGCTGTTTTCTGGGGCTTCGTTGCTACCACTGCTGCTGCTGCTGGGGCTAGCATGTGCCCTGGTGCTGCCACTGGGGCTGCTTGAAGAGGGTGGGGTGAGAGGAGGGGCTGCGGCTGCTACTGCTGGTACTGCTGGTTGGCAAGCCTCTAAAATCCCCTGCTGAACTTTGCTCTCCAGGTAACATACATGCCGGGACGTAGGCAGCTCATCCCAGTCCCAGTATGGCACTGACACCACCACATACCCCCTGGCTGCCAGAGACCTGTTCCGCCACTGAGTGGGGCCAGTAGGCTGCAGGTCAGGCTGGCGGAAGTGGCGAGGGCCATCGAACTCGATAGCTACCTGCCCACCCCCGACTGTTACCACCAGTACATCTATACTCTGCAAGCCATCAGCTGTTACTGCCTCTTGCTGTGGTGGGCAGCTCAGTCCCTGCAAATGCTGAGCCGCTGCAAGCACACCCCGTTGTGTTGAGGAGGCTCTGGCTGAAGCTCTTGCAAGGAGCTGTTTCTGCCACTGCTCTCTGCACTCGCGCAACTGCTGCTCTGTTAGGCATGCTGACAAACCCCTGCTATTGCCCTGCTGGTCCAGCAGCCACATATGGACCTGGTACAGCTGCCGCTTTCCATCTGCAATGGCTTCCTTCCACTTACTGCTGGCAGCGGTAGCGAATTGCTCCACATGGCTGATCAGCTGCTGCATGTCCAAGACTGCAGCTGTCCAGCACATGTTGGCTAAGTCTTGAGAGTTAGGGCTACGCTTGCTGTTGCTAGCGCCGCAAAGGGCTTGCCATGCATTGTCAAAAAGGGCAAGCAGCAGCTTGTCATTCCTATAACTGAGCCACCCGCAGGCCAAAGCAATGTTTGCAAGCTCTTGAGGTATCATGGCCGGCAACATACTGATAATGGCTTGGTCTGCCTCAGGCTCTAGCAGAACAGCTGGGAAGAAGGGCTGAGGCTGCAGGGATGCCACCCCCCATATAGTGTTTGCCACATGCTGGGGCTTGGCACTGGGTAATTTTGAGGCTAGTATGGTCAGCAAATGGTCCAGCTGCTTAACAGGCACCTCCTGCCCCATAGTTGCAATCCCCCATATCAGGTTGCTGATGTTCTGCGGCACTATTTCCTCGGCTTTACCCAGCATGGCACCCACTAGCTGCTGCAACTGCTTTGCAGGCACCTGCTGCTGCATCTTTGCAACTCCCCACACTACATTGCCTACTGCTTGAGGAGAGGCTGTCGCAAGCTTGCATGTAAAGGCGTTAAGCAGCTGCTGCAACTGTTCTTCAGGCACCACCCGCCCCATGCTTGCTACCGCCCAAATCAGATTGGCTATTTCCTGAGGCTTTGCTGCTTCCAACTTCCCAACAAACCATCCTGCCAGCAGCTGAACCTGCTGGTCAGGCAGCTGCTGCCCCATGGTGGCCACACCCCACACTACGTTTGATACGTCCTGTGGGACTGCTTTCCCGTCAGTCACAGCTTCAATGAAAGCTGGTAGCAACTGCTCCTCCAACACGGGCCAGCATTGCTGCCTGGTGCTATCGTGTTGTGCTGTTGCTACTGCATACACTACATTTGCGAGTGTTCGTGCATCAGCCTGCCGCAGCTTGCTAACAAAGAGACCCAAGCACCTGATGTACAGCTGATCCCCCCCGTACCCCAGCTTGGAGCAGGTCACCATGACCTCTCCCAGACCCCTGGCCTGACACTGATGCAGCTGGGGCTCCAGAAGCTGAAGCAACTGTTTGAGAAGAGCCACCTTCTGCTCAGAAGATGCTTCCCCTACTAATTTTAGCCTGGACATCATTGCAGTCAGCTGCACCTGCTTCATCCTGATCCCATACTGCTGCAGCAGCTGCTGAAGTTCTGCAAAGCTCTTTTCCCTAAAGTCAATATAGGGGGGATCAGCAGCACCAGCAGTGCCACTACCGCCAACTGCATGTCCACCCTGCCATCCACCATCCTTCCACCTGCCCTTGCGTGGTCCCAAGCCTCCCTGCCTACCACGTCCCCTATTGCAGCCCCCACTGAATGCTTCCTGAGCCCCACTCTCCTTGCCATCAGCTGGATCCGTTTCATTAGCTCCACCTGCCCTCCCCTTCTTTCCCCTGACCCTGCCCTGCGCTGCTGTAAGACTGCTGCTGTGCCTGGATCCGCTGGTGCTCATGCTCATAACGGGTCTGAGAGCTGGCATCCGGTATTGGCAGCTTTCGTGGCAGTTGGCTGTTACGGGTGCTGCTGCTGAGAGGCCTTCGCTTGCAATTTTGACACTTCCCAGGCAGAAGTTCAAACCTTTTGGGAGTCCTGTGGCCGCTGCTGCTTCTGAGTTGGTCTCTAATGTGCCTGCTGCGTTATTTCCTGCTTGTTGAAGTTCAGAGAAGGCATCTTGCTGCGTACAGAGGCCTTGCTGTGCTGGTCTGCTCAGGGCTGCTGCTCGCAAGTTGCAGGACGTTCTGCCCAGCAAAGCCAGAAGCCTGCCTGGCTGCCGAAGCATGGCAAAGGCTTGCCACGTTGTCAGGGCCTAATCGGGCGTAGCCAACGGCTAGAGCCGACAGCGGCTCCCGACTACTGTAGTAGGCATACACCCCTTGCAGTGATTAGCAGTAATGAGCACAGGTTTCCTCAGGCGGCACAGCACGTCTCGCATGACCCTATGGTGTAATTTTCGCAGGCAGGAGATGATGCTCAAACCGCTGTAGGACTCTGTCACTTTGCCACAAGTTCGGTTGCAGGGCATGCAGCTCGTGTCCCAACGTGAAGGGGCAACCCACGGCAGCATACTGCAGCCGGCAACTGGAGTCAGACGATGAGCTTAGCTACCTCCCCGTGGGAGGGAAATGAAGCTAGTACATCAGCCACGGTGTCCGGAATCACACCATCCGACACCAGATGAGGGCCGACCTTAGGAGTGAGTCAAGCGCACTGATTTGGAAGGACAAGAAATCCTTAGGACTTAATGCTTAAAAACTGGTTTCTTGGGTGTTCCAACAGCTGGACATTCTTCTCACGCCGTCTGCCCAATACCCAGCAATAGGTTGACGCTAGCATAGCTGTGTACTGCCTTCACATTCACCAGCAGAGGCCTCTAAAGTATGGCTTAGGGCTTTGCTCTTTTCCCACGAGGACTCAGACTCGAGTCCGATCGCTCGCTACGCTCGCTTCGGCGGGCCACGGAAACGAGAGGCTCAGTCCGAGGGGGAAAAGAGCAAAGCGGTAAGGGGCTTCTGCCGTTGGACGGGCGCGGCCATCTCCATCTCCACCACCTCCGCCTCCGCCGAGTCCTCCGCCGATTCCTGGGGTTTGACGCAGGGCCCTCTGGCCCGCAGTACACTTTTGCCTCAGCCCAGCAAGACGCTTCCGACGTCAAGCAGCGAAGATGCGTTCCATGCTAGCAAGCTTATGTCTCACAGTTGTGCTCAGCTGCATAACATGCTCCTCGTGACTTAACAATGGCATGCATCGCCTTGAAGAGCCTCGTACGCCTCATCAACTTGCAGTCCATGAACGCCTTACTTCTACTATACGAATGTGTCTTACATAGCATGCTTGCCTTTAAATGGGGTCCATGCGTTCATGGACCTGCGCCTTGATCTTCCTTGCCTACTTGGCTGTCAGCTTACAAGCTTCTCACGGGTCTGAGAGTGTTCGCTACATATGAACTGAGGACAGTAAATGGAAACATACTGATAGCAAACCTGCCTAAGACTGAGCAGAAGGTTACACACGTGGAAAAAAGGAGCCATGAGCAGATGAGGTGAGGCCTTGGAAAGCCAAAGGGCAAAGGGAATATTGGCATCCTATGCACTGCAACCCCAAGGACTTGTTTGGAGGCATGCACACATGGGAAGCTGGCAGCTGCTCCTAAACTGCAACAGTAGCTTTTATCTGACAAAGCTTGAGGCAGCAGGATGAGAATGATCACAGCAGCATATGCATGGACTTGTCAATGCTAGCAGCAGCTTAAACAGCAAGAAAAGCATAATAACCCAAGGTAGATGTGATTTCTAGGTACAGTCAGCAGCCAACAGGTAGGCAAACTACATGTATGTAAGGAAATTAGAGTAGTGGGGCTGGTGTAGGGGCAGCAAGAGGTGGAAGCACAAGGGAGCATGGGGACGGCGGATGGATAGCAGGAGCAGCACCTAGTTTTTCTTTTGGAGGCTGTTGTGTAAGCTAAGCGGCAGGAGCAGCAAGTTTTGGGGTATGTTTGGCAGCAAGCTCCTTGGTTTTGTAAGACAGTGTCTCGCTACTGGCAGGGCAGGTGATGGAGGCAGGGCCAGGGGTACTATGAGGTGCAGTGGGGAGTGCTGGGGCCATCACATGGCAATGTTCTATGGTGCGAGGGCAAGCAAGGCCCCTAGGGGTAATGCAGAGAAGTGTTGGGGCACATGGCCAACCACACCAGCAGTTCGCCTTTATAAGGGGGCTGCAGCGTATCCTGTAAGGATCTTCAGAAGGGGGATGCATACAAGTTCCCTGGGGCAGTTGGCTCAGCTGGAACAAGCAAGACAAAAAGCAGCAAGAGCAACATTAGAAACATCAGGTGCAAAAGTCGCACAGCAGCAGGACATGCACAAACACCTGCAGCTACAACAGGTGTACAGCAACTGTACCAGGGGGGCCTTGGTTATTAGCAGGGTTGTGGTAGTGCTTCTTCGAATTTTATGACAGCAGCATGGGAGTAGAGTAGAACCTTTACCAACGGCGGCAGCTGCCACTGCTGCTAATGGGCACCAGCCGCAAGTGCAGGTTGGGGTATGGGGCAGGGATGTGGAACTGCTTCTGGCATGATAGGGCAGCAGCATGGGGGTGCAGTAAAAGCGACTGCAGCAGCTGCTATTGCTTCTGGAGGGCACCAGCGGCAAATGCAGGGTGGGCTTGGTGGGAAGGGATGCAGTCTTGCCGGGTTCAGCTTTGGGAGGCAGGCTGGGGGTAAGGTAGAAGCAGCAGCAGCTACTGTGGTGGTGGTGCATACTAATAGCATATGCAAGGCAGCATTATTGGAGCAGGTGATGTCAACAGTGAACAACAATAGCAGCATTGGCAGTGGGCAGACCAGGGGCGGGGTCATCAGAACTTATGCACTAGCGCAGCTAATACAGCACCAACACGACAGCCACCAACACACTGCATGAACAATACTATCGCCAAAGGGGTATCAACGGGTCAGTGGGAGGAAGTTACACCAAGGGTGGAAACTGTTAGACAAATAGGGGTTGTGATGCTGCACCGTACCTTGGTGTCTTTGAACGTGGTGTTGCCTCATGGCCCACAGGACTTGGAACGGCTTTGAACAATGCAGCAGGCAGGTGCTGCCTTGCCTATACCTTCTATATAGGTAGCAGCAAGGTACTGATCAATTAGCGCAGCAGAGGTATGAGATGACATGCTGCACATGCATCCAGAGGCAGGGTGGACACATTCTAAGACCACACAAACTGTGCTGTATGTCAATGGACAGCATTGCACTGTGTTTCACCATCACAAGGCTGCAAAGTAAGCCTTCGGGGTGTTACAGCCCGTCTTCCGTAGTATTCACTCGCTGTCCCGCCACCAAGCAACATGCAGGGATGTCTGCCACGTCATTCGCTCACCACATGCTTCCATCGGTGCCAAACAGACGCATAACAAACGTATGTGATGCAGGCGATATGTTGCATAGATCAGTCCCAGTGGCTACCTCTGACCAGCGCATGCACATCATGGCAGTGGGAACCTGCCTGTGCAGCAAACACGGTGGAGGGCCGCACCAGCCACTCTTGCTCACAATCAAGCCGGCGACCCCTGCCACTCATGCATACACTGTCTATATCTGAACTTTGCTACCACATGATATGGCTCAACTTGTCACCAGCAGCAGCCCTCAGCTCAAGAAAGCAGGTCGGGACGGACATTTCTATTGCATTGCAATCACACACTACAGGCACAGAGAAAGTTCTACGCAGAGCCAAGCAAAGGGGGAAACCCTTGGCAATGGCTGAATGGCTCTATGGCAATCACAAGTACTACATACACTAGTGTGACCACAAATAGCAAAGCAAGTGCCCAACTGACATGCAACACGGGGCACTGTGTTGAAGGAAACGAAGAAGGACCCGCAATTACACCATTGCCAGGGACGTGTACTGCAGGTGGTTTCCTTTGCACATTTAGCACCACTTGCCGTGATTGAAGATCCCTGGTAAATGTGTGTGAATCTTACATTGGCAAACCCATTGGTAAATAATACAGCATGGCTTGAACAGGCCTGGCAAGTAGCTGCAGATGGGTACATGAAATATAAAAAAAACAAAAGAAAAGTAGCATGCTTTCCCTGTATGCCTGCATTCACGTGTCCCAGTGGTCCCTAGTCCTTGCTTTCATGTCCTACCCCTTGCATTGCTTGTCTAGTCGCAGCCCATCCAGCCTTAGCTTGCATTCCGGGGGGTGGCAGGGTATTGGGGTTGTTGGCCAGTCACAAAGCATGCAGTCTGTACTGCTCTTAGCTATGTAATTCCGCTAGCTCTGTTGATGTCTGATTGTCTCTGCTCTCGTCACCTTAGCTCTCAGTATCGGTTTCTCTCAAAACACACTAACAAACTGGTTGGAGTCATGTGGCGGGTGCTGCACGGCCCAAAAGCTGTGCAGTGATTTATCTCATGTTTATGACTTTAACTGTTTGCTGTGCCCGTCTTCCTTGAGGAAAATAGGAACCCTCTAATTGCTGCTATTCTGGTGGAGACCTGCAACTTCACTGCTCCAAATCCTAAGACCTACTGCTGCTGAGATTGCTAGTAACAATCAAACAATCTGCATGGCCTAGCATACAGTGTGCTTGCTGCAGATGGCAGCCCCGCTGCTGCACAGCTTACAACTGGCCATACCCACTGCATTACACTGGATGCGCCTGCAACCGCAACATGAGTCATGTATACAAGCCTGTGCTATGTATTACTCAACTGAAAGGCTGTGCTATGCCACCAGTAGGGTGCCCTGTTGCCTCAGCTGCTAATCCTTGCTGCCAACCGTGCCCCAAAGCTTGCTGCTCCTGCCGCTTAGCTTACACAACAGCCTCCAAAAGAAAACCTAGGTGCTGCTCCTGCTATCCATCCGCCCTCCCCATGCTCCCTTGTGCTTCCACCTCTTGCTGCCCCTACACCAGCCGCACTATTCTAAATTCCTGACATAGATGTAGTTGCCTACCTGTTGGCTGCTGACTGTACCTAGAAATCACATCTACCTTGGGTTATTATGCTTTTCTTGCTGTTTAAGCTGCTACTAGCATTGACAAGTCCATGCATATGCTGCTGTGATCATTCTCATCCTGCTGCCTCAAGCTTTGTCCGATAAAAGCTACTGTTGCAGTTTAGGAGCAGCTGCCAGCTTCCCATGCGTGCACGCCTCCAAACAAGTCCTTGGGGTTGCAGTGCATAGGATGCCAATAGTCCCTTTGCCCTTTGGCTTTCCAAGGCCTCACCTCATCTGCTCATGGCTCCTTTTTTCCACGTGTGTAACCTTCTGCTCAGTCTTAGGCAGGTTTGCTATCAGTATGTTTCCATTTACTGTCCTCAGTTCATATTTAGCGAACGCTCTCAGACTCGTGAGAAGCTTGTAAGCTGACAGCCAAGTAGGCAAGGAAGATCAAGGCGCAGGTCCATGAACGCATGGACCCCATTTAAAGGCAAGCATGCTATGTAAGACACATTCGTATAGTTGAAGTAAGGCGTTCATGGACTGCAAGTTGATGAGGCGTACGAGACTCTTCAAGGCGATGCATGCCATTGTTAAGTCACGAGGAGCATGTTATGCAGCTGAGCACAACTGTGAGACATAAGCTTGCTAGCATGGAACGCATCTTCGCTGCTTGACGTCGGAAGCGTCTTGCTGGGCTGAGGCAAAAGTGTACTGCCGGCCAGAGGGCCCTGCGTCAAACCCCAGGAATCGGCGGAGGACTCGGCGGAGGCGGAGGTGGTGGAGATGGAGATGGCCGCGCCCGTCCTCTGCCGTTGTGGGGCACTTCTGAGCGACCACCATGCTTATGCTTACTGCCCATACATAACCCCATGGTGCAACTTGCTCAGGCTTTGTTCCCCGTGCTGATCGCGTAGATACATCTTTCATTAGCACAAGGCTTCAGTGCACACAGTGGACTGCCATTCGTTTGAGCTTATGGTTGCTATTAGCATGAGCATAGGAGCTGATACAAGCGATAGGACAGCAAGTTCAGCCTAGTCAAACTTGGGATTGAAGCACGCAGCATCGGTGCCAAAGTCAGGCTATGCCAAGCTCGTTAGTACCACTTAGCGTGCGTCAGCGTTATGCTAGAGATTAGATAGCCACAGTGGTCAGCGGGCAGTCATGCAACTGCAACGGGCACCACTGGTCCAAGGGTCATGCAGCTATCCCAGGCCGTTGCCATAAACCAGGTGCGCTTGGAGGTTGTCATTCGACCCTGGTCAAAGCCCATGAGCATCTGAAGGAGAGTGCAGAGCCAGTGCCACCTTTGCTTGGTGGCCACGAAGACTTTGACCAGGTATACACACACGTGTTGCCGATCCTGCTTAGCAGCAGCGGCAGGAACACGTTGCGTTACTCACGATGGCCGTAATCCTTGCAGCATGTGTCAATCTTCAGCCCTTCGCACAGTCGGAACCAGTGATTACCCCTCAGAAGCAGTCAGAATCAGGAGAATTATCAGGAGCCAGAAGTATGCAAGCATCATCTGGCAATGAGACTGTCGATGCAACTTCTGGTATCTTCATGGGCGTACAAGAGACTGGCGACCTCACAAGCATCCTGGCAAGTGCTCATGTCAACACACAGATTACCAGATTACCAACTAGCCCAGATCTACCATTCGGAAAGAGACAGTCTGCTCTGGAACATGTGGTGAACTAATGCAAGATGTATCAATGCCTTTGAGGAGAACATCTTGCAACTGTCGCCAATGAAGTTGAGGCATCCTTGACTGGTGAGTGACTGGGCTGTACCAGCTTCAGCATCCAGCACGGTGCTGAGCTTTACAGCACCTCGTGGAGCTGCCATGAGCCCAATTCACACAATGACTCCATCCGCTTGTTATGTCGGCTGTGTTATGGCATGCCTCCTGGATACCGCGCGATGGTACGCGTGTCGGCAGTCAGCCATGCACAGTTGCAAGCACTTCTTCAGTTGGTTGCAGATGTACAGCTTGCTTGTTTGCTGTTTATGTATGTAAATTAGCAGCAAGTAGTTCAGAGGGTTTCAGAAAGCAGCTTGGAATAGCTCACAGTGGCTAGGCTAAATGTCAGGATAAGCTAGCTCATTGTGACATGGCAGCCTAGTTCAGTTTAACGGTTCGATCATGCGTGCATGTATGTTTCTTTGAAGATGAGGCATCGGAATCCTGCCATCATGCAATTGAGAGTCTTGCGTGTGTCTCCTGCAGGTACTGCTCCCAGCCCATCTATTGCCGCTGAGGTTCAGCTAAGGTGCAAGCTGCCAAGCTGCTTGTCTAGTATGGATTGGTCAGCCAACATTTGAGGGCAACTGGAAGTGGGTGAAATAAGAATGAAGGATGCTGAGCAGGAGGGCTATGTAGTGCAGTTGGAGTGCTTCATTCACAAGCCAAGACCAAACTGAGCCATGCATGGCAAGCACTGTAGCTGGAGCGCCACAAGCCAAGACCAAACTGAGCCATGCATGGCAAGCACTGTAGCTGGAGCGCCACAAGCCAAGACCAAACCGAGCCATGCATGGCAAGCACTGTAGCTGGAGCGCCACAAGCCAAGACCAAACTGAGCCATGCATGGCAAGCACTGTAGCTGGAGCGCCATATACAGCAAGAAAAGCATCAGCTGACAGCATTGAGTTTTAATCAGATCCCTATGGAACTGTGACTGGCATGTTGAAGTCTGGCACTGGTCATCAGCAATGTCTTCGGTGCAGCAGGTGATAAGGGGCCGGTTTTTGGGTTTGACCACACTGCAGAGGGTTTCTGGGATTTTTGTGTCAAGCTTTTGTTTCGATGTAAGCTGTTTCAGCGGCACCTTGTGCGGGGTGTTTTTGTGCATCCGTGGATGCACATGTGTCCTTCGGTTTTGTGACCGGGGGCCTTCTTTCTTGCCTCGCTGTGTGTTTTTCATGTCTTGCCTTTGCATTTTTCACGGGCGAGAAGTTGGGCCCAACTTCTCGCCCGTGCAAAATGCAAAGGCAAGAAGTGAAAAACGCGCGGGCAAGAAGTTGGCCGCCGGTGACAAGACGTAACTTCTAGCCCCCGTTCCACTAGAGCGAAGAAGTGCCCCGCGACGGCAGAAGAGTTGTGTCTTGGACTTGCTCTCTCCCCTGTGTTACCCTGGAGGCATAGACGGACATTGCAAGGGAAGCCCTGCAACTTCAGCAACTTCCCTCTCAAAGGGAGTGATATGTACCACACTAAGCCACACATGGGTCGATGCTGCCATTGAAGGCTGCAACATCCAGATGCGCAAGGCACGTTCCTTTCAAGCCAACAGCAGCAGGGCCAACTTTTACATTGTAACCCATCAACAAGCCCAGCAACTTCACTTTCACAGCCAGTACCAAACAGATGATTCCCAACAACCAAAAAAACATATTCTTGATTGGGCCACACTGGATCACATTCATGTTCGGGCCCCTACACCAGATTGCATTCTTCTGACTGAATCAATGGTTCACAGGGACACCCACTTTTGCTCAGTATTATAAACATACCCTGGGGGGGTAGCTCAATTGGTAGAGCAGAGGACTTCGAATCCTCAGATCCGGTGTTCGAGTCCCGGTCTCCTCGCCGCCCTTAGCCGGGGCCTCTCAAGAAAAAGGTTACAGGTATCCGCGTTGCCTAGACAATGGATTCGTCTGTTCAATGGGCTAACGGTCTGATCAACTGGGCAACACCGTCGCCGCAAGGCCGTCCGATGAGTCAGTCTGACTTCCGGTCTTGGACCCGGACGTTAAAATTGGTTTGTTTTGTTTACCCATCTGACCGTGAGGCCGACAGATCACCCACATACCACAAACGGCATTAATCCCTTCTAGACAGCGAGTGAGGCCACCACAACAACTCAGAAGTCCTGCCAAATGTGAAATATGAGGCACCAGCCAAGCGAAGGTCCTTCCCCTTTTGCATGTCAACAGACGTCTTGGTGCGTCTCTTAACGGCTCTCCCTTCATGCATCATCCATGCTTGCCCTCCTCCCTCTCCCTTGCATCCCCATGGTTCACACATCCCTCACTCCACACCTCCCCCATCCTTGCCTTGCAGCACCCCCTTCTCCAGCACCTCCTTGATCTCCTCCATCACCACGGCCTTGGTCCTTCCTGGCCCTGAAGTGACCACCTTGACCAGACCTGAAGCTGATACAGCAGCAGCTACCTGGCGCAGATCAGACATGGACATCTGGTCAAGGCGGGCAAACAAGGCGGGAATGTCCTGGAGCAAGGGGCTGAAAGGGGCTGCATGAGAGCTGCGGCGCTTCTTGGCTGCAGATCCTGCTGCCGGTGTGTCTGCTGGCTGCATCGGGCCTGCACTGTCATCTGGGGACTGCTTTGGCCTCTTTTTGCTTCTTCTGCTGCTGCTGCTGTTCTCTGCGGCTCCATTGCTAACACTGCTGCTGCTGCTGGGGCTAGCATGTGCCCTGGTGCTGCTACTGGCGCTGCTTGAAGGTGGCTGTGGGAGAGGAGGGGCTGCGGCTGCTACTGCTGGTACTGCTAGTTGGTTGGCCTCTAAAACCCCCTGCTGAACTTTGCTCTCCAGGTAAGCTACATGCTGTGACGTGGGCAGCTTATCCCACTCCCAGTACGGCACTGACACTACTACATACCCCCTGGCTGCCAGAGACCTGTTCCTCCACTGAGTGGAGCCAGTGGGCTGCAGGTCAGGCTGACGAAAGTGGCTGGGGCCATCGAACTCGATAGCTACCTGCACACCCCCAGCTGTTACCACCAGCACATCTATACTGTGCACACCATCAGCTGTTACTGCCTCTTGCTGTGGTGGGCAGCTCAATCCCTCCAAATGCTGAGCGGCTGCTGACACGGCCCGTTGTGTTGAAGAGGCTCTGGCTGAAGCTCCTGCAATAAGCTGCTTCTGCCATTGGTCTCTGCACTCGCTCAACTGCTGCTCTGTTAGGCATGCTGACAAACCCCTGCTGTTGCCCTGCTGCTGGTCCAGCAGCCACATATGGACCTGGTACAGCTGCAGCTTATTTTCTGCAGCAGCTACCTCCCATTTGCTGCTGGCAGCTGCAGCGAAGTGCTCCACATGGCTAATCAGCTGCTGCAGGTCCAAGACTGCAGCTGCCCAGCCCATGTTGGCTAAGTGTTGGATCTTAGGGCTAGGCTTGCTGTTGCTAGTCGTGCAAACACCAGGAAGTGCTTGGCGCATATTGTCAAACAATGCAAGCAGCAGCTTGTCATCCTTATAACCAAGCCACCCGCAGGCTAAGGCAATAGTTGCAAGCCCCTGGGGTGTCATGCACGGCAACATCCCAAGGATGACTTGCCTTGCTTCGAGTTCTAGCAAAGCTGCTGGAAAGAAGGGCTGAGGCTGCAGGGATGCCACTCCCCAGAGAGTGTTGGCCACTTCCTGGGGCTTGGTACTGGGTAACATTGAGGCGAGTATGGTCAGCAATTGGTCCAGTTGCTTAAAAGACACCTCCTGCCCCATAGTTGCAATCCCCCATATCATGTTGCTGATGTTCTGCGGAACTATTTCCTGCGCTTTACCCAGCATTGCACCCACTAGCTGCTTCAACTGCTTCGCAGGCATATTCTGCCCCAGTGTCGCAACCCCCCACACTGCATTACTGATCCCCTGTGGCGTCGCTGTTGCAACCTTGGCTGAAAGCTCAATAAGCAACTGCTGCAACTGCTTTGCAGGCACTTGCTGCTGCATCTTTGCAACTCCCCACACTACATTGCCTACTGCTTGTGGAGTGGCTGTAGCAAGCTTCCATGTAAAGTCGTCAAGCAGGTGCTGCAGCTTTTCTTGAGGCACTACCCCTCCCATGCTTGCTACGGCCCAAAGCAGGTTGGCTATTCCCTGAGGATTAGCTACTTCCAACTTGCTAACAAACCCTCCCACCAGCAGCTGAACCTGCTGTTCAGGCAGCTGCTGCCCCATGGTGGCCACACCCCACACCACATTTGCTATGTTCTGGGGCTGCCCTTCTCCTTGGGTCACAGCTTCAATAAAAGCTGGCAGCAGCTGATCCTCCACCACGGGCCAGCACTGCTGCCTGCTGCTGTTGTGTTGGGCTGTTGCTACTGCATACACTACATTTGCCAGTCTTCGTGCGTCAGCCTGCCGCAGCTTGCTGACAAACAAATCTAAGCACCTGCTGTACAGCTGATCCCCCCCATACCCCAGCTTGGAGCAGGTTAACATGACCTCTGCTAGACCCCTGGGCTGACACTGATGCAAGCGAGGACCTATGATCTGGAGTAACTGCTGCAAAAGCGACACCTTCTGCTCAGAAGATGCTCCTGGTACCAACTTGAGCCTGGAGAACATCGCAAGCAGGTCACCCAGCTTGATGCTGCTCCTGTACCTATGCACCAGCTGCTGAAGCTCTGCAAAGCTCTTTTTCTTTATATCGCTGAGGGGGGAATGCGCAGCAGCAGCGGCACCACCACCATAACTCCCCTGCCACCCTACACCCTTCGCTCTGCTCCCGCTCGTTGCCACATCTCCGCCCCCAATAGGTCCCCTACTGCAGCCACTATTCGCAGCTTCCCAAGATCCCGTCGTGTCATTACCAGCCTTAAGCTTGATCACTCCATCTGCCGTCCAATGCTGGCCCCCGCCATCGCCATTTACTGCTGTACTGCTGCTGCTGTGCCTGCATGTGCTGCCGCTGTTGCTGATGATAATGTGCTGGAACATGGGAAGGACATATCCCCATGTGTTCTGCCAGCTGGCAGGTACTGGTCGTGCTGCTACGGCTGAGCTTCTCTCCGATGTGCCTGCCTGAAGTTCTGCTTGCTGCTGTTCAGAAAGGACCCCTTGCTGGGTAAAGAAGTCTTGCTGTGCTGGCCTGCCCAAGGCTGCTGAGCTCCAGCAGCAGGATGTTTTGCCAAGCAAAGCCAGCAGACTGCATTGATACCGAAGCATGATGAAGCGGTGCAATATTTGTTGCTTCCAACCTCCTCACATTCCACTTTGATTCTCTAGCATAGCTCAGGCCTGTTGAAGGTGGGCCATCAGCATTCGTGCGGTAAAGCATTAGAGGAAACGTATATCCTTATATTGGGCACTTAGCATACAGATATTACAGCAGGTTTGATCTGAATAGTCGAGTGCCTACAGCATAGTTTGAGTCTTTGCAGGCAAGCGAGCAGGGGCACGTCCTGCCCCATCAGATAGTTGCAACATTTCAAGAACAGGACACAGGGCAAGCAGTCCAGTCATCCACATCATAGAGCACACCGGTATGCAGTTGCATATCGCAGCTGTAGATAAGGGCATGACCTTCTGCTTTTCTGCTTTGTCTGTCCGCGTCACACTACAGTGCTTAGGAAGCACTACGGTGCCTCTCCAGATACGAAAGCATCTCATGCCCTGGCCACCGCTTGCCTGTTTAGATTAGGAGTCGCGAAGGCACGCACCTGCACTTGCAGACTCGCCATTTAAAACTGAATTGCAAGGGGAATCGCCTCCCTGGTTGCTTGCATGTACGGCGTGCCGTTCTGTTTCAAGAGAACAGTGTTTGCAGGCTCTGGCACTTAACGCGACCTTCCTTACGATAGCGCTCTATTCCATTGATCGTCAGAATTAGCTCCAGGCGGCAAGCCTTGCATGAGCCTCGGTAGTTTCAGATGTCGGGGTTCGCAGGATTCGACACACAGCGGTTGAGGAACACCTTAAAGAAGTACGGTCGGACAGGGCTGATCACATACGTGGGTCTCTCATGTGTAGTAACTTCAGGTGGGCGGTGTAGTCTGAGCGGTTTGAGCCTGCACCACCATGCCTTGACAAGGTCTGCTCTTCACAGGCTTCTACATAGCGATTGAGAGAAATGTGGACGTCAAGAAACTCATTGGTATGAAAGGTAAGCGATCCTGTTGCTTGATTAATGGCGCCAGCTCGCAGCGACCAGAGCAACTGCGTCCTAGACGACTTGTTGGTGTCTTGTCTTTCCATGCCTGAAAGTGGCAGTGAAAAGCTGCGAAGGCCAAAGGTGTCCAGGCTAAGCAATGGTGAAAGAAGTATGCAGCTGGTGCACAGGGCGTACTTTCCATTAAACATAAACCTAGTCTGCAGCCAGCAGTGTCCCACCACGGTTCCGGCCCTGTCCTTGCAAATCGCTAGCTGCATGCAAGCACGACTATGTATGGACTAGGCTAGAAGAGCTCCCATGCTATTTCATGCAATGCTTTTGAATATGGGCAGATGTATATGGGAGACCAGCTGCATGCTGGCAGTAGTAGAGGCTCAGATGTCCTGTGCACTACGCGAGACGCTACGGAGCTGCATGTGGGAAGCATGGATATACCTTGTTCTCTTCCCCTGCAAGCTCATCACAAGCATCTTCACAGCTAAGCAGCTGTCAGACGAGCATATTGAGGGCAAGTACCAGTAGCAGGGGTTTTACCTGTTTGCATTAGGACCACAGCCTCGTACATTATGTTCTACAGCCTACATCTCTTGAGCGCACAGTTTCAGAAACCATTATATAAGGGTGTCATTCGCAACTTGTACTAATGCGTCCATGCACGGCTTCCTTCTGAGGTTATATCTGTGACACCATCCAGAGCCTTTTCTTCCAAACCACTGAAACCTTACATGACTCATATTACACTACAAGATAGCATTGGAGAACCACCACCACCTCCTGCACCATATGGAGAAGATCTGAAGCCGTGCATCATTGGCTCCAACATAATTGTCATAGGCCTACAGCTATCAAATGACCCTTAGACTCTTCTTTAAGAATGCAATGTCTGCTGCTGCCACTGCTGCTGCTTCGCAGATGAGGAAGACCCAGACAAGCACCCCTCCCTGCTCCAGAAGGCTCTCCTGGGGCCAGGCTCTCATCTAGCCCTGGCTATCCTTTGCAGCAAAGCCATGATCCCCATCAAGCTGCCTGTGGCTGTAGCACTTACGCCATATGTCCACAGGTGAACACCTTGACAGCATTGGTATAGAGCTGTGGCCCTAGGAGCTTTGAGCACCGTTGAGGAGAAGTTCCTTTGAGATGCAGCTACTTTTGTGTCCTTAGCAGGCGCTGCTGTAAACTGTCTTTGGGTCTTTGGCAGCAAGTGATGTATTTGATCAACGCCTTAAACACTGGCTACTAAGGAATGCTCAACCAGGCTTCAAGGATCCATGTGATTCCAGTGAGCTTGTATGGCCATGGTATAGACCGTAAGAGTGAAGTAGGCCTTGTCTTTCCTGTGCTTGGGTATATGGTGATAGGTATAGCAGTCTGGTGGTTGCCTGGGGAAGGTGCCCGGTGGTGGCTCTGTGTGCTGATGCATGGGGCATCTTTCACATATCTGGTCGCACACGGAACTAATTGCAGCAGCAAGTTGCCTGGTTCTAGCTAGGTGCCCTCAGATATTGCTTATGGGCCAGATGGCACTTCCATCTAATCCATAGTGAAGTGGTAGCTGTAACATGTGCAATGCTGATGACTTATGCAGCTGTGTGCATGCTGTTTTTGGTTTACAGATTACAGCAGAAGCTGTTGCAGAATGCTGCTCATGTGGTGAAGTGAAGGAGCAGGAGGAGCAAAAGGAGCAACAGCAGTACCACCAGCAGGTCTAAAGCAGCAGCACTAGCATGTTGCTGCCAAGCGCACATGGGAGAGGAGCTGCTGCTGCGGCTGCGGCTGTTTGGGCGCAGGCTTATATTAAGCCAAACAGCTGCTCCTGCTATGGAGTCAGCGAGATTGCAGACGGCAGCAGCAGCTGTACCAGCGGCGTTTGCAGAGGGGCAGAAGTGCAGTGCAACTGGTGGAGGCAGGGGCAGATGACGAGTGCAGCAGCACGATTGCATGCAGCCAAGTGGTCTTTGGAAAAGGGCTGCTCCAGGCTGCTGTTCCCGCCATGAATGTGGTGTCGACAGCACAGCAGCAGCAGCAGTGTCAGTGTCCTGTGCAACTGCATGCAGCGAAGCATCATCGCAAAGAAGGTAAAAGTGTTGAAGAGCAGGAGCAACAGCAGCTTCAGTTTGGCTGCTTGGGGCAGTTTGGCAGTAGGGTGCCAAGGAGCTCTTCTGGCGACTGATGCTGGTGCAGACACACGGTAGTGAAAGCAGACGTTGCAGTCAGTCGGCTCGTTTCTAGCAGCAAGGGTTAGTCTGGAGCACTGCATGTTGGCATCTTTGTGAGAGAGACTTTTTGAATGGCTATGTTTTGGTATTGCTGCTGGAGCAGGGAGGCTGTATGATCTGACAGGAAGCTTGCATGCCAGCCTGGTGAGTCACTTGATTAGGGACACGAGCACAAATTTCGTCGTCCGTTTGTCAGAAGGGCATCAGGCTTTTCTCCATTTCTTACTAGGTGTTGCTTTTGGCTGCCTTAGGGAGCATGCAGTGCAAGCAAGTGTGCATGTTGTTGTCCATCTGACAATGCTTCTGCATGCCCTTCCAAATGAATGTGGTTGAATGAGAAGCATGCATGTGAGATAGGGATCGTGCTCACAGGTACGCAGGCTGGAATGACTAGGGTCATTATGGTATCTTTGTGAATCTGGTGCAAATAAGTTCTAAAGTTGTCTTGATAGGTGAGTCCTTGACTCCATATCTCTGGTCAATGTAGCGATCCATTGGTGGAACTGTTCAGCATTCTAACTGTTGCATGGACTTGGCCGCTTGAAGTCTGTAATTCCGAGGGCGGGGTGAGGTCGGTGCATGATCCACCGTGATGCATCACTAACCATCCATTATCTGAGAGACAGCCCCCACAACGACAGAGACGGCTGTTGACATTTATCAGCGAACGTTGCATGTTTGTCTTGCCAAGGCACGTTTTAAGCAATACATCCCGTGCATTCTTCACGAGTCACGAACGGTGTAACCTGGCACCCTACCTGTACCGGCAGCATCTTTCAAGGAATTGCTTGTCCCCTGAGCGATTTGCATTGGGGAAAAGCTGCCCGCATACATCCCCAACTGCACATTGGCATATTGTCGTTCTAGCAGGCCTGCGGGGTGCGTTCACCTCTCCGGTCTTACCTCGCGCTTAGGACCAGGGAGCGAGTCTTGAAACAACACAACATGCTCCATGCCCCAGCTTTGAGGAAGAGTTGAGTGCTCTACACAAGAAGAAGCCAATCAAGCGCTGCTAGGTTGCTTATGAGGCATCCGCTGCGCTCACATGTCCAGACTGGGACACGGGTTCAAGGGGGCGTTATGCCGTTCCGAGCGTCTGTCGCACGCTTGATTGGCCATGCGAGGGGCTGGAGCAGGGCCCCAGTTCATGTCCGGGAACGGTACGTCGTGAGATCTCACATGGCTGCCTTCAGCAGCTCTAGACAACCCCACTGATGCCGGAACCTGTAACAAACATCTGATCCTCCTCGTTCTCAGGCGAGTGCTTGCCTCTATACTGCCTCGGGATTACGGCAATGGACACGGGCATGCCCAAGCATCAACCATTACACCTGATCTGGCCAGCCCTGCTCTGGTGAGCTTTCCGCCTGGGTGGACGAACTTCAGCATGCAAGCCGTTTTAAAGTGCTAGAGCAGCTTGTGTACCAGCAGGACAGGAACAGGGCTGGTCCAAAGTTGGCCCAAGACAGGGTCACCATTTTGCATATGACCTGCACTACAGTAGCAGCAGCAGAAGCCCCAGGCGCTGTGGTGTTGACCAAGCAGGAAAAGTAGCAGTGCCAAACATTGGCTCTGGTGATCTGCATTTGGAAGCTGTAGCCTAGCTGCTGCGTTAGCATGTAAGAGCATTACGGCAGAGGAGGTTTGGACTGTGTAGATGCTACATATCAGTGCACCAGACTACCATAATACTTGTGTCTAAACATCTTAACTCCTTTGTCAGCCATGTAGCATAGAAGTAAATCTTATGTGCCTGGCTTGGGTGTGACATAACTAAGCGAGAACTTAGCTAGTGTCGCTGAGCCTTGACAATTGATTTTGACAATTGACCGGTTTGGATCTTTGGATCTTAGGATATGGGGGGTTGAACATCATGAGCTTCCATGACCTGATGCAATGCTCAGCATCGGTACCAGCACCCACAGCAGACTTACAGGGGCAGCAGCAACATAAAAAGAGGCAGCAGTGGCAATAGAAGGAGGAGCAGCAGGAGGAAAAGGCAGCAACAGCAGCAGCTGGAGCAGCAAGGAGTACGGAGCAGAAGCAGCAGCAACCGCAAAGAAACCATCAGTTCCTGCATGGTTATGACCAGCAGCACCAGCAGCAGCCACAGGAGGGTGAAGAGAATATGCACCAGCACCATCACGAGCACCACCATTGGCAGCACCAGCACTAGCACCACCAGTATCAGCACCTGCAGCAAGTAGCTGATTTGAGCGGTCGTAGAGGAAGGAGGTACTTTTGCTGCCGGCAAGCCAGTGTCATATGATCTGTCCCGTTCTATTGCCACACTGGAAAGCTACATGAATGGACAGGCGGGGGCGTCACAACCCAGAGAGGGACCTTAATGGCGTACCTTCATAACGCGTTGGCAGTGCCATAGCAGCGACCTCAAACTCAAACAATACTGTTCTGCCTATTGAGGCCCAGAAGCGTTTGCAACAGCAACAGCACAGAGCCTTGCGTCATCATGGCTCCTAGCCATCACCCTCATAATTAGTTGTATGTAAAGTTATAGCAGACTTATTTGCTGAACAGCAGGTTCATAGCCCCACACTTCAAGCAAATTGTAGAGCAGTGCAACCGAGGTAGGAATAGGATCCGTCCTACATTGCTCAGCCATATGTGACGCGGGGCCTATGGCACTGAGGTGCGCGGGGTATGGGATTTTTGCTATTGCATATCATACAATGTAATACCAATGTGTGCTAAGCAGACTTACATGTCTTGTTGTGGCATCTTCTTCTGTGCACAGAGTTATGGGCTCATTCCCCCTCCTCCTGAGAGGCGGCCGGTATGGTGTGAAGAGGTCTGGCCCACCACACCTGAGTTTAAGAGGCGCATCTTCTGCAACCGCTCCCTCAACATGAAACACATCAAGGTAGGCAAAGTTGGGGAGTTGCATAAATTTAGCTTGTAAGGTTCAACTGCTGGCTGGATTGCAAAATTGAACATACATGGCTGCTGCTTTGGGTTCTCCTATTGCTGCATTTACGCCATAGATTGCCGCTTCTGCTGAAGGGGGTTTCCTCTGCTGCTGCTATGCACAGGCTGTAGGTTTTGACATGGACTAGACCCTAGCCCAGTACAAGGTTGCTTGCTCCTGCCACTGCCATTGCTGTTGCTCAAGCTTCCCATGGGTGTGTGCTGTTGCTGCCTTCAGGCTGTTGGATTTGACATGGACTACACCCTGGCCCAGTACAAGGCTGAGGCCTTTGAGAGCCTGGCCCACAGGCAGACCATCAAGAAGCTAGTGGAGTACTTTGGGTACCCACCTCAGCTGCTGGAGTTGACCTTTGACTGGAGATACATGATGAGGGGACTTATACTGGACAAGGTGAGCGGGACTAGGTTGGAGGTAGAGAGATGTGCAGCGGATTACTGATGTGGAGTTCCTGTCGAAATGGGTGGGGCTTTGGGGTTGAAGAAAAGAAGGGCCATGAGGAGTTGAACCAGAGAGTGGCAAATAGGAGGAGGCACTGAGGTGCGCTATGCCGATGAGGGGGCCTGAAGGGGACGGGGGGGGGGGGGGGGGGAGGGATGGGGCCAAGTAGAAGGGCATGGTGGCAAGAGTAGAGGGCTGAGGGCTGTGTCGGATGGGAGGTTTTGATCGAGGACTGAGGCATAAGGGAGGCGAGGCAAGGGTTCAGGGGATGAGGTGGTAATGGTGGTTGGCAGTGCATTGACAGGCAAGCATGTCAACAGCAGCAGCACAACAGCTATGTAGGTCCACTAGGGTAGCAGGGAATGCAAAGGTCACAGGCATCTGGAAGTGCAACTGGTGCCTGTTGCATTTCTGGAAGGTATTACTACTGCTACTCGATGCAGCTGGTGTCTCCCCCTATGCCTTATATGTTTAGCTATCTCTCCAACCTGCCTGACCTCTTCTTAGTGGTGGGCTACTCAACGGAGGAGCCCTCGTCTTTACAAACACTGTTCCCTTACCTACCTATGAAACATATGCTGGTAGCTATATCAAGGCTGTTTGTATAAGTCTTTCCCGCGCTGGCTTCATGCCTTATAGCTGCAGCATCAATTGGATAGAAGATGGTAAAGATGGCCAGGCTCGGCAGAGTACTGTTTGGCTGTCCCTTTTGCATGTGAGTATTTTTGGGGCAGGGACCTCCAGGAATGTATGAGGGGTGTGCCATGTTAACTGGTAGTGAATGATGGGAGCTATGTGGTTTCGCTGATGCTATGTTGCTGTTGCTGTGTGTTTGTGCATCCTGCAGAAGCGTGGCAATGTGATCAAGGTGGATCGTCACAAGTATGTGAAGCTGGCTTACCATGGCTTCAATAAGCTGTCTAGGGATGAGAGGGACCAGCAGGTGAGGGGGGGGGAGGTGGAGGAGGGGGGGAGGGGGGGAGCGGGGAAGAGTAAGGGGATGGGAGGGGGGAAGAGGGGAGGGAGGGAGGTGGGGAGAATGGAAGGGAAAGGGGTGGGAAAGGGAGGGAGGAAGAGGGGGAGGAGGGGGAGGGGGGGAGAGAGGGTGGACGGGGAAGGAGGGGAGGGAGGGTGGGTGGAGGAGGGAAGGGACGAGAGGTGGGGAGGGGGAAGGAGGGGAGGGGAGACGTGATTGGGGAAGGGTGAGGGGGATGGAGGAAGGGGCGGAGGGGGGGAGGGAAAGGAGGTTGGGGCGGTGGAAGGAGGGGGGGGGAGGGGAGTGGGAAAAGGTGGAGAGGGAAGGAGGGGAGGGAGAGTGGGATTGGGAAGGAGGGCAGGGAGAGGGAGCAGAGGGAAGGGATGTGGGGATGAGGGAGGAGGGAGGAGGGGACGGCGGGCAGGAGCGGGGAAAGGATGGAGGAAGAGGAGGAGAAGGAAAGAGAGCTTGGAACGAGGAAAAAGGGGAGGGAGGATCGAAGTGGGGGACGGATGGAGGGAGAAGGGGAGAGGAGGGTAAAGGGGGGCTGAGTGGGGAAGGGAGGGAGGGGGAGCAGGGGAGGAGGGGGGGAGGGGGGAAGGAGCTGAGTGGGGAAGGGAGGGAGGGAGAAGGGGAGGAGGGGGGGAGGAGCTGAGTGGGTAAGGGAGGGAGAAGGGGAGGAGGTGGGGAGGGGAGAGGGAGGGGGTAAACAGGTTAATAGAGGGTAAGTACGGGGAAGCAGGAGATGACCACGGTGTGGAGGAGAGGGGAAAGCGGTTAGGGGGGCACGCAGGAGGGATGGGAGGCAAGTGGAAACCATTGTTGGCTAGGGGGGGCGGTGAGAAGATGCATGGAGGGGCTAAGGGGGGATGACCGTCACAAGATGTTTGCGAGAGGCAGAGGGCCAATGGGGGGACTTGGGAGGAAGGCGAGAAGGGGCCAGGGAGAAGGGGGCTAGGCGAGCTGGGCACGTAGATGGGATCAGTGAGCAATGGGAGGAGAGGCCGAAACGACTAGGTGTAGTAAGAGGGGCGGATAAGTGCACTGCTAAAGAACTTGGGTATCGAAAGCATGGAAATGTCACAGGGAATGGCCCTAGAAGTGGCACTAGGTACTGATGTCCTTACCGCGCATGGCAGCGGTAACATGGATAAGTCTGTCCTGCTGATACAGGATTTCCTCGGATAGGGAACCTATTATATTGCTGATTGCACTATGTCACAACACCTCAATGCTGGAGCCAGTACCAAGCCCTTACATGCAGCTCAACATGTCCATGGGAAGAAGCTGCCCCTTGTTAGTTTAACTATTCTAACTTGATCTGTACTGCCTATCGTGCTGCTTGTTCTGCTGCAGTACAACAGTACAGGTGTGCGGGACAGCTTTGAGGAGCCGGACTACTCCATGGTGGACACACTGTTCTCCTTGGCTGAGGCCTACCTGTTCTGTCAACTGGTGGAGCTAGCGGTGAGAGGGGCGGGGGAGACAGGGAGGGGGCCACCAGATTAGAGCAGATGTAGAATGGTTCTAATTGGAACAGCAGTTGTTGGTCCCTGCAATGAATCGCAGAGAGGGGGGCAGATGCAAATGGGGAGATAAGGAGCACGTTGTTTGACTTGATATAATGGGATGGGTGGGAGGAAATGGACAGGTGGTGGTGTTAAAGCTGTGTGGAGAAATAGGAGGTGAATTTGTTGGGAAAAAGGAGTGGACATGGTTACTGGTGGAGGTGGCAATAGTGATCCTTTAGGCTTGACCTTAGGCTTCAGGGAGTTATTTGGAAGGGTGGGTGCCTGAGGGGAGGTGGTTTACTTGTGGAATTGCTAAGATGTGCATCTTATCAGACCTAGCTAGCCTCCTGCAGTTCCCACACCCTTAGTGTTTGTTTGGTGTGTTATCCAATTAGGGTGGATTGCTGGTACGGTTTTTAGGCTGATTGTCAGGTCCCAGAAGTATGCTGCTTGGGGTATTAACAGACACCTTGCAGCATGGGAATCCAGGTGGTGTCCCGCCAAGACTGAGTAGTATGCTGTCAAGCTAGTGATTCACTGTTACTCAGACCCTGCAGTTACATCGAGCTGGTGCTACAGCTGTTCCTACTGTCTTGTTTGTGCATGCTGTTGCTGCAACTGCCACCTCTGTTGCTGCAATTGCCAGTTTCTGCTGGTTCAAATATGCTGTTGAACTGGTCTTAGCACTGCTTCTGCCCTGCCCTGTGCGCCATGTTATGGGAGCATTCATCCCCTTGTCACTAGCTGGACCTGTGTTATGCAGCTCAGAAGATTGAGACCATCCTGCTCCCGCTTCTTTCTCTGCTGGTGCTGATGCTTGTACTACCTTGCTGTTTTGTGGCGGCTTGAGATGAGGAGCCTATCTAGTTTTGCTAAAGCAATACATGTTATGTAATGAAGTTTGTTTCTGGCTGTGATTAAAGACAAACATAACATGATGGATAACTCATTAATCTACTTATTTATAGGATATGAAAGACTTCATGGCTGTTGCTCCTGTGTCCCTAGGATGATCATCCTGCTAAGTTGCCCAACTTCACTGGGTATGCTGGGCTGTACCGTGATGTGAGGGCAGCCGTGGACTTGTGCCATAGGGATGGAAGCTTGAAGAGGGAGGTGGCAGCAAACCCTAGCAAATATATACATGATGTGAGTTGGAGGTGGTCGGGGGTTCGGGGTTTAGAGGGCTTCAAGAGGGGTGGTAGGGGTTGTGCTGTTATGCAGCAAGAGGGGAAGGCTGAAACAGCAAAGGTGGGGTCAAAAGGGCCTTCTTGCCAAAGAGAGATGGCAACATGACTGGGAGGTGGCAGCGAGCCCCAAGCACATAGGATACATGCGGTAAAGAAGGGTCTACGGAGGGGCAACAGGAGGAGGGTTCCTTTGCAGGAAGGCATGGGGGGCAACATTATCTACTTGACCATTTTTGACACGGACCACATCACAAATTCGGCGGGCGCAGTTAACGCAGTGGGCGCAAGCAGCTTGAGATGTTTTTATTTACTGGTACTGGTGGCTGAGCAACGGCGGACCTGGGCCACAGATTAGCACATTTCATGAGATGCCACTGCAAAAGTGCCATACGCCCTGCATCTCAAGTTGTCACCAAAAGACAGTAAAGTGGAACAAAAGTTGAGATGCTTTCTGCGCGCAATGTTTATGGATAGCAGCGTATGTCCAATCATGAGGTCAAGCAGCTGGGCCAAAACCACCCTAATCCTCCACCTTCTCAGTGGGGGCAAGGGCGGAGTTTCTTACTGGTTGGAAGGTAGGAGGCAGGTTTGGAGGGCTCAGGGTGCACTGCAGCAGAACCTAGCCAGTACACACATCAGACAAGAGCTGAACTACATTGTGCTTCATACGTGTGTGTGCATTACTTATACACATCACAGAAGCCCAGCTGGGAGTTTTATTTTTGTTTGTTACTAGTGTACAGTGCCGTGCTTACTGGACATGGCATCTTGGCTGGTTTTAAGGGAAGTCACAGCCCGACTAGGGTACGTAGGGCACATATGCCAATGCTTTGCATGTGATGCATGTACTGCCGGTGTTGTACTTGCCGTCAATAGCGAGAATGGGCACCGCCGTTATTGCGTCAAGGTTGATTTGCTGTGTGTCTACTACTGGCCCAATTGATCATTGATCTTGAAGTAATGACAGGAATGATGCAAATTCAACAGAAAAAACACACCATTGTTTTGTTGTCATGGTGTTATGCAGGACCCTCACCTCATCCCCATGCTTCAGATGTACAAGGCCAGTGGCAAACAGCTCTTCCTGGCCACCAACAGCCTGTGGGACTACACACAAGTGGTCATGAACTACCTGCTGGGGTGAGAGAGAGGGGCTGCGGGGGGGGGGGGGGGCGAGGGGAGTAAAGGGGTGGAGGGGAGGGCTAAATGGGTGGGGGGGAGGGGTAAAGGGGCGGGGAGGAGGGGTATAGGGGTGAGAGGGACCGGGCTAGAGAGGGGGGGGAAGGGCTAAAGGGGTGGGGGGAGGGCTAGAGGAGGGGGGAGGGCTAAAGGAGGGAGGGAGGAGGGGTAAAGGGGTGGGGGGAGGGGTAGAGGGGTGGGGGGGAGGGCTAAAGGGGTGGGCGGGAGGGCTAAAGGGGTGGCGGGAGGGCTAAAGGGGTGGCGGGATTGGGAGTCATCCAAACAAAATATGCATTGGTATGGATGGTTGCGGCATGAGAGTGTGGCAGGAGAATCCCTTCCCCAGTGGTGGGAAACTTACCAGTGTAATCCCATGGTTATGTTGCTTTTGATCCCAAGGGTGTATGGAGTGGGGCATTTGTACTCTACCTAACCTGGTGTTGCCAGCAAGCCTGTTTCCAACAGTTTGCCCTTCCATATGCTTGAAAGGTGACTCCTTTGCTTGAAATGGGTGCGTTGCTATGTGTGAGGCTCAAATTGGTTGTGTTATATGTAACCATTGACTGTTTGACCCTTTTAGAAAGGAAAACAGACAGAACACAATATGGGTGGAGGCAAGGTGACCATACCTGGGGATGGGTATGGGTGATGGGGAGTGATGGGCAGATTGGCAGTGCTTGGGGGGTTGGGGTGTGCAGGACCCACCCACCCACCCCAGTACCTACACGTGTTCTGCCTCTAGGTGATAACAGTGCCGTTGCTTTGTGTCCTTTTAAGAACTAATATGTAGCAACCAGGCAAAGCGTCTTTCCTGACTGTAAACAGCTCTTGTTTTTGTTCTCTGTGTGTGCAGGAAGAAGGTGGGGCGGCAGAAGACGGATGAGTGGCTGCGGTTCTTTGATGTTGTGATAGTAGGGTGCAGCAAGCCAGGCTTCTTCAGTGAGAGGCGGCCACTGTTTGCTGTCAATACTAATAATGGCAGCTTGCAGAACACGGACAATGGGGCACCAACTATACCCATAGGGGAGGAGGACCTGCCTGCTGAGGGGGTAAGAGGGGGGAGGGGGGCGGAGGGAAGGAGGGAGGGAGGGGAAAAGGGACGTGGAGGAGGGAGGGAAGGGGGTGGAAGGCAGGGGAGGGAGGGAGGGAGAAGGTGCTGGGTGTATCTTCTTCGCAATTTGTACAGAACAGCTAGGCAGCTTGACCTTCTGGGTGTGCTTGGACCTTGCAGCATGAGGGCTGGGCTTTGGTGGGAGTCAGTGTTTATTGTATCTCTGGCCAAGCAGGGTTTTGAGTGCTTCGTACAGTCTTAGCATTGAGTGTTTTTACCATGGCTACCCGACAAAGATTTTAAATGTGCAGCCTGGCCAGTAGCAATCTCCTTTAGAGCTTTGAATTTTCTGCATACAGTAGTATTATACCTCTGCAAAATTACATGCTACTCAAACTTCATGTATGGCAATGACGTGAACCTGTTTCCTCCCTCTTGGTGCAGGTTGGTAGCAGCGCCAGCCCGGTGGAGAGTGGACCCAATGACAAGGCGCAGGTGTACCAGGGAGGAAACTTTGTGGACCTACATAAGATGCTGGGTATACGAGCAGGTGAGGGGTAGACAGTTGAAACGGCCAACAGGCCAGAGGGTTGGAATTGTGAGATGGTTTGAGTTTAGGGTTTGGCAGGGCAGCTTGCAGAATACAGCCAAATGCTTCTGATGTTGCAGGGTTAGAGGGATGTAGGCAGAGCGTAGGGGAGGGATTAATAATGTTCTAACAGGACTCTGCCGCCGTCATCGCCGCTGCTGCTGCTGCAGTAGATTGCACGATGCTCGTGGCTGTTGCTGATCCTGCAGCGCTGCCGTTGCTGCTGCATCCATCCTCAGCAGTGGGAGTAGAACCCCAGCTATACTGTTACCTACACTGCTACTGATGATGTGCAGATGCATGTACACATGGTTTTAATGTTGTTTAGGTCAAGTTTGTTGGGTGTCAATGTTGTAAGGTGCAACATCCGTAAATACTTTCAGGGTTAAAAGCACGCCACCAAACACCTGTCTTCTTAAATCAGATCAAGTAGCTACATTGCTAAATCACAGTTTCTGGTGGTGTTGCTTCTGCTGCTGTTGCAGGGAGTGAGGTGCTATACGTGGGTGATCACATCTACGGTGACATCCTCCGCAGCAAAAAGAGCCTAGGGTGGCGCACCATGCTGGTAGTGCCCGAGCTAGAGACGGAGCTGTCAGTTTCCGGAGCCACATGGGCGGTACAACAGGAGCTGCAGTGGCTGAGAGCAGCACGAGCAGATATGGATGACCAGATACAGCGGCTACAGTGGGCGTTTGATACCGGGGAAGTGCCGGCTGGGAGCGAGCAGCAGAATATGGAGATGCTGGGTTCGTTGCAAGGGCAGCGGGAGGCGGTGAAGTTGCAGCATACAGTGTTACTGAAGAAACATCATGAGCAGTTCCATCCGATCTGGGGGCAGCTGATGAAGACGGGGTATCAGAATAGCAGGTATGCGCATCAGATTGACCGGTTTGCGTGCTTGTATACGAGCCATGTGAGCAGTATGGCGTATTACTCGCCGGATAAGATCTATGGTGGGCGGGTGGATTACATGGCGCATGAGGACCAGTGGTTGATACAGCGGGAGGAGCAGCAGAAGGCGTCTAATAGCTGATGGTACGGGAACGTGGGAACCAACGATCAACCCTTTCCCCTCTCCTCTAAATACAACTCAACCCCTCCACCCCTGGGGATCAGGGGGCTTGGTTCGTGTGAGGGTTGTGGTGGGGGCGGGTCAGGGGTGCAGTGGGGTGGTGGGAAGGGAGGGGCAGGGGAGAAGAAGGTGCTGCAGAGTTAGGGGTAGGGGATATCTACATCTATGGACAGCTGTCTCTGTCTTTTGTGGGTGGGGGTCAGGTGTTGATACAGCGGGAGGAGCAGCAGAAGGCTTCTGAAAGCTAATTGTAAGCGGATGTGCAAACCACCAACCCGCATCCCCTCCTTTTAGCTCCAAACACCCCTCAACCCTTGGGGGCTGGGGGGGGGGGTCTGTGTGGTTGTTATGACGAAGGCGGGTCAGTGGTGCAGTCGGGGGGGGGGGGGGCAGAGGAGGGAAGGAGCAGGCATTGCAGGGTTGAAGGGTAGAAGAATACGATGTGTGCCAGTAGTTCTTTTCCTTCTTTGGGAGGAGCTCACTGATGGATGCTGAGGGGGAGGACCAGGGTGAAGCATTTCAGAGCCGATGAGAGGGAATGCAATTTTATGGCATAAGGAGAAGAGATGAGAGAAGGACGAAGGAGGGGGATTTGCTGGCTTAGCGCCTTAATGGGGCGAAGGCCGGTGGTTCATACGACAGGGGGAGCAGCAGATGGTGTCTTAGAGCTAATAGTTAGGACGTGCTGGTCAGGAGGCCGGCTAGCAGATCTGGTGGGGTGGATGCTATTGTGCTGAAGGGAGGGAGGTGAGTGCCGGTGGATGTGGTGATGGCACATGGGAGCTAGCGGTTGGTGTGCAGTGTATGGGGGAAGGAACCGCTGGAGCAGGCCGCATGTCAAGGTATGAGGTGGCTGAAGGTTTGCGTTCCGTGCTTAATCAGTTGCTTCATCGCATGATGGCAGTTTCTCTCAGTGTTTTGACTCTAGTTGCCCTTACGGCCTCGTTTAGCTCTTGTCTTTTGTATCATATCTGAGAGGATCTCGTGGAGGGTGTGTTGCAGTTGGAGGCTCCTGGAAGCTCCTGACGAGATTCTGTTCTGGCAAACTTGCTGCTACTTCTAATGTCCTGATTCGAGGTGGTTGGGTGGTATACGGGCGCCGCAGCACATGATGCGTCCTATCACTGCCTCTGTTCGCGTTTGGGGATGCTGCTGCTGTACCTGGACATGCCTGCCGTAGCAGCAGTGGTGCTGGAGGAGATGATCCAGTGCTAGCAAGTAGTAACTGTTGTACCTTTGTGGTAGGTGCGCTGCCAAAATGTCATCAAGTAACACAACCTAGCTGCCGGCATGGGGCACTTGAGTACGTAGTTACAATGGTGTCTGCATGTAGGATGTATCCCAGGTAGCAACTGAGGCAGCTCGGATGCATCTTGCATGCAGACACCATTGGTACTACCTGACCTCGCCTGCAATTGTGTCTCGACCTAGCAGCCCTTTGCGGTTGCCGCACCTTAAATTTTTGTTTGTTTTCTTTGTCATAGTTGATGGTATGGATTAGTGGCAGGTGAAGGTCTTTGGCTGTGTTTACTTTGTTGAGAGGCAGTGGCATGCATGAGCTGTGGGTGTTGCTTGTGTGCAGTGGCATGAGCATGGGTCCTGCTTGTTTGCTTGGAGGTTTGGTTCGTTGGGGTTGGGAAATGTGTTCCAAGTGCAGTGTACCTGTGTCTGTTGTTTATATCCCTGGTTGTGGCGGGCTGCTTGCCCTGTCGGTACAGGTTGACCTTCATGAAATGAAAGTTGAACTGTACCAACAGGGCAAGCAGCCCCTGCGTAACAGGGGCGTACGTGTGAATGGCAAAGTTGGTGTACATGTGAATGGGCAAAGTTGGAAACAAAGAGAACGGTGCTACGCTTGTGTCTGTGGCATTGCAAGTATTGTTCAAGAGGGTGTCGGGTAAGCAGATGCCATAGTCGCATCTCAGGGAGGTGCCTGACCAGGTGTGAAGGTGCCGTTGCATATCGCACTATCTGGCACCTGGGTTGGCGCTGGTGACAATGTGGCAACTGACGTGGACTACCGGACTCCCTTTCATGGCTTGCCCGGGTATAGTGAAGATGCATGATCGAAACTTCCTTTTTAGTATCGTTTTTCTTGTCCGTGACGTAGGGGTTGCCTCCCTGCGCTCGATTATAACCAAAGGCTGCGCATCCTGGTATCCTTGTGACGCCAGGCCTCGTATATCTGGGATGATTCTGCTGGAACTACCCATTCTAGGGCCAGTGGATCTTTCTTCACTCTGAGGAGTGGGACGTTACCGTGCTAGTTTAGTGCTGTAATGCCTGGTCCATCTCTATGATGGCGAGTACAACATGACTTGGTACACGATCGCCTGCAAGCAATTCGTGGGGTAGCCAGCCTCAGAGTTCGCCGCCAGTGACACCGTGTAGACTCTGCTCGCGCTGAGGATGCCCTGATATGCATCTCCAAAGACTTCCAACGCTCAGTCTTGAGCTAGTTATACAACAGCTACTGCTGCTTGGATGCTCTCCTGGGGATCTCGCGCACCTGCTGCAGTCATGCAAAGCACTTTCGGAAGCATGGCGCAGCTTCTGCGGCAATCACCACCATGCGATGGTCTTGGCCATCTGGGCACGCTCATGCTACGAATACAGAACCTTCACGCAAATCTTAAAGATGCGGATTGGCTGCCTAGATGGTGTGATCGCGCACCTTGCTTCGGATGTAGCTGGTGACAACGGCCTCCTGGCGCGGTAGGGTCCTCATTGGCGCCCGTGGACGTAGCACTACATTTGACATTAATCTAACGATATGTTTGTTGTTGCGTGCACCAGATGGGCTGCTGAGGCAATCGATGTCCTAGGTGCCTTAGCAGTGGGTCCAAGAGCAGGGTCAGTACTTACGGGTAAGCTTATTGAGAGGAAATGCCTGAGTATTAGCCTAAGTATGTCGCACCAGAGCTCCTTGGCACAAATACTTGCTTCCAGTGGTCTGCATCGTTACCCAACTACTTCTAAGCTGATGAACTGGACCTGGGCTGTCACAATACGCCTGTGTGGTGGACGGAGCCTGCATGCAACATAACCAGAACTGGACCGATTGCGCAAGGCAACAGCCAATGGCTCATGAAGTTCCACTACGCACTGCATTTTTGTAAGATGTACCAACACAAGGATTGCTCCATAAGAGGGGGCGGCCTCCTTGTTATACCTTTCTTCTTGGACCCGACCATCCAGCAAAGATTGCATGTATTGCCCGGGCTGAACCGCGTTTCATCTCCGTGCAGAGGATGCCTGGCGTAAACAAGCAGCATCAGCCCTTAGCTACCAGGATAACCACAATGACGACCAGCAGCAGCCGCACTGGCAGCAGGCTTCTGTCTCTAAACTGTCCACCCTCCTCAGAGAAAGCACCCTCCCCCACTACCTCACCCTCCTCCTTAAGCCCTCGCCTACCATACCCTGGCAGCCTAGGCAGCTACACCCACCTCTGATCAAAGCTTATGCTACTGCCAACACAGCAGCCGTTACCGCCATCCTCTCCGCACTACCCCCAGGAAACGTCAGCCCAGATGACTTCTCCCATATGCTGCTGCTAGCCGAGTCCAACACTTGCAGTACAGCAGTGACAACAACAGCTAGGGAATCCATCTTCCTCCAGCTGATTAGCTTCGGCGGTAATCTGATTATAGCACATGATCGTGTAGCAGCATCCACTTTACGGACTGCTGCTCGGCTAGGGTTCAGCGCTGCAGTGACGTTTCTGCTAAACCTCGAGGGTATGACCTGGACCCCAGGTCTCCTGCAAAGGGCTGTAGCAGAAGCAGCGTACTTTGGTCCTCACAGCATGCTACGGCAGCTGCTGCTAGCAGTACGGCCGAGGTACAGCTGGACCATTAGGCAGTAAAACACAGCCTTTGCATGTGATTAAAGAGCATGTAAGCAGTAGTGGTGGCGGCAGCAGCAGCAGCGATGTGAGTGGGGACAAGACTAGCTGCAGCAGGGAGTCATTGCTTATGCTTCAAGAGACCCTGGGTGCTCCTGTGAATGAACCTTGGCCCAAGGCTTTAGCACGGTCAGGTGCAGCAGCAGCACTAGTAAAGGGGGCTGACTGGGAGTGTGTCCAGTTGCTACTGCAGGCAGCAGCAGGAGCAGCGGTGGCAGCAGCAGGAGCAGCGGTGGCAGCGGGACCACAAGCAAATGGAGTCCTAGGGGCAGAACCTGCAGCTGATGTAACCATGGGGACTGGAGGAGTGACACAGCTATCTGGATGGGATCTAAAGGGATTGCTGTGTGCCGCTATTGAGTCATGCCATATACGGCACCTGGAGCAGTTGCTGCTACTGCTACCGGGGCACCAGTGGCCCAAAGCAGTACTAACAGCTGCATTAGAGGCAGCAGCAGCAGTACGGTCGCATCCTCCAGCCGACAGAGGCGATGACCATGGGAGGGATTTATACAGACTTTCGAGTGCAGGTGCTGCTGCTGCTGCTGCTGTTAATGGAGCTAGTGTTCGTACTGCTTCCGGCCAGTCGTGCCCGTGCAGCAGTAGCAGCGGCTGCTCCAGGTGCTGTACTCAAGAAAGCACAAGCTCCCCCTCTGCTGCTATAGCTACTACTGTGATGGTGGAGCGCTTGCTGACAGTACCAGGTCTGGAGTGGGAGGCTGAGGACTTAAGCGGCGCACTGGCGATAGCAGCTGAGAGGCGGAAATGGGAGGTGGTGCAGGTACTGCTTGTGAAGGGGGTGAGGGATGCTGGTGAATGGGAGGTGGAGTGGTTGGTGCAGCCAATGGCAGTCGCAGCAGGGGAGGGGAGATGCGGTGGAGCTAATGCTGAGGATAGGAGGAGGGCCAGGAGGTGAGGGAGGCAGAGGGTCAGGCGAAGCAGGAAGAGCAGCAGGGGATGCAGGGGATGAAGGTGGAGGAGCAAAGGCAGCAGAATCAGCAGGAGGAGATGCAGGAGGGAATGCAGGAGGAGCAGCAGCAGGGGATGAAAGAGGAGCAAAGGCAGCAGAATCAGCAGGAGGAGCTGCAGCAGGGGAGGCAGCAGCAGGAGCAAACACAGGAAAATCAGCAGGAGGAGCAGCGGCAGGGGGAGTAGCAGCTGCCGGAAGAGGGTGGAGCAGCAGCAGCTTGAGCCCAGCATTAGAGGCAGCAGCTAAGGGGAAACACTGGGACGTACTGCAGCAGCTGCTCACTGTGATGTTATGCCGGGGCCCTGCCTGGGACCCAGTGTCACTCCATCCGACACTGGTGTCACTAGTGACACACCCGCAGCAGCTGGTGACATTCCTGGAAGCAGTGGGTGCCACTGGGTTGCAGTGGACAGGGGAGGCATTGGCACCTGTACTGCTAGCAGCAGCAAGGGAGGGGGCAGTACAACTGATGCAGGCCTTGCTGCTTCTGCCTGGGGTGGGATGGAGGGGGGTGGATATGGCAGCAGCAGCTGTAGCACTTATGTCTGGCACTACTGCTGAGGGTTTTGCAGCAACAGCAGAAGCCCCTACATGTCTCAGTGAGGGAATACCTTCAGGATCAGGGCCTAGGATTAGTGCAAGGCATGTGCTGGAGCAGATGATTGAGATGCCTGGGGCGGGGTGGAGGGAGGAGGAGTTAGCTGGGATGCTGTGGCGAGCAGCGGAGTTTGGTGATGGGGGACTGCTGCAGCAGCTGCTGATGGTGCCGGGGGTAGGGTGGAGCAAAGAGGGAGTGGAGGTGGCAGCCGAATTTGCGAGGAGAAAGGGGCTGTTGAAAGAACTGCAGATGATGATGATGTTCAGCTGATAGCGAGCGCTGACAAGATGAAAGAATAAGGAAAGAGGCACATGTGACTACTCTATCATCTCGTATATTGTTCCATCTTGCTGTTTGTTTGTCTGTTTGCTGTCTAACTTGTATCAGCTGAGGTGCCGGGCTGGTTATAGCATTTCTGCTATGACATATACCAATCCTCTATCGACAGTGGGCAGGCAGATGGTCAGGTTTTTGTATGTTTGTTTGCTTGTGTTTATTAGGTGCTGCAAGTGACGCATTGCTGACGGAGTTGTACAGTGAGACTGTTTACTGATTAAGAATGTGGGAGTGACATGAAAAAGCATATGTTTATTTTTAACAGCATGTTTTGTGTCAGCAGTCAGAGACGTGCATCCCTGAGTGTGTTTCAGATATGAAAATGCAGCGGGTTTTTTTCCATGCAGCTTGTAGATTTGATGCGAGTGCAGATGGAGGTTTAATTGGTTGTGGTGATGGATACTAGAGGATGGACAGGCACACAGATTTAACTGCATGGTTCAAAGCAAAGCACATTCCAGACGCCCGCCTGGGAACGCGGGCGCATGCATGCACGACACCCCGGATGGGAAGGTTCTCGGGATCCGCGGCTACTGCAGGTAATGCGAATGTAGGGTGTTGATACCCACTTCCACCCTGTGTATATATACCGTCGGTATTGCCATCGAGCGACCACATGACCGGATGACTGGTCATACGCGTGTACGTGTTTCCCGAGGCCTTGATTATTGTGTCCACCTGGCAGGGTGAGCTGCAGCAGACGACGGTTGACCGAGGACCCTTCGCAATTCCCGAGGCAGGAACGAAACAGCTCAGAGGTTGACGGGACATATCAAGAAGCTTATACATATACGGTTCTAGTTGCATAGCGGCTTGGATAAAGGTTGCTAAACACCACCAGCCGGGACCTGCTGACCTACATCTATCCGATTTATCGGGTACGTACTAAGCACCGACGGACAGGCCATACACGGACAGACCCTGAGGCTATGGCTGAAGAGGTGCGATATTTGCTATAACAGGCAGTCGTTATTGCTGCTTTGCTACTTACGGAGTTGACTTTTTTTGTAGGCGCCTGCTATCAGCTATGAGCGCTTCAAGCTGCTCCTTCCTTTCGTTTGCAACCGTGGCCCTGAGGGCGTCCACCTGCTCCGTGCCTGCCTCGTGGATAGCAAGGGAGCACTTGAGAGCAAGGAGCTAGGCTACCTCGTGTCAAAGATCTACACCTGCCTGGGACTTGAGAAACTGATCATAACGTCCTGAAGCCGGTTCCACAACATCCTTTGGAACCAGAACTGGACTTCAAAAGAGGCCTCTGGAACCGATATTTTCCAGGGGGCCATGCCATGTCGATGCGCAGCATCGACCCAGGCAGGAGGCGGGGGTCCAGGGGGGAGGAACAGCCCCGCTGGTGGGGTCTGGGGCGAAGCCCCAGGAGCCAGCGATAATTTCCACTTATAACCATCAATTGTACAATGGAATTCGCTATTCTTCCACTCAGAGGGTTATCATACATTTAGTAAGAAACTTGCTGGAACCAGCATGTGACATGTTGGCCAGAGGGTGGCCCAGGGCTGGAACCAGGAACTGACATGTTTGACATCGCTGGAACCGTGGAACTGGGCACAATTTGCCCTGGAACCGGAACCTGGAACCGGCTTCAGGACGGTATGATCAGCGACCTGCATGGGGGACCCCGACGTGGCAGGCCTGGCTTGATGAACTTCCTCAGGCAAGCCTCGGATGCCCTTGGATACGACCTGAAGGATTTCCCTGTGAAGCCTCGTGCTGCCAGGATAAAAGCGGAGTGCGTCACCCTGATCCGGGTAAGCGGCAAGCATATTTAGACCCATATGGGAGTTAGGCTCAGACCATTGCTAATGCAGCCGGGTAGGTCATCTGTTCGGGGAGCTGTGCATTTGTACTCCTAACCGCAGCACCCAGTACAGTAGTAGTAGAAATATCGGATCTAATATCAACCACTAGGTCTCCTGCTCCGGGCCCCTGGAAGGCTGCTAAACATGATCTAGTTATCTACCTGTGCTCGGGGAGCTCCAGCTCGAGCTGAGGGGGATATGCCCCCAGTCGAGGCTCATGTGCCGGTGCGAGCGCGGAGCGCTCGCACGTGCACATTAGCCGAGACTGGGGGCATATCCGCCGAAGCTTCCGAGCACAGGTAGATAAGGAGCTTATACCTGGGCGGGAGGTATGCATCCTACATGAGTAGAGAACAGTTTCTACAGGAATTGGCTGCATTGCACCTTTAGCAGCAGCGATGACTTTTAAACATTGATATATGGCAGTTCAATCACAGCGAACCCAGTTTTAAGCGTCCACAAGCCTGTACAGTTGTGGTCAGACGAGCGCATGCGTAAGTACAGCTTCTGCAGAAACTAGCTGCATGGCACCTTTAGCAACAGCGAGACTGTTTTGACATCAATCTATAGCAATACGATAACAGCAAACCCAGTTTTAAGCGTCCGCAAGCCTGTTTAGTTGTGGTCAAACGAGCGCATCGCGTATATCTCTGGTGCCAAGTGACCACATTGTGTATATGCGGCATCACTAGTGACCACTTGATGTATATGCGCCCAGCACAGCATGTGCAGTCACCCGATATACCGACCACCCAGGTATAAGGACAAATGCCGCGGCCTGTCAATCAGGAGCATCACTTACTGGTTACGGGTCAGAAGGCCACGTTTGTCCTTAAGACTATGCGGGTATTCCATGCTCCATGCCAGGTCCTCTCATGTTCAGGCAACCCTAAAGTATCATTGATCAGGTGCTTCTCATGATATAGTATCGTGATCAGCCATCAGCTAATCATACCATCGTAAGTACTGACTGATCAGGATCGCCCACAGAAGGATCTACCCTGGCCTGAGCCTATGGCCCTTGTGATCATGTTTGGGTCATATCGATGAACGTCGTGCCGTCCTGTCAGTAGATTCATTGCCCTTTCTGAATTTGACAAGATGGTTGTCCGGGTACATCTGCCAACTAAACCTGCCTTAACAAAATGGTTAATGCACCAATCTTCATCCTCCATGCTCTTCTCTGAATATATGCGCAGCCAATTACACCCTTGTCGGATTTCAGCGCTCAAAACTGTCCATGCCCCGCCCTTCCTCGGAACTATGCATGTGCTGCTGTTCCGTTCTTATTGAAACTAGTGGCATTCTTACACTAGGGGGCCCCTCACTGAACCACGCTTTGATGATTTGAAACACAATCTCTTTGTGTCAGCTGCTCTCTCTCTCTCTCTTTTCTGTCTGCATTATCAATCGGAACCCAAGCCCTCTCCCCTGCTCGGCTGTTGCAGAGTGCACTTGGTGTGCCCAGCAAGCTCAGGGTGATTGAGAGCCTCATCAATGATGCCCTTTTGGAGAATGTACCCCAGGAGGAGCTTCTCAAGATGGCCAGTGACTACAAGATCTTCCAGCTGCCCGAGGGGATTCTGGTGGATGTCCTGGCTGTTGCCTCACATCCAAGTGACAACGGAGCCCCCACATCCCATGGCCAGCACATCATGAGCTCTATAGTAGGCGGATGCTCATATGAAGTGAAGGCTGACTTCCTGAAGACACTGATGGGGCTGACCAAGAGGCCGCCCTTAGAGATCGTGAACAGAGATTTCCCAGTTGTGATGGTATGTACTCGTTTTCGGCCATGCAACATCTGCAATCCACATGTATTGTTGCAAGGCACCGCAATGAGTCCACTGCTTCAATATGTATGTTTATGATCTCTCACTAAGTAGGCCTACAAACTTCCTACTCACGGCACAAATGGTGTTTGTGTAGATGTAACCATGTAACCATCTATGAGCCTACATGTATGTGCCAGGGTCTATCCATACAGCCCTTACAAGGCCTCTGAGCCCCACAAGCTTGACCCCGTAGTTTTTATGAAGTAAGCAGTAAGCAGTAATAAGCAATAAGCAGTAATACGCCCGCCTTTCTTGGCCGCCACCTTTCCCCCCATGGATACTGATTTCCTCCGCTGTTGTTCCTACTCCTCGTCCTCTTAGCCACTTATAGGTCACCTGATTTCATGCTCCTTGCTTTTCCTGCAGGCTGGTGGTGGTGGTGGTGGTGGTGGTGGGCTGGGCCCTGCTGCTGCTGCTGCAGCTCCTGCTGGTGCTGCTGATGATGTTCCTGATGGCAACGACGCAGATGAAGATGAAGACGAAGATGAGGAGCAGTAATAGCTTTGTGCTGTCAAAGACACCCACTGCAGTTGTAGGTAGGTAAACCCTGGAACTGCTAAGGTCTATGTGCCTCAGCTCTTTAACCAACTATCTACATGAGCTTATAAGAACTTTCCATGGAATACACTTATGCTTTTCTGGATGGCATTGCATAGCGGTGTTTGTTGTAAGACAGGTATCTTATTTGTTTGCATGTGACTGTCTTGGGGTAGTGGATTGGCTGGCCGCATGTTACACCGGGCACAGCACTGATTCCAGATGTGTGTTATGGTCCTCCCGAAGTAGGCCTATTTCCTTAACTGTACGCCACAAAGGGTGTGTGTGTAGATGTAACCATGTAACCACATGTGCACAGTTTAGTGCATGCAGGTGTCTACATCGACTAAACAGAGGAAGCACGTCTGCTTTTACGGCATGAACACCACAAGCTATAGCCATGCCATGCGTCCCGAGGAAGCTGATTGGAAACTGAATTGGCTTTCAACCTGACCACTACCTGCTGACAGCGTGCTCGATCTAGCATTTACCAGTTCATGAAGCGCTTAGCATGCACAACAATAGATTCTTTCAGGTAGGACCACTACTAACCTAGGCCTGTGACTAACTTACGTTTATGTTGGGATGCTGCTACATGTAGGCTGCCTGATCCTACCCTGCCCTGTATGATGACTGCTGGCAGAGGCTCAAGTTCATCAATTGCAACTGCAGGCCATTTTCGTCACATATGGGGAAGACGCATATATACATGCATTCTGGAGAGCTGCTCAGAACAGCTAGAGTGGAAAGTAGATTCAGTAGTCTGTAGAGGAGTGGTGCGCTGTTTCAACACCTGATTACAGGCGCCATCACAATGTTGTCGTGCCTAAATTGTCGTCATAAAGGAATCGAATTGTCGGGTGCAGTCTTTCACCGGCACAATTTCGTTTTGCCAGGTAGGGGTGTAGCCATGGCATGACATGCTACGAAGTAGGGGTGGCTGTCACTTCTTTTCACGTACAAGCCTTGAAGTGTATTGCAGCTTTACAGCCGTCTGTCTAGATTATGTTGTTCCATCTTCATTGTGATCAGTACGATCAAGGGGAATGAAGATGACTGCGGGCACTTTACTCCCCTTGGTACGATCAAGGGGAGTAAAGTCATCTTCATTCCCCTTGGTACGATGTGACTGCGGGCGATTTCCCGATGGGCGGCCACACAGCGGCATCGGACCTACCAAGCAACGTTGGTGGCATCTGTATAAATGCACACGTATACTAAGCATTACATATTGTCAGTTGCGAGGGAGTAGACTCGATTTACTGTCGTCAGCACTAAGGGTCAGGTTACAGTACGCCACGTTTGGCCACGTTCAGTTACATTCAGGCTCCCAGAAGACTCGTTACTAACAATAAAGTAAACGTGGGCATTGAAAACAGTGTGTCCCAACAGACCCGTTTTGGTCCCCAAACGTAACGTGGGTTCTGAACCCTCCGTTCGGTTACGTTCAGTCACGTTTAGCAAACTGTAACCTGGCCCTAAAGTGGTCATTACCCCATGCATGCCCAGGTCACTTGTTGGGAGCTGCCGCCAGTGACCAAAACTTGACTGGATTACAACTAAAACATGTAGGAGAATTTCGTTGCCTGCACATTTGGAGTTGCTTGCGCGGAGAACCCAGAATCGACTAACTGAAGCTTTCCACGCTGTGGCATGGGTTGCATAAGATCGCGCTGTACATGGTTACTTACAGACGACCAAAGCATTCCAGAACTCTTACGCTCACACATGCCGTTTCATCAAGCCGTAAGACCGCGAAGATCACAACACTAGACTCGCCTCCCTTATCACCTGCAGATCCTCCTGCCCCTCCCGCTGCCCCTGCATCAACCCCAGCACAACACCTTTCGCATCCTCCAACCACGCATCTCTATGCTGCATCAAAACCGGCACCACATGAGCCTCGCACCACCCCACTTGATGCAACATCACACCCACCACCTGCCCTAAAACCTGCCCTAACACCAACAGCTTCTCCTGTACTAAACCCTGAACCCCAGCTACCGCCCCAGCACCACCAGCTTCACCTCCTGCTTGCTGCAGCTGCATCAGAAGAGGCTGTAGCCCACCAAGCAGCTCCACAAACTGCTGCAGTAGCTGTCTGCACCCTTGTCGCAAGGAAGCAGCGGCAGGAGGTGCGTGCTCTGCTAGTAACTCAGGCACCCCTACCTTGAGCAAGCTTCCTACATATTGCAGTAGGGGTAGCAGAGCCCACGTTGCGGGCTGCTGTATTGAAGTAATACGTGTGATCCAGTCTGACATATCCCAGGAATGTTGCCGCTGGAGCTGCTGCTGGTACTGGTGGTGCTGCTGGTGGTTGTAATGGTGTTCATGGGCGTAAGCCAAGTCAAATTGCTGCTGTTGCTGCTGTTGGTGATGCTGGTGACCATAGACAACGTCCTGTTGCTGCTGCTGCTGGTGCTGTTGCGAATGGTGTTGCCCTCCTTGCGACTGCTGCTGCTGTAGCAAGTAGGCTTGTTGGTGCAGGTGCCCCTGCTGCTGCAGAAATTGCTGCTGCTCATGCCCACTTCCATTCCCTTGAACTACCACCCCCATCCCCTGCCCCATTTGCTGCCCACCATGCTGCCTCTCAACAGCAGCACCAGCAGCTAAGCACCCTGCTACTGCTGATGCCCCATTCCCACCCAACTGATAACCCCCCGAAACCACACCAGGCAGATAATGATTTTGCGTTACATTGCTACCCGGTCCTAAACTCCCCTGCTGCTGCTGCTGCCGTGGTTTCAGACTGCTATTTGCATTCATTGTAAACGCTGCTATGACAGCATCCACTTTGGAAGCAACATCTCCAGGGGTATGGCAGCTGTTAGGTCGCCGGAACTCCTTACACACAGTCTGCAGGTCCCGCACATACCCCTCCAGCCGCCTGTGCTGCTCCTCAGGCACATCCAGAGCTTTGGCCTGACACACAGGGAAAACACCAGGAACCGATAGGGATGGGAACACAGATAATCCATGCTTCAGACAGAGTTTCACTCTCAAAGCAAGCCACACAATAGAATCCGTATACTTGGCCTGACACACATGGGTAAGGGGACGAGGGGCGCAACAGAGGGTTTTGGGGGGAATGGATAAGGGCTGTAGCTTGTCGGCACATGCGCTTGTGGAGCTGAAATCAAGCATTGTCCTCCCCCTCATTGTGAAAACCTTCCATTGCTTAGCCAGTACGCCAAAGCCACCAGACACAGAAGAATAAGTGCACGTGTCCGACTTGCATTTGCACTTCTCAACTATATGTAGGAGGCCATCAGATGCATAAACTAAGTACCAAAACCGAATCCTCCGCCCATCCACCCCTCCCCCTCCCCCTCACCGTGAACGCCGTCCAATGCTTAGCCAGTACCTCAGGCACCTTTGCAACAAAACGCTGCACAAGCCACCAGACGCAGAAGAACAACAGCACATGTCCTAGTTGCAATGGATAACTGTGGCGACTGTAAATTTGATGATTCACAAAGAGGGTGCACATGCAAACAGTGCCTAGAAGGCGATCCAAGTACCTATTTCACATCACCCCCATCCCACAACCCCTGGCCTCACCGTGAAAGCCTTCCAATGTTTAGCCAGTACCTCAGGCACCTGCTGCCACCTCCACGGCCGAGTCGGCAACACAAACTCCGCCTCTGGCCCCACAAGCGGATCCAGTTGATACAACAGATACGCTGCATCCGCCACCCCATCCCTCAACCGCAAAAACTCCGCTTCTATTTGGTGCACAACACCCCCTGTGGTGCTGCTGCTACTGCTGCCTTGCAGGCCACGAAACCTGCTACTGCTGCTGCTGCCAGGAGGGCCACCCTTCCAGCTAGAACCCCTACGTGAGGGGCTACCGTATTCATACTCATCAACAGCACCTTGACCTGCGCTCCCGCCGCTGCCTCTGTGGCTGCTGGTTATTTGTAGGGGCTTTTGAGGAGGAGGTTGCATAACTAGCCCTGCTACAGAACAGTGCTGCTGCTGCTGCTGTTGTTGCTGTTGTGTGTGGTGTACTTGTCGGCTGGTACTTGGGCTGCTGCTGGTGCTGTTGCAGGGTCCATAGCCTCCCAGCTGCATGCTAGGTATTTGGTTCATATGGTTCAGCAAGGAGGTAGTGTGAGCAGAACCCCCCACAAGACCAGGACTGCCAGCGGCTGCAGCAGCAGCTACAGGGGGAGAATGCTGCAGATCGCTCGGCTGTGGTTGCTGCTGCTGCTGCCACCAATGCTGTGACTGCTGTCCCGGGTCCTGCTGCTGCTGCTGTTGGTACTGCTGTTGGTACTGCTGTTGGTATTGGTTGTGATTGCTCTGCACTTGCGTTCGCTGCTGTGATTGCTGCTGCTGCTGGTACTGATACTGGTTGTGGTTGTTCTGCATTTGTGGTGGCTGCTGTGGTTGCTGCTGCTGCTGTTGGTGATGATGAGTTGCGCTAGGACTTGTTGGGTGCATCAGCTGCTGGTAATGTTCCCACCAAGCCTCACTCCAGTTGCTGTGCTGCACCTTCTTACGGATGGACACCTCTGAAGCCACCAACCCAGAAGATTTCACCTGCATTGATTCAAACAAAAAGCCCAAAATGGATTGTGTCATCCTGTCTAACATTCAGAGCGAGCTGAGATACATTGTCGTCATTGACAGCCTACTGCCTTAGCGCATAATCAGACCCCATAGAGATACATTTACAGGCAGATTGTTACAGAGAGACAGTTAGAGGTAGACCATTGACCCAGAGATGACAATTTGAGTGGAGAGACAGATGGGGCAGACAGGTAAGCCCATGCTGCTGTTGCATGACTTTCAGCCAAGTCAAGGCACACAGCTGTAGCAAGGCCATTATCAGCCCACACACGACAGCCGCCTGACAACACTTGCTCAATGCATGGATCATCAGCCTTACCTTTAGATGACAGAGATCACTGCACAGGCCATTGACCATGCTGCAGCACCCCCCACATGACTCCAAGCAGTTTGCCGCTGTCCCCCCGCCTCACCTTCATCCTTAACATGCTCCTTACAGCCGGTTCCAAGCGGCAGACCTCTTATATAAAACTGGGTGCCTTAGGGGCGCCAAACACAACCATCAGGCGACAAGCAACCTCTGCTTCCAATGAGACAGAGATCACTGCACAGCCCTTGAACCGTGCAGCGCCCCAACATGTCTGCAACCAGTTTGCCAGTGTCCACCCGCCTCACCTTCATCCTTAACATGCGGTCATTGGACAGCACCATCAGCCCCCTGAGATGAGCAACGGGTGCACCCAATGTCTGCTGCTGCTGCTGTTCGTGCACTTTCAGGCTGCATGCCAAGATCAAGTCATCAGGGGAGAGCTCCTTCCCATGGCTGGCTTTGATCTCTTGGTGGTCCTGTAAGTGGAGCAGTGCAATAACAAGAGTTATGGAGCAGTCGTGGCTCCTCAGAGGAACTGTTGCGGACTGATGCTTTCTATGGCACAAACACACCAGGGACAGCCCTGCATTTGGCTTTCCAGCAGTCACTTGGTTAAATGCTAGCTTCTGGTGGGCCATAAGGAATCCATCAGAGCTGTAAATGTTTAAGGCTTCAATGGCAGGCTAAGGTATCTCAGCCTTGCAGCAAGCAACAACAAACTACTGTAAGGTAATGTCTGCAACTACCCACATGCCCCAAGGATGTAGATTGAGCAGCACTGCAATGCTGGTAAACAAAGCACATGCCAACAATTCCAGGTTGGTCAAACTGCCAGGAGCAGCCCTACACATCAACACCTTTGTTGCTGTGTCCCCCCTCCCCCAAACAAAGTCTCTCGGACTGGACATAACCATTATGAGCAGAAGTCCAGGAAAGCAAAACATACAACCTCCCTAAACCCTGTTCGCAATCTGAAGCAACACACCCAAGTTTTTCATACAAGGCGAGGCAACCTCAGTGGTAAGCAATCACATCCTCCACCCAAAGCCTCTGCTGAACCCACAGTGAGTATGATAATGCAGATGCCTAAGAGTTCGCCCAGCCGTCAAAAAAACCCCAGAGCTCATGGGTTTTGCTCACCTTACCCCCGCCTGCTACACCCCAGCCCCATAGTCACTCGACCTTACCTTGAGTGATTGGAACTGATACCTTGTAGGGTCAGCAGCAGCTGCTTGGTCCAGGTACAAGATGGCTGCCTTGGCAGAATGGGACAACCCTGCAAGCAGATGCCACGTAGCAGCTCTTTCAACAACTGACACGAAGATTGATGACGCTGTGCAGCCAAGTCCCATTTTATTCTCATCAAGGTGTGTCACAACCACTGTTGTTGGGGAATATCTGACTCCTGTTCTCATGGTGTAAACTGTACTTTGAGGGACAGAATTTGCAGTCCAGAGGTGCTTCATAGTAAAGGGATACCTTTGCAGGTTCATCAGGACCTATAAGCGCAGCTGCTTCAACATGTGCCCCAAACCATGCAAAAGGATCATGAAAACGAGGAGACAAGATGGAGGATGGACATTCAACACTAACATCCATCCTAAACCCTCAGGAACAGGAAAATTGACCCAGCCACCAAGGGGGACAGGCAGCTCATGTGCAGGATGCACTTTGCTGATTAGAGACCTTTTACTAAGAGGGTGCTGGTAAACTCGGTCACTGTGCTATCCATAACTTCCTTTGCACATGCAAGGCCCTTTGTCAAGGACCTCTGTAACCTAGAGACAGCTACTAGAAAACTGCTCTCAGATCACAGGCAACAGCTTATACTGTAAACCGCCACCTGCCTGGGCCCATCCTCAACCAGGTGTCACCAGAGTGATCTCTTTTCTGATTGACCGGAGTGCTGCAAACCCGTTCTGCTGAGAATGCTTTCCCCTCTAGTCTTCTGGTATGGGGTACACATTGGTAGGGTTCAATATAGCATGATACATGATCACGTGACAGCCTCACAGCTGGCAGGGCCCAATGCTAAGAGCCCTGTCCTGAAACATATGCTTTGTTGGCTTGGAATGCAGGCAGTGCCCAGCAGTTGCTCATTCCTCTCCCATAGTTCAAGTCCGGAGCCTTTGCCATACAATATCTTCTGCCCAACCAAGAGTAACTCAGTATCAGCCTATGAAGCCTTCACTCACCGGCATCTCGACGTCTCCCTTTCAAGTTGTCCAGCTCAACCAGCACAATGTAAGGCACTACAAACACCACCTTGCACCCCCCACCACCACTTCCTCCTTCTGCTGTTGCTGCTCCGGTTGCTCCTGCTGTCGCCCCACGCTGCTCCGCATCCAGACTTTTCAACAAACCCAGCCCCTCTTTCATCAGCAGTATGTTTGTATCCAGCACCACCAGCAGCACAGGAGGACCTCCACCTCCACCCAAACCAGGCAACCTTCCTCCAGGCATGCCCCCTCCCACTCCCCCTCCTCCTCCTGCTGCTGCCAATGCATCCAAACCATCTGATACCTGCACACTCCCAGCCCTAGAAGCCAACCCCCTAGCATTCACCACCACCACCACCACCTGCTGCTGCTGCTGCTGGGGTGAAGCCCCAAACCCTCCCTCCTCCTCCCCCTCCATGTCAATGTCCATATCTTCTGCTTTACTGAGCATGGCTAAGTACTCAGGTGCCCCTCGTAACTCATGCACTACCCCGGCCATCTCTACATCTGGGATGGGGTAGAAGCTTGAGACAAGCCATATGGGGACCCAGATCTCAGAGGGCATGTGCTGTATGGGGAAGGGGGGTTTGCGGATGCCTTTGCTGAACCAGATGCGCAGGTGCTCGCCTTTGATGCCGGAGAAGTAGGCGCCCTGGGAAAATGAGGGGGCCAGGGGTGAGAAGGGCGACAGAGAAGCAGGGAACAGACGGAATTTAGTTAATGGTATAGGCAGAAGCAGGCTTAACATTGAAAGTTTATTTCTGCGTAGTTATCTGCCTTTGCTTTTGGAATAATAGGCTCTTTGGGAAGAGGCAGGGGGGGTTGGGAAAGCAAAGAAGCTGGCTGAAGGCAGCCATGATGATGTAGCAAGACCACACTTACTTTGGTTACGTGATGATGATATGATCCGGGAAGCACATGTTCTAATGGTGTTGAGCTGGTAAATTGCACGCCTGCATTTACTGTAGAAAACCTAATGCAAGGGTGTGTGTGTTGTATATCATAGCCACTCCTGAACCCAGATATAGACTTGTTTGCAAGCATTCAACAGAGGCAGGGGTGGGGGGAATAGAAGACATGCAAAGCGTAGCACATGCAGGGGCCAGGACACCCCATGGACAAAGGGACTAGGCCTGAGTTAACGCACCCACAGTTGACGCTTGAGCACCCACTGATGATAAAGGTGTAGTTCACTTATAGCATTGCTGTGCCAGTCCCTCACCTTGTCAGCACAACCCCATTGCTGTTTTCGCCCTTTGCCTTGTCAGCATACCCCAAGCATATATTGATGAAGATAAATTTATACATGTACATATTGAAAGGGCAATGGGTGGGCAATGGATGCCGCCAGCCATTGCTGTTCCAGCCCTTCACTTTATCAGCAAATCCTCGTTGCTGGTCCAGCCCCTCACCTTGTCAGCATACCCCCATTGCTCCTTGCCAGCATCCCACAGCTCCTCCGGGTCTCTCCCTACAGCTGATAGCAGCAGTCCCAGCAGCTGCTGCAGCCTCCCTTGGTCTGACTGGACCTGGAGACACAGCTGACCTGGCGGGACAACATCTGAGACCTGGGACTCTGAAACCTGCAGCAGCCAGGGAGGGGACAGGGATGGAGTGCCGAGGTGAAGATCATTATGTGTTTTAAGTGGAACGCTGCAGCGCCCTTGGGCCGCGCAGCATGCGGGACATGTTTCCAACCAGTTGGTTAGTGTACTGAGTGTGAAAGTGTGGGGTAGATCACTGCACAGCTCTTGGACCGTGCAGCATTCCCACGTGTGCCAACCAGTTTGTTATTGTTGCACGGGAGACACCAAGGCTCCACAACTAAGGTATTCTGCATGGATATGTGGTGAGGGTGGGCATGTTGGAGGGTGGGGGTGGGAGTGGGCCTGCTACTGAGGGCTGCCCATCATCTGTGACCTTTGCAGCCCCTGCTTTTGCCTCCCTTTAGGTTATTATTTTGTGCCTAAAAGAGGTTGCTGCCACTGGTTCCCCTGTTGCTGCTGCTGCCTGGTGCTTGCTACAGTACATGTTTGGCTTCTGCTTGCTTGAGTTGGGGAGCATGAGTCCATGAACTTCGGGTACGTTCTTGCCATGCCTATTTAGTTGTATCTAAATACCCAAACACTGCACCCGTGAGGGTCCCATGCAAAACCACATGGCTTCTCAGGGCTTCTCATGCTGCAAGCTCTGTGTTTAAGTCAGGGTCTGGCTGTTCAATTGTACCTGGATGTTGATGCCGAGGTTGCAGACGCCTAGCTCCACTGCGGGACAGATGAAGGAGGACTTCTGCGATAGCGAAGGGTAAATCAGGTACCAGATAGCTGCTCATGGAGACACACTGTCCTGGGGCAGCAGCTCTTGGTTTATGCAAAGCACCTTGCGGGTGCGGAAGTGCTGCACGCCAACAGCATAAGCCAGAAGCAGGAGATTGACTTGCCATAACGAGTGCTAATGTTTGACTAGCTGGAACAAACCTTGGCCTGAGGCACCCACAGTTCCACTACACCAGCCATCGTTGGTGCTGCTTCACGAAAGGACAAGGCCTCGGCACATTGGCGACTAACCACATGAGCAAAAGCGGCACTGAGCCTGACACCGCCGCGTTGAATCTAGCAGCTGACAATGAGGCGCAACTCGAGATTGCCGTAGTTCCTGGACATGTTCCGTAGCCCAGTTCAGGTATAAAGCTAGAAACGCAATGATCTCAGCGCCAGAGAGGGCGCAAGCTCTCCCCTAGGCCAACGTCTGGGTTTGAGAGAGCTTGCTAGACATCTCTGCTGCTTTGCAGCAAACTGTACCTGCAGACTGGTGACCAAAGTACTGCCTTCATCTAAGAATCATAAATTTACAGGCCTGACCACTTGCCAAGCTCAGGTTCGCCTGACAAGGGCCCTTAGCTGGCCTGCGTTCATGGGACCTAATACTGCTTGCCAAGCATGCTTGTGTACACACAGCAATCACCTAAACCCGCCCTTGCAGAGAATACAGCCCGGCACATATTCTCCAAGCAGCCTATTTGGTAGTTCACATATCAACATACTTATGGTCCCTCAAGTTGCCCACATCACGGAGCACATTGCTACTGTAACCAATACCTAGCAACAGCTCCTCCAAACATATTGCCGTCCCAAAGCGATTAAATGGCTTCCATGTCAATTTACTTGGCCTACACCCATAAGGCATGCTTCAGCATCCTCACACCACAACCTCGACCATCCCATAACTAACCAAGGATGTCAATCCTGACATGCGGTACATTGTTTGCGTGATCTCCATTAGCAGATTACCTGGCCAAACAGCAGGGTAGGGGGAAATGCACCTCGTGTGCCAGTATGTACCGCCTCTTCCTTAGACATACGCAGGGTTAATGCCCGGCATCCACCCACTCACTCACAAACAACCAATGTTGCCTGATTAGCAGAGTGGCAAGACAAACAGCTGAGGACTCAATGCACTCTGTCAACTCAAGTTTGCAACCTCTTAACATACAGAGGCGGCATAGCTGGCCAGGACTAGGAATTTGCTGAGCTCGCAACAGCCATGAGCTTTTGAAAAGAAGCTGGCCCAACATGCTATAATAAAGAGGCCTTGTTTAATAGCTTTGATTTGATTGATGAGCTGACCATCACCAACGACGCCCAGGCTTTGCTGAGTATGGTACCCGTACATCCTGGCTGCAACTAAATCATACTGAGTGATGAAATAGCACACCATTTAGACACCCAGTGTTGCATGCCTTCACATTCACGCACCACAGGACCATTTTAAAAGACAAAGAGAGATCACTTCCAGATGCCAATGAGTCTAGCATCCACAGCATGTCTATAGTCTATGTCAATAACAGGCATACTCTTTAGCAAGATATCCCGCGAATTCAAGACACCAAACATTTGCTGCTCTTAGCAAACATGCGATTGCTATTCCTATGATGCTCAACTCACTCAAGCATGACCTTGCCCCATACCCTTTCAGTGACCATATCCCCCCTTGAGCCGTTCCTTGTATTGAGTTAACACTAACAATGTTTTAGAGCCACTCGTGGTGACTAGATACACCTCCCAAGCCTCTCTCATGCCTTACGTTGATGCAAAATTGCCCAGACAACGTCCGTGCGGGGTTACATTCTCGTAGTTAACACTCCAGCATGACAAGAAGCTGCCTGCTGATGGCATGCAAGCACAAGCCTGTGCTCTGATCCAAATACCTCAGTCCTCTTCAGCCATCTGCAGCCATCTGCAGGTACCTCCTGCACATACAAGCAACTTCTCACAGCTGGAAACTAATCTGAGTGAATCCAACTGTTCAACACCTGCATTTGGTTGCTGTCATAGACTCAGCAGAACAGCCATACCCCAACACCTTAGTGCTCAAAAATCTACAGCGGTTTTTAAAGGGCAGTGGCTGACCCACTGTCCAGCAGCGTCAGTGGAAGTTGCACCACTACTGGCAGCTGCACCAGTCAGCGGACAGGGTGTACCAGCCCAAACGGGTGAAGAACTACCAGAACCCCAGCACCAGCTGCATGGAGCAGCACATGCTAGCAATTACAAATTTGCGGCAACGCAGTACGCCTACCAGCAGCAGGCGAAGCGCATGACTCCCTCAACACTAAGCAAAACCTCTGTTGAGTATGAGATGTCCTTGCCAACCACTAAGGCTGCCCAATGTTGGCCAGTACGTACCACATCCTTTTACGATAGCTGACCCACTATTGAAACTGCACAGTAGTGACAGTTATGACCTCTACACCACCAACAGACGTAGGTATGACATGGTAGGAGGCACAACCCACCCTGCGGTAGTATCACCCCTTTCTTGATCCTATGCATGGCGAAAGCGAGGCCGTCCTGTAACATAAATCAGGTATTGAGGCTGCAAGGCTGCAATGAACCCCTTGACTTTGGCAGCAGCATCTGGACCAGCTGCCATGGAGGATGCAGATCATGGGCAAAGTAACAGCAGCTCATCAATATGCAGCTTCACTTCGCACTTGCCACAGCAGCAGGTGCTTATGTTCATGTGGCCCCGCTTTACCACTTGCTAGCACTGCCAGTGCCAAAGCAGCAGTAGCAGGAGCAGCAGCAGGTGCACAGCTGCCTGAGATAGGGGGTTGGAGAGATGCCACAGCCATTCCAGCAAGTCAGCTCAGCGGGGCTTTTCTGCTACAAGGATGTAGTACCCAAAGGCTCCCTCCTCCATGCCTTTTGTTGCTACCTTGTTTGGTATGGGTGATAGGAAGGTCAAGGTGGTCTTGAGGGTGGCGAGGCCTCCTGTGAGGATGAGCCAGCCACAACGCAGCAACTGCAGCAAACAACAGTCAGCAGACAGCAGCAGCAATGAGGCCTCCTGATTACTAGGTCCTAGCCCTGTCCTAAAGCCCCAATCAGAGGCACAGCACTGCTGGTGCCACCGGAGAATCCTGCTTGAAGTTACACAAAGTTAGGGTGAGCTGTGAGGCGCCGCTGCATGGTGGGTCGTGTGCAGTCACATGAGGAATGAGTGACCATGGGTGGTTGGCGCAGTCTGAACTCTATGCTGCCATCCATGAAGCAGGGACACATGAAGCAACGGCAGCAGTAGCATTTAAAAACATATAAATACAAGGTCGTTACCTTGAATTCGGACCAAAACCGCCACACCACAGACGGGCTAACAAGCCGGGCCGCTGAAGGGGGCCGAAGTACCCCTATATATAGTAGTTATTCGAACCGGGAGGGGCTGCACAATACACCAGCCCAGCGTGTGTTCACAGCGTTCATAATCGTACTGCTTTGAGTCACTGCGCACTATGAATTCGGCACAAGTACAAACAACCCCAATGAGAGCATGAAAGCGGCTTCAAGGACTGCCGCTTGCCATAGTTCAACCCTACTAAACATCTGTAATCGTTCCTGTCCGTGCGCATGCCCAGATTAACGCTGCGGCCATACCCAGGTCGGATGCCATGGGGCATGAGCTCGACCATAACACTGTTCAGGGAACCATCCATGACAAGCAATCAAAGCGTCTTTAAGGTTTATTTTACATATATTGTTTGTAAACCTCGCCCATGGCAGTGCATATAAGGCTTTACAGGTCATCGGACCCAGTTGCCCACAGTGGCAGCAGACCCCCTCCTCGGAACCATCCTAAAACATGCCCCAAACCATTCAACAAAGCCAAGAGCGCTCACACACGAGCCCCTAGGTACCATAGGCAGGGCTCTGGGTGCCAAGGGGGCGGCGCCGCGTGCATACGTGGCTGTACGCCTATGCATCACGAGACTACGACGTCATGCTGGCGCCGCTGACATGGCCGCGTCGCCGGCCGGCGGCATCATCAGTGCCAGCTGGCCACCCCAAGGATGCCCCGTGGGCCGGTCATCCTTGGACTGAAGTATCAAGAGTTAAATCAATGGTTAACATGACATTGCATGACGAAAAGTGATTTCTGCCGAATTTATGGGCCTGCCGAATTCTAGGTAACCACCTTGTACCATGAAATACCAAATAAAAAGCTAAAAATAAAAACCTTAAAAATATAAATACATAACATATCATACATTCCTGTATATACACTACTGCCGCTAATGTTTTTCGAAATTCCTAATTAAAAGGCTTTTTTCTTCGAAAAACTTTAGCAATTTTGAAATTCTGGCCCAGGACGTTCGAAAAACATTAGCGCCTTGACCAATTCGCCGCTGAAGCATGTCAAAACATTGCAGCGCGGGTGGGCATGCGTAGGGAGTCCGCGGCCGGTTGGGGCGCACAGGAAAGGCCGCCTGGCCGACCGCTGCGCCGGCCGCCGCGCCAACCCCCGGCCGACTAGCACCATGCGTTGTATGGTCCTGCCTGGCCTAAGATCAGGATGAACTAGCTGTATCAAGATGAATGGGATTAGTCTCTACAAGCTGACTGCAATCTGCATGCAATGCCAAAGGTACAAAATGTTTCTGTGAAAGCAGCAGAGACTGAGGCAACATGAGCAGCAAGAGTCTGCTGCAGCAGCAGCACAGAAAACTGAAGCCTAGGTCTAGTCTCGTAAAACTTTAGAAGTTCTGGAAAATGTACCTCCTGCCTCTTCGAAAAGAATTAGCCTCGTAAACCAATTTGGGAAATTATTTGGGCGCTTTCGATATAATTAGCCTCGAAAAACATTAGCGGCAGTACGGTAAACAGATATAATACAAGATAATAAGAAAGAAGAGGTGTCCTTCTAGTTCTCCTTACTAAAGCCCACAAGGCCCTGTCTGGTTAGAACTGGCATGGGCGTCCACCTCGTATCCCGGGTCGAGTAGACAGGAAGCTCATTAAGTAGTCTTGTTGTGGCATGAAGGGGTTCATGGTGGTCATTGTTGGCCACGTCCTTTCCTTGCTGTTCAACCCACTTCCCTTCAGTAGTCCTACAGTTGTTCTTTTTATGGCTTGTTTGGCCCATTGGCATAGCTGGTCTTGCCTTTCAATTATAAAATGATATAGGACCTATGACACTTTTTGCTATGGCATAACATGAAATGTAACGGCAAAAAGTGTACTGTAGTACTTTCGTACCTGCTTGATATGGCACACCAGCTGCCCCCATATGCTGGACTGGTCTCTGCCCCACAACATGACCAGCTCCAGCAGCCCCACACACCAGAAGGGGCGGATATACTTGGTCCAGTCAGCACTACCTACGAGGTGGAGTCCATGGCTCTCTGCAACAGGGGAGCAGCAAAGGAGAGTACCAGGTCTATAAAGGTTACATTCGCAGTCTGGGGTTCAAGGAGGGCTGACCAGCAGTTACTCCCCAAACCCTGAACCCTCAACTCAAAACCCTGGCCACTGCACCCATGAGCTGTTTTTTCTGCTCTTGTCTCAGTTTGAGGTTCAAGGAGTATTAAAGTCAACAAACAAACAAAAATTTAAGGTGTGGCAACCACAACCTTGGGGGAGTAACCAACAGTTACTCTCCGAACCCTGAATGGTCAACCTCATCTGAACCCTTGCCACTCACCCATGAGCTGCTTATGTTGGTCTGGTGTGGCCCATTCCCCTTGTGTAGAGAACAGCTGGTACATCTGATTCATAGTGGTTGCATGGCTGGGTGCCATCTCCCCCGCATAACACCTGTGGAAGTCCACCAGTACCACCTTGCCCCCTGGGGCACACACCCGGGCCAACTCTTTTATAAAGGCACTGCAGGGCACAAAATGGAGGTAAGCAGAGCAGTCGCATGACTGCATAGTGTGGGGGGACCTTTGGTAACTCCTACTGCACGTCATTAGCACAATCTTGCCCCGTGTGGCACCAACTTGGACCATCGGCTTCATGTGACACATTGTGAGTGATGGCAGGTGGGAGGTGGAGGAATGTCCTACACTTCAAGTACTAGTACTCTGGAAGTGATAAGGCAATCACTCTGCTCCATGACATATGTCCTAGTGGTAGCAATCCTGCAGGATGGTCATGAGTCCTAGCATGCATGCACATATGCTTTTCACAACAGTCCCTGTCTGCTCGCCACATACCTCCTTCAGGAGAACTGCCTCAGCACCAGTCTCACCTCCAACCTGCTCTCCTTCAAACTGACTTCTTCTTAATTGAACCTCCTCCTCCAACCCTACCTCCCTCCATCACACCTCCTACCTAATCTGCTCCTCCAAACGAGCCTCCTCCCCCAACTTAGCTGCCTCCTATATAACCTTGGCCAGTACAACTTCCCCTCTAAACTCCTCCCCAATATGATTTCCAATCATACCCCCTTCTGCCATACAACCCTACTCCGTAACCAAAGGCAATTGCCTTCCTGTCACTCACCTCTTATCAGGCATGTATGTACTGCTTTCCAAGCTAAGCACAACGTCAAAGCTGTTATCAGGGAAGGGAGGGGCCATGCCATCAGCAACAATGAAATGAACCTGCTCCCTGCTGAACCCTTGGCGAGCAGCTAAGTCATTTCCAGCCTTCACCTGTATGATAAGGAAAGGCAAGCAGCAGGAAAAGGTAGGTCGTAGCCTGGTAGTCATTAGGGCTAAGTGGCCCCAGTGGCCAGGGCTCTGTGGTGTGAGAGATGGGGCTGGGCCGGGGGCTTGGCAGAGTGCTAGTGAATCAATTTGAACAGTCAAGAAGGTGCTCCAACAGCAACATGGATAACATGCGTAACAGGCCATCCTTACAATTCGCATGTACCAAGGGTATGGTGGATATGGCCACAGCTGCAGATACTGCTTCTCTGCTATTTGTTGTGTCTATGTGTCAGAGCAAGTGGGTGGGATGTAGGTGGTTGAAGTATTTTTTTGCCCTTACCTGAAACCCACTGACATTGATGCCCACAGCAAAGCACTTGAGTTGTTTCGCCAGGTACACGGCAGTGCCGCCATAGCCACAACCAACATCCAGCAGCTGCGCATCACACATGGCAGAACATGGTTACTAAGACCTGGCTACAGCATTCCTAGTTGTTTTGATTTGGAACACACAGGGAGTATGATAGCAGCAGGCATCTCCAAATGCCTGCAGCAGGCAGGTGTGCTGATGGTAGCCATGCACAGAACAGGTGCAGTGAGGGATTAGTTCGCGCCTTGCCACGTAAGCTTTGAACGAGTTGCCCACAGTAAGTGCCCTGCTCTACTACATATTGTTTAGTTACCAGGGTGGCAATCTGGCACCATAGGTAGGATTGGCAGACGTCTTGCTTGTGGTGGAAAATTTCGCAGCCACCGGCTCGTCTTTTAATTGCAGTCAAATCGGTAATATGCCACTTGTGGCCATGTATATGTCATGAGGTGGCCGTGGATGCCTACTGGGCGCCAAAGTGACAGGTCCCAAGGAGGGGAAGTTCCGGTACCTTTTCCGCCTTCCGTATGCCGGCAAACTTCATGATGGCGTCAATGTGCTTATACTGGGCTTCCCTCCAGCTGCATTTTGCCCTCGATGCCTGATCTGCGTAGAAGCCTGCATGCGTGTCGAAGATTACAAGAAGTACCTCCAGCAATTGGGAAGCAAGCGCATTGCCTTGGACTCGCCTACATGAACGTGCTCCCCGTAGGCCTCAAGCCATATAGCCCCGACCGCGTCATAAAACTCAGCGGACTCTTTTGCATGGTCAGTGTCACCCATTGTGCAGCCTTGAGAATCTGTGGATGCAACCCTTGGAAGGAGGCAGTTTCCCAGTGACCGCGTTACCCTCCTCCAGTAGGTGCTACAAGCTGAAGAAGATCGACGCATGAAGGAGGCATTGGCGCATTGCATGGTCCAAATGTCACTAGGTACCGCCGACGATGTCCGCGGGCTGTCGGCGGCCTCTTGCTCACCTCAAACGGGCACCTGACTGAGACGGTGCTATACTACCATTCAATTGCCCGTACGCTAGACTCAAACTACAATCTGTTCATTTGAATCCAACCTGATTTTTCTGCCTTCTCCCTGCATTTGACAACTTGGACCAGTCTGCGAACAATCGTTCATGCCTGCCTGCCTGGTTTAGCACCAGCCATCTTTATTAAAATGACATTCAACAGATCTACAGGGCAAATCCACCTAACTGTATTTGCCTCATTCATTTGTTCTCTTACGGTTGATACTCCACCCTTGTTTAGCAACGGTATTTGGCTGGTACTAGGCGCCCAGCAAGCAAGCCCTGACCGCAGTTGAATGCACATGACGGTGTCCACCGGGGAGTACAATAGATGAATTCAGTCTTCCAGCGTCAATGGAGAAGGTCCTCTTGGCAAAGTTTCAGCATGCTGCAATCCATGACCTTGACCCGAACCCCAGCACTATCCTGGCAGCATTCGCTTTAGCAACAGTGCTCACCTGGCTGCTTGTGCGTTGGCAACGACTTGATATCTACAATATACCATCGCCATGGGGAGACCCGATCACTGGCAACGGACTTGCAATAAGCCTCGGGTACCTCCACAACGCCCATGAGAAGTTCCTGCAGTGGCACGAGCAGCTCGGAGGCATCGTCCGCATTCGAGTATTTCACCGCGATATAGTGCTGGTAGCCGATGCAAAAGTAGCAAATGATATACTCGGCAGGGGACCACACACTTGCCCCCAAAGGGCACCCGAGTACACCACATTTGACTTGGTAAGCATCCATGAAAGTGAACTATCTGGCTCTGTAGGATCTAGTACTGCTTTAGAGGGCCTGCTGTGATCTTCAAACTGCAATCTCCCTCTAGCAACGGTCAGCAAATGGCTTGTGAGGTTTAGAGGGCATCAATCTGGAGGTTCGGTTGCTGAGGTAGCAGGGATTTAAATGGCTGTTTTTTTGCTATCTGCACTGACAAACTGGTTGCAGTCATGTGGCAGGTGCTGCACGGTTTGAGGGCTGTGCAGTGATTCATCTCATAAAACATCTGCTATCCCTCCCTCCCAATGCTGTCCATTTGTTCCTGGGTCCTGATTTGTTCAACAACATCTTCATATGGCACCCACCTTCTCTATCCTCTGTCAGGATGCCTGCTTTTGAGCCCACCTTCACACCTTGCCTTCCAACGACCCCTGATCCGATGCTTTATCCCAGACTCTTTACATGTTTTGCACCTATACTCCCCACCCCCTGTCAAGTTTTCCCTCCGTCCTGCCCCCTCTGCACCCTCACACTTGCATGTATCTCTTTCACTAATCTTTAACCATGGGACCTGATGCAGGCACATGGCCACAAAGGTTGCTCTGCCATTTTAACACATATGGATGAGGAGGACTGGAGGACCATACGTAAAGCCGTGGCGCCAGCTTACGGACCCAGTGCCATCAAGTAAGCAGGAGTGCCATGAGATATGTCCTTCCCTTATTATGAAATTTCATGTTATGCGATAGGAAAAAATGCCATACAAACCCTGTATGTCTTTTCCGTACAAACCCTGCTTTGTAACTGTTGCGTTTCACTTCTGCAAATGCTCAGACAAAGCTCCTGGCAGCCTGCACTGAGGGGGCTGGCAGTAGAAATCAACCTTGGTCAACCCTCAAGCTTTCATGGATGCAGGCTGCACCTAGCAGCAGCTACATGGGGCCTTACTTCTGGGGTCATATATGGCCCCTTTTGGACAAGTTACTAGGGATTAATAGGCACAATGCAGCCATAAACTACCTTCTACCTGCTATCATGGCTCAAGACCAGTGGAGTACTTCTTTGCTACTGCCAGTAGCCCCTGCCTGGCAGGGAGAGACCGGGTATGAAATACTCCCTTGCTACTTGCACAAAGGACCAAAAATACAAAAATAAGTTAGCAAGTACTTCACTGTCACAGTTGCAGATACCGTAGCATGCAGGCCCATCCCTCTCCCTATGTTACTGCCATGACAGAAATTGCAGCACCATCCATCACTGAATGCAGCTTCAACTATTGAGATGCTTCCCTTTCTGCAGAGGGGCATATCCGCAGCTCGTTGCAAGCTACACTGCAATGTGCAACCGTTTCCTAAGACAAGAGGAGGTGTGCATGGATGAGGAGGTTTTTGCTGCTACCCTGCACATCTTTGGCCGTGCCTTCCTGAAAATCCCAGAGGCGCAGATGTTTGACATCCATGATACAGCAGGAGCAGGGTGCGAGATTGTGGGTATCACTAATACCTTCATATCACAACCCTGGAAGCCTCTCATGTTCAAATGTTTACCTTGGCTCAAAGAGGTAGGTGGAGTATATGCGACATAGGCTAGGTCGGGACTCATCAGGTCCACAAGTGTAGTGATGGTGCGGAAGTACTGCTAGCCAAAAGACGCCCAAAGCTAATGAGGCTGATAGCAGAGTCATGGGAATGGTGAGGAGTGTGTCGAAGGAGTGTTTGCCATGGTCGAGGTGTGCAGTCCCTTGGACTGAAGGGGTTACGGCTTCTGTGCAGCTTCCTTTCTGCATATGCCATGTTGTCATTTTAATGGTTGATATGTATCATGATGTGCCTTAGAAAAGTGACATAGGCCTCGAAAATGCCGTACCAGAGGTGATGCAGGCGCCACATAGGGAGGACGTTGTGGGGCCTTGTCACCAGCCGGGCTGCACATATTACCTGCGCTGGCCAGGGCGGCTCCTGGACCAGTCCCTCATTCAAGTTTGAATTCGCATAGAGGAGCCAGTGAACACTAGCAGACATCAATCAACAGTAACAGACACCATGGCTTAGGTATGCAACCATGATTGTATCCTGTCTGGAACTCTTTAGTAGAGATCCAAGAGCAACTACCCCAATTACCACTTGCAGCGGAGTGTGGCATCAGGCTGTGACACAACATGGGTTTTAGGCCATGGGTTTAACTCTGGGGTCAGCTCTGGTGTCTTTAAGTGTGGCAACGCAACTTTGGACCTGGGCTTGGTCGCGTATGGATTGGCTAGCAAGGCACCAAGGGTGGGCTGGTGGCAGCCATTGTGAGACTCTTGGACATGGACTTTTAGTATGCCGTGGGGCCTCAATTGGCTGCTGTGGGGTCGGTGCCCTTCTTCGGCGCCTCACTTTGATTGGGCCATTGGGTAATCTGTAATATGCAATCTGTATTGTGCCATTTGCAGGCCCAGGCTTTCTTTGCTCATCAGCGCCACCTGGCATCAGTCACAAGCAGGATATACAAACACCTTCGAGCACTGGGGCCGCCAGAAGATGGGGACAACTCCCTGGCTGCTTGCTTGCTGCGGGTGAGCTTTGGTGCTTTAGGGTTTTACGGCTTAGGGTGAGGGTTGCTAGGCTTTGGAGCTTAGGACGACGGTTGCAGGATCTAGGGCTTAGGGTGAGAGGGGTGCTGCACTTTAAGGCTTAAGGTGAAGGGGGTGCTGTGCTTTAAGGCTTAAGTGAGGCTTGCAGGCTTTCGGCTCCAGCTTCCTTTCCTTCAAACTACATTTGGAGTGGGACACCATTCTGGCTGCTTGCCTGCTGGGGTTGTGCATTTGGCCTTAAAAGGCTCACGGTGAGGGGTTTAAAGTTCTGGCCTTCACTTTAATCAGCTTGGTACGACCTTTGACAGATAAACGCAAGACATGGATGCTTGCACATAGCTGGTGAAGTAATGTACCGGTAACAACTGGAGGGTGGGATTTTGGGATGAGGGCTTGAGGGTCCAAGAGGGGTTAGGGGTTGAACGCCGCGTCTCATTTGTACTAATAAATCAAACCCATGTTTGGCCTACCCCACTACCATGGACATCATCTGCAGCATTCCTGGTGCATGGTGGATTGCAATCGGCTGCAGCAAATCCGTATGCAACGCATGAGAAATGTGTGATTGGCGTAGGGAACCTTGCTGTACGACGACTCTATGCACCCTGCCTTTCTTTGTCCTTACGTCTATTGTGATTACTGCCCCATGTTTGTGTTGGGCCTACTGCTGGTGCTGGTGCTGCTGCTCCCAACCCACTGCTGTTGTTGCGTTTCTAGTAAGCATACTGTGCATCTGCATGCAGATTGGTGCTTCTCCTCCATTAGGGGCGGTTGTAGGTGCTGCTTTGCACCATGCTACTGCTGTTCAGCTGTCTTGCTGATGATGTTAATGCAATGCCTGATGTATCCAGATCCTGCTGCTTCAGCTGCCCTTGAAAGAGATCTGCTGCTTAAACTGCTGCTGCTTATACTGCTGATGCTTGTACCGCTGACACTTGTGCTGCTGATGCTTGTATTGCTGACACTTGTATTTGTGATGCATGTCCTGCTGACGCATGTTCTGACTATATCCAACTCTAATCCTTTTCTGCTTCTTCCTGTGCCCCCTCATCCACAGGTCCGGGATGCCACATCGGGCCAGCCCTTCACTCAGCAGCAAGTCCAAGCAGAGCTGTTCCTAGAGATTGTTGGTCAAGAGAGTGTGCCATGGACTGTGGCATGGACACTGTAAGTACACTATTACAACACGGACCTGTTGCATTTCATGATGTGCCATAGCAAAAAGTGCCTTAGGCCCCGCACCTCAAGCCGTCAAAAGAAACAGCGAGGTGGAACAAATTACAGGTTGTCTTCGGCATGCAAGCATGACGACATATCCCAAAAAGGACCTGAAGCAAACCCAGTAGCAGTGACCTGTTTGACAGCAACATTGCCCACTGCTTATCACAAAGGCCCTGGCAAAGGCCGTTCTCATTAGTTAGGCCCACTTCATTACATTGTATGGCCTTGTAAACAGCAGGGTGCAACGTGCATGAGGAGGCCGTAGAGTTTGAGAATGCAAGACAAGAAGGCATGCAGAGAGGCTATTCCGTATGAAGCTCTCTTAGGCAAGGCTTTGTAATTACTCTGTCCTGCTGGCTGATGTGTGCGTACGTATCACCAATGTGAGCAAGTCAACAGACCAGCCAGCCATTCTGGTTGACTGGTTCATGTTTCAAGCATGTGCTCAGCATGATTTGCAGTACACTTTGCTTCTCTTGCTTAAGCGCTGCACAACCAACTAAGAACCCCAGCTGTCCAGAATATCTTGCACACCTCGTTTTCAATCGGCTGTTGCCGCATCATTACCACCAGGCTCTTATTGAGATGTTATACCACAAGGACGTAGACCCTGTACCTCAAACCTTCACATGAACAACCACCCCAAACAATCACAGGCAATGGCCTCAATCACCAGGCTATCGCCTGTGTGTGGATGGACCATTGTGCCATGGTCGTGGTGGTGGGGGGGGGGAGACGCGGCACTTCCAGATCCATCAAGCTTCCAGGTCTTGATGAACCTGGAAGTGGACCAGGTACATCACAACTTATGCCTACCCCCCCCTTGCTGTTCTATCTTCAGGTACTGTCTCACACAGCATCCAGACGTAGAGGCCAAGTTACTAAGTGAGCTGGCAGCAGCAGGAGTGCCACTGGGTGACCTTGAGGGATGTAGCAGGCTGTTGTTAGATGATGGTGGCCGTAGCATGTTGCAGCAGCTGCCATACTTAACAGCAGTGTTGCAGGAGGCCATGCGGATGTATCCAGCTGGAGTGGCAGCAGCACCCAGGTAGGGTTTTACCACTGGGATTTATATGATGGTTGGCACTGCAGGTTGGAAGTGGGGTTTGGGGTAGCTGTGGGGCTGGGGGTGGGGTGGGTGTTGGTGGGGTTTGGAGTGGCTGGGGGCTGGGGCGGCTGTCGGGTGGGGTGGGAGGTGGCTGGGATAGGAAGAGCAGTAGAAGGGGGGTAATGAATGACGTTGTGAATGGCATCTAGTGACTATTCTGGTAACGTGTCGCTGTGCAACATGTCAGTTGGTCAGGACTTTCTGAGACTGCTGGGTTGAAACTTGAAAGTATCACAAATGGTGCTGGAATAACAGTGCACTTAAACATAGAAACTAGCATATTTCTCAGTGTTACATATCTGCCTTTGGAGATGCCAAAGGACTTGTCAGCTGGGTTGCCTCTTACTCTGTTGTTCCTGCCCTGTCGGCGGAGCTGTTAATGGTTAAAGATCCCGGCTAATAATCATTTTGCCCTAGGCTCTTTACAGACAAACCAATGTTAATAGGTGGACCCACACACCCCTGCTTCAACAGCTATTAAGCTTGCAGAACCCCTTGTGCTACTGCCTGTAGGATGACCCAGAAACCCACTAAGGTGGGGCAGTACCGTGTACCAGCAGGTGTGATTGTGTTCCCATGTCTGTACTGCCTCATGATGTACTCCAAGAATTGGGACACACCCCGCAAGGTGAGCTCAGGAAGCAGCGCTGGTGGGTCGGCATGATGTTTTCCGTTGAGTAGGGACATGTGGTATGACGCTGGTGTGACCGGCACTTTGAGCTAGCTAGCTTGTGCACAGCCACACTTGAAACTCTGTCTATCTTGGTGTGCTGTGGCGGTCCAGATGACAAGGTTGACAGGCCTTTAGAGAATAAAGCAGGGCTGTGTGAAGGCAAAAAGTATTTCTAGGGTTTAGGCTTTGGGCTTGCGACTTTCCACTGCCAGAGCTGTGTGAGCGACCCAACCAAGAAACAGGAAAAATTCTCTTCAGCATGGGGTTTAGGCAGTGTACAGCGGTTTACAGCTTATAGGGTAGCTGGCTCCAAATCAGCACTTATTGAGACTGCTTGACTGTTCCATACACTGAATGAACGTCCATTGTCCACTGATCTAAGCAAAGGCCAATTGCCTTGTGCTGTGCAGTTTAACCCAGAGCGCTGGTCAAACCCTAATGCTGGACTACAGCCCGCAGAGGCAGCAGGAGGCTCAGGGTTCAGCGCGTTTGTGCCCTTTGGGGTAGGGCCCAAGGCCTGCTTGGCACAGCAGCTAGCGTATGTGCAGTGCAAGGTGCTGCTGGTGCTGCTGGTTAGTACGTTCAGATGGAAGGTGCCTCTGAGGATGGGGGACCATCAAGAGGTGATGTCTAGAGTCCGAGCCACCTTGGAATTGCGAGTTGAAGGGGGCATTTGGTTGACCCCTAGTTTGCGGTGCTGATCTACTTTTCATGTGGGGGATGGACCAGCCCTGAGCAAGGGATTGAATTGCTTGGCTTGCCGTCGACTGGGTCGGCTGGTCAGCGCACGGCAAGATGGAATGGCCTGCTGGCCTGTTGTAAAATGGCTAGCAAAGGATCAAGGGAGGGCTGGTGGCAGCCATTGTCAGACTGTTGAACCGGTACTTTGAGTATGCTTGGTTTGTTTGGTTTGTTTGTATGACGCAGGAGCCTATCTTGGCTCCTCATTGTGGGTGCGCTGCCCCACCGGCGCCCCACTTTGATGGTGCCAGTTTTTTTGTCGGTCACTTTGATCGTTGTGGAAGCGTGTTTTGGCGCTCCTGTTTGTGGCCACTCTGCAGTAGTATTTAATCTGTGCCTTTGCTTGGGGTAAATGGTCAGAAAGGTACTGTCTATCTAAGCGATGGCTTACCGCAGGATAATCAGTGGGGGGAAACAGCAAATTAATGCTATTCGTGCAAGCACTGAACCGTACTACATGTCCTGTAGTGGGCCACGATCGGCTGCTTGCTGCGTCGCTTACCGATCCGTTGACGCCATGCATCGGAACTTTTGGTGGTATGAGTACACCGGTTTTCCATTTATAGAGTTTCGTACGTATTTAAAGGGTTTGATCTTACACCTCCGACTCTCTGTAAGCCGGTATTGACAGACAATGCGGGTGTGACGACAACCGATAGATGGAAGGCGGTTACACTTAAGTATCGGAGTGTCGGTCTCTCAGCAGTGAGTGGCCCTAGATTCAAACACACGCAATGGCCGTACAAGCCCAAACAATTACGTGGCCTCAGAGCGCTTCGGCATTTATGAGCGTTGGTCGACAAAGTTGACCAACACCTTCATGCCGCAGGAAGCAAACTAGACTTCCTTAGGGGGTACCCCACAACCGTTCAGTTGGCCTGCCGAATCTCTGATTCGGCACGGCCTCAATCAATCAATCAATCAAAACGCAAGACCAGCAATGCCAATGGCCAAACAAACCTAGGCCACAAACACAAGGCTCCTGATCACAATCACGAAGCCACACAACCGATGGTGGATTTGCCACACACAAGCTGAGGCTAGATGCAACGGCGTGCACACCAAGGGGAAACAAACACCACCACTAAAACCCAAAACCTGCTCCACTTCCATCACACATGGGTGGCGGGGAGGCAGCAGGATCAAGCACCACCCTAGTAGGGGCTGGAGGTGGCTCCCACCACCTAGGTACTGGTGAACCACCATCCTCCCAGCCACTGAAAGGCACCACATAGCGCTCCACATGCTTATCAATAGCTTGCTTAGTGCGCCTTCTACACCTCACTAACCGTTGGCTTTCCCAAGGGTGCGTAAGATCCCACAACCTCTTCCTCCAAGCACTCTTAATCTGACATGAAGCCTCCCAGCTCCCCTCATCTTGACCAAGCACCTTCAGATCAGCACACACGCATTTCTCCCAGGTATGGCGAGGCCTACCCACTGGCCTCGTCATGTCACCATGTAATGAAGAGAACAACGCAATATGCGGCAACCTGCCCTCCTCCATGCGGCCCACATGCCCCAGCCACCTCAGCCTATTTGCTGTGATGTATGCTGACAAGGTGGCTACCCCACATGATTTCCTGATATGCTCATTGGTGTGCCGATCTGACAGCCTGACCCCCAGGATGCTCCTAAGGCAGCTAGAGTGCACCCGCTCAAGCTTTTGCGATTGCACTTTGGTCAGGGACCAACACTCACTCCCGAACAGCAGAATTGGCAACACATATGCCTTGTAACACTTCACCTTCGTAGCCAATGACAGATGCTTGGTACCCCACATCTTTTCAAACTGCTTAAACCTCCCCACAGCCTTACCCCTCCTGATATTCAACTCCACATCCAACCTGCCATCAGTCACAAGCACACTTCCCAAGTACTTGAACTGTGACACCTCTTTTACCACACCCTCACTGATAACCACCTCTGGTCCTTGCTGCACTGGCACATCCCCCTCCTTCCAATCCTTGTCAATGGACAGGATCTCAGTCTTGCTTGCATTGATGCGCAACCCAAGACTAGCAGCAACCTTGTCCATCACCTGCAGCATGACCACCAACTCCTCCCTGCTGGGACTTAGCAACACCATATCATCTGCATACAGCAGAACAGACAACAGCTCCACACACCCACCACTACCACACCCATCACGCTCAAGTTTCCCATCTGCATGATAGGCTAGCTTCACCCCACATCCCTCCGGCATCTGAGCCATTGCCTGCCGAACCACAAAGTCCATGTAGATGTTGAACAGCAAGGGAGCAATGACACATCCCTGCCGCACCCCGCCATGCACATCAAACCACTCAGACACCACACCACCCATCCTAACAGCAGCCTGTGTGCCAGTATGCAAGTCCATCAGCAACTCTATCAGCTTTGTGTGTACCCCGTACACATGCAGGATGCGCCATAGCGTGTCTCGCGGTACAGAATCATATGCCTTACGCAAATCCACAAAAGCCATGAATAGAGGCTGATCGAATGCTACAGACTTAGAGATGACCTGGCGTATGGTGAACAGAGCATCAGTGAGGCCCCTCCCCTTCCTAAAAGCAGACTGGTTATCAAGCAGTTGTGCATCGATATGAGAACTGATCTTAGCCAAAATGACCAAGACATACACCTTCCCCGGTATACTTAGCAAGCTTATCCCCCTATAGCTATCTCTCACTTTGCGCTCTCCTTTGCCTTTATACAGTGCCACCAACAGTGCACGTTTCCACTCCACTGGCGCTTTCCCTGACTCCCACACCGCCACAATGACCCTGTGCAACCATTTCAGCATGGTCCCACTGAGCTTTAGCATAGGCGCTGCGATACCATCAACCCCAGGAGCTGCCCCATTACGACAGGCAAAGACAGCTTCTTCAACCTCCTGCACAGTAGGTGGCTGAGCTGCTGCTTCACTCTGCTGGTTTGCACCTTGCCCTGCCTCCATCTTCTGCACTAACTCCTCAATGGTCTGCTGCATTTGCTGGTCGAGCTTGGCAGGGCAGTTGAGGACATCAGCAAAGTGCTCAGCAAAGCACTTCACCACCTCCTCCCTGCTTTGGAACAGCTGCTTGCCATCAGCACCCCCTAGCACAGCTGTAGGAGCAGCAGAGCTACTGCCCTGCTGCTCCTTGAAGATCCGCTGGACATGCTTGTGGAACACGGCTAGATTACCAGCTTTTAGAGCATGTTCCGCAAACAGCGCTTGCTGCTTGAAGTACCGCTCCTGATCCTTCTTAACCGCTCGCCTAGCAGCATTATTGGCCTCCCTGTAATCTGCCCTGGTAGCATCATTAGGAGAGGGCAGCACCGCTGCATGTGCTGCATGTTTCCGCTCAATCTTCTGCAAGGTCGCATCGGATATAGCAAAATCTCGGCGCCGCTGCTGAGGCTTGAGGTTTAGACCAGCCTTATGGGCTGCTTGGCTGGCTGCCGCTGTTAGCTGTGTCCATTCGTCTTGTGCGCTCTGCAACTGAGCCCCTACCAGACGGCTGAACTGGTTAGACATTGCCAGCTCAAAGCACTGCTGAGTTGCTGCAGATTCTTGCAGCCGGCTGCAGTCATAGGGCCGTGCTGGCTGTCCCTTCGCACTGTGCTGCTTGGCCACTGACAAGCGGAGGCGCATCGTAAGCACCAGCATTCTATGATCAGAGCCACCTGTATCAAAGCTGCGGCCTGGGGAGGGCGATTTCCGTGGTCATGTGGCTAGCTTTTCCAGACCCAGAAATGGGGTTTAATCGCATCAGAGATGAGTCAGGTTGGCAGATTCGCGGACATTTCGGGTTCTAGCCCCTAATTCGTAGCCATCGCACAAAACCGTGTGTAGGACTAGTGCGGGGATCCAGGCGCAACATCAGCGTGGACAAGATCTGCCCGTCGAAGTGCTCGAGGACCCTCAAAGACAGCTCACCGACGCCTAACCCCGAAGGCAGGTGCACCTCTGGGGCTCGCCCCGCTTGTTTTAGGCTTTTGTCACTTGTGACAAAGGCCCAAAAGGCCCTCCAGACCCCCCTTTGATTTAGGCCCACCGCCCCCCCCCCACTATAGGATTGTGGGGCTCCCCCAGCTGAGAACAGGTTAACCCCTTGGTCTCCACCATTCACCCTCCCCTCCCTCCCAGGCCTTTCATATGCCTGACCCTGCCCTTCCACCTGGATAGCAAAGATCCTCACGCTTTGTTTGCTGAGCTACCCTATGACTAGCCCCTTTGGCCACTGGCTGTAACCACAGGAGCCGCGCTGCATCAGTGACTAATGGCCACCGCCCCAACCTGCTGGTGTGTTGCATGGCGGTCTTTAGCAACCTTCTGGTGTAGCTCTTTGTGCGTCTCGATCATCTGATCGATAGATCTACCCTGGCAAGCTGGGCTTCACGGCAGCTGGGCCAGCTTTGATGTTACTTTGATGCTTGAAGTCTAGATAGCTACATGCTTGGGTATTAGCCTTGGTTGGTGTGCTGGACGTCTTGGGTGGTACATATGCGGTGGACTTACTGGACATCCTGCTTGGTTGGTGCTCTGGATTGTGTTTGATTTGGACACACCAATCAGTCTCCTTCTGGTGATTTGTTTGCTGGTGCTACTATTTGCCGTGTCCGTAGTTGGATGTCTGCTTGGGTATTCCTCTTGCTTGGTGGTATGGATTCCATTGTTTTTGGACCCATCCGATGGTGCGTTTGGTCGTTTCGACTTAGCAGCCCTTTGCGGTTGCCGCACCTTAAATTTTTGTTTGTTTGTTTGTTTGATCCATACCGCTTGGTCAGTTGCCAGGACATCTACACTTCAAGCAAGCACTGAGACCAGGTCAGTCACCCGATGCAACAGGCCTCCAGACCACCGGACAGTTGCCCTGCTAACCCACCTACCCTACACATAGCCACAAGTAACGGACAGCCAAGGCAGTCAATGAGCGCCACAGTGACTCAGTGCCAGTGGCTTAGGCTGCATCAGCAAGCATATTATTACATTTCATGATATGCCATAGCAATAAGTGCCATAGGCCCCGCACCTCAAGCTGTCACAAAGAACAGCGAGGTGGAACAGAATACGGGTAAACTTCGGCATGTATGACAACATATGCCTAGACATGAGGTCCAGCAGTTAGGTCAAGCATAGCATAGCATAGCATGAAGACACGCTGGTTGGAGCCCAGTGACGAACACCCAACTATGCTGCAATCCACCAGAACAAGTCACAACCTCCAAACAAACATCCATTGTGCTAATTATGGCAACCACATGACAACCGCAGATTGTTTTAAAGCCAAACACCACCAGAAGCACCATTAGATGGACTCAAACGAGGTCCAAAGCATTGCATGTCAGAACAACCTGCCCCGGATGAGCCACAATTCCCGGCATGCATAGTGAGCAAGAGACTCATGAAAGCTGATGTTACCATGTGTTGTTCCCATCCCACACTATCAAGTCACCGTGAAATAGAACTTCCTTTTACTGTGAATGAGGCGACTAGATCTCCATGTACCTGGCAGACGGATCAGCACACACACGCTAGGTATTGGGGCAGCCCAAGGCCAGTGACAGATGCCCTCTCTGTGTCATGCAAGAAACACCGTTACAACTGCCAGATATGGTACTGCCAGCAATGGCAGACAGTTTAAGATAACATCTTAATGGAAAGCTTGCTGTGAAGCAGTACTCCACTATGGGCTTCATCCTGTCTTTGTCCTTTTTACTTTTAAGCGCTTTTACAGTCACCAGTGAGTCCACCTCCTATGGTGCTCGAAAGAACCAGATCCTCCTATCTAGCACGTGACTGTATGCCTCCAAGGAAATAATAGCAACCTCCATTCACTCAGATGCAAAGCAGATTTATAGGAGGAAGGCCCCCCCTTGCCCCACAATGACATGGACTCTTCATCCCAACATAGGTATCACATGATGTAGTGTTAATGAACACCACTTCCAACATATGATCTCAAACATACTGGATTGCACTACACTGATCTACTGCCCCTGATGCAGCTCTCATGCCTTACTACATACTAGTACCTATTGTCACACTACCCTCTGCTGCTGCTAACCGGCATTCCAACTTGCCATGGCACCCTCAATATAGTCAAAGCTTGCAAAGCTTTACTGTGCAGCTTCAAAGGGCTGCGGAGAATTTCCAACAGGTTTACTGTACATTTTCCAGGAGAATTTCTCTGCTTGGCATGGAGTCACTTACATCCCCCGCTGAGCAATAAAGCCGCAATAAAGCCCTGGACAACCTCACCCAGGCTGAATTTTGGTCATGCCTCAACACCCAGCGATCTGAGCTATTCAGCTTTTGCGTTGCCTCATTACTCCCCTGGATCTAAGTCGACATCAAGATGTCCCATTCCCACCTAACCTGACCCGCCCAGACCCACCGCATCTCACCACACTTTGGCACCTTTCATCCATCCAATCATGTTCCTTACCAACAAGATGCCAACTGATCATTCACCGACTAATCACCACGTGGCATCATATGCAACTGCACGGGTATGACTACCTGTGGCTTAAGGAACGGAATCGTCAGATCAGGCTTAGCCAGAAGGTCTAGCGGGCTACTAAGCACGCTGCTCGTATCAATGCAATCACACACCTTCCATGGGCCACCTACGTAAATCCCTGCCCTACTCAATGTACCATCCCTCAAAGGCACCCTATCTAACGACGGTGCGGGATCCATACTCATATCCAAGCAGGGCAGCCCCAGTAATGTCCTGCCGATTGGATGCATCAGCAATGTATTGCCCACCAACGGCACTACACGTCCCACACAGCTCCCCTTGCCATTCTTACAACCTGGGGTGTACAGCTCACATCCAAGGTTTGCGCATTTATCCGTCAGCGGATTAGACAGCTGATTACTTCCAAAACAGGGCATCAGCCCCACATCTTTCCCCAAACCAGAAGAGATGCAGCTGCTGCTCCCGCACCGACCTGAACTAATACAGCAACCCCCCAAACACACCTTGGCGGAGAAATGCGGTAGCATGTAGCTGCAGTACGCTTTTGTACCGTATGCGGCACTTGTACTGCACTGATCGGGTCGCGGCTTGCAGTTGCCAGCCAGACCCGGCAGCTGCGCCTGCGCCTGCGCTATTATTTGCGCTGCCACAGCCGCCTTGTTGCTTCCGCTACTACCACTGTTACTGCTGCTGCTGAATTTGGCTTTGGTGTGAGAAGCTGCGGGCTTGACTTGCGCACTTGTACCGCTCATCACAAGCTGCTCAAGATTGTCATCGGTAAGCACTGCCGTCGTCTTACTACCTTTGGCCCCACCTGATGTAACTTTACTAGATTCCTTCTTGCTGCTATTGTCCCACCCTGCGGTGCTGAAAGATTGATCACCGGCAGCTGTATCGTAATCTTCATCTTCAGCCGGTTCAATCAGATTACCATCTTGATCAAATTGTGCCGTGATCGTCTGAAGTTCCTTGAGGAAGTCATCCTCGGCGTCCCCGTCAGCAGCTGCAAATTCATAAGTGTCGTCATATGATGACTCATCATAACCGCCGTCATCAACAGAAGCCACAGCAGCATCTGGCTCTGCTTCTGTTGCTGCAACATCAGTCGGGTTTCCGGGGCCGTTGCCTGGTCCAGTGACAAGCGCTGCTGGATCGATGGGTATCGTTGAATCATAATCATCAGGAATCGAAGCCAGGTCATCAATAAGCCCAGTCGGTAGGACAGGTACAGGGGCAGGGGGTGCCGGTGTGGGCTTTGGAGACTTGGTTGGCTTTGGAAAGGGGCTGCTAGGGGCAGGGGTGGGGCTAGGGCTGGGTGTAGGGCTCGTTTTAGGACTCGCCTTCGGCTTAGGGCTTGGAGGGGGCGGAGGATTGGGAGAGGGAGGAGGGGGACTAGGCGAGGGCTTGGGCGCGGGGCGAGGCCGAGGAGCAGGCTCTTGAACCTTAGGGGGTGGGGGGGAAGCCAGAACCGGAGGGTTAACCGGGAGGGGAACTGTGGGCGGTGATGCCACAGATGTACCAGTAGGGCCAGGCCGTGGGCGGGGACTGGGAGCTGAGGGTTGTGCTGCTGGCGGTTTTTGCGGTGGTTTGAAAACCACTGTAGTGCTGGTAGCTGGAGCTCCCGGCCACAAAATCACTGTAGCTGGTGTGCTAGTACCCTGAAGCACAGGTGACTGGGTGGGGGGTTTGAGAACCACAGTGGGAGTAGATGGTTTGAATGTCACTGTAGGAGTCGGCACTGGTTTCAGTGTAACTGTAGGAGTCGGCACTGGCTTCAGTGTCACGGTCGGTGATGGGACTGGCTTCAGAATTACTGTTGGCACTTTCGGCTTAGGTCCTGACGGTGCTGTATGCGAAGGATACGTCTGCGGTTTACCAGACGGCATATAAGCGCTCGGCACCCATGACTTCGAGTTTGGTCCTTGCTGCTTATCGAGTGACCCTCTTGGGCTGTTGCTTGGGCACTCCAGGCCTTCCGTGACTGCCCAAAGCAACTGAAGCCGAGTAAGCATTCCGTTGATGTCTATGTAGCCTTTTAAAGGACCAAGGCGGCTGATGTCCCGGTTGGCGGTGTTGGTTTGGGTCATTGTGGCACTTTGGGCCAGACCAACAGGGAAGGATCGACCGTAATTTGTCTGAAAGTTGATGTACTCAATGCACCTACAGAGACGGGAAACACAGGGATCGCATGGTCAGCACAGCAAGCCCAGCATATATCACCTAAAACTGAAGCCCTGGACTAGGATATTCTGCTTCCCTGTGATATCTGCTCCACATAAGAGGCCAAATAGGAGTGCTCCCTTGCAATGCTGTGGTGTTGAGGTATACCGTGTAAGGAATGTCAAAGCCCAGTGGGCACAATCCAGCCATGCAATGCAAGGAAGGTTGCGCATCTCTGCAAGATATGACCCCAACTAAGCCAGGTGAACATCTCCCCCTGCTTTCTTGACAGTAATACTTGCGCAAGCATACAGGAGCCTGTTGACACCAGAGAGTGAAGCATGTCAGACAGCAAGGCTGCTCGTGAGTCTTGTGCTGCTGCTGCTGCTGCGCAGTTTTACATGCCCATGCCACAGCTTCTAACCATTTACTGCCTAAGCCAAGCTGCTGCCATTGCAAGCTTCAATAGCATATTTGAGCAAATCCCGAGCCCCAGGCCTTCCTTGATCCATAAGTGAAAGCTGCTGTGTCTAAACTATACCACTGCTAGCCCATTCGTTATCCCTCATCCAAAACTCACGTTGAGCCCGCCTTGTACTGCACTTGAATGATCTGTTCTCCAGGTTTGAGCTTTGCCTCCACAACTTGGGTTTTTGGCCCAGGCTTTTGATTCCCCATGACTTGAGCATCTGCTGGGTCTGGTCCATACACCACTTTGACTCCTTGCAGACATCCCTTGCTTGGGTTGAAATACGAGGTGAGCTGAGTGATGTCCCCGTGCTGGTTCCAGAAATCAACTTGGTCCACCAAAGTGTCTGTTGCTTTGGACTGGGAGGGACCAAAGTGTGAGCCACCAAAGAAGGGGGTGTAACCCGAGATGCTTGTAGGGCACCATGGGCCAACAGCTGCTACTAGGGGTATTGCATGGAACAAGGAGGGTTGACAGTAGTGTTAAACACAGACACATGTATATCAGACGGTTGAAGAACAGTGCTGGTAGGTGCAGGACCGCTCAAGGTTCTGCAATTCCCTGTGAGTGATGTGACATAATTGATAGGTCCTGGTGCAAGAATATGACATAGTGCGCCAGAGAGAAACATGGAGCATACCTTATGCTCTGCAATCTAAGGGGTCCAGATCCCTTTGCCTTAATGCAGCTCTTAGAGCTCAGACATGTATGCATTGAGGTGGCTGCCTAAGGTGTTATCGCTGCAGGTTGTCCATGCTGACAGTAGCGAGAGCATCTACCCTCACCTGATGTGCTTCTCAGCAGGAACACACAAGCAAACAACCATAAAGACTGTACTCGTGGCTTGTATCGACCCACACTTGATGGATGGCGCAGTGTATGCCGTCCTGCTCGAGCCCTCCCCTCCACTTGATGTGCAGCCATTGCTTGCGGAGGGTCAACGAAACCTTATGCGGCAGTCTCTGTCTCAATACAATTACATAGAGAGGAATTATGATGTATATCCTGTGAGGTCCTCAGAGCGAATCATGGATAAATCGTGCGGAGTCCCCCCAGCGCTGCATCAGAGACTTCGTAAAGCTCCAAACCACGTCGAGCTATGTAGCTTCATGCATGCGGAACATATTATGCCCAATGGGAATGGCTGCGGGTGCCATATGTCATTTTAGGAGAATTTTTCGGTCAAGCAGGTCTACGCTCCGTCGGTGGTGACCCCCGTTTGCGTTTGCGGTTACCTACTCAGTGCAGGCAAAGTCGCACTTCTTCTGCCAGGGCAGGTGCCAGCACGGCCACAACTAGCTTACCCGCTCTATGAACCACATTGCTGAGTAGCACCTGCCTGTATTGGGCGGTGGCTCCCGAGCCCAGCCTTAACATGCAGGAGGACTCGCCTGCAGCAACCAACAACCTGAGAGGCCATACTATGTCGCGTTCAGTGAGGAAAACGCTTGCCTGTATAACCCTGTGTAAACTGCATACTACCACAGTGCAATCTGCATCTGCCACACCAGACTCCACTCTGCAGGTATGACGCCCTCAACCTCTGATTGCAACAACAAAAAAGCGCGACAAGCATTATAACCGAGCATTGATGACCGCCATGCGATACCAAGCTTATAACACGATCAATCATAAACCCCTGACCAACAACCAAGCAGCTTCATTTACAATCCCCCCTCATACTACAAGTAGTTTTAACGACATTGTTAAGCAATGCAATGCCTGCCAAGCAATACAAATACGGAAATCATGGAGTTCCAACTGGTGGATGGTGTTCAGTTTTTCTTGGTTCTATCTGTGTTAGTGGCTTTGCCACCCCTGTGGTGAACTGTGGCACCGCACGCGTGCCGATGGGTTTGCCAATGTAAGATTCACACACACACACGGCGACCCCCAGAGGGCTCATATCAAGAACCTACCAGCAAACAAACAAACATTGCTAATCAATACGATGCCTGCCAAGAAACACGTGTGGGCTGAGTGAACACAATGCATTGACCTGTACTACCTTTGGATCAGTTGGCAAGATGAACCCATTGCTTGGCATTGCACTGCACACCAACTCCCCGCCCAAAGCAACCGCAGCTTTCTCGGGCATACATGCTGTCATGACCCCTTTGCTCTGATTGTCATACATAGTAGATTCAATACTCTAGCAGCTTACGTGTGTACCACGCACCCAATTTAGGACCAATTGCGTCCATATCTTGCACTGCTTACAAAACATATCAAAACACACTTAACAAACAAACAGCCATTGTTCCGGCCTAATACTCCATGTCACAGAATTCACACCTCTAGGTGTGCCAACAACAGCGGGAGGAACAAGCACTTGATAGATGCATGCATGGGCTATCACAACATGGCTTTGCAGCCTTCTGAATCGCTCAAGTAACCCCATAGTCCAGACCAGATCTTGGACTGAGACTGTTTGTGGACCTTCCTCACCCTTTCCCCTTGTTGTTTGACAGAAACCATGACACGTGACCATACCATACCCATTTTGACAGAAACCATGACACGTGACCATACCCCTAGTACCAAACAAACTTCTGTAAACAATGTCCCTCGACAGCACCTTGTCCTCTGCTAGAGGCAGCAATCCTGCTTTCATCAAACAATAACCATTAGAGGTGCTGCAAGCGTAAGAAGGCTGCCAGGTGGGACCGACCAAAGACACCATGACATCAATCCAAAGCATACCTTCATGCCAACCCGCCTATTGGACAACATAAACTTCCTTGCTACAACAACAAACGACATACATAGACACAACATGCTCCACCCTTGCACACACAGCTACCCCTTTGGTCAGTGAAAGCAGCTGCTTACGGCGTCCTCATAGCCAAAAGCACTACATACCAGGTGAGAAAGACCACAGCTTGCTGACCAGGCAACACATTCACACATAACCAACATAACCACAAGCTAGCAGTCAGCCCAAGAGATGAAACTCTCAGTGGATATATGAAACACAATAGGAGCACGGCAAACAACATGAGCCCTCAACACCATCATTGAACCTGCGCAAGGCACCCATCCTGCCGTGTAAGAGCAGCAGGTGTTCACGCAGCAAGCTAGAACAAGCACCTTACATACCACACAGCTCAGAACCCCGTCACAACAGCACAGACCTGCATGTATCATGTGATCTAACAAACTACTATTGTGCCTGAATACACCAGGGCTAGCCTTGCCATGGAAAGACATGCCCTCTGGAATTGGCTACAGGACACATGCTGTGGGGTCCCTTAAAACCTTGCCTGACTAACAAGGAAGGGCACACCAGTGAAGTTCCCGTTAAAGCACCTTAAGACAGCTCCCTGCTTGACCAATCACTTTGATCTACACAAACAACCATACACACAATAACTTGTGGCAACCGCAAGAAGGCTGCTAGGTCGAACCAATTACAGCTCCCAAACCATATCACACACTAGTGCTGCAGAGAACGGCCTGAAAGGGCCATGGCATTGGCAGAGGAGAAGCCTCACGACTTGGCAACAAACTTGGCAACAAACAAGACGTCACTACATACCCAATGTGCTTCTGTAAGCAGAACTGCCTCAGCTTTACATACACAAGATGCCAGCATGAAGGGACCATCGCATCCATACAGCCTTTCCCAGCTGCCATGCACATACCCCACTGTTAGCCATGTGAGCCAAGTGCCACAGAAAAACTGCTTACCCCATTGATGTGTGTTGTATAAGTTCACATCCCTGCAAAAGAACACAAGTCTGGCCCTGTGCATCCTGTAACATGCACAGTACAAGAATTCCCCACTCCTCAAAAGGGGTGTCCTTAAAGGACACACTGTTAAAAGTCACCATCCCACAAACGCCCACCAAAGGCTCGACAACCCTGCTGCACAGCTATGGTTTTAGCACTACAAGCCCAGTAGATGCACTAGACCATGCTCTTGGTTTGTCATGCTTGGAGTCAACAGCAGCAGAATCTCTGCAGCACCACAACCCCTGCATCTCTGTCACACCTGAGTCAGAGCTCATAATTGTGCAGACAGAAGCTCCGTCCTTTGCAGCATATAAATGGCGCATGTCACATATACCTCACAACTATCTCTCAGTATCCCATCGTGACATTGCAGCCCTGCTACAAGTGGTGCAATGCTCCCAGAAGCTTCCAACGCTCAGAAGGCAGCATGTAATTGCACCAATTCCAAGCACATTTTCACATGCTTAGTCATGCCAGCTCCACAAGATGTAGAGATCAAACCCAGTAAAGCCGACTCTGACAAATTAGTCTGACCCACACTGCTGTAGCCGTAGGGATACTTGTATGCACTCCTCCCATGAAGGCACCGCCCGCTGTCCATGTTGCCAGGAACTTGCAAACTCCAAAACTCCACGTCTTCTGCAAGGCCAGGATCATCCTGAAGATAACAAGGACCTACTGACGCACAAGCAGCACTGACATGATATGCCCATTCAGGATCACAAGTACGAACTGATGAGATATGTATAAAGTCAATTGCATGGCAGAGCACCCAGAATCTCCACACAATGCAGCGACCCAAGCCCAGCTACCCAGGTAAGAGCTCTGCACACAGAACAGTCCATTGTGATATGCTGTAAATAAGCCAAATGCATCGTGTCATAAGCGCGCAGGCACCTCTAACAAGCAGAGGGTTCATCCTCTAGCAATTATAATTGACGCTCCAGCTCAACATACCACTGTTGACACCACTAAATTCGCCACTTCCACTTTGACGAAGCATGCAGCCCTGACACCACAGTGCTTCCACTGTGTCCATCTGCAATCATGCACAAAGCAACCGAGTACTGCAGTTCCACAAGCACATTGGCAGCACCTGGGATGCACAGTCACGTGCTAAGCAAGCCACAGTGCTCTTAGCCTTTAGAAAAGAAGTGACCCTGCAATATTTTCACAACAACATACAGCAACACAAGAGACGCTCAATGAGCCCTTTCCTGTCATCGTTAGCTAAACATAGGGAACTTCACGTCCCAAACTAGAGTCTTTCCGTGTCCATATCAAGACTTGAGCCCTCTCAGGCAACCACCATCCCAGAGCAGGCAAAGCACAATATAAATCAAAACATCTATCGAACACACTCCACAAATTTTAAAAAGAGACACATTCACCGTGACACAAAACAACTCATCAACAAAACAAAAACAACAGACTGGTAGGATCCGAAACAAACAAACAACCCTATAACAAACTAAACGATACGAACCGAGTAACTCTGCCCAGCATTTGCTGCTTGTTGAGGCAAAGGCATCCTGCCCCCCCCCCCCCTTCAGCAATTATACCTGGCCTCTACCCTGCGCTCTGGTCCTTACCCTGCGGTCAGTAACCACAATGTGTCACGGTTTCGCCCACGGGCTGCAGGGTCAACTGCAAACACACTCCTTGCGCAACTAGCTGGTCCACAGGACTGCAAATGCTTCGATTCAATGTTTGGATGGTAAGCCACCACAATGCAGCCTGTACACTACACCCTGCAATACAGTGGCTGGGCTGGTACAGAAGCAGCAACCAGCATTTATGAGGCACAAGCCATGCCTGAAACAAAAGTACACAGCCCTCTCTTGCTGCTTACAAAAGGGCCGCCAAGCTGCCAGAAGGGGAATCTTGGCTTTGCACCCATGAACAAAGACACATTGCAACCAAGGGGTTGGGCTACCCTGCAATTGCCCAACCACTTTCCCCCCACCGTCTCTACATGCCTTAAGCTCATCATGAAGAATGCACTAGATGAGCAGCCACTATCTGCGCAATGATATGCTGCTCCCAGTGCCTAAAAGCTTGCCACGAAATGGCACTATCCTGCAGGCTAACCCTCGCCAAAGCCACTTCAGCTATGCCCACCCCATACTTGCTGTCACTTGACCAGCTGCATCGACCACTTTATTACAGCTACTGCTCTTTCACGTAAGCAACAGAACACCCACCTTGCATGCTGCTCTCATCCACCCTCCTGCCAGGTGCAGGTCACACACTGCACATCCAGCCTCAGCCTAATCATTCAGTAGCCAGCCACCTGGCTTCAAGGCAGTGCAAGCAAATGCTTGAGCAGCGCCTGCAAGCCCTCAATCCTTGCCCCAGCCCCGGATGCCGACACCTTCAGCTGAGTCAGCAACCTCCGCACAAGCTCTCCTGCTCCAGCAGCCCTCGCCTGCACCTGACACTGCGGATGCTCCCGACACATCACCACAAGTGCCGTAGCTGCTGACTGCTGCACACCCTCGTCCTGATCCACTTCCTTCAAAATATCCACCAACGCAGGTATTGCTCCAGCATCAGCAGCAGCACTCTTGATGCTGGACACATCGTTAGTGATTGCAGCTAGTGCTGCTGCAGCTGCTGTTTGGGTGTCAGGCTTATGCTCTTTCAGCAATCTCGTTAACAACGGTACTGCTCCTGCCCCTGCGATCCACCGCTGGTGCCCAGGGGCCAATGCAGCCAAGGTGCCTGCTGCTGCTGTTGCGACCGTGCTATCCGCAGACTCGAGCAATGCTACAATCGCAGTCACAGCATTCTCCCGAGATGCCATCTCACGAGCAGCAGGGTAGTCAGTCAGCAACACCCTTAGCGCCCCTGCAGCTTCCACCTGTAGGGCTTCCGGTGCATTTACAACCACATTCAGCAGTACAGGCATCACTCCTGCATGCAGCAGCTGAGCTTTGATGGCGCTGTTGCCAACACACACGTGCTGCACTGCTGCAGCTGCCGCCTGCTGAACATACCGCAGCGGAGACTGCAGCAAGCTAACCAAAGGAATGACACCACCTGCCTCTAGTAAGCTCGCCCTGTGGCTCTTGTACTTCTCATGGCTGCTGCTGGTACTGCTACCGGCAGCACTGCCACCGCCAGCTGGCCCCCTGCTGCTGCTGGCACCTCCGTCGCTGCTTCCCACCCCCTCACTGCCACTGCTACTATTACAAGCGCTGGACATTACAGTGCTACTACTGGCAGCACCGCTGCTGCTACTGCCGCCATTGCTGCTGCTCCTATTTGCGCTTCCATCACCCCTGCCTTTTTCCAGCTTGCTCGACAAACCGCCCCCACTGCTGGTTATGCTGCTGCAGCCACCAACGCCTCTGCTGCTGCTCCTATCACAACTGCCTGTAAGAGCAGCTACAGCACGACATGCCTCAGCCTGCAGGGCAGGGTTTTCTGCATGAAGGAGGGCCACGATAAAGGGCCAATTGAGCTGCTCCATAGCGTGCTGCAGTTGTGAACGAGCCTCTGCTACCTGCAGCATAAAGGACACACAACGGGGATCAGTGATCACAACCTGCCACATGGACTCTTATGAAGTTGCAAACTCAAACAATAACTACTTGACTGCAAATTTGCTACTGCATGACAATCTACCATCATCTGTGTAGTTGCTCTTCACCACAAAATCAACCCATAGCCACCGTGCTGCAAAATTTCAGGCATTACATCTTTGCTCAAGCTCCCCGCCACTGGAGTACTTCAACACCCGCAATATGGAGCAGATGCTTGGCCCCCTCCTGCAACCGTGCTAAAACCACACCCACGGCCCTGTTATAACCCCCCCATTATTTCTTTTGTGTGCCCCCACCTGAAGCTCCTGCTGCTCCTGGTATGCCTGCAGGCCCTCCATGGTGTCAATCACTTCCTTGTCACGAGGCGACCACTGCATCACCTGCAGCAGCTGATCAGTGGCATCTTGGAAGGGCTGGCGGTCCAGGGGGGAGGAGCAGCTCCTGGTGACCAGCTGCCGACTGGTACGTAAGGCACGGGTGCGGTACTCACACCTACCAAAGGACAGTGCAACAGCGGGGCCCAGCTTCAGGATCAACAGGGAATTTGAGGAGGAATATGTTGAGGTCTGAGCACCATTTTGCCTTCACATAGCTAGAAGGGGCCATTTATGCACCACAGCTAATGCAGAGATTGGGGTGGTGAGGGCTTGAGGGAAGGGAAAAGAAAGCAGCAGGGGTAGACGGCAAAAAGATATGAGGAGAAGAGGACAAGGGAGACTAAGGAAATAGTGAAAACGTAGAAAGGACTCATGGGGATGGCAAGGGAATAGAAAGCACGGTAGGAACAGTAAAGGCAAAAGATAGGTGAGATACTGGGTGGGGAGGAGAATGAGTGGGCGGGCAGGGCTGAAGGCGGGGGTCAGGCAAAAAGGAGGGGGACAGCATGAGTAGACAAGGTGATGACCTCACAAGGGAGATTTAGGGGCGGCTCTGTCATGGGGCATGGATATCTGCAGAAGAAGATAAAGAGTTGAGGATTATGATCAGTACATGGGTTAAAAGTGGCCTTTTCTCTCAATCTTTCTGTATTAAGTCTTTCAGCATGCCTCCTGCATCCTACTCAAGCAGTGCTGGGCTCCAAGAATGCAGCACACAAGAAGCATATGTTATGGAAGAGCCATGGTTCCCCAGAAAAGAAACACAGATCAACCATATGATGCTGGCATGGGATTCCTGCCAAGGCCTCAGCTTAAGGCTAGTGCTGCACCCACTACCAGGGATTTTGCTTCTGCACCCAGCTAAAAATGCTCCACCATGGCAGAGGATCCTTACGTACCTGCGCACCCTCTGCTGCTCCAGCTGCTCTGCAGGCAAAGCGGCTGCCACCCCATCATCCACCCCAGTTATATGCAGTTGCTGCCCATCAAAAGGGCTCACCACTCCTCCCTCATGGTTCAGGATGGTAAACCTGTCATAAGTATACCCATCACTGCAGCACACAGGATCGCACACCAGCTCCTGAGTGATTGGGTCGAGTAGAATTCCACGCAGCTGCTCCTGCTCCTGCTGTTGATGCTGCTGCAGGCCCTTGATGCGTTCCAGCACCTGCACAATATCTGTGTCCAAAGGGTCCCACTGTAGGACATCCTGTAACTGCTGAGCAGCAGCTGCGAGCGCTTCAGGGTCTGGGGAAGTGCCTGGGGCCTCCAGCGCAGCTGCTGCTGTGACAGCCTGTGCACGGTACTTCGTCCTGCAGACATAGAAGAGCGGTGGAACAATTGTAGGGACACGGGTGTGCTGCAACCTACTACTGCATACTGGAAGAATGTCACTTCAGGCAGGCTGTTACAAGGAGCATTGACAGGTGAAGGTCGGCCTTGACTCAGGAATGCACCTGCTTCCAATTAAAAAACACTGCTCAATATGCACAGAATCTTCGCATTCCCAATGGCCAAACTGTAGGCAGGGGGTAAGAGCGGACTGCAAAGACATCAAGCATGCTGTGATAGGCAACCGCTTCTGGGGCGTTCCAGCCCATAATGTGCCTCCTGCCACAATTGCCATTGCTCTGCCATTCAGCATAAGGAAGGTGATTGGCAACGATCAGGCACTACTTGGCGACTGCCTATGTGCAGGTGTATACTGGACTTCACAGGAAGCTTGACAGAGCTCTTGCTGGTTACCTTAACTGTGCTTGCTGCTGCTTTTGCTCCTCTGACAGCAGTGCAACAGCTGCATGATCAATGCCTGTGATCATGAGCTCGTGGCGGTCAAGGCTGAAGGGGCTGGTAACTGCTGTCCCCCTGCTCAAGATGGTGAAACGGTCGTATGTGCGATCATCACTGCATATCACAGGATCACACATAGGCTCGAAGGTGATGGGATCCAGCGTCATGTTGCTGCTGCTGCTGCTGCTGGCTTGGGGCATATCTGACGCATGAGAGGGCTCTTGGAGTAGGTCGTGCTGTGAACCATCTGCTGTACTGGTCCAAGCAGGGATTTGCAGAGCAGGTGGGGCAGAAGTAGCGCCTGGATAGATGGTATTCAGCAAGCTGCACGTGAATGCGTCGAGCGCTATGTTGGTGCTTTGTAAAGCAGCAAGAGCTGCTTGGAACTGCTGCTGGGTGCACCTCCACTTGAAGGTTTGAAGGCAACGGTCCAGAGCTGCCTGGTCATGGCCTCGCTCGATTGCGAAGAAGCAGTCTGAGAGCCAGGTAAGGAATTGTGGTGTGTTGACTGCCATGCCAGCGGTGATTGTGATAATCAACGTCTGAAACATGCAGATAAGTCTCGTGTCAAGGCACCGCAGTTGCTGCTGGACAAACGGCGCCCTAAGCAGCTGGCTGCCACGCCAGCAGCTCTCATCTGAGAAAAGTTCTGATAAGGCTAATGCGGATGCAGAAAGCCTCTTATCGAGCTCAAACAGAGCTGGTCCAGCAGCAGCCTGCGCAGAGTCACTCGAGGTGCTGAGACAAGAGAGCAGTTTGCTTATGTTTCGCGACGTGTGCTGTTTTAGCGAGCTTATTAGCGAGCGTACGTCGGGGTTCAGCTGGTGGTATATATAGTTGTCAAATGTATCTGAAACACTCTGGTACCCGTCAAAGATTAGCCCTAAACTGTAGGCCATGGTGCCACGATCTTGACAGCCATGGCCACTTGCATGGTGCGGCTATCTGCAAGACTCAGTGCTATCTGCAAGACTCAGTGCACGAGGCATTACCCCTGTGCGCCGTCCTCAAAGTCACTGGCAGTGAGTCAGTCGAGCTAACAGGGGCAACGGAGCTTGGTGACCTAATTGCCGGCTCGAAAAGGCCTAACATTCGGCCAGACCAATGGCCATACATGGTAGAGGCTGCCGGTTTCATTGCGGGTTACGTCCTCCTAGCCCCCTGTATATGCCTTGTACATAAAATGGCTTTGTATATGGGATGTGTCTAGCTGACTGTCGTGACCTTTGAGTTAGTATTACTTGTAGGAGATACTTGCAAGCGTACACTTAGACCATATAATATACACCGTAAACATTCGCACCATCATATAACGGCAATCTTTACTCGGTGCATTCAGCGCTCCGCGCAACCCATCTGATAGGGAGGTGGTGGTACTGCAGCCTTCCAGGTAGTGGAATCTGCCAGGCGCGGACGCACTGAATACTTATTGCCCGAACTATTGACGTCCGTTATGGGCTATCAAAGTTTCTTTCTGCTCATTCTGATCGGTCACTGACAGCTGGCCATGACGTTCGATTCCAGGAGTACCACCAGTGAAGCTTGGCTAGGTGATACCAGAAAATGCAGCAGCATAGAGCTAGCATCCTTCTGAGACCAAAATGTCAGCCAACACGCACTGGTGACGAGAATTACGACAGAGAGTCGCGCTTGGAAGAGGTGGGCTAGTTTTCTCATGGCACGGACAGTATGAGAATTGGCTTAGTCGTCCATTGCATGATAAATCCTGTGATTTCTGGCAATTTCGTAGGAGCGTCTCAAATCCCGTGCGCAGCGTTTCAAGGTGCAACAAGATCGGCTCATGAACCATCTGTACCCAGAAGGTCGCACCTCCTGCCGTCTGCACAATGACGACGATCAGCTGAAGACCGGCAATCAGCGCAAACGGTACGACGGATATGTGACCATCAGATTCCACCATTTGCCGTGAGACTTTAATGGTGTTTATCCCCTTGCAAATGTCCTTATCATGATAGCTTGCTTGATTGTGCTGTAATGCTTTATATTCCTGGATGGTCCCTTGTTTTCATTGGTTATTGTACTGCTCGTGCAGTCGCAGCAGATTCAGCTTAAAATTGCATTTGGGGCTTTGGATGTAGACGGTGGCGGGGTGCCTGCGGTGCTGCCTATTCTGGAAACATGCTGTTTGTACAAGACGTCCAAGCTGCCTGAAACCACTTTGGGCTCTGGCCGGTCTGCCTGACTCTGCTAATGTCATGTTAGCCCTTCACACCAATCTTGGCTCTGCAATCAACCAATTCAATGGTCTTGTATCACCAGGACTGCACATCTGGAAACCTGCGCTGTGAGCTGTCTCCTACATAACCCGTGCTGCAAGCTATCTCACAATGGACCTGATAAGCAGCTGTGTGCGATTGTCTGTATTGTTGCCACAGCAGCTCTGATGATTGTGCAGAGGAGGCCCCACAGTCTTCAGGCACAACATGTCCTGGCAGACACAGCCCCGCAACAGGAGGCACATGGAGGGAAGTCCTGGCCACGGTGAGTGAACGCTAAGCATGCAGATGAGCAGCTAAGAGCACCGTTTGCTGTAGCTTACTGAAGGTGCATCTGGGCAGCTAGTAAATGGTGTTTACTGATAGCCACTCTTAAGTCCCTTTGTTGCTGTGAGGTTTAGTAGAGATAGATCGCTCCCACTATTCCATTCTTTTCAAGAACATTCACTTTTATGGTAAAGTCATCAATATTGTGCCTCTGCTCCCCACTTGTTTTCATCCAGTGGCTTGTGCTTGTCTCGCTGGGTCATGCTAGCTAAATGACACTGCCCTCATTTAACAACTTATTAACAATGCTGCTCCATCTTTTAGCTGCACAGCCATCCGCGGTTGAGAAGTTACCACTTGGGGCTCTACACACTCCTGCTTGCCTGGCTATATCTGCAGGGGCCTGTGCGCAACAGCTATGCAGTGGAGGCTATGCTGTATAACAAAGCGATGATGACTGAAGTACAGCTGCGGAAGTATGAGGAGAAGCGGGCAGAGCAGGAGAGGGTCATGGCAGACCTGCGGTCAGAGGTGAGGCTGGGGAAAAATCAGGAAAATGATTATATAGTATAAATGACAAATAAAAAAAAGAACGTGACCTGGGGGCGCAGGTGAACTGAATGGAGTTGTGTTGGGCATTGCAGGCAACTTGAGGTTTACACTGCAGGTCAAAACACTACTTTGGCCTTGTTTTTAGATCCATTTGCCTTTGTGATGCTGAGTTTTCTCCTAGATGGACTACTTTTAGCAGCTGAACTTCCATGTTGGAGTGGCCTAAAAAGCACTTGGTCCTTTTTGCAGACAATTGGCTGTCATTGCTCAGGACATATCGCTCTGTTCTTCATGCAGTTGTAAAAGGAAGTTCATGCAGTTGTGTGCTCTAAAGTTACAAATTGAAGTATCATAGTGAGCAAGACGGCGTCTAAATCATGCCCTACACAGAAACTTGCTGGCAAGGATCTCGCACAAAGATTCATGTAGGCTTCAGAGTTACTCTCCTTCCCTAGCAGACTAGATAGTCAAAGGAGTGGATTGGGGGATTTCAATTCTTTGTAGATTTGGAAGCTTTTTCCCTACTTTTTTTAGTAGATGATACGAGTCAAAGGGTGAAAAATAGATTTTTTATATCAGCTTCTTATAGCTATGAAAGCCTCTAATAGCAATATAGGCATACAACTCACCCAAGCTGTTTCTTGCCGGCTTCTGCTGCCCCAGGCTAACTATTGGAACCTAGGGGCCACTAGTGATCGGTATGTGCCTCCCAAATACCGTGTACCTCCCCGGCCAGACTCTGCTCCTCCCTGTTCAGACCCCAGCCGCTTGAACCCCCTCTGGAGCTGGGATGAAGGGCAGCAGCAGCAAGATCAGCAGGGGCGGATAGACGGGGCAGAGGAAGAGGAGGTTGTGGAGCAGAAGACGCACTTGTGGTGTCATGACCACCAGCATCACTACCCACAGGAGCGCTTGCACTGCTATCAGCAACGGCGGCATTATTACAGGCCGCAGGTGCAGTACGTAGAGGGAGATGCAAAGGCAGATCAGGTAAGCTGATACGCAACTAACTCTCAGATATGATTATTTTATGTAATTGCCTGGGTCTCTTGAATGGTCTGGCAGCCTTGGCTCTCTAGCGGTCTCGACTCGCTGTCTCGATTTCTGCTCTCCACATACTAACAAACTGGATGGAGTTCTGCCGGGGGCGGTGCACGGCCCGGAAGCTGTGCAGTGATCTATCTCATATATGGTTATTTCTGCCGGTATAGCCTGTATTACTCGCTTGTTTCCCCTGTATCTGCGTGAGTATGCCTGCTTGTCACCTAGGTCCTTTTGCTTGTGATTATAGAGCAGGCTATGCAGCTTAGTATGCATTCGGACTCGTTTAGGCTCGGGGGGAGGAAGGGAAGGGGAGATAAGGGCCAGGCACACCACATCCGAGTGGAATTGCTTTCAGAATGAGCAGTGTAAGAAAGTTCTCAGGTCTACTTGTATCCGCCTCGCTCGATTTCGCAGCTCTCTAGCTCTCTATTACTCGCACTAACTCAACCCACTTAACTTAAAAACCAGGTTGGAGTCATGCTTGGGTGCTGCACGGCGCAGGGGGCTGTGCAGTGGTCTCTCTCAACATACATGATTATTTCATACTCAGATAGTTGTTGTTTTCAGATTCTTGTGCTCCAGATAGTCATTACCAACCTCCAGATAATCGTTACTTGTGCAGAGATGTTGCCTGGACCATCGTGGAAGTTTGCTGTTTGCAAGAGCAGCTTTCTAACTAACGTGCTACCACTGGAGGCTCTGGTCCAATGCAACTTGTAGTTGTTACTGTTCTCTCTGTACTTCCATACTTTTTTCTGCATGAATGACCTTCTCAGCTTGCATGGCCCCACTATGGCCCCACCGAGAAATTTTGATATTCAACCTCAGGCCCTAAACCATAGACCCCAGGTTCTGTTAATTCTGTTGTTTCTTGGCCCTATATGACGTGTTTTTGTGCATGTGCTCAGTGGATCGGATGTTGGCCAACAGGCCAAAACACGTGATTTTACGGTGTGGACGTACGGAATTATGATCAAGAGATGATTGGCCCTGACTGCGTATGTTTAGCTGCTACCTCAAAACATCATATCACACCACTAATAACTTGATCACCTGTATGGCCCCGCACAACCAGCCCTGTGGCCCTCAGGGCTGCTTCTCTTATCGCACATGCAAAAGATCCTGGTTTGGTGCGAGCCTTGATTCTTGCAATCGTGCTTTCACATGTGTTGAGTAATGCAGAATGCCCCATCGTGCTCTCACATAATATTGCTTTTTTTCCTGCAGCTGTCGCACCGGAGGGTACCCCAGATGCTACACCCGTGGACCTGGGATGCATAAAGGCCCAAAGTCCTAGGCCTCCAATCTGCGGTAGTTGAGCACTGTGCACAGCAGCACACCCCCTATTCTGGACGTAATGACATTTCAGGATGCCCGGGCATCTTCTGGGAAACAACCGGGCAGAGGTTGTGGGGAGATATGTCAAGCTTCCTTTGTGGGGTGATACGTCCTGCTTCCTTTCTGTGCACTATGATGGGAACTTGTAAGCAGTGAGCAACAGTCACAGTCTCATGATGGCGCGTAATAAGGGGCTGTGCACTCTGTTGCAGGCTTGGTCCTGCTGGCGTTGAGCTTCATGTAAAAAAGCAGATGTGATGGACATAGAGGACTGTGCATTTTGGCAGGCTGGTCAGTTAGCTCCCCAACAACTGAAGGAGCAGCGAGAGGGTGTTCCACATGGTGGCACAAAGAGGGAGGATGTATCACTTAAGTATGTTCCTGTAGCAAGGTCATTTCTCATGTTCATGTCAGTTTTATGACCTACAAACCTGTTTTTATATCATCGACGACGCATTGCCGCTTAGTCTTCTAAACATTTCAAGCTCTGTTTCTAATGGAATGATTTGCTCTGGCTTCATCAAGGTGGGGTTGACCAGTGTATATAAAAACCCCCAATGCCCAGCAGCGTTCTTTGCAATCACTACGGGCCTTGTCAAGCTTGCTTGTCCTTGGCCGGCCATAACATTGAGCAGGAACCTGTACAGCCAGAGTTGTGTTCTTGTGGTTGCCGCCAAGATGACTGACTTGTATGGAGGCTAGGCATGTGTAGTGAGCCATTGTGTGAGTCTTGGACAGGAACTTGAGTATGCCGTTGGAGCCTAAGTTGGCTCCTTGTGGGTGGCATTGCCCCCACCAGCGCCCCGCTTTGACGGGGCCATTTTGTAATTGGTAATTGGTACTGCCACTATCTGCTGTATTGTGGTCCCTTTGGCTTGGATGTTTGCATTACTGGCTTCTGCTATCTTTGCTGGATGCACTTGCTGAGGTTTTGTAGGCAAAGGGCAGCGAATGCATCTGTCTGGTGTGGGAGAATTAATGGGCCGGATGTCTCTGAGTACACCCTGTGCATCACAGCCCAAAAGTAATGTCTTTTTTCTGCATGTCCTGCCTGGATGAGCACACTCCATCGCGTTCAATTTGAGGCTTTGGTTCCTCAGTGTCGGAGGTTGCTTCCTTAGTGCCATGTGTCTCAAATACTACAACTTCTTTTGTCAGCGAGTGAGAGTGTGCATCGTTCAACCTGGATCGGGATCGAGCTTAATTCGCCAGAATGGCTGGACTGGAGCATCGCTGATAACAATAACATACAAGTTGTTATATGGTTTTTCGACATGGTGATATTATTCATGTGCTTTACAAGCAAATTGTTCACAGGCACCTAGTCTCATGTGGCCTAGGTACCCGTTCCCCTGGTTATTGCGAGATCCTGACGTAGCCCTCTGGTTGCGTCCAGATAGATTGTCTTGAGACATCCAGTCAGTGGGAACTGGCTTACTCTCCGTTGATGGCCTCTATTGGCCCCCTCCCAACACCCAATGCATTAGTGCGTTAGGAACCGGCACATCCAGTAGAGGTGGGGGTACCGGTAGTAGCCCACAGTTTTACAAGGGGAAACATGTGCCTAAATGGGTCGTTCATGTTACAACGTGCATTACACAGGGACTTTTATTGCCAGCGCAACAAGAGCGGAACATGTGGGCACATGAGTGAGAGTGCCCTAGAGCTGAGATCGCAACCCACATTGCAGGCAGCAGCCTCCAATAGCACCTCACCTATGATAGACAATATGGCAAAGGGTGGAAGTCGCACGGGGGCCTTGGGCTCGTTGGAACTACTAGGCAACGGACAGGTACCGAATCAAGCAGGCGCGTTCAGACGGCCGTATAAAATAGCTCCCGGCTAAGGTCAGAGTCTACACTAGGACGGGTCGACAACGGGCGCAAGCTTTGAGATGGGGCCGGCCCGTTTCTTGAGCGTCCCGGCGCTGGTTACGAAAGCGGAGCGGTTTTACGACTTGTCACTCTTTTGTACTCACTCACCGGCAGAGTGAACCTTGATGGATGCTCACACAGAATGGACCGACAAGGGTCTGGACGCACACCTAATGCGTGCCAGACCTCGTAGACATAAGATCTGTTTAGACAAGACATCTAGATAGTTGGGAGGTCACCCCTGATATGTTCCGTTCTGCATCCTCAAGGAGCGAAGGCAAAAGAGTCCGCCGGGATGGCATTAGAAGCCATTTGTAAGTTTGCAGGATGCAATGGACCATGCGAAGGGTTGCTTACAGTCTGTTATGAACCATCCGCGATCGCAGTGCGCGGCGCATACGATTTTGATGAGAATAGCTTGCGAGGTCCTTGGGATAATCCTCGGGCGAGTGGCTTGGCGAGTGACCCTGACACCTGAACATCGTGTGCGCTTGCAGGCAACCGAGTCTCACAGTGCAATACGGACTCCAAGAATAACAGCAAGAACCACATTGGCAGTGGCTTAGGTGAGAGCGCCTACAGATACGTCGCGGCCCGTACCCGACCATCTCGCAGTCCAGTCAGTCTTACAAGCTTCTGAGTTTCTGAAATCTGAATACAAAACTGCCGCGCAGATGGAAAGCAAACCAGTCTTCTGAGGGCGTTTGAGAGCATTGCTGACAGTGTTGGAAGCGGGCTCCAGGTACGTTTCGCCCTTATGGACGTCGGTCAGTACAGCTCATAGGTGTCGACAGCCCCTAACGCACGTCAAAATCATTGCAGGATCGCTGCAGTACATCTGGCAGAGTTTCATGCGTCCTTTCTGGTAACGAACGGCTGCAGCAGGTGAGTCGCGATGGCCTTTGGTGGAGTGTAAAGAGCGATTCTCGAGCTGACATCAGGCTCGTACCAGGCCCCCTTGCTGCTGCTAAGTGTGTCTATTTGCACTTGTATAGGTTCTGCAGAGGTCAGAGATGGATGTGGGGTCAGCGTGCAGCAGTAAGCTTCACTCTTCCTTCTGGGCTTTGCAAAGCAGCACATCAGTGGGGCAGTCGTGGAGCAGAGCCGAATGTGGCAGCCTATCCAAGCAGGTACGTGCGCTCAACCAGCAGAATCATCTTATGCCTCGGTTTTACACTGGCCCATGCTGTCAACTTTACTCTTCTTGCACCGACCTCGCGGTCTCACGTCCCTAACCACCAACTACTTTTTCTTACGCAGCATCTTGGCTCAACCCCCGCAAGCAGCAGCAGCAGCAGTCAGCAGCGGTTTCAGCAAGCAGATTTGCCTTGCTCAGACCTACAGCAGCAGGAGTATGCAGAGTTTGCATCCTTCATGGAGGGGTATGACCTTTCCCATGACTCCACTTGCAGCAGCAGCCACCAGAACCCTCGCTTCCACTCCCAGTCAGCCATGAGCCACAGCACCTGCGCATCAGGCCTGTCAGGTGTCAGCTACAGCTTCACCTGCACAAGCATGTCGACCAGCTGCAGCACTAGCGATGGCAGGGACAGAAGTTGCAGCAGCGTGAGCAGCAGCAGCAGCAGCATCTGCCAGCAGGGTGGCTCGAACACCGCATGGATTCTGCCACATTGTGCAAATAGGCAAGTGCTGTCTGAGTATGAATTTGGGAAGGACCTTGGCAAGGGGACCTTTGGAGTGACCAGGCTGGTGAGGGACAGGACAAGCGCAGGTCCAGCAGCTTGCAAAAGCATGTGCAAGACAAGCATCGCGGGGAATCAGACGCAGATTGAGGACATCAGGAGGGAGGTTGCTATCCTGCGGCACTTGGCAGGGCATGACTGCGTGGTGAACCTGCGTGGTGTTTACGAGGACACCAGGCAGGTGCACCTCGTCATGGACCTGTGCACAGGAGGGGATCTGCACGAGTACATCACCACCCGTCCTTGTGGTAGGCTCTTTGAGAAGGATGCAGCAGCAGTCATTAAGTCCATGCTGGAGGCCTTGGCGTTTTGTCATGGCAGGGGAGTTGTTCACAGGGATGTGAAGCCAGAGAACGTCTTGCTGGAGAAGCAGGGGACGGTACAGACAGGGGTGAAGGTGTCTGATTTTGGAGTGTCTGCTTGGTACAAGCCTGGCCAGGTGAGAAATGGGCAATCAGATATGGTTGCAGAGAGGCTTCTAGACAAGTTGCAGATTACCGAATGTGCCTGAAGAGCAGTCAGGAAGTAACACTGGGGTAGCTTGGATTAACTAGGCCAGTTTGCCATCTGCTGTGCCAAAGATGCAGGTTCAGGATGCAGGCACACGAGGCTGTTTGTTTCTCCTGGTGTCTAATACAGAGTCAAGCATGCTGTTTGCGGATGACCTTCTGGCAGTGCTCAGGTGCATACTGTATAGCTTGTATTAGGAATGCCGCACCTGCATTTTTTCTGCAATCTGGAGGTACATTTATGGAGGCTAAACTTGGAGTGTGCTGCTTTTTGCCATGCACAGCTTCTGACAGAGATTGTTGGGACCCCCTACTACATGGCCCCTGAGGTCATCCAGCGCCGCTATGGTCCAGAGGCAGATGTGTGGTCAGCAGGTGTAGTGCTGTACCTCATGCTGACGGGTCGCCTCCCATTCAACGGTAACTCCGACCGCCATGTGGTGAAGGCAGTGCTGCATGCTGAACCAGACTACAGTGACAAGATGTGGGCTGGGGTGTCAGCCACGGCACGAGCAGTGGTGAAGGCCATGCTGGTGAAGGACCCCAAGCAGAGGGCAGACATTGCGTCACTTCTGCAGCAGCAGTGGTTCATGCAGTTTGGACTGGGTACCAGCAGCAATAGCGGCACAAGCAGCAGCAGCGTGGCTGTTGTCTGCAACCACTGCCCTAAGAAGGTGGTGTTTGCGACTGCAGTTACTGCATCCCCTGCCACCACCAGCAGCAGCAGTGGGAACTTGGGTGTGGCGCTGGGCCAGATGGGCACGAGCAGCAGCAGCAGTAGCATGGGGGGACGTGGCAGTCTCAGTAGTAGGAGTAGCAGCATCAGCAGCCAGGTTGCAGCGGCTGCTCAGCCAACCTGCAGCTTCCGCAGCAGTGGAAGGGAGCTTCCAATCAGCAGCAGTTGCACCCCCAGGTCTCCTAACAGCAGCATCAGTAGCAGCGGGGTCGTCTCCAGGAGCAGGTCCGGGGCTATTCGTACTCCTTTCGCAGCTGCTGCTGCTGGTAGCAGCTACGGTAGCATCGCCAGCAGCAGCCACAGCAGCTTCAGCAACAGAGCAGGTTCGAACAGTTCCTTGTTCAGTGCAGCTCCTGAGTCCCCGCCTGCCCAGAGGGAGATGTCGTCTGGATGGTATACCGACCTACCAGTATCTGGCAAGTGCAGGGAGGTTGGTGGCTGTCAAGCCTCAGATGAGGCTGCGGGGCTGGCTGCTTTGCTGGGGTTGGGTTCTGGGTCTTACTACTGATCTGGGCTGCAGTAAGTCTTCTGGTTGGGGGTGGGAGTGGCTGTGTGATTAAGCCATAGGTGAGCCCTTGTAAGTCAAGAGCCATAATGGCAACCTTGTCATTGCTGCTGTAGAAGAGATGCTGAGGCATTTGCTACAATGACCTCTTGCTCTAGCATGCAATGAAGGCATAAATTGCGTTTGTTGTGGTGTTCGAGCCGGCGAAGTTTTAAAGGCAGGCCGTGCAATTGTAATACTGGGATGATAGGCATTGGACTCATGGGTTTGTTGATTGTGTTTCTGGTTGGTAGGGCTCAAGTCACAGGCAGAGCCTGCATTTGTTTTTGCTTGTATCTCGCAGTGTGCATGTACTCAAAGGGTCGGCCAAAGCCTGCTGTGAATGTGAGCAGATAGTTATGTTGACAAGGCCTACAAGTTTTGCCAACATGAAGCAGTGGAAGGCTGATTAGAGATATGCTGCCTGTGGTGCTTTGTCCTTACAACATGAGCAGAGCAGGAGACAGCTCAGATTACGCTTTGAAGGGATCCTTGATCGGTTGGTGAGAAGGTTTCTGTTCAGGGGTCCCTCTGACGTCTTCTATGGGTTGGTCTTGCTGTGGCGCATGCACTATATGTTCATGTAAACCTCCACGCATGGGAGGAAGGGCAAAGTTGTATGCCATGCACCTATTGTAGTCCAGTTTGAGAGGTTGGAACCAAAATGAGAGGAGGTTGTCCAGGGTTGAAGGGAGCTGTTTGTTTGTCTAGGGACTTCGGACTTGGGATTGTGGCAAGGGGCTGGAAAGGGGTGGATGTTCTTGCATCTCTGGTATTTAAGCCTATTTCAAGCTTCTTTGATACAACAGGGTTGGACAGGAGGATGTGTCACATGTGGGTCACCACAGTACTCACTAGTGACAAAGGGACGACCAGCACCATGATTGTTGCGACTACAGTAACAACAGTTGCCTGCAAACTCAATTGCTGGCTTGCACAGTGATTCTTGATATGTCAGTGATGTTCGTGGTGTACCATATGGCTATATTGCAAACGGCTCTTTGGTTGCATGGTGTCTCCATCGAGGCTTGCCCCTTGTCCCTGTGCATACTCCATGGTAAGTCTCAAGCTTCCATGCCCCCTGCTATTTAGCACGTACTGTGCACAACTGCTGCCAGTGCAGCTGTTGTTGCCGGTTTTTGTATTGGGCGGTTGGCTAAAGTGATGTATGGTTCTGGTGCAGGTGATGGGGGTGGTGATCGTTATGGCTCGTGGTGCCTCCTTCGTTGATTTAAGTTTTTGGGTTCTTATTGTTGCCTTTTGGGCCTGGTTGATTTCTTGTTGGGCCGGACAAGTTCAAGTTATCCTGGTTTGGCATTGTTGAATGTTACCTTTCCTGTCAATTTGTTTTTGGGGTGCTGCCAAGATATGCAGACAGTACCTGCCAGCGTGATCAGTATTTGGGGGCATGTGTATCACTGCCTGGATATTTAGCAGCACAAGATTGCTGCCTAGAATACCTGTGGCATTCCTAGCTTCTGAAGAAACCCATGCCTATGATCCCAGAATGGGCCCAGTTGTGCTTTGGGGTCTATTGCAAGGACCTTGAAACCAGCTGGGTGTAATGCAGTTGGCTGGCCATAGCCCAACGAGGTTTGAAGCCGCCGCAACAATCTCTCTTTGTGTCCTCTCTTTCTCTGTGGATGTGCAGATGGATTTGCTCTCCACGTGTTCACTGCTGATGATGGGAAATGATACAATGTACACTTGGTTAGTACAACAGGCTGGGTTGTGATCTCCATGGCAGCTGTCTGTGTAACTTCTGAAAGTTGCAAAGCGCTGGGGGTATTGCTTGTGCCGCTGTTGTGGTCTTCTTTACTGTGAAGGGCAATGCGCATGTAAGCGAAGCTGCAAAGAGCTGTTGCTCTTGCAATGGTGATGTAAGCCACCATGTAGCGTCCTGCGTGGAAGATAGCACCACATGTCTTTGTTTTCGTCCCTCTGTGATTGGCTACGAGCTAAGAATCAGCTATTGTGTGATAAACGTATCTGATAGAGACCTTAGATGTTACTGTGCCCTTGAAGGAGGTATTGGACACATGCTTTCCTGTTGGCTACAGTTTAGTTTGGAAGGTTGCTACATAGTGAAGGTTTGGCTGAGGTGGCACCGAGGTGTGAAAGGGCAGCAATTGCATAAATTGTTTGGGGCTGGCTACCATACTAATACAAGGAACGTTTCCCGCATGGTTGAAGGCTCTGAATGGGGTTGTAATTGGGAAGGAGGCAGGCGAAACCGTGAAGATGTGTTACGAGCCTGGATCTTTCAGCAAGTCTGTACCTTATTGGGGAGTTCAACGTGCCAAAAGCGTTGTTAGCACGTTTGCCGATCCTGTTGTGAAAGAAGCCAGATGTTGGGGGCGATGCATCTTCCTTGAAGGTGTTGTTTGTGTGCTCTACTGTTGGCACCTAAATGTTTTGATTGCCAGCTTGCATGTTGCTTTGCATCATGCCTACGATAGCTGCAATGCAATCAGTACTACCTGTTTGTCTTTATGATGTTATTAGGATCAGAGATGCAGGATGGGTCTCAGCTGCATGTTTCGGCAATGCAAGCTGCATGTTGGGTGTGCTCTTATGCAACAGCAACCCCGCAATTTGTGCCACAGCCACAGCAAGAGCAGCACCGACTACTCTACTACTACCATCATTACTGCGCAATGCATGTAGACAAGCAGGAGCAGATGTGACAGGAACACAACAGCACCCTCCCAATTTGGCTTGGGGGCTTTCCCCCACTGCACATGGCGGTTGAAGGTGTAGAAAATGTTAGATGCTCCTCAGGATTGGTTACGGTAGTTGGGTTGGGTGACTTTTGCTTGGCAGTAAGGGCTGTTGCACATGGAATTGCCATGCGGGGGTGTTTTGAGGATCTTATCAACGTTTGAGGTGCTGAGGTGTGAGATGGCAACAGAATGGATGATCATATTGCAGGATGTTATTTCAGGGTCTTAGTGGTGTCTTGTGACACAGAGTGAAGGCTCAGAAGGGGTGTGCAGGGCTGCTTTTGTGGGTACCGTGAAGTCACCTGAGTTCTAGTGTTGCAGGAGCAAGGCCTGTGGTCCAGTATGTGAGACAGAGTTGCTATGGCACATGATGCGATGGTGCAGCCACGAGTGACTGGTGCAAGGCTGTAATTAGAGCTGCTCAGTGCTATGTATCAATCAATGAGTGGTTTGACTCTACTTGGTGCTCTGCTTGGAACTCCTTGGGAGATGTGAGGGTGGTGGAAGTGTGCCTGCTGGTTGGGGGTAGGGTGGCTCGTGGGTTGAAGACAGCAGTATACACCAATGTGATGCTGCTTTACGGGTATGAGTTGGACCACCATGTCTGTTGGTGGGTGTTAGGGGATGATTAGGCAATCGTATAATCTAATGGAGGAGACAGTGTATTGTACCTTGCACTGAGAAACGTATGGTTACAGGAGAGTGCAGAGGCTTCGTGTCTATGTATGGTGCAGACGGGCAATTGCAAGCCCATGTAGTCTGCAAAGGCTTTGAAGAACTGGAGATATCAATGGCATGCATTGCATTCTCGTTGTGCTACGAGGTTAATTGTACTGACCTCGTGAAGGGCTGGTGATTTCCAGTCCTTTGCAATTTCAAATATCAGGCCTCCTTTTGGTGTGGTCCCTTTTGTGGCGTCTCCGCTTTGCACTCTATTCTGGGGAAGGTGCCTTGAAGCTACAGAGTATCAACTGTGTGGCCTGGGCTTGCAATGATCAAGCGCATACATAACAAACGCAGCTCTCTCATGAGTGTGCAAGTGATTTGGGGTGTTCCTATATATGCAGGCATTGCTATGATGATACTTCTGTGCATGTTGAAACTGATCTAACTCATTCAAGGGTTTGCATGCATGTGTGTGAGCGGACTCTTGGACAGGAACTTTGACTATATATGCTGTGTTGGAGGCTAAGAGTGGCTCCTTGTGGGTGACGCTGCCCCAAACAGCGCCCCACTTTGATGGGGCCATTTTGTCATCTGGTCTTTTGATATGCAATCTGGTGTTTTGATATGCAGCCTGGCGCCAGGCATGCAGGAGCTACTGTGAGCAAACTTACATGGTTGTGAGAAAGTTCCGAAAGGATGCCGGCATCAGTTATGCAACTCGGTCCAGCGATTGTGTCTTTTTCTGATGATGGGGGTGAAACTCCTGGTGCCTTGCTGCAGTTGAGGCCCACAGCTTTAAACATCAATCTCACTTGTCATCGACAGTGGGCGCCTTCATGGACAAGGGCGAATCCATCAAGGGAGAATGACGTGTATACCTGCCAATTTGCCCGAGCATCCAACCAGTAGCCGAGGACAGTTTTTCGTAATAAGGTACTGCCAACAGCATGCACTTTGAACTTCCAGAGCCCCACTTGCCACTAAGTACAGCGCCCACTGTCACAAGGCAGGCGGGCCGAGCTGGAGCACATGACACCCCACAAACCAATCATTGGATGCCCGCCGCAGCAGCATGCACGGCACTAGCAGTACTGACTATAGCAGCAGGGTCTGTCCAGCAGAATCTTACAGCGGCCAAACTCTAACAAAAGCCTGCCTGCTGCCTGACACAGTACAAAGCTGAAAACACAAATCGATCGTATTGCTACTAAGCCTTCAGGACCGCCTAGGGTTCCAGAGCACCAAAGCACCTGCACCCCTTTGCGCCAAAAGTGGGGTCAGCCCGCACCAGCCGCACAAAACCAAGGGGAGCTATGCATGCTCCTTCTTCTCTTCTGCTGCTGCTCCTCCTGCAAACAGTCCATGGTCCAACCATTGCTCATTGCTCTACTGCCCACTGCTGCTGCTGCTGCTGTTGCTCATGGCCAAATCCACCAGTGCGGGGTTGAGCATGTACAAGCTCGTGATGGCCGCCTTCCCCTTGTTGGTGCAAAGGCACAATCACTCTGCTGGGTAGGGTAGGGTAGGGGAAACACACCACGTGTACCGCCTCTTCCTGAAAACTACGCAGGGCTAACGCCCGGCGTCCACTCACTCACCAACTCACCCTGCAGTTTCAGCTGCTGCTCTGCTGTCCTAGACCACACCAAACACCTGCTGCTGCTTTTTTCTTGCTGCTACTACAGCCTGACTCCTGCTGGTCTTGTGGCTGCTGCATTCAATTCTGTGCTACAGGATGGCGAGCAACAAAGGCGTGTATGAGCGGGTTGACAACCTCGGGAGCTTCATCCTGCAATACAACCATGGAATACACAACCATTATTGTTGATTACACTTTGATCCTTACTGACGACCTGGTTGGGAGTCATACTGCGGATGCTGTCAGCTGGGCTGTGAGCTCTGGATACACATTAATGAGATAAATCACTGCACAGCTTTCGGGCCGTGGAGCGCCCAGGCATAACTCCATCCAGTTCGTTCGTATGTGGAGAGCATTAATCCAGACAAAGAGTCTAGGTCTGAATACATATAAGTATACTACCCCGCCCCTCACAAACCTTTAGCACGGCCCAGAGGGCTGTGCAGTAGTCTCTCTTAACAAACCTCTAGCATACAACCCCGGCCAACCTACTACCACACCCCACCCACCTCTGCCACACTATCCCACACCCTACATCCTCCAGGCAGGTGCCCGTTCTTCCTGTCCCCACCCTCCTAGCCCCAGCCTCTCCCTTTCCCATCAACCCCCTGCCACTCATCCTCCTGCCTCTCTTCACACCTTCTCTCCTCTTCTCCTCAAGTGCCATTGTAACAGCCACCTTTTACTCCTCATCTATAAATAACACCCACGTCACGCAACTTCCGTCCCCACTGCCTCCCCACCTCCTTCCTCCACTGCCCAACAAACCCACACCATCGTGACCTGTGGACAATACCCGTTTCCGTCCCACTCCCCCTCCACTCACGTGTCAAGGTGCACCAGGTCTCATTGTGCCGCATTATGGCTCTTGCATAACCATAGAACAGTCTTCCCCCTTCCCCTTCCCCCCACGCCCCTCTCATGACGACACAACCCCTTTTTCTCACCCAGGGACAATATAATCCCAGGCAAACCACAAACTCCTTCACAGAAGAATCCCTTCCCCCGCCCCCGCCCCATCTCATGCCCATCTCATGCCCGTCTCATGCCCGTCTCATGCCCGTCTTATGCCCATCTCATATCCCCCCCCCCCCGCCCCGCCCCCACGCTTTTCCTCACCTGGGGACAATGACCTATCCCAGGCAACTCCAAAAACTCCTCCAAAGAAGAACTCCTTCCCCTGCCCTCTTCTTATGCCCCCCCCCCCCCCCCACCGCCCCGGCCCCACGCTTTTCCTCACCTGGGGACAATGACCAATCCCAGGCAACTCCAAAAACTCCTCCACACATGGGTACCCAGCAAACAGCCTCTTCCCCTCCACCACGTCCTCCCAAGGGTCCTCCCGCCCCCATAAGATGCTCACAGGAACACCAGTAGCACCCAGGCCATCTAGCAGCTCTTCAGGCAGAGGTCCACCAGAGTAAGAAATGAAGTCCAGGAACACATCCACTGCCCCTGGTTGGAGCCCGGGTTTCAAGATGACGTCTATCAACTCGTCTGTGACGGCATCTTTGCGAGCGTAGGCTTGGCTTAGGATGTTACGGACAGTCTGGACAGGAGAAGCAGCAGCGACCCAGATAATCAGAAAGAGGGAACGAGAGAGCTATGCCAGAGCTATGTGTTGATATGGAATGTGTGGAAGGGAGGGGCCTGCTTACTGCGAGAATCACACAGGACTTGGGACTCAGAAATCCATTCCTCAAAGGTGGAGATCCCATGCTGTCCCACCCCGTACATGCTCTCCTTGATGTCATAATAGACAAGAGTCCTTAGAGACATCAGGAACTTGTAGGAGGACCTGGAATAAAAAAATCTGTTGCAGTTAAAAATTGTGTGGAAAGACATAGGGGTTGCCGCCACCGTTGCTAACATGGCTGGTTATTGACTTGTGAGCTTCTCACACGACTGGGCCACACTGAATTGCACTTTCCGCTCATCATACAACCTTCCATAGAAAGACATATCACAAGAGTGAGTGAAGGCCCCCCACAGGAGCACCGTAACAGCTAGACGCCAAACAAAAAATTAGGGGCATGATGTGGAAGCGCTCTCAACGCTTATATTGATGGGCACGGCAAAGAAGGCCTCCAGGCACCCAGTATACCCTCCTTTCCACCACTGTAAGCCATGTGTTGACCCAGAACAGCAGCAGGCTCTATTCAACCTGAAGCTGCCCATCCTATGGGCGACACCTCCCAGTTTTGTTCCAACTCACTGTTTCCCAACAGTTCTAGGCGCCCGGCCTATGGCACTTGTGCTATGCCACATCACACAATGCTTAATACATAAACCGGTAACAGAGTACCATGAGACCTATAACTCACATACCGGTATAAAAAAAATTGCATGCTACCCTGCAGCAGGGGCCAGCCAGCTGCAGCAGCCCACCTGTGGTTTAGCCACGCTGCCAAAAAAGGACTGCCCTATCTGCGTCTCTCGTAGCAGCCTCTGGAACGCTGCTACTAGGGGCCGCTGGATAGGGTGCTGGCGCTTGACATGCAACCCCCTTAGGCTGATGTTGATCAGCTGCACACCTCGCACTAGCTCAGGGCTGTTGAGTGCAGCTTCCAAACCTGCTAGACCTGGGCATGTAAGAATGTGAAAGGGGGTGGGGGCAGAGGGCTTAGACCTGGGCTCTTTACGACAACCAACCAACCAACCGGGAGCTATACCACAGGGTCAGCGTGGGAGCCGAGCAGCGCCTTGAAGCTGAGGGTTCCAAGATGTGACCTCTATCCAGAAGCAAATGAGATGTACCTGACATCAGTACGTACCTGACATGAATACAATGTAAGTAGCCTTAAGACATGGAAGCCCATGCATCTGCCACTGCATGTAGGCAACTGGTATTGCTAGATAAAACCAAAACAAAGCACAGCATGCAAGCTATGGTATGGACTTGTCTCATCCAGGCCTTGCATGGGTCTTGACTGAATGACAGCAAGAGGGGGGACCCATTTAATACTGACTACATGTGTTCCCCCAAAGCCATTACATACTGGGCTGGCACCAACACCAAAGCTACCACGGGAAAACTTACATAGTCCTGATACACCCTTTCTCCCACTATTTCCATTTATACTATACTGCCAACCGCCGCTGGTCAAAGCATGCAGGACACGGTCAACACCCAACAGTGTCTTTACAATATTGCCTATTGCCCCTAGTCAGAGCATGCAGGAGAGGGCCAACCCCCAAGAGCATCTATGCTATATGCCAACCGCCACTGGTCAAAGTAGCCAGGACATGGTCAATCTCACCCCCAACGGAGTTACAGGAGATGAAGGCAGGTGCGCCTACCACCTCTGTAATGAAGTCCACAAGCTGCTGCCCCCAGTTTGGGAAGCAATAGATGCTGTTGGGTTCTGCTCCTCTGCATAGGGAGGACAGTTCAAGGCTGTCAGCTATGCACAGCATCTTGCAAAAGGCTTTGATAGTGCAAGCTCAGCTGTTTAGCTGCGCAGTCTACCTTTCTCGGCTGCTTGGGCCTGCCTGAACTGCTGTTACTCAAAGCATGTGTTGTCATAGAATTCTCTCTCTATCTTGACTTCTGCTCACCACACGCTAACAAACTGGTTGGACTCATATTGTTGGGCACTGCATGGCATGGAAGCTGTGCAATGATCTATTACAAAAATATGTGCTGCATGGCTCCAGGACTGTGCAGTGCATATATCCTGTGCTTATCCTCATCATACACAGAGAGAAGTGCCACGGATGAAGATGTGCAAGAGCTGCCCCTTCACCCCTGTGATGTCTGTGTCACTGCCAGCCACGGCCTTCCCTGTGCTTCCCAGCAAATCTGAGCAGCATCTGCACAGCAAGCGACGCCTGCATTTGCTGCATCTATGATGTCTGCTTTGCCCAGCTTTCATGCTCATTGCCACCACAGGACTTCCGTGCACACAGCAGCAAGCATAGCTCAGATCCTGAATCATAGGAGACTTACCTAGGACTTGGCTTGTCACTGTATCCGTAACCAAGGAGGTCTATGGCGAATGTCCTGTGCTCCTTCCCTAAGACCCCCGTGTTCTTGCGCCAGTGGTCACTGCAGTAGCAGAAGCAGCAAGCCTTAGCGCACATCCAACGCCTAAATATCTCTGAGTAACAGATTTTTAGCTCGTGTGCTTTGAAAATTTGACCTGTGTAAGCTTACCAGTTGCCCCCAAACCCATGCACAAGGACCAGGGGTTCCCCTCCTTCACCACTCCTGTGGTACCGTATTCTGTGCCCCTTCCAGCTCCAGTAACTGCAATTGGATGGGTAAGCTGTTGCTAGGTATTAACTGGCATGCCGGTATTTGACGTACGGACAAGTTCATGCGCAGAAGACTTTATGCCTCACATACCCTTCAAAGACACCAGGATACACCTCGGTCTCGGTGGGAGCAGCACTGCTCGTGGCCGCTTTTAGAGCACAGGGGAGTCTATGACGTCTAATAAAAGCTGGGTTTGAAGTCGGACAATTTCTTATGTGCGCCCCCGTGCTTCTGCAACACGGTTTTCGAAAATGTGCTGCCATGGTACTGTCAACCGGTTCTTTCTGTCATTTCAGTCACAGCATACATAGCCAGTACAGTCTCTAAATCCAAGCATCACGTAAATACCCTACAGTTCTTACCAAAGATCATGGTCCATCAGTGACCACCCAAGTTGAACCCGCAGTTGAGAACCCGCGGTTGTGGAACTCGAGTGCCATGGATGTCATGCCTATCATGGAGTTGAGCCTGCCTTGGGGGCTTTGAATGGTGGATTGAGCAGCAGGACAGGCGTGTACTGTGCTCTCGCATGTCCCACTCACACAAGCCTGGAAAAGTGCCTTCGCTCCACCGCTACTTGATCGAGTCTTGAAAGTATTAAAAGGAACTGGCCTTGCCATTGGCTCAGCCCATTTAGGGAGTGCAATAATACCTGATCTTGGAGGTTGAGAGTACCGTTGACGCTCCTAGGTGCGCAGCACGGGGTCACTGCGAAGGACTCTTGAAACACTACGGCCTGCACTTGAGACTAGAGGCATCGACATTTTTGCTTGAAGAGCACAGCTAGTCGGCGATCAAGTTGAGCGCCGATAGCTTTACGATTTCTTACGCACGACTGCAAGAACTTCTCGGGACAGTCAAGGCACATGCTGTCTGTTTCGGAGTCCCCTTCTGTTCCCGAATATCTGGCTAAGGACACCATCGTGCAGGCGCAAGCGAGATGGCCCCGGGCTCAGTGCGCATGAGAGATGCGGACGAGGAGTGCAGTGATCTGGAATCAGACTACGGGGAGGACGATGACTTGGGCTCAGACGGGTATGAGTATGCCAGCGGCAGCGATTCTGACGCAGGTCTGGGTGTCTCAGAGGAGGCCCCGAGCAGCAGCAAGAATGTCTCCAAAGGCTACAGAATCATTGACAGCTCGCAATTAAAGAAGATACAGGTAACCGCATGCACCCACGCTCCGCAAAGGCAAGGTGGGTCGTCTTAATCCCTCCTCCATCTGCAGGATCAAGCGATCGGGGAGGTTGTGTCTATATGGGGTTGCAAAAATTCTGTATCCAAGACCCTTCTGATGCACTACCGCTGGGACAAGGAGAGACTGCTCAGTAAGTGGCCCTCTGCCTTGTGAGCCAGCACCTTACGAACAGCTGATCATGCCAGCAAGTATGTTGCCCAGAAAGTAGCCGTGTTACCGCGAGCAGCTGCAATGGTCGTGCAGTAAAGGTATACCAGCAAAAGGGATGGTGCCATGGGAACGTGGCAGACACAGACACACCATCTTCTTCTCACAACAGTTCCATAGGCCCCATATCTGCAGCTGGTTGTCAACAGGGCCATTGGGCTATCCCAAGCTTGCCATTCATAGGGATTTCCATGCTTAAAGCACCTAGTAGTGAAGAAGCTGCACAGATATGTGAGGCAATGTGATTTGCAGGAAGCTCCTGCCATGTGGGAATGAAGCATAGAGTATTGTGATCTCTCAGCATGCATGTCATGGGCAAGGGGTGGCGGCAGATTCAGGTGCATGCAGGGTGGGGTGTCTGCAAGCTCCAGGTTCAGGCAAAGGATACATGCCTCTCACCCAGCAACCAGTTGAACTGTCATGTGATGCTGTGTTGCAGGTGACTTGGCAGACAGAGGCCCTGAGCATGTGTACAAGGTTGCAGGGGTGGTGGTGGATGACAGCTCAGGTGAGGCCATGATGTGGGATGCTGTGCTGCTTGCTGGTCTGCGCCAGGCACGATAATGGCTTCTGCTCCTTCTGCTCCTTGGTAGTGGTGCAAAGCAAGGGCATGGGCTTTTTAGACATACCTTGGGAAGGTGCATGACCTCTGTGCCACTGAAGTGCCTCAGTGCAAGTGCCTCAGTGATGAGGGCCAGTACACATTGTTTGTTGGTTCACTGGTTTTGATAAGTGTCACAACTGATGTGTAGGGTTGGAATGTCTGGCATCCTTTGCAGAGCATGCAGAAACAGAGGCCCTTTGTGGCTTTCACAGGCGAGTTGGCTGCCATTGTAGCTATGTAGCAGTGGTTGCAGAAGGGCACCTCAAGAGGTACTTGCACAGGCACAGATAGAGGTAGAGGTCCAGAATATCTGACAAGCATCTCCCTGCCTTTCTTGCCATGCCAGGCCCCAGCAGCAGCAATGGCCAGATGAACTGTTCAGTGTGCATGACAGACTATCCAGCTGCAGAGTGCTCAAGCAATGGCTGCGGGCACACCTTCTGCAATACATGCTGGAAGATGCACCTGCATGTCCAGATCAATGAAGGCAACGCCCGCCATGTGCTCTGCATGGGCTTCAAGTGTGGAGTAGCTTGTGATGAAGAGATAGTGGAGCTGGTTATGAAGGTGAGGCTGTACGGCTTGGATAAATGTCTGTGGGTTCAGTAATCTTTGCATGTGCAGACGCAAGGGCTGTTCTGATGCAATGTGTGCTCCATTGCGGAAGCTGATCTGGTATTAGGTCGCTGTGCTGGGTGCAGCAGGTTGCAAGCTTCTTACATGATCCTGGTCCTTTGAACCAGTGCCAAGCCCTACGGACCAGGAACAGTATTCATATTGTACCTGACATGATATCTGTGCTGGTATTCTGGCATCACAGCACAATTCAGATGTTCCTGCAGATGCCCACGGGGTGTCCTGCTGTCGACTGTCATGCACGACATCCCAGTGCTTTTGCAGCAGGGATGCCATGAGATTTGGGTTTATCTTTGCATAGCATTGACTGGATGTACTTCTTGTGCTTGACCAATCACTTTGGGAGTGCATTGGAAGGGTTGTTACATTACCATGGGCAGAGGCTCAGGATATGTACATGCTGGCTGTTGCATGCAGGGTGAGAAGGAGCTGCTGGCCAAGTACACCAACAGCCGACTGGCAAGCTACATGGAGGACAACAACCGTGTGACCTACTGCCCCAGCACACCATGGTGTGGGCATGCCATTGAGGTGGGCTGCCACTTGGATCGCGCATGGCATAAGCTGCACAGCAAGGTCCATGCTCTAGTTGGGGGGAGTTCGATGTTAGCTTTGGCTGAGTGATGGACGTATCCATGCTACGAACGCCTATAAGCTGTCTGGCTGCGTTTCAGGAGTATGGTCAGGTCGCTAGCAAACATGGCTAATAGTCAGTAACTGAAGGTGTATCCTTGTCGTTTGTGGGACCTGCAAGAGGGGTGGGTGATGCTGCTACCACAAAGAGCTGCTGTTTTGTGATCCCTTGCTGTTCTTTTGTTGTGTATGTCAGGTTGAAGGGGACCCCTATGTGGAGCCAGAATGTTCATGTGGGGTGACCTTCTGCTTCAAATGTGGGAAAGAACCCCACTCGCCTTGCACATGCAGCATGTGGCAGGCATGGGAGGAGAAGTCCAGTGGTGACAGTGAGACACGCAACTGGCTCATGGCCAACACCAAGCCCTGCCCCAAGTGTGCCAAGATGGTGGAGAAGAACGGCGGCTGCAACCTGGTGATGTGCAAGTGCGGCCAGGTGAGTGCCTTCGCATGTGCGTGCTGATGGATCAAGTCATGCAAGATGTTGGATGGATGCGCTGGAGTGCATGGCATAGCTGTGGCTGATAACAGACGGTCTGGAGCCTGGAGTAAATGGTTCAGCTGCACTGGCATTGCAGGACATCTAGTGTATTTAACCATTGCAGCGTGTTGCAAATATTCTGCAATTGCTGTGTGCCGGTATGGTCCCCATTGCGACATCAATGCTGACTTGCGCCCTCGTCTGTGCAGGCATTCTGCTGGCTATGTGGTGCGGCTACGGGCGTTGCACACACTTGGCAATCCATCGATGGCCACAGCTGTGGGCGTTGGAAGGAGGAGATGGACAACAAGGTAGGCTGCAACCCCGTTTGAAGTTTCATTGCACCCCTTTGAAGCTACATGTCGCGAAAGACCTGCTTGTAAGGGGTGCCTGTTGGCATGTACGGTGCTTGCTTCGCTCTGACTAAATTGGCCCGCCATTGCTGGGTTAATGCTGCACTTGGCATATGCTATGGTCCCTGGAGTCCAATGCGTTGTCACTCATCCTAATTGGCTGTTAGGTGAACTGTGTTCAGTTTTAAGATCCCATAACAAACTGTGGCTGGGTGCTCGCTGCATGCAGATCAGTGAAGCCTCACGCAACCACAAGCGCTACATACATTATTTTGAGCGCTCCAAGCAGCACCAGGACAGCCTGAAGGAGGAGAAGAAGCACATGTAAGGGGCCAGGGTATGGTGGTGGGGTTTAGTAGCCATGTCTGGGCTGCCTGCATTTGTGTGACAGGGACCTTTCCATGCGTACTGCTATGTACCTGGTCCACGTTCTGAGCTGAGGTCTGATTCAGGCCAGCTGTGTGAATGCAGGTCACACGGTCATGGGATGAGTTCATGGAAATGGCTATTTTTCTTCCGTACGTAATGACAGCTCATCTGCTTGTATCATAGGGCCACATTTCGTTTCTGAGCAGTTGCTGCTGGCTTGACTGCAGGACAAAGCTCGTGACAAAGATAGCGCAGAGCGAGCACACTGGCACAGATGCACGGGACTTCAGTTGGCTGGAGGGTGCCATTGACCAGTTGTGCATAGCTAGACAGGTGAGCAGACCTCATGGCTGCATGTGAGGGATTGAGCCTAGGTATGTACTGCATACACTTGGCAGCTGTGAATCTGTTGAGCCTGCAGAGGCGGGGTGAAAGGTGGTGGATGGCTTGTCACCTGATCTCTTGTTGTTGTATTGTGAAGCCACCAGGGGTCGGGCCATGAGAGCTTCCTTTGAAGCATGTCGCTTGCCAACTGTTGGGGTAGCTGTATCTGTGCGTCTAGATGCTCTTGGAGTAGACGCACTGCAGTTGTAAGGGAGAGGTTTGAAAGTGTGCTTAAAACTGCTGCTGCTGCAGGTACTGGGGAACAGCTACGCCTTTGCATTCTTCTTCTTTGGGCAGCAAATGTATGCTGGTGAGTTCACCAAGGAGCAGAACAAGATTAACCAGGACCTGTTTGAGGACAACCAGGAGATGTTGGCAACAGAGGTAGGCACTGCAAACCTCTTTCGAAAAGTTGCTTAGGCCGGTGCAGCACAGGTGTTAGTCTGCTGCTATTGTTGTAGACGATTCATGGTTGCGGGAATCCCTGTCTCTTTCTAAAAAATATGGTCTTTGGTTGACTTGCTCATGGAGAAGGCTGGCCCTTGGCATGTGCGCCTTGTCACCGAATTTCCAGATCATTTGCTCAAGCTCTGTGCTCGGAGGTTTTGATGATAGGACATGTACTGCTTCCTCACCACCAAAGTGCCAGTGCCTGTTTGCCCTTCGTTGCCAAGTGATCTATCATAAGGGGTTTTCAGTGAAGTTCTGTCAATTACACCATGATTTTGCGCTCTCCAGTAGGTTGGGCAGGGGCTGCAGGCCCTAAGTTGTTGTACTCTTAGGTTTACTGGAGTACGTCTGCTTATGTTGTATGTGTCCATGCCTATGCAGGTGGAGCGGCTGTCTGGTCTGATAGACAAGGCCAGGGAGACCCTGAGCATGGACCCTCAGCTGCGCCTGGATGTCATCAACAGCAGCGTGAATGTGCGCATGCGCATCGTCAAGTTTTTTGAGATGCTGGAGAATGATCTGTACGGCAAGCTGCAGGGGAGCAATGCTCAGATTGCGATGTACAGGGGGTAAGCCAGTCGAGGAACAGGTCTTGGGGGTGGAGTGGCTGTACATTATGGGCCAGTGTGCATGTACAAAAGAGCGGATCAATGGCCAGGAGTTACACGTAAGGGCGAGTGTAGATTACCATGGCTTTTAGTCTTCATGGCTATAATTTTGGCAGAGCGGGATGGGGTCTGGCTGGGGGAAAGGGTGTGTGCTGGGATGGTGGGGTCGGCTACAGCGTCGACAGAGCAGGATGGAGTCTGGCTCTGGAAAAGGGCATGCGCTGGGATGATGGGGAGATCCTTGGGGCAGCTATTGTGTAGAAATGTACTTGCCGGTGATCACAGTTAGTTCATGCTGATGTGATCATTAGAGTCTGTTGCCAAGTGTCCATCATGGGAATGCCTTGCTTTGAAGGGGCCAGTGGGCCAAGCCTACATGCATTCATGCTCAGTTTGGACTACGATTTATCTGTGGCAGGATGAGGTATGGATATGACTGAGATGGTTAGCGACTCTGTTGTGTCTTTTGGGGTATTGAAAGATGGCCGGTCTGCAGCCGCGGGGCAGCAGACCATCATACAGCAAGCAATTTATTGAGTCTCAGTCTTGCCACACTTGTTTCCTGGTCCCAAGGGTGAAGTGTGCGTATTTTTAGCGAGAAAAAGGTGTTTGCTGCGCAAGGTAGTAGAAGTAGTGGAATCGTGCATTCTTAAACTGCTTCCTAAACCAATGTGCCGGCTTCTGGCGTGCTAGGACTGGCAGGATGCATACATGTCGCCGATTGTGGTCTAGACCCAGATACAGTCTTAGAGCATCAGCTAATGTGTGGTTGGGTGCCAAATATCGTTCTTGCATGGGCCCTTGCATGGGATGCTGTATGGAGCTGTCGTGATATTAGGAGGTCCTGACCAGGGTCTGTGTTGGGGTATCTTTAGTGTTTGGTGGACAAGTTGGGAGTTCATGCAGCCAATGGGGCGTTTGTAAGGATGCTGGACTCATCGGCTCTATATGTGATCTGTTATTCCTGCAAATTCTTTTGTGGACCAGTGGGAGGTCCATGCAGCCACCAAGCCATTCGCAAGGATCCTGGGCTCATGGATATTGTATGTGATCCGTTATTCCTGCAAAAGCACTGTCAAGAGCTCTCTAGTCGACCACATCTACGGCCATGGATAAAGGGCTTGCACATAGCCAGGGGAGATGTTTTGCTTTTTGTTGGTGGGCTGGGCTTGAAAGCTAGCACTGAACTGGTCTGCTGAGATGAGGTGGTTGAGGATGAGTTAGGGTAGCATTGCAGGCACTGTGTGCCATGCAGGCAGTACTCAGGTCGTCTATGCTGCAGTAAAAATTGGGGGGGATTCGGGGGCATGAGGCTGGACATTCGTCAATCAACAGATTTTGCACTACAGCCTTCTTGGTCTGTGTCAGTTTGGGCAGCATATGGGTTTGGTACCATGTGTCGCCTTGGGGCTGTCTTATGTGAGCTGGTGCAGGAGGGAAAAGACTTACAGTTTGGGTTAATCATGATGGGCTTGGGCAACCCTGCCGCAAGGCTTGCTGGTGATTTGAAGCCCGGGCCAGAGTCTCACGAAGATCTAGATCTTATGTGGCTTGCAGCACTTAAATCTCGCTGTACTGGTCCAATGCGGCGCATGCTGTACGAGTCATAACGTGTCTGCAGGATTGACATGTTGGCCCCAGATGATGAACCTCATTAGGGACTGGGAGTTGCGGGGTAACTACAAGTGTGACCTGTAGTGCTCCATGCAAGTCTTGTGGCAATTTACGAGGCCTAGTACCGCAAGGGGCCTGCGAGTAAAGCTTGTTTCCAAGTAGTCTGACAGACGCGTCGTTGTATAAATTGATTGGTTCGCACGTACGCAGGAGAAACAGCAGCGACTGCTTCAAGCTTCAAAGTACCGGTGCACGGCCGGAGTTTATTTAACTAGCTTATCAATTATACGTCTTATCTGGTTCAACCCATAAACAGAAATCGGAATACAGAGAGCATCAAATGCCTTATAGCCCCGAATTGACAGCTCCTGTGGCACCCTTGCCAGGCCATGCGTAGGCAGGTAGCATTGCTGTCGTAGTCTCGATGGATCGTGGGCGCGGAGGGGGGCGGTATGGTAGCAGAAACGGTCATGGCTATGGGCATCATGGCGCGCGAGGCAGCAGGGGATCAGGCGGCCCCCCAGGGCCTTCTGGAGGACATGGGCACAGGGGAGGCAGCCATGGTGGACGTCGTGGAGGTGGCTACGGGCACAGAGGAGGTGGTGGATATGGCGGAAGGGGTGTTAGGAACGACGGAGATCAAGCTGAAGCCAAGATATCCAGTGTGAGGCGATTACATGGAGGAACTTAGCACGTATTGAATCTGTGCTATGATCCATTTCGATCTGTACATGGTTTTGGTCCAGGTCTTATGCAGTTGGAGCAATGTATGCTTTACAGGGAGTAGCTGGACCCCAAATTGGTCAGCAACGCAAGGATATCGAACAAGTGTCTCGATGGCCCCTTCCAACCATGGGTTACTCTGTTGTTAATGTTCCATGCAGCGACTGGAGTCTGCCTCCCCTGAACTCCGAGCATACATTAACAAGTAAGTATGGTCCAACACAGGAGAAGTGCAGCTGCAACATTAGTAAGGACAACCGCAGGGCAAGCAGCAAGAGCAGCAGCAAGCAGCAGCAGTATAGTGCATTCGGTGCCCGACGCCGCAGCAGCCAAACAATTGAGCAGCAACAGCAACGGCGTTGATAGTGTGTCTGATCACGCTAAATGATTGCAGCTACTTGTTTGCAGAGCATGCTTTGTCTTTTGGTGACGGACACTAACCCAGTCATGGAAGCTCCAGGTATCACACTCCATAACTGCTCCTTGGTAGAACCTACAATGGGGTCCACCACTGCAACCAAACCACCTGTGGCTACCAGCACCCTAGCTGCTAACCAAGCAGCAGCAAGTCCTGCCAAAATACCCAATCTGTCTAGAGTGGTTTTCTACCTTCTTTAGCATCCAAAAGGAGGCACCTTGGTACCATATGCAATGCTAGTCATCCAGCGACTGAAAACTGGGGGGGGGGGTGTCTGTTTAGATCAGGCCTGTGCAGAAGATGCATGTAGAGGCTCTTCAAGAGGAAACATATTCTCAGTAGATTTGGGTACGGTTGTAGGTGGTTTCCTTGAACCCAGACAGTTGGGCCTGATCAGGTCATGTTGGGGTCGAACCTATCATTAAGTGAGCTGCTTATCACACAGCATGGTAAGACTTGGCAGAAATGACTCCTCCATCTAAGGCACTGTTTGGCCTTGAAACATCTTCTTACTCGCTTTCTGTTACCAAGATGTGTCGTGAAATATGTACCAGTGTTGGGTATTGGTATTGGACTGGATTTGTTGACGGATTTGTTGAAAGCTTGACTTTTGCTTGTGCAGGTGGTTGCCTCTGCTAGATTTAGAGAAGAAGGAGGAGGTGAGGTTGGTGGAGGAACGCATCAAGGCTTGGCCCATTGAGAGGCTCATGACACAAGGTGCGGAAATATGCGGGATGTAAGCTGCTAGATAACTGCCAGCGCAACGAGCAATAAGTGAAATGCATGAGCTAAGGACAACAGCAGGAGAAGCATCAGCAGGAGGGTTCAATGGCTTGGGGTCGCAGCGGCAGAGGAGCATGATTTAGTGACCGCAGCAGCAGCAGCATGATTTAGTGACCGCAGCAGCAGCAGCAGCAGCATGATTTAGTGACCGCAGCAGCAGCAGCATGATTTAGTGACCGCAGCAGCAGCAGCAGCAGCATGATTTAGTGACCGCAGCAGCACAGCATGATTTGGTAACCGCAGCAGCAGCAGCAGCATGATTTAGTGACCGCAGCAGCACAGCATGATTTGGTAACCGCAGCAGCACCAGCAGCAGCAGGAGACGATGACAGCAGCAGATATGATACCATATGCCCATGATATGCCACAGCAGAAGTTCTGTAGGACCCACACCACAAGCTCTGGTAACAACAGCAAGATGGAATGTGAAAACGCTCCCTGCTGTAGTGCCCGGTGTGAAGATCTAACCAGCATGATCACTTGTTGCACTGCTTCCTGATTTTGGGCTTGCTCAAAGGTCATGGCATATGGTACTAAGCCACATAATCCATGATGTGGGTTGTAGCATGTGATATGATGCCACATGGTTATCATGGTTATATGGTCATGTGGTTTGTAATATGTAGCATGCAGCTACTACTTACCCCTGTGCATTGCCTTGGGCTGAGGGGCTAGAACTACGGTGATGTCAAGGTTGGAAACTTGCTAGCAGGGACAAGTTCCTAGCTTACTGACCCACCCACACCTAATCCACCCCACCCATGGTCTCATTCCCCAGCCTCATCCACATTGCCAGAAACCCTTTCACACAGGCTGCTGCTTAGGTCCAGGAGATGGTGCTGTTTGGGTCTAGTTGATGGTGCAACTGATCCCTTCGACATCAAGGGGTTTGGGGGTTGAAAGCAGGGGCGGCTGGTGCTGGTGGTGAGCTTGCACAAGGACTATTGCGTGGGACCCAGAGCAATCCTCTAAAGATTGCAATGCCTTGCATCCCTGCTGTTTTGTGGTCGTAGGTCTGGTATTAATGGATATGGTGCCCACCAAGAGGGGTACCTTCTTTGGCAAGCAGATCATCATCATGAGAAGGGCACAGGGGGGAGACCTGCCATTCAACAGATTCTCGTGAGTCTCCGGGGTGGGCTTTTTGTCCGGTGGTTACTTGAGGGAGCCGCATAATCCTGTTAAGGAGGCGTGTGTGTGGAAGGCTTTGGCGGACCCCCCCCCCCCTTTAGTTTCAGTTTTTCCACGGGCATGTAGAACTCAAAAGGCCCGCAGAATCCTCCTCCCCCTTTTTATGTATCATCAGCATTATGATGAGAATGATGCAAGGGGGAGACCTGCCATTCAACAGATTCTCGTGAGTTTTTTGGCACTTTAACTCTTGCTTTGCAGCTGGTGGGTGCTAAGGGGCAACATTGGGTCAATGCACTTGAGCATCATATGAGGATGGTTCATCCACCTGACAATGTGATTGTGCAAGCAGGTCTTGACTTTGTAAGCATTGACATTTTATGCCCAACAGGGCAAACATGCAGTAGATAGAGGTGAAGCATCTGATTGCCCCAAGCGTCCACTCTGCTAGGTAAGGGTGATTGGCTATTTGAGCCACAACCTGGTTTAACTGGATGAGCAGCCAACCCGCTTTGTTCAGTCCTGTTTCAGGGCTATGGAGCAGGCTGAAGTGTAGGTATATTTTTTCCAGGTTTTTTTTGTCAGTGCTTGATAAGAAACATTCATCAGTCAAGGGAGTCCCTGGTAGTTGAGGAATGAAGAAATTGTAAAAAAAAGAAAAAGAAACAAAGTAACCAACAGCAACAGCAACTGAAGAAAGTGGTGCTGTGTCTGCTGTAGCTCTGGAGATGAGGTGTTAATCAGTATGAAGAGCCCTTTGACTGGGGAGATCCCCTTTAAGGGTTTTGTGATGGAACGAGGGAGGTGGGAGCTAACACTGGTCATGGATGGAATGCCAACTACACCAGGAAAAACGTGGAGGTGAGGGGGGGGGGGGGGGGGAGGGGGGGGTCATGAAGTGGTTTGGTTTGTGGGATGGGTTCAGGGCCGGGGAGATGGAGCCTCAGGACGCGAGGTTGGGAGCAAGCGCAGAGGACCGGATAGCAACGATCCAGAGGGGGCGTGATGGAGCAGGGGTTGGATATGGTGGAATAGGAGGTGGGAGCTAACACTGGTGATGGATGGCGTGCCAACTACACCAGGGAAGACATGGAGCTGATGGGGGGTTCCTTATCAAGAGATGTGGTGTGGGGGTTTGGAGCCGGGGGAGGAGGTTCAGATGCTGGGAGGGCGGGGAAGCGACCTGGAAGGGGTGGTGTCTGATCATGGATGAGTTCCCAAGTACACAAGGGAAAGCATGCAGGTGAGGGGGGTTGTTTATGTTGTCAATTCGTTTGAGGGGCGGGCGGGGGCCGGGCGGCGGGGAAGGGGGCGGGGGGGGGGGGATAGGATAGCAAAAGTCCAGAGGGGTGGGTGCAGATGGACATGTGCAATATCTGCAATATGGACAGAGTCTAGGGGCAGGGAGGAGGCTGAGTTGGGTTGGTTG